>OU896717.1:23667123-24867123 GCA_918026855.4 Phaedon cochleariae | reverse complement strand
TCGATCGATAGTGCGGCAAGGGGGGAAACGGTCACTCGTGACGTCACAGGCAGTAAGACTACAAGTTGTCAACCTTAAAGCGACATGTCATGAAATGTTTACCAAATAGAGTATACAAACATGATACAAACTTTTTGGTCTGCTCAGCATATTTATATTAATTTATTGTATATAATTATAAGTAAGTACCATTATAAAATATGTATATTTACATATACTTCTGTATAATACCTTCAATCTTCAAAATGAGAAGGCAATTTTGGATGGATCAGTAGTACAGAGAGGAATACCTATCTGAAATTTTGTTCCAGGGGCTATTTACCAGGTCGTGGTACCAGGTATGTGTGTTTTGAGGTATGGAATATTATGGAGCTAGTGATTACTTATGCATTGATTATGAACCTACTCATCCTATAAATATCCTGCAAATCAGATAATGTGAACAATAAACTACAGAAAATATAAGAATAATCAACTGATGATCCAGAAGTAGTAGCAGTGGACCAATATTCGTACACAACAGATCACTTATTTTATCAATATAACTCTGTATTCTGAAAAATCAACAAACTTTCCTAGATACCTATAGAAAATACAAGAGGAAATAGTATTTCATTGTTTGATTATATTGTAGTCAAAAACAGAGCAATTGATCGAAGTATTTGAGCATGAAAAAATAACAAAATATGATTCTGAACAAAATTAATGAAAAATAACACTACTATAATAAGTGAACCTATGATGAAGGATAGTTCAAGGAATTTCTCAAATAAACATAGCTCCTCTTCGTTGGGTAACGTACTCTTGCTCAAATATCTCAACTTGAAGACACGTGTGATATCTTCTGATGTCCATTTTACCCGTTCAGCAAGAATCTCAACATTCACAACTGGTCTGGTTCTGATCATTTGTCCAAACTTGAATACTTATGGTGTTTCTCTTGTTGTATTTGGTATTATTGATGGGATTCCTACCTTGAGTTTTCATCTCTTTGGTGTGTGATTTAGCAATTCTGCTTGTGCCGTTCAAAATCCTCGGCATCGAAATGGGCAGAACATATTCGCCAAGTTTTGGTATTAGATGAATTAAAATTATGCCCACAAAATTGAATCCATATTTCTCACGAATAGACTCATCTTATGGAAATTAATGGAAACACAAACTAAATTCACTAGTCTCATTACACTTGTACGAATTTTAACAAGAAGTGACCGAACAAATTATCATTTTCACATTTTTAAGTTAAAATGGTTCAAATATTCGAAAATAGTGACAACTGTCAACTCAATACATGCGCCGGCCAATCGCCGGCGTACATATCATACACGAAGTGTACGAGAGTGCTACACTTTTCGTGCAAAAGAAAGGGCCTATTACGTCATGAGTTACTCAAGGTCATTCGCGGGGTGCGATCGAGGCAACCTTCCTCTACAAAATAGTCATCAGTTCTACCAACCTTGCTAGATAGTAGTTTTTTGTGGTGATTTCCATTGACCTGTTGAATCGATTTGTGAATATTTTATATTCTCTACGTGATAAATCAATCTTAAAACATATTCTCTCAGTCGATGCAATTAGCATGACAGTACAGCTCATCTTGGATTTGGGATGTTTTTAAAATTTGTGAAAATTTCAAAATTCCAAACATTTTCAAAAATTTGTTTCACCTGTCTGAAATCTTTGAGTAATAGTGATTTCGATGTTATAGTGGAGAATATTCTTTATTAGATTACAATGAAAATTAGCAATAGAAAGATTGCAGCGGTGAAATTAAAACTAGACTATCTCTTATATGTTACCAATGTGTATCTCTCAACCCTTAGATACAACCACCTAAACAATGGGCTTATATCACAAAAAAATTTCATTTCATAATTCGATAGAACTCAAACTAGCTTACCACCGCAAACCGTTTCTTGCTGTGAGCTCCTACGTTTTATAAAAAATTATTGAAATCCCCGATTTTTCGGACCTCTGAAAATGAGGCGGTGATGTGACGTCGTCAAAACCCTAATACTGAAACAAGACTTTTCCAGACACATATGAATGATACATGATTTCTGACAAAGTGAATTAGCGCGAGATCACAGTTGAAAGAATTAATATATCAGTTGCCTCAGTCTCCGTCGGGCGTTTGGTATTGTCTTTTAACTATGGCGAGATGGGGTTTCTACGTCATAAGAGGGTCCGTTTTCAGAAGGTACCATTATTTATGTCCAAAAATAAAACATTCCAGTTAATTTTTCGATGGAATTATATCGTTAACCATTATTTATGAATAAAAGGATCATTATAAACATGGTTTGAGTTAAAAGTTCTACTAAGGTGTACTCGCCCATTAGGATATAACCTATTTTATGTTTATTCTGTATTTTAATGCAATAAGAATCTATTCAAATTGATTACTGTCTTCAAGATTATTCTCGATTTTAGAGAACTGTTTCGAGTTGTTTAACTGCAGTTGCAGATCATGATGAACAATTTCAATTTCACATTCACTTTTCACACATTCATTTTCTATTGCAGAATGTGTTGATGAAAAACTGTCTTCAACGGCTTCTTCTTCCACTTCTGTCTTCATTCCATCGTCAAATTTATTAATAAGACAACTATCAATCCTTGTTTCAGAATATTGTCCGCTAGTATCATCGAGAGCAATAGCAATTCTCGGACAGTGACTACTTTTGAAAGGTATTTCACTATGACAAGCTTCGCTGTGACGGGTTAATTGATGATCAAATCTGAACTTTTTCGAACAAACATCACCTTGAGAAGGTTCCTCGCCCGTGTGCAATCTAATGTGTCCAACCAACTTACTCTTAGTAGTATTTTTTATTTGGAAAACATGACTTGAATGTTTTTTGATGTGATCAATTAGATTGTTCTTTCTGAAGTATTTTTTGTGGCAGACATAACATTCGAAAGTTCCTTTCTCATCAGTGTGCACCTTATGATGTGCTATCGCACGATATTTTCGTGTATATTTCTTTTGACAGATATCACATTCGAACGATTTCCCGCCAGTATGCACACTGATGTGTCTAGCCAAATGTGTCTTACTCGCGAAGTTTTTTTGGCAAAAAAAACACTCGAACGGTTTCTCGCCAGTATGCACACTCATGTGTTTAGTCAAGTTTGTCTTAATGGCGAATTTTTTTTTACAAAAATCACATTCAAAAGGTTTCTCGCCAGTATGCACTCTTATGTGACAAATCAAACTAGATTTGAGGGCGAATTTCTTCTGACAGCTATCACAACCGAACGGTTTCTCGCCAGTATGTACTCTAATGTGTTTAGTCAAACCATTCTTGCAGACGAATTTTTTCTCGCAAAAATCACATTTGAAGGGTTTCTCGCCAGTGTGAATTCTTTGGTGGCAGGTGAAATTATGCTGCCGCGTGAACTCCTTTTGACAAAAATCACATTGAAAAAGTTTCTCGTCAGTGTGGATTCTTCGGTGGCGAGTCAAACTACGCTTATGTGTAAACTCCTCATGACAAACATCGCATTTGAATGGCTTCTTGTCAGTGTGCAGCATGATGTTACTGTCCAAATGTCCTTGCTGTTGAATTGTTAGGTCAGTGATCTAGTTTTCTTTGGCAGGCAGGAAAAGTTATTTCTTCGAAACAGGAACCTGAGGATGAAAAAATTATTGTTAGTTCACAAGTGAATGTGAAATTACAGAAAACGTAAAATGACTACTGACTGGACACAATTTCAGTAGATTCTTATATTACTTATAGTTGCATACTGAAAACTGATCGAAATTGAGGGTTATTGTAGTATGTCATTTTAGAAGATTTCTTTAAATGGAATGCAAGGAACGTTTTGAAATATTCATCCAAACCTAAATGGCGGACGAAAATGTTTGAAATCTCAGAATAGCAGGATCCTTTCAACTATTAACGTGATCTCGTCTAATCTTTATTAACTATTTATTGGCATTTAGAGAAGTTCTAGTATGAGGGTTGCTGTGCTGTGTGCACGTGTATATACAGTGTGGTCATTTAAGTGTGCAGCATATGGGAATCTTCTTGATGAATTGCACAACCAGAATACAGATAGTGCCGGAAGTTGGTGCATGTTCAGTGATCATTTCAGGTGCACTTCAAAATGGTTGCAAGTCAAACAGCATGCAGAGTTGGTCAAAAAATATAAAAATTGCTCAAGAGTAAAGTAATCTTATTTCCAGAAATTCAGCGAAATGTTAATGGAGAAGTTGTTTACGATTGAAAGTTATGCCAAAATACCAAAACATGGCCTCCTAAGACATATTTGAGTTTTTAAATTTTTTTCGGTAATAATATCCCAATTTGCAATTTTGTTTTATATTTAACCTAAACACTTCCATAAGTTAACCATAACAAAATCAGTTTATTATACCTTTGTTCAAATTCGAGCATATTTGTGCAATTAAATTAGATTTCAATTTTTTTAGGGAATCACAAACTTTATGTTTGTTGCAACAATATTTAGCTTAACTCTAAAATTTCACAAACCATATTTTTAACAAGGTAGAACATCATCAATGATGATTTGCTAATCCAAAAACTCTCATTCAATGTGAACATTTTGTATTTGAAATGTTTATGAAAAACCTGTACAAATCAATCGACAACCAGGATATCATTTGAAATAATCACGAATACCCAAGCAACAAAACAAATACCTAAGGGTTGACAGTAAACATTAAGACAGTTTGGTGACATTAATTCTTCATCTAATGATGTTTCACCTTGTTAAAAATATGGTTTGCGAAATTTCAAAGTTGACCTGAATATCGTTGCAACAAACATAACGTTTGTGATTCCTTAAAAAAGTTTAAATCCAAGTTATGTTATGAATATTTCATGAAAGTGTTTAGGGTGAATATAAAAAAATTACAAATTGGGAAATAATTAACGAGAAGAATTGAAAAACTGAAAAATGTCTTAGGTATCTAGGCATAACTTTCAATTGTTAACAACTTTTCTCCATAAAATTTGACAAAATTTTCTGAAATAAGGGTAGGTACTTTACTCCTGAGCAATTTTCTAACTTTTTGACCTACCCTATATGCCTATATGCTGTTTGACTTGCGACCATTCTAAGTGCACCTTACATGATTACCGAACATGCACCAACTTTCGGCACTATCTGTATTTTAGTTGTGCAATTCATTGAAAAGATTCCCATATGTTGCACACTTAAATGACCACACTGTAGATACCAAAGAAGAGAAGTGTAATTGTATTTCGTGCAAGATAATTTATTCAAATTAATATTCGTAGCAGAGCGCTTTCGACTGGTAAGTCATCATCAGTGCATACCTGTAAGTAAATAATCTGCTTTTAGCTATTGGAAATAAATTGAAAATTCGAAAAAAAATGCTAACAATTTTTTTGGATTTTTTAATAAAAAAAAAGGTAAACATGGATTGGTGACTTGTTACTTGTTACTTGTGGATGAACTCTTGATTTCGAAAAAGACATTTTATCATAAAATCGAGATTATAGAAGTAGTTATAAATATGAATTTGTAAATTGATAAAAGTGAGGTCGTTACTTACTCGTCAGGTTAACAAGGAAATTTGTTCATAAAAATATCTCTGGTCCAGTTTGAAACTAACGACATTATGGTAAAATACGGTACAAACATATTAAAATGTGTTTCCCAAAAGGGGGTAATATACAGATTACATTTTGTTAAGCAGCCATTGTCGCTGCGGCATGTCGTGTTGAAGTGAACTTGATGAGTGACGGACCTTGATTTAATTGTCATTGAACGTACTGCAGTGGGACTCTGTAACTCAAAGCGAAAGCGAAAGCATGCGTAATCGACTGCTTTTGCCGTTTCGGTACTCTGTATCAATATTCGGATAAGGTCGGAGACGCCGAACGTGAGTTCGTAAGCGAAGCAGAAGCGAAGGGTTTTGGTTGCCGCTTTCTGCGATTCTCAACGATTCAGGTTATATAGGTATTGGTTTTTGTTGTTGTTCCTAGTTCGAACTTTTTGTTGATTTGAGAAAAATAATAGATTAATAAATGAGGAATGAACCCAAACATGGATAACAAAGCGAGCAAAAACACAACTCAGTCAGTGGGACAGATTCCTCAGTTTTACGAACAAAATCCTAAAGATATTCCAGAGAGATGGAAGTTCCCTTTGGTAGGATTAAGGTAGGGGATGAAAGAACGTGAGACGTGAGATAAAAAATATGATAGACAGTGTGATGAAAACATACAGCTCATTTGGTAGTTGAAAAATAAACTGAAAACTGTCATTAGTGCTGTTGAATATAGGCTCTGGAATAATTCATATTCATTCGAATTATCCTTCTCTTTTTTCCTGATACATCAAAACAGGCAGATAAAAGTAGCTTCTCCAAAAAATGAAATGTGCCATTACTGAATGTTGTCTCACTGAATCCTTAATTGTTAAGAAAAATATGTCTTTGGTGTGAGTCCATTGAAGAAGACAATAATAGGTAATTAAAGAATCCTACTAATATAATATGCCCGATACCTACAACAGTGAAACATAACAGGATGCCCGGAACGTTCAAATTTGAAAAATTTGCATAATAAGTGCATTGGAAGGGAAAATAATTTGTATAGCAAAAGCCTTGGAGACACCCAAGAAGAACTGTGTAATATTACTGTGTACGCAATAAGGGAGAATCAAGAGTAAATTCCATGAAAGAACTAGAACGGATTCTACTTTCACTACATTAATAATTCCATCCAAGATTCTAAAGTGAACTGTAAGAAAAAGTGCATCTGTGTATAAATGCACTGTCAACATATAGCTGCCTTGCAGAAGGCGATTCAAGGAATTATATGTGCTTATCATCTTGTTCAATTTGCGACATAGAGAATCAAGTTCTGATAGGTATTACATTATAGTATGTAAATAATAATATACTGAGTGTTAGATTATAGAATGATATGTCCATTATAAATATAAGCAGTTACATATCTTACAATATTATTGTTATTCTCAGATCATTTGCCTTTACTAGTTGCATATAAATAGAAAGCTAGTGAGAATATAAATACCAATTTTTTATATGAACAAAGTAGGTACATATTTTCCAATGAGCTGCTCTGTGCAGAATAAGTTCTTGTTTGGCTGATTACTATTTTTGTTGGCCTTGATGTCAATATATATCTGTTTGTAGTCAATACATTCATTCCAATTCATAGAAATAAATCATCTTCATATGTGTTTTTGATGTTTTATTGAATTTCTTTTCTCTCGGAAACTTCTCCAAGTGCTTTATTTCTGATTGAAACCAGAAATTAACAATACAATAATTCGTAAATGCCGCTTTTTTGATCCAATGGGATGTTTCCTTTGAATAAATGGGATCCGCAACACTGTTGCCAAATTTAACTCCACCAACTTCGTTCTATTTCGTATGAAATCGTATGACGATAGCGAAAGCATAACGAACTACATATAGAGTACCGGAAAGCGATGTCGTATACTTCGCTTCGTTTCGCTTTCGCTACGCTTTCGCTATGCGACACAGGTTACAGAGTCCCACTGCTGACTAATGGAGGCAAATTTGAAGTTGACATGCATGACATGACTTTCAAGACATGACATGTGTCAAAGGAAAAATCAAAAATGTTTATTATGAAAAATTAGTGGGGATAAACATTATGAAATCGGGAAGAATTAACCCAAGTCCCTAAGGAGCGAATGTTGTGATGGTCTAATGAGAACCTAACTAACATGTCACTCAATAGTCTGGTTTATCAAAATGCAACAATTCAACAAGTGAATACACCAGGGAAACCCAGTTGAGCCTGATGAGAGCTCACACAAGTTATTCCAGATGTAATCAAAAGTTGAACAAATTCAACTGTCTCACAACCTATCAACACAAAAAAGGTTTGAGAATCCGGTTTGTGCTCAACAAAATGTAATCCCCCTTTTGGGAAACACATTTTAATATGTTTGTACCGTATTTCACCATAATGTCGTTAGATTTAAACTGGACCAGAGATATTTTTATGGACAAATTTCCTTGTTAACCTGACGAGAATGATGGAAGTAAGATATGGTGTGCGTATTCGGCCATTATTATATGGCAAATGCCATTTTAGGTACGCGGAACATATGTAACAGTGGGATTAAACAACTCTGAATTCGAAAAATCTGCGACAATGCAAAAACTGACAGAAGTCATAATTGTGCAATGTCGCCATCTATTAGAAGATCAACGGAACCATTGCTCTCGCTGCTCTCGAGAGGTCGAGTAAAATTTCTGAAACAAAAGCGCATCAGTAATTCCACCATAGTTGCGTTTTATTTATCCGATTCCGCCACCGGAATCAGTTTTATGTGTCGTTTTATTTGCAACTTTTCCGATTCCGGTTGCTTCTTTTCATTCCGTCTCACTACAAGGGCTATATTCCGAATTCAACTGGTCAGTACTGTAAGTTGATCCACTGACTCTGCTGGAAATCTGTGTTCCGAAATATAAAATCAAAAATCACTGCTGTAATTCGGGACACGTTTTCATGGTTTTCATCAGTAGTAGTTTCTCGTTTATCTGAACTAGATGTTTAGCCTCCTACTTGTTATAAATTTTGGAAATTTAATATTTAACATGGAAGAGAAATCGATTCTTGTATCCTCTATAGTTTCTACGATTGTTGACGATGGCGATTCAAGCTCGAGTGATGAAGAATACTTGGACATTTTGTTGCCATAAATTCCTCATGATGTACCAGATTGAGAATTGAGATTCATGAAAATCGCAATATGCCTTAATAATGATGAATTTTAGGTGTCAAAAAATCTAATTAGATTGACGAAAAACGAAACTTTTTGAAAGTAAACGACATTTAGAAGCAATTTTCATCGTGAGTTTCACTAGTTTATGATTCTGTCAAGTAAGACAGGTTTCATATGTTCATTCCCAGATAAAAATAATTCTCTCGATCTCAGAGAAGTTTCTTCAATCACCACAATCACTGCTCCAAATATTAGTTGATTCATTCTAGATTCTTAACTCTAGTATTAGAATGGAACAAATAAAACGCAACTCATATCTTACTTCCATCATTCTGACGAGTAAGTAACCTCACTTTTATCAATTTCCAAAATCATATTTAACTATTTCAAATTTTGTTTTTAGGATGTCTTTTTCAAAATCAAGAGTTCATCAACAAGTAACAAGTCACCAATCCATTTTCCCTTTTTTCAATATGAAAAAAAAATTTTCAAACGAAATTTTTCGGAATGTTTTTTCAAATTTTCAATTTATTTCCAATAGCTATGATGATGACTTAACAGTCAAATGCGCTCTGCTACGAATATAAATTTGAATAAACTATTTCGCACGAAATACAACACTTCTTGCAGAAAATAGGTGAGGCGGAACCAATATTTTGAAAACTTTCGAAAATAAATCAACTTTAAAAATGGAAGATCCGTGAATCAGAAATCAATGTAAAATTTCACGAGGATTCTGAATCTTTACACACTTGTGTCTTCTATTCAAAGAATGAAAAAGTTACAAATTTTCCCGCAAATTCTCAAGAATTTCTGAATTTCTTGATAAAAACCGCCTAGATCGACGTGAATTTTTACGAGCAGTCTGAAACTGAACACATTTGTGTCTCTAATCTAACGGATAACAAAGTTACTAATTTTTCTGTTGACTTCAAAAAATTGTGGAATTTCCTATTGAAAACAATCCCGATCAACGTAGAATTTCACGAGGATTCCAAAACAAAACACATTTGTGTTTTCTATCAAATGAATATAAAAACTACTGATTTTTCCGCAAATTTTCAAGAATTTCCGAATTCCTTATCAAAATCCGACGGAATCCCACCGATTGTTCTCAAAAAATGTGCTCCCGAACTAACACCTGTTCTCTGCAAGTTGTTCAACTACTCTTACAAATTGGGGATATTCCCGTCCAACTGGAAAATTGCAAGAGTAGAACCAGTTCCTAAAAAAGGAAAAAGACCCTACATAGCAACTACAGACCGATCGCACTGCTATCTATTATTTCAAAGATCATGGAGAAAGCTATCAACATCGAGCTCATGAAATACCTGGAACATTCAGGTAATATCAACGATAGGCAATATGGCTTCCATCATCAGAGATTAACTGGTGACCTGCTCGCTTACGTCTCATATATATGGCAGCAATCTATTGAAAAATATGGTGGAACCTCAGCCGTGGCACTTGATATCTCCAAGGCATTTGATCGAGCCTGGCACCACGGACTTCTCGCCAAGCTTCTATCTTATGGCTTGCCTCCCCAGCTATGTTTTCTGCTAGCTAGTTTTCTCTTAAACAGGTCTCTCCATGAAGTGGTCGACGGAGTTTCATCTGACTCTCTTATCATCAGTTTCATCTGACTCTATCATAAATGCTGGTGCTCCACAAGGATCAATTCTAGCACCAACACTATTTCTACTCCATATCAACGATTTGTTGGAAGAAACTTCATGTCTAGTACACAGTTTCGCGGATGATAGTACCCTCCATACCCTCTTCCAGGGCTCCAATACCTGCCAGGCAAATCAGAAACGAACGAGGGAGGAATGTTGAAAACATAAATATGGACTTGTCAACAATTCTCGCACTGCTATCTATTATTTCAAAGATCATGGAGAAAGCTATCAACATCGAGCTCATGAAATACCTGGAACATTCAGGTAATATCAACGATAGGCAATATGGTAGATGCAAACAAAACACAAGCATGCCTTTTCTCAAGAAAAGCCGATCTCACTGTGCCCAACATAAGCTTGTCAGGAGTAACCATACTTTTGAAGACATACCTTTCGATGCTTGGTATTACTATCAGCAATAACCTCTCTTGGGAAAATCACGTGAGATCAATTGCTAGAAGTGCATCCCAAAAACCTGGTTCTCTGTTTCGGGCCAGGAGCTATTTCACTTCCAGTCAGCTGCTTATGATCTATAAGGCGCATATCCGACCTGTCCTGGAATATTGTTCCCATATTTGGAGCGCAGCACCCAAACATACCCCGAAACTGTCCAAAAAAGGGCAATTCGTCTCGTGATTGATGCCTCGCTCACAAACTCACTCACTTCTCTGGAACACCGTAGAAAATTTGGCGATCTGGCTCTGTTTTATAGATATTTTCATGGACGATGCTCTTCTGTAATATCAACAATTGTTCCTCCCTTGGCAGTCCCCGCGAGATAAACCCGTCGAGTTGGGGCTTCGCACCCCTTCGTGGTTACTTTGAAGACCTGCAGAAAATCTTTTTCCACAGACAAACATAAAAAAGGTCACGGGGATTCCGAATCAATAAACATTGGTGTACTAATTCAACGGATAACAAAGGTTCTGATTATCCCGCAAAATTAGAAAAAATGTTGAATTTATTATTTGAAACAATCTAGATTAACGTGAAATTCCACGAGGATTCCAAATCTATACACATTGGTGTCTCTTATCAAATGGAAAAAATTTCTGATTATCTTGCCAATTTGAACAGATGCAAAACTATCCAGATCGATGTGAAATGCCACGAGGATTCTGATTCAATGAACATTCGTGTCTCCAATTTGTAAATAACAAAAATGCTGCTATTAAAATGCAAAAATACTTGATAAATACGAAACAAAAATAAGGGGCAACATCTATCAACCATTTGAAAGGCCTAGCGAGCTGATTTTTTCAATATTCAATCTGCACACAAATGTTTTCAATTGCATTTGTTTTTTAAAAGTTTTCTGGATGATTTTAATCTCTCAAAAACACGAATGTTGTCACAATCACACTCATAACTATTGACGTCAAGACTCAATGAGTGAAACAAAAGGTTGCCGTATATATGAGTACAACTGGAAATAACATACATTGTCTGGCATAAAGAATCATAACTTTCCTAATGCCTATGCGGAAATATTCCTAGACAACACAAGACAACCGCGTCATCCTTCTCGCCCAAATGGACCATATACCGTATCCGCAAATTGTTTGGACGAAAGAACTTCGATTCATCGCTTCCTCACAAACATGTAGGCCCCATTCTATTGAGTGTCTTCGTCATTCATTAAATATTCGAAAGTAGCAATTTATGCAGACGATCTAAAGCTGTATATGCCAATCAAACCTTTGATCAATTATGCTGAATTTCAAGAAGACCTGAATAGTTCTAATCATTACTGTAACTTCAATATAATATTCCTAAAGACCAAGAAATGTCACCAGATTGTTTCTTCAAGAAGCAACAATTGTCTATCAGATGACCTTTTTTAAATAACGAAATAATACCACCGTGTGATGAGGTCCGCGACATTGGAATCATCCTGGACAAGAAGTTGACATTCGACTCATGTTTGGAGATGACTGTTAGAAAATCCCTTCGCATGTTAGGGTTCATTCTAACGAGTTCCAGCCACAGAAGTTGAAGACCTAGAAAGCCAATATCATTCTATTCGAGTGTTCCCTAACGTGGCTCGAACGGCAAATGTGAGCATGCGCAGTAAAGGCGAGCTAATATACAGGGTGGTTCAGGCTATATTGGCAATAATTCAGCATGGTTCATCAAACAATGAGACGGCATGCATATATGTTATAAAAGCTTTTTCTACAAGCATGCGTGATACACCCTATACCCGCACGCAATTTAGTTTGGAGAGTGTAATTTTCCCGCAACAGTACGGGAAAAATTTTCCGACACTAGTGCGGGAAAAACAAAGATATGATATTATCGCAAAATATAATAAGTGGTAGGTGATGGAATATGAGAGTTTGAGTTTGTTTGTTGCAGTTTTAAGTATGTATGTTCAGAATCATCCATCAAATTGCACGATTTATTGTGAAAATTAGGAAATACTGAAAAATAAAAATTCATTATTATAAAAAATCCCCTATAGATTTGGATTGATTTGATAGGAAACATTATTGTTGTCATGCCAATCAAACCTCAAATTTGTTTGTAATTGTCGAAGTGACAGACACAGCGTTACTGTCATTTCCGATTCAGTAAAATTGCCACAATGTGATCAATCACTTCCAGTTTTACTAGCTTGAATGTGATACAGATGCGTTATTGCCAATAACGAAGTCTTAAGAAAGGTATGAGAAGCTATACACGCGTTTCATTGAAATGGTGCAACAATGAAGAATTGAAAATACCGAATAAAGAAGAAGTATTTTTGGCTCATTTCCTAGAAGTGTCTGAAACCTAGAGACCAAACACCTTATGGGCCTGCTGGCTTCCGCAATGAACCTATACAAACATAATGAGTCAAACTGTATAAGTTCACAATAGCTATTACTAATAATCAGTAGATAGAGAATATATTTCTCTTGTCAGTTGTTCCTATATGAATGAATATATAACTAATTGAACAAATCAATCAATTTCCTACGCTTGTAGAAAAAATATTGTTCCTAACTCATGCGGAAAGAATCACTTTCCGCACTTGTTAGGAAAATTACTATTCCCAGGCAGATACATCCCTCTGAAGTCTAGTTTTGGGAATCGCTTTCTTGCTATAAACTCTTAGGACAAACAAAATTCCGTGCAAATACTCATGAAATGGTTACCCTGATAGTTGTTTGGCGCAACTAAGTTTTGTCAAAATTGTCCAGTGGAGTAGATACAGGGGATTTGTTTCACTTTTGCCGCCCTAAACCACTAAAAATTTTTCAGAATTGAGATATTTTTCGAAATTTCTTGTTCAATTCAGAAAGAGAGGCACTGTGAAAATTTGAAGAACACCAAGACATCGCGAAGAGGATAGTTCAGTTGTTGCCAAAAACAGGACTCAACTTTTCAATAGTGGCATCTTGAATCTCAAACCAAGGCAATTCGCGAAAATCACGAAGTGTGCGGCCTCTGGTGGCTAACTCGGGCTAACTTTACAAGTCTTGCGAATATGAACAACACTGACAACAAAATATGGCGACCATTGTTTTGAGTTTCATAATTATGTGTTTTATTTGGAAATAATTTATGTGTTGAAGTGCATATTCCAGAACTCATTTTCCCCTGATGAAAAAACTCGAATTATTGCATGAACTTTTATTGTTTACAATGAAGAAACCAGTACCTACCTTATAATAATATAATATTATAATATACATTTTCTGAAGCACAATTAGAATCACTGTATAAATGTTGGTTGCAATGATTCGATCTGGAGAATAACTTCAAGTCCTCAATTGCTGATGGAGATCCTTGTTTATGTAAATCGATGATATTGTTCATTCTGAGCAGCCTCTCCAACCATATATCTTCTTTTCCAGCCCCTTCACTAGAATTCCATCTCCTTCATAAAAGCCAGTGATATTTCTGGTTGAATTCAATTATTTCTTCATACCTATACCATATTGTTGTAATAGCTGATGATTGCTTATATGGTTCCATTCCATATGTTTGAAAACTGTGGAATTGTAGTGTGATATCAATGATGAATACCACCATTATCCACATCAAAATGGCAATTTCTCTGCACAAAAAGTAATTTTTTCCATACTGGAAACCTTTTACGTATTTCACGAAGTCAACTTATTATTCACTATTTTGCAACATGATTTCGAAATAACCAATTTGCAATGAGTGCATACGGCAATGTTTTTGTTGTTAATACTCAGTTTGAAATTTGACGTTGATTTGACGTTTAATAGTCAATATAGCCACCTTAGAGCCATCTATTGGTTCGTGATTTTCGCGAATATCATCCAAGCAACGTGGCAACTCTTGGATAGCCTAAAATTCTATTCAATATCATTGATTCCAGAGATCTGTAACTTCTTGCCAGATATTTTAGCTTTGGTAATATAATCATGACAACAAAATAGTATATTGTTTAATGAGCACGGAATGAGCCGTAGACGAATATGCTCTGAATCATATGACTGGGAAATTTGTTCTCTTAAGTAATGCTCTTCTATTAGACAGAGCTGTCATGGCTCGAGATTCTACACTTCATAGGAGATGAGATTTTGTGACATAATAACATAACGAAAGTCATTGTGATCAGATACGGAAATAACATTATTGATGGCATATAAAGTACCTCATTGATTTATCGAACAAAGTAAAACAAGAGCCATTTTGTGTATGGCATGGAAAAAATATATATAATGTACATATAATACCACAAAGCTAGTTGACGATATGAATTTACCTGAAATAAGACAAAACTGGAATTTGTTCTTTATCTTGACATACCAAATCATTCATTTTGAAAACGGAGTACACAAATCAGTATCAATGAATGTCGAATCAAATAAGTACTGTACTTATCACTATATGACTACAATAAACCACCCATTACTCAAACTAGAGTAAAATACCAAAACTCTTCAATAATCTCAAACTCACTAACGAAAGACGTTAAATGCAAAGCAAACCACTGAAAACTGAAACGAAACTAATCCGGCTCTGTCTTGAGTCTACGTCAATGAACTCAAGTTTTTACATACATTTCATTGGTCTACGTCAGACAAAATGACAGAGGCACATTCTCACACAGTTGCCAGATGAACTCGTGAGAAATTTGAAGTTCATAATAATTCATCTATCTCTTGTTATCAGTTAATATGAATTTTGTCGCGAAAATATTATATTATGATTTTTGTAAAGCTGTTGATCATCAGTTACAAGAAGTTTTGTGAGAAATATGTACTATATGTGTGCATGATCACCATTGCCGTAAGCACACTGTATCAGATTTCAGCGATTCCTCACACTTGCATTAGCCTTCTAGGTCTTTGAGTTCTGTGGTTCCAGCCACGACTTCGCAAATTGAATAATTAGGCGCGCTCCATACCACCAATGGTCCTTTTAGTAACGAGTATTTAAAGCACGAGCGGAGCAGAGCGGATCGAGTGTTTAATAAACGAGTGCCTAGAAGAGTTTATAAACGCGTTACATATTATGCTTTTTCTACGAACTCCCAAAAATTACATAAACATACCTGCTATTCCTGCTAACCTACAAAATAATTCGAAAGGAATGGGAATTGAGAACATAATACATGCAACTGCATGCAACCAGAGAGACACATATATGTGATATTGGTTGTAGATGTGTCTGATAAATATTTGGATTTCCTCTGATGGTACTTGATGATGTGTACATATCACAATATTTTGTCGGGCAAGAATAATTGAACCCCACAGGACCATTTTTTTGGAATTTTGAAGAAAAATCATAACTTTTTCAAAATACACGTGAATGCGAGTTTTTTACATAAATGTGTTCCTGTGATGGTACTTGTATAGGTGCCTCACAATATTTTGTCGGACAAGAATTAACCCCACAGGCCCCCTTTCTTGAAATTTCGAAAAAAAACCATAACTTTTTCAAAATACATACGTGGATGGACATTTTCTTTCATGATTATGTTCCTCAAATGGTACTTGATAATCTATATATCTCACAATATTTTGTCGGGCAAGAATTAACCCCACTGGCCCCCTCTTTTGAAATTTCGAAAAAAAAAATCATAACTTTTTCAAAATACATGTAGATGGACATTTTCTTTCATGATTATGTTCCTCAAATGGTACTTGATAATCTATAGATCTCACAAAATTTTGTCGGGCAAGAATTAACCCCACTACTGGCCCCCATTTTTGAAATTTCGAAAAAAAAATCATGCTTTGAGATGTTTAACATTATAGATATTTTCATTATAATTATTTTTGAAATATTCTGCCAAATGCTTCACATCGATTTGAGAAGGGGGTCCTCGCGTCGTTTCATATTGAACACTTATGTAAGAAATTCACAGAAATCAAAATTAGACTGGGATTGAAATCTCACTTCTTAAAATTATCCAAGCACTATTACATTCATGTAAATGATATTTGCTTGTACAAATCTCTCACTGAAATTTCCAATTTGGATACTACTTTCAAATGAATAATTATTTTGCAAAATGATTCACCAACCTTTAAACAATTTCTGAGAAGTGAAAAATCATCTACGAAATGTTTCTCAAGTACGTGTAAAAAATTCAGTAGCTTGTTGCTGCCGTCAAAATAAGAAGAAAAGTTCGTATATAAATATATGTCTGCAAGTTATTCGTTTCTGAGATAGAAAATAGCAAAGTTTCATTGATATTTCGTATTTTTCTGAATAACTTTCAAATAATCGTGATTCTGAGATCACATTTTACTCGAATATCACGATTATTTTGGAATTTATAACCAAAATACAGGAATAAGAAAATGTTTATACGAACTTTTCTTCTTATTTTGACGTCAGCAACATGCTGAATTTTTTACACATACTTAAATCTCACCTGATGTACCTATATCACAACAGGTAAAACTCGACATAAAACACTCAAATAAACGTTAAAACACACTGAACATTAGCCCATCTCAAAATAAAATGAAATAATTCATATATTCCTATGAATATTTATAAGAGCAAACATCAGGCATTGTATTACAGATTCATGAAGGGGTAGGTAAAAACCTTTGTTTAGGTTTAAATCTTACCGCGGTCACAACCGATACCGTTGACATCCTGACGTTAATCCGTATAAAAGTAATGAAAGATATTATACATGAAAATAGTTTCAAATAATCTAGAAATAGTTTATGATTCAATTAAAAATTCATTAAAGATTATAGTAAGCCCAAGCGGGGATTTCGGAATTTACTCGAGCGCGACAGATTAACATGAGAGGGGGGTACCCTTGGCCCTTGTGAAGTATTCCTACCATACCTGGGCCCTTAATATGGTGTCGAAAGTTTACAATTACATGCAGAGAAGTGTGCATTTCAATAATCTGACGATTTGAGCGTGACATAAGGAAATGGGAGAGCCACAAAGTTGCAAAAAACAATCGTCCCCTGTACATTCTCGAACGCGGTTAATTTTTTTTCTTATTTTGAAGGCAACTAGTCACGGATCACGGGAATAACATAATCTGCCGATTTGCACAAGCCGAACTAGCGAAAATCATCAATTAAGTGTGGTGCTTGCAGCCACTGGGAACAATGTACCTAATTGTGGTAACGTAGGAAACTGAACAAAAATATCACTTCGTATATTGTTATCAATGCTTGAACCTTGTCAGCTCATAAGGAGGAATCTGAAAATGCAATAAAATACAAGGTGTGCTATTAGAAAAAGTATAAGTTTGATTCGCCACGCATCTTTGAGTAACCCTGTATAACGCAAAATATTTCAGAAATGTACTGCCCAAGTGACTAGACCATCTCAAGAATTCTTGCTTATCTATCTCAAACAGCAATGCCGTTATCTCACTTTGCCACACTATTGGTCCACCCTGTATGTCTACATGAGCCCTATTCCATTTCAAAATCGTGAATTCTTCGGGCTGTTGAAGTCCTGCTACCAAAAACTGACCCACCCTGTATATTTTATATTGTTATTACATTCAGTTAACAAATCCAACCGTCAGATTGAGCGTAATTCCTCAACATAATTGTCAGATTATGGGTCGATAAGACAAGGACATCTAAATGATGCGTCTGTATAATAATCTGACGCACTCGAGTATTCAAGGTCACGATTTATTTTTCATTTACCTATTCTCTATCCCTGCGAACGGCCACCCCTACAATGCCAACCAGCAGATTAATATTTTCCGGTTATCAGAAACACGTGGGGCGCATATACTATTAAATAATATCTGATGCGCTCGAGTATTTCTATGTGATTGTTTTTTTAACATTTTTGAACACCTGTACACGCTCTCCCTACTAGTGAAAGGTCATATATCACATAAACTTTTTTCATTTTCGCATCTAATTTCCACAATCTCCCATATAGCACTCTACGTTCTGGGGACATCCAGTTTAGGTCCCATATAGGTCTGAACGTCTGGGATCTTTTACGTACTGGGTACGTACGATTCCGATATACTGGGTACGTCCAACTCTGGACGTTATCGACTTTCTGTTTACGGGATTGAATGAATTTTTTGATTAATGATAATCGAAATCATTGCATATATAATTTCTACCCTCGATCTATGAAATCTATTCATATAGGAACCCTGCAAACATAAACATAATACAATGCTCACAATAAATTCATTATTTACTGGCCCCCACCAGATCATGAAACATCTATTTAGGTATTCTCTTCCGTGATTATCTAATTCTATAAAAGTATCGATGTGATGAGTCAATCGGCATTCGCACATAATATTGCTTGTTGTGGTAATAGGTTGAGCATCTGCCTGGCGATCTGAAGGTCGTGGGATCGATCCCCGGTAGAAGCGTTTTTTTTTTAAAATTCTGTTCATTCAAAATAAGACTTTCTACTTTATATAAAACTCTTTTTTGACTATCTGAGTGAAAAGAAGCGGATCTACGTTGATTCATGTATCCATGGTCGTGAATGGACGAACTGGGGATGTACAAACGCGCGGAATCTGGACGTCTCCAGTACGTACCTGAACGTCGACCGTACCAAATCTGGACGTCCCCAGTACGTACGAAACGTCTTAGCCGGCCGTTCTCAGTACGTTTTGGGGACGTACTCGTGCTATATGGGCTCATACCTATCCACGACGCTCGAGTAAATCCCTATTTAGCTTCTTTGCCTCCCCTACTATTACGAAAATACAGGAAGGCTGGTGGAATGCATTTTGAAAATTACATGTAATTAATCTCTGGTAGAAGTCCATATTTGCTCAAAGTGGAGTGGAATTTTTAAATGGAGGAAGGAAAGCTCAAAGTCATCTCCACAACTTTAATAATGATGTAGTCAATCGAAGGGACATGTTTCGGACTTATAAAAGTCTATCGTCAGCCGTATTTCAGAAGTTACTACAAGCAAAGGCATGTGAAAATATACATATTGTTATAAAACCAAAAAATTTGACTTACATGGAGGTGAACATTATATGTTTTTAAAATGGATGCCGATGTCTGTCATCATAATATCGTGATTGATAATAAATAAGTTTTATGAGAATAAACGGGTTCTCATGAAAAATGAAGGGCCCCGTGCCCTAAGAACGCGCACTATTGTTGAATCAAAAGTCAAGTCCCAGAAGGGAAACTTGACGAGCACACAAGGTGCTCTTAATAACCATTTTTGGTTGTAAAACAGGAAAAACTGAAGGGTCCCGTACCCTTGAGAGAGCACACTTAAAATCCAAAAATCAATTTAGAATTGATGGGGCCAAAAGCCAAAAACGCGTTGAATCCAACTTTTGAAATTGAGTTGAAGTGTTTTATTTGTTCTAATTAGAAAAAATATTCATTTTTTTTCCTATGCTAAGAACAAAGAAAGAGAGCTGAAGAGTGCTAATAATAATAATAATAATAAAAAAAAAACAAAAACAGTTGAAAATACATGATAATTATACATACTATAGTACACAGGCTAAGTAGTAGATGGATTGCACATGATGAAGACATATGAATTAGAGTACCCATAACTTATATGTATTAATAATAATGAACAATAAGAAAATAAATTAGAATGAAAGTGTTGGTTTTTATTCATATATTTACCTAGAATCAGTTTTTTCAATTCCGTTCGGAATTTATGAAAGGGGAGATTTTTTATTTGTCCTTCCTGGCAATTCATTATAATATTTTATAACCTTTTAATGGATGGAGTTCATTCCATATTTGGAGCTGATGGATGGGATGTAAATATTTGTACAGTTTCTTGTAGAGTGTGCATGAACATCTTGAGTTGATCTAAATAGTGTGATCGTGTGTTTACTTTTATTTAATTTTGCATGAATGTAGATGCTGGTTTTCAAGTAGTAGATATTGTCTACTGAAAGAAAACCTCTTGGAGAGTAAAGTTCAGTGGTTGGAGTTAGGCGAGGTAATGTTCGAAACACGGAATTAAATAAAAAGAACTTCGACATAAGTCAGTCTTAATGACACGATATTATGACAAGTGGCATAGGACACAGAATTAAGTAAATTCAACACTGGGATGACTGTGAATTCAACTAGTGGTGGTACAGTTAGAACCAAAGCAGGTGCAAAACAACATAAAACTAAATCTGGTTTTTGGTAAACTCAAAAGAATTGAAAAATTCTATACAATCATATAGCTTACCTGCTTATTAAGGAATGTGACAGAATTATTGTTCATAGCCGAATTTATTTCAAAAATTTTTAACAGATTCAATAGACAGACAAACAAACATGTGGAATTTTCAAACCTTGATTCATATCAAAATTATGTTCAGAATTTAGTATGTGATTAGCAAAAGAACTCTTAGTATTATACTCATCTAAAATGGGAGGGGAAGTTTTGGATTTTTCTATAGTTTTGACATACTCCAAGACTCTAATTGAAATTCTTCTACCACTTTTACCAACATACTGTGCATTGCAATCAGAACAAGAAATACTATCTATAGACACCGGATTTATGATTCAGAGGAACTTTATCTTTTGTATTAACTAAGATTTTTGAGATATTATCAATAGTGTGAAAAGAAATATTTATATCAATCATAAAACGATGGAAAATGTTTTTAATATCAATGGAGACCTTACCCAAGGAAGGAATCGAGGCGAAACGGTTCCTAGGGTTGTCCAATGGCAGTGAACTTCTATTAATAGATGTGTTGAGGTGTTTGTTATATATTTTATTGAAGATATGAGACGGGAAACCATTATTAGGACCAATCTGTTTCATAATGTTCAGTTCCTTGTTGAAAGCATCTGGGCTCATGGGACTGTTGAACAGTCTATGAAACAGAGAGTTAAACGAAGCAAATTTATGTTGAAAGGGATGACAAGAAGAGGTAGGAATGACTGAATATGTGTGTGTGTGTGTAGGTTTAAGGTAAATCGAAAAGTTGAAATGATCATTGTCCATGCCATGTTGATAAGTAAATCCAGAAAGGGAAGTGAATTGTTAACTGCAATACTTCCATAGTAAACTTGATTGCAGGGTGCAAAGAATTCAAGAGGAGGAGGTTGGCTTCCTGTAAATTACTTAGATAAAAAGAATTTTTCAAAGACAAAGGATGATTACTAAAATCTGTGAGATCTGTAATCAAGGAATTAAGCCAAGAAGCCAGATTAGAAGCTGGAGAATTGCAGTAAGAGACAACAAGACGAATAGGAACACCTTCTTTATGGATCTTAGGAAGACCAAAAAGTAAAGGGGTGGAAGGGTTCATGGGGGTTAAAGCCAGTTTAGAAGAATGATGAAATGTGATAGTATCTATACAAGAGTTGAACAAAATTTTCATATTGTTAAAGAATTTCAGAGTGGGTCTTAGCGTAATTTAGTAAAACTGTCAGAATCCAGAAACTGATTGTCTTTATCTACATAATCATCTTTGTCTAAGATAATTAGGCAGTTGCCTTTGTCAGCTTTGGTAACTATTAGTTGATTATCAACAATTTTTTTGGAAATATGTTTAGAAAGTTTTAAATCATGAATATTATCAAAATGACTGGACTGAATGTTAAAATTATTATTAAAAGCTCTTGCAATCTCACTCCTTAGCAAATTCTTGTTAGGAACCTTATGCTGTTTAATAACCTTTTCGCATTGAACAGATAGTAACTTATAATTGGGAATATGTTTGTTTTTTGTAATATTGTATTTCAAACCATTATTTAAAAAGGAAGTTCCTTTATGTGGAAATTGACAAGTAGATAAATTCAGTCCTCTAGCATGAAATTTGTAATTGGAATAATTAGAAACATTAGAATGAATATCTTGGTTACTGGGATATGGGATGATTTTTAGGTTAGAAAGCTTGTTTTTCAGAATTATGTGTTTTGACCTGCCTTGATCTACAACAAAATCAAGGAATTGAGAATACATTGAATCTAGCTCACAACTATGTAACAAAAGTGAGAGGTTATTATACAACCATCTTAACTTGTTGTTGATATCTGATGAACGTACATGATGGCGTTTAATCTCTTCCTTAATCCAACTACGTTGGGCTGATTGAATAGCTCTTCTGAATGAGTAGTTGGCAATATTTGAACGTAGAGTGATATATCCTGGGATGAGTTGTTGATGTAGACATTATCTGTTGAACCAAATGTCTAAACATGTTATCTTTCTTTGTAGTAGTATCTTCTTGAAGAAGTGGACCAAAGTCGCTCGACTAGCATTGTTCAATCTCTGGTAGAAGTCCATGTTTGCTCAAAGTGGAGTGGAATTTTTAAAGGAAGAAAGAAAAGCTCGAAGTCATCTCCACAACTTCAATAATGATGTAGTCAATCGAAGGGACATGTTTCGGACTTATAAAAGTCCATCTTCAGCCGTTTCGGATCTATTGAGTATCCATTGAGTTTCACATCAAGTTACAAAACTATTTTATGAAAATAAAAACAGAGAAAATACGTTCTTTGTGTTATAATAGGTTTTCTAAACAGTTGCCCTGTGTCCCGATAAGCCAGTGGAATCGCCACATCAGGAGGCCGAAAGACATCCGAAAATGAAAAAAATGATGTCATATTTATTAGGTCTTTCGATTCAATGAAAATCTATCAAAATATATCACTGTCTTCAACTTCATTCTCGATTTTAACGTATTGTCCAAAATTGTCTAATGGCAATTGCAGTTCATGATGAACAATTTTGATTTCATCTTCTATTTTCACACATTCAATTTCAATTGCAGAATTTGCTGGTGAAACACTTTCCTTGGCGGCTTCATCTCTCACTTCTTTCTTCATTCCATCATCAAATTTATTAATGAGACAACTTTCTATCTTTGTTTCAGAATATTGTACGTTATTATCATCTTTAGTAACAACAACTTTCGGACAGTAAGTACTTTCCACAGATATCTCACTATGACAAGCTTTACTGTGATTGGTTAAATGACTTTTCAATCTGAACTGTTCCGAACAAACTTCACATTGAAAAAGTTTCCCGCCTGTATGCACTCTAATGTGATAAGTCAAACAACTCTTACTCGCAAATTTTGTCTTACAAAAATCGCAATCGTAAGGATTCTTGCCAGTGTAAATTCTTCGGTGGCAAGTCAAATGATACTGCTGTGTAAACTCCTTCTGACAAGCATCACATTTGAACGGTTTCTCGCCAGTATGCACTCTGATGTGTCTAATCAAATCTGTCTTGATGGAAAATTTTCTTCGACAAAAATCACACTCGAACGGTTTCTGGCCAGTATGCACTCTGATGTGTCTAGTCAATTTAGTCTTCGTGGTGAATTTTTTTTGACATAAATAACATTCGAAAAGATTCTCGCCAGTGTGAATTCTTCGGTGGCAAGTCAAACCATGCTGCTGTGTAAACTCCTTTTGACAAACATCACATTGGAATGGTTTCTCGCCAGTGTGAATTCTTCGGTGGTATTTCATTTTATACCGCTGTGCAAACTCCTTTTGACAAACCTCACATTGGAATGGTTTCTCGGCAGTGTGAATTTTTTGGTGGCGAGTCAAATGATACTGCTGTGTAAACTCCTTTTGACAAACATCACATTGGAATGGTTTCTCGCCAGTGTGAATTCTTTGGTGGAATTTCATTTTATACCGCTGTGTAAACTCCTTTTGACAAACCTCACATTGGAATGGTTTCTCGCCAGTGTGAATGCTTCGGTGGCAAGTCAAACTATGCTGCTGTCTAAACTCCTTTTGGCAAATATCACATTTGAACGGTTTCTCGCCAGTATGCACTATGATGTGTCTATTCAAAGCTGACGTAGTGGCAAATTTTCTTTGACAAAAATCACATTCGAACGGTTTCTCGCCAGTGTGAATTCTTCGGTGGACCTTCAATTTATACCGCTGTGTAAACTCCTTTTGACAAAAATCACATTCGAACGGTTTCTCGTCAGTGTGAATTATTTGGTGGCGAGTCAAATTATGCTGATGTGTAAACTCTTTTTGACAAACATCACATTTGAATGGTTTCTCGTCAGAGTGTAGCATGATGTTCGAGTGAGTTATCTAGTTTTCTTTGGCAGCTAGGCAACGTCATTTCCTCAAAACGGAGGCCTGAAAATGAGAAAATTATTGTTAATCCGCAAGTTAATGTAATATTACCGAATACTATAAGACAGAACACAATTCCAGTAGATTCTTATAATAACCCCAGCAAACATTAATACATGGGCCATCACTTTTAGAGCAATGTCCTCCCAGTGAACTATCATTGGCTTGATATTGGCATTTTTCAATGGTAAATCACCGAAGTTGCCCACTGGCAAAATTCCATTTAGTGCTTGTTCATTGTTGGCGCAGTGATGACTGACTGGAGTATTTTCAGTGCATTACCAATGAAAATTAAGCAGTTTATCATTACACAGAGAATGTTGAGGTTTTCTATAGAACACATTATTTTACTAATAATTATAATCACTTCAATAAAACAATTATATATCCATATCTGATCTGGTCAATCACCCAAGTGTTTACTGTTGATTGATATTGTAATTTCTGGAATACCTGGAACGTAGCCTGCTGCAACTATAGTCAGGTGGAAACAAAGACTCAAGACTGAGATAGAAGTAGATTCCTTCCAGGACTGAAACTTCATGGTAGAGATACTATACAGGGTGTTTCAAAATAACCTGACCCCCTTGCTAGGGTAGGTAGAACATTGCAAAATAAGTTGGGTTTCCTCAGTAAAAAAATGTCGTTACTCCATCCGTTTTCAAGATAAAAGGTGTTGAAACAATATTTTTTTTGCACATTTTTTACGATTATGTTGAAACTACTGGCAACATTGTGATAAAATTTTGTATGGATGTTTCTTGAAATCTGACACATCGCATGCATTTGTTTTTATATCTGACTCTCATTGAGGGCGCTAGTTACACGGTTCGTAGTAGTTTTCAACATAACTTTTTTGAGGTTAGATTTTTCAATCCAAATTTGATGTGAACTTGAACATCATTCAATTTCACATCGAAAAGGTACTCTTGGTGAAACCCGATACTGTGTTCCGTTTTCGGAATATTTCGATTTGAAAATGATGAAGTGGTGACTGTTGCTGGTGTAAAGCTATGTATTAGAGTGAGTATAATGAAATATTATCACCTATTTATTGAAAACCGAAAACAACAATACATATCTGATGCAAAACTCATTGATTTAACAATGAATCACAAGAATAACATCGAAACAGATTTGACTAAGAACATGATTTACACAGTTTTATTGTATCTTGAGCAGAAAGTCTATGCTACATAGGTAAATTCACGTCAAGAGTTGTGAGACATAATTGAACATCACTCAAATGACCTAACAGCTGATCCTCAACTGTTCAGAAGAATAATGCATTTAAAAAAATATATATAGAATCGTGTATTCCTCGAAACGTAAGAAATTTTGAACACTTACTCTAACTGATTCAAGATTTCATGTTTCTAGTCAAATATCTCTTAATTTTCTACTTATGATTCTTTGTTCCATAAATAACTTCAGCACAAAAATAATTTTATTGTTTTTGAACCTGAATAAATAGGTAATTGAACTCAATAAAATTCATTTTATACCAGCATCATTACTACTCCATTATTTTCAAATCGAAATATTCCGAAAACGGAACATATAGTATCGAGTTTCACCAGAAGTACCTTTTTGGTGTAAAATTGAATGATGTTCAAGTTCATATCATATTTGGATTGAGAAATAAAACCTCAAAAAAGTTATGTTCAAAACTACTCGGTACGAACCGTGTAACTAGCGCCCTCTATGAGAGTCAGATATAAAAACAAATTCATGCGATGTGTCAGATTTCAAGAAACATCCATACAATATTTCATTACAATGTTGCCAGTAGTTTCTGAATAATCGTGAAAAATGTGTAAAAAATAATTTTTTCAACACCTCGTATCATGTAAACGGATGCCGTTACGACATTTTTTCACTGAGCGAACCCAACTTATTTTGCAAGGTTCTACCTACCCTAGCAAGGGGGTTAGGTTTTTTTGAAACACGCTGTATAACATATCACGATGGATGTTCTTGAAGAAGAATATCAGTTTATATACAACTAAATTCGTTATTTCGATTTGATGAGATTGAATAATAATGCAGCCATACAACTTTCTATTTGTCCACTTGTTCACTTCACATCTCAAGAGGCCTGTTCGTTTATATTGCTAAACTTGCTAAAGTTGTTTTTTTTTTCATAGTTGTCTCTGTTCATGGCATAATGTAAACAGAGAAAGTCATAGAAGAAAATCAAATTTAGCAGGTAGAGCAAACACAAACGAACAGGCCTAGCTAACAAATGACGGCTCTTAAGAAGACAAGAGAGAGAAAAAAAAAGAGTTCGGCATGAACTGATGATACTTTTGTCGATTTTTATCTGAATACTACTTAACATGATATTTAAAGTTCCCTAACAAAGGGGTTCCGCAATAATTGCGGTCCCTATACAACTTCTCAATAATTTTTCTTAAACATTTTTCAATAATATAAATATGTAAACATAACTTTTTTCCTCCAGAACAGTACTCCTATGCATCTCCTATGTAACAATAACGCTGATGATGAATCTTTAAAGCTTCGAAACATGTCCCTGTAAGATTGCTCACAATAAAGTATAGCTTTGGTGGAGTCGACTGTAAGAATTTTGTCCTGTCCTAATGATATTGTTGTTCAAACTTGACGGTTTTTGATGTAGACTAGTAAGCTTACGTAATTCAATCACCATCGAGTGAAAGATTTAAATCGAAAGCTAGTCTTCCAAAAATCACATTGCGTAAGTTTTATGGGGATTATGAACATTGGGTACAGTTTAGGGATACATTTATGAAGTTAGTACATGAAAATGATGAGTTGGACAATATACCTACAGCAGTTCTACTACCTCCTTGATCGCCTAAAAGGAGAGGCAGAAGAGGTATTACAAGCTTTTGAGGTATCTAGTGCTAATTATAAAAGAGAGTGGGACATTTTACAGCAAAGATTCGAAAACAAACCGGCAATTATTCAAACTCGTCTGAAAGCTTTAGTAGACATGTCAGTAATGAATAAGGAATTATTTTCGGCATTACGGAAATTTATCGATGATGTAGAGAGGCATTCTAGAGCGTGAGAGGCATTTTAGAGCGTAAGAGGCATTGAAAACCTGTAAAAACTTTGGATAGGTTACTAATATTTATATTGGCTAGGAAATTAGATAAAGACACAAGAAAGGACTGGGAAGAAACTAGCATAGTTAAACATTAGGGTTTACCAACCTTCAATGAGTTCACTAGTTTCTTATGGGATAGATGTCAGGTGTTAGAATCCACATCAGATGGAACTGCGACAAACAAATATTTCCAAAAAAATCGATATCATGAATTTGCTCATGTAGCAACGACGAGTGGCGGAGTAAAATGTTATTATTGCAAGGGGCTAGATTTCTAATACACTTGTGAAAAATTCAAGTCTTTCTCACCAGGAGATAGAGCGAATGAAGCCCGGCGATTAAAGTTATGTACAAACAGTTAGAGATCGAATCATTTGGCGAGGGATTGTATTCCGGAAGGTTGCAAGATTTGTGGTCAGGGGCGGGCATAAATTACATCTGTTTTATCTTTTGGCTAAGTGCAAGTGTCCCTTGTGGGCTCTGGCACCAATTCGAGTTAGTCAGTACTGTTATTTCTTTGAGCAAATGATTTCAAAAATAGGGTAATTAATCAGCCTAAAATTAGCCTTTGAAAATCGATATATCAATCAATGAAAAATTAATTATTTTCAAAAATGGCTCTGCTGAGTTCACCCGGAGCCAGCAAAGCCACAGGTTTCTTTAAAAAAATATGCAGCGAATAATTCCAAAATGGTATAGTACTTGAGCCTACAATCAATTCTATTGCTTTGCCTCATGAAATCGTCAAAAAATCTACTTTTGATAGGAACACATATTGCCTGGTAAATATCGCGTATACCGACAAATGAATTCGTTTTTGTTTCTAAAGTCTTAGAGGAAAAAAATTTAAAATATGGTAACTAATTAGCCTAAAATTATCATAGAAATCCCAATGTATCAAATCGGAAAAAAATATAACCTTTTCAAAAATGGCTCTGTCGAGTTCGCCCAAAGCTAGCAAAACCACAGGTTTCCTTTAAAAAATATGTACCAAAAAATTCCAAAATGGGATAGTTACTGAGCTCAGAATCAATACTAACACTTTGCCTCATTATATCGCCATAAAATATGCTTTTGATAGAAATGCATGATGTATAGTGAATAACGCGTATATCGACGAATCGTTTCGTGTTCTTTTTTGTTCGAAACGTTGAGCAAAAAATTCGAAGATAGTGTAATCAATTAGCTCGAAATTAACCTTTCAATATCGATATATCAAATCAGTGGAAAATATATCATTTTCAAAAATGGCTCTGCTGAGTTCGCCCGAAGCCAGCAAAGCCACAGGTATCTTTAAAAAAATAAGTAGCGAAAAATTCCAAAATGGGATAGTTATCGAGCTTACCTTGCCTCATGAAATCGTCATAAACTATGCTTTTGATAGAAATACATAATGTACAGTGAATGACATGTATTTCGACAAAATCGTCTCGTATTTTTTCTGTTTGAAACGAGCAAAAATTCGAAAATAGGGTAATTAATTAGCCTAAAATAAGCCATTTAATCTCAATATATCAAATCAGTGAAAAATCAATGTTGTGAAAAATCAATGTTTTCAAAAATGGCTCTGCTGAGTTCGGCCGAATCTAGCAGCGCCACAGATTTTTCTTGATAGAGAGGAGCAAAAAAATTGGCAATAGGGTAATAAATCAGCCTGAAATGAGCACTACATTATCACTATATCAGATCATCGAAAAATATTGTTTTTCAAAAATGGCTTTGCTGAGTTCGGCCGATGCTAACAAAGCCACATATTTTTCTATGATTCTATGATAGAGAGGAGGAAACAAATCGGTAATTAGCCTAAAATGAGCCTAAAATTATGAGATGTGTCTCATGTTGAAATTTTAAAGTGGCTTTGCTAGCTTCTTTATTATGAGGAAAACATACTTACCTAGTCTTCATAGTACAGAGAGATGTCTTAAAAAAACACATGATGAACAAACTAAACACTTTTCACACTCATATTGGTTTCAGGTTTTATTCATGTATTATGAGTGACTCATAATACATGAATAAAACCCGAAACCAACTTGAAAACCAACTAAGAAACGAAATGTACCGCAATATAGAGCGATAAAGTGGTCGTATTATGGTACTTTACCACAATAGCACGGTGAAGGTAACGTTGATGCAACAAAAGTAATAAGAGCTAGGCAAATACTCTGGAAAATATTATTTTTCTACAAGCGTGCGTGATTCACCCTATACCCGCACGCAATTTAGTTTGGGAAGTGTCATTTTCCCGCAACAGTGCGGGAAAATTTTCCCACACTAGTGCGGGAAAACAAAGATATGATAAGATCGCTAGTAATATAAGTGGTTATTGATGGAATATAAAAGTTTAAGTTTGTTTGTTGCAGTATTAAGTATGTATGTTCAGAATCATCCATCAAATTGCACTATTTATTGTAAAAATTAAGAAATATTGAGAAATAAAAATTGATTATTATAAAAATCCCCCTATAGATTTGGATTGATCTGACGGAAAACGTCAATTTGTCATGCCAATCAAACCTCAAATAAGTTTGAAATTGTCGAAGTGACAGACACAGCGTTACTGTCATTTTCGATTCAGTGGAAATGCCACAATGTGATCAAAAACTTCTAGCTATAGGGATTTGATACAGATGCGTTATCACCAACGAAGTCTTAAGAAAGGTATGAGAAGCTATACACGCGTTTTATTGAATGGTGCAACAATAAAGAAATGAAAGAACCGAATGAAGAATAGGTATTTTTGGCTCATTTCATAGAAGTGTCTGGAACCTAGAGACCAAACTCCTAATGGGCCTGCTGTCTTCCGCAATGAACCAACATAATGCGTCAAACTGTAAGTTCACAATAGCTATTACTAATAATTAATAGATGGAGAATATATATCTCTTGTTAGTTGTTCCTATTTGCTTGAATAATTAATTGAACGATTCAATCAATTTCCTACGCTTGTAGAAAAAATATTGTTCCTAACTCATGCGGAAAGTGTCTTTCCCGCACTCGACTGCTTGCCCGAACTCCACTTCGCGTCGTTCGTGTCAACGGCAGTCACGTGCGGGAAAGAAGCACTTTCCGCACTTGTTAGGAAAATTACTATTACGATACGACTGATACGAGTATTGTAACCCATCGATTATCGTAATGTGAGTTTACGATACGAATATAGTACAATATTTTACCTACTACCAAAAATCTAATTATTTAATAAAAAATATTCAATATTCCTTGAACTGACGATTCATTATTAGGACTATGTAACAAGCAAGCGTTGCAAGGGTTGGGCCAGGGCCTATAGAGAAGGCCCTGGTTGGGCGTATATGGTTGTCGTGAATCTATTGTGTTCTCGGTAGTCACTCATTCGGTGGACTGTCAACTTTGATGCGCTAATTTCAATTCGAAAAAAATTTCATCGACATGAATTCGGATCAGGAAAGTTTAGATTCCGATATAGAAATTGGTTCTAATTTCTTTTTTTGAGTAGAAATAAAATTTAAAATTATATTTTTTCCACTTTACCGCACTAGTGCGGTAAAGTATCTCATTACGATACTAAAATCAGTGTCGTAATTTTTCACATTACATATTGGTAGTAGGTGAAGGTATTTGATTGTTAAGTATCATTAAACACTTGAGTGGATTGAAAAGTATTCAAATATTCCATAAATATATCTGGTAACTATTTATGAAGTACAACCTCATATAATTCAAAGTTCAAGTTCGAATAACTATGTAACCACGTCTGTTTCAACATCTAGATATTTTTTCCTTTCTTTCTTTGGCTCTGTTTCCCTCGAATTCAGGAAGATTCTGGGAAAAAATATCAGTAATTTTTTTTTCTCTTTTAAAACCGCCAACACTCTGGGGAATGCCTTAGTCGACAAGAAAGATGAGACTCTTATTCTAGAAAATGATGATTGTAAAGTTTGCTACATTGGTCAAACAGGTCGCAAGTTCAAAACCAGAGTATCAGAACACAATCGTATAATTGAAAATAATTTTGAAAAAGATTTTTTTGAGTACAATTCTGGTTTTCCTAACCATCTTAATTCGATTGTCTTGAATTATTCAACTCCTTATCATTTCAACAATTCTGACCTGTGCTCTATGTCACTTCAAAGTTTTGAAATTTAGGCTCTTATAGAGCTCTAGTTATAATGTTTGTTCCCAAATAGCAACCCACCCGCATTATGCGCGGTTTAAAATAATGTGTTAGGTTATTTATGTCATTTTCTTGTTCCACCAATAATGGTAGGTATATTCAGACTTTTCAACAATACTTAAAAAATAGCATAAGCATTGTTTTCTTGATTAATTGATTAATCCTTCGAAACAAGTCCTTTTGTCCATGACCGTTGGTCGTTATTCAATTGTTTATGTGATGGAGTTGTTACTGTACGTTCTTTCACCCCTCCTGATTTATCCCATATTTGCTTAAGGGTGGTCACATGGTGGTCATCACAAGTACGAAAGGTGCAGGTTTTGTTGGGGTTATGTCCGAGGTTATGTCATAAGTCAATGGGTTGCGTGCAAGAACTGTCAGATGACCGACGCTGGAGGCAAAACATTGAAACACAATGTCACTTTTCTTATTTGTTTACAAGTGATCGAAATAGTTTTTCACAATTATTTTGGCATACGAATCGTATTTTTCCGCTATTCATCAATTCGCTCATGCCATCACATTGTGCTGTTGTAAAATGCACATAAACTGCAGCGGAAGATGAAGGAATCCGGATGGTACATTATGATTTAAAAGTAAGTACCTACTATAGTCACTCACCTATATATTTCATTTTTGAAATTTGGTAATTTCTCTGATTTCTCATCGGAATTCCTTCTGCGATAGGAGCTAATAGAAATACATCTGAAATTTCTAAAATAATGCAAGAAGATTGGATTCATGCAATCAATCGGGAGGACTGGTCTGACATGCTGACGATCGTGTGTGTTGTAGACATTTTCAATCTATTAGCAGTATTAGCTTGTATTGCAGAAGTGGCAGAAGGCAGAAGGAATTTCAATAAGGAATGACAACATTTCATAATGATAACTATGTGAGATTACTATTTACCTGAAAAATCATGTTCCTTAGTCTCTTGCTGCATTTCTTGTGCATTGTACAACAGCACAATGAGAAGGCATGCTTTAATTAATAAATAGCGCAAAAAACACGATTCGTAAGCCAAAATATTGTGAAAAACTATTTCAATCCTTTGATTCCTCTGTAACCAAATAAAAAAGTGAGGATGTGTTTCAATAATTTACAGAAGAATGAGGTTGTGTTTCAATATTTTGCCTCCAGGGTCGGTCATCGTGACGCGACCTATAGGCTAAGAATCCGTTGATGCCCTATCTGCATCTATTATATAGAATGTCATACCACTACCTGGGCCAGTGTAAGGCGTTATGGAAGGCTAAAATTCGAAATCTCTGGTACTGATACGCTTCAACAGAAAGATCAAATTACTAAGGTGAACGGACATACTGACCTTCATCAGAAATCAACGGAGGTTCGAAAAGGAGAATTAGGAAAAGGAATAGTAGACATTACCCAGGTAACAAGCTGACGTCATTTGCATGGTCATTTATAGTCATTGACGTCATATGACCTCAAAATGACGTCATTTCGACGTACTTAATATGACAGTATATAGACGTCCTTGATATGCCGTCAATATGACGTCATCTAATGGTCATTATCATGACTAATTATGACCACTATTTATTGAGTCATCTACATCAAGGAACATTCATAATCACGATAAGTTCTCCATCTCTGTTATATAAAAACGTTAGTAGTTATGTTATATAACATATATTATTATGTCACTCATCATATATTATGCTTTATAATAACTTTTCCTTCAATCTGTGCGAGCTTCGTCTTTTCGATGGTCTCTGAGATAATTTGTGATTACATACCTTCTTTGCAAAGTATTCTTCCTATAGCTATTAAAAATATCAGACCGAATTTCATGTCATTAACTGTACTTGATTGGTCGGCACCTCGTCGGCACGGACCTTGCGCAGACATGCGAACACGTTCGCATGTCGTCGACCGCCAGCGCCAAGCCAAGCCAAGCGGCCAAGCGCCAAGCAGTTGCCGGTTGCGAATCGCCGTTCACTTTCGCTTTGCTGTTGCGGCCATGATGACCATAACAACAAAATAACAATGCATAGAAGGCCATCATTATCCTGTTATTTGGCTATCAATGTGGTCTGGTGTGGTGGTCATACTTATTCATAATCATGTATCAAGTAGTAACATTTGAGGATGGCAGCTTGGCCATTATTCAAGACAATAAGTGGGATACGCCAAAAAAGCAGAATGTGAATTGGCCGCCATTGAAGGAATACCATAGGTATCTGAGAAATCTCTCGAGTGCATCATCCGAATGGGATAAGTTCTCAATGAAAAATTTTTTTTATGAAACTGGTAATTATAGTACCAACCTATAATATTATTTTGTATTTAATGTGGTGAAGGAACATCAACATAATTATACAAAAAAAAATCTTATCTTTTCTGATAATATTGATACAACCCTAATACAACAGTGTTTTTTTTTTACCTACAGAAAATTTTGAAATAGCACAAAATAAACTGAAACGTGCAGAAGATTTCAGTAATATGAATAATCGTAAAGATTACGTCATTTTGACGTCATTAGGATGACGTCATTTTGACGACATAAAAATGACGTCATTCGTCTTTGACTTAGAAGGTCATATAAACGTCATTATGGCGTCATTTTGGAAGTCATCCTGACGTCAGGCCTGACGTGATAATGACGTACAAATGACGTCAGCTTGTTACCTGGGTATGTGCACATGACGTGTGCAGGAGGGGTCGGCAAAAAAGGCTCACTGGGGCCTACTTGCTAGGCGACCGCCTCCCCTTTCTCTATTATTACTAGTATTTACCTATACCTATGAAAGATTAATTGAGAAAATTATAATTTCTCTTCACTTGTAGTATCCCGAAGTTAATATAAAATGGAAGAATATAATATGTTACATTTTAAACTAGTATTTTCATGCAAATATAATAGGTAAAAATCAGGAATCTATTATTGGTGCCGAAACTGCGACTCAAACTAAATTTATTCATGAACTTGTATGCAAATCAAATGAACAAATACATTCTAAAATTATTCAATTTCCAAACACAATCTGGTGTGAAATTTTCCTACCGAATACCACAGCTGAGCTCGAAAATATTTCCGGAAATAATTATTGACCTCTAGTAATATTACCAGTGAAAATTTCCACAAGATGAAATATCAATATTTACCTTGAAAGTGCATATCAATGATTGTGAAGATATTAAAATAAGTTTTCCGCAACTGAAACTCAAAGCACTGCAATTTCTTCATCAATGAAAGGCAGATTTGTGAATACCGAGTTGAATACAATTGGAAAAAAATACAGTGTGGAGACTTCAACAGGAATAAATTCGCTAGCAGGATGGTGAATATTTTTTCCGAAATTTCCGGACATGTCAACGACTTAATGTATTTACTTACATTTTGCAAGGGTAGTTGAAACCATTCTCAACATGTTTTTTTTTATAGCCTGTGAACCCTCATTGGAAAGCTGGTGAATAAAGAAATCCGAGGACAAATCAGCGAGATTCCACTTGTTTGTAGGAGTTCCAAGGAATATCAGATAATTCCACAAAAAAATCAAGGAATTCCAGTTGTTTGTAGACCAGAATTATACTGCAAATCCCTCAATTCTTCGGAATTCCAAGAATTCCAAGGAGTTCTAGAAATTCCATGGAATTCCGGGGATTCCCAGTTGTTTGTGAACCAAAAAAATCCAGTTGTTTATTTTTGAGGTGAAACATATTTAAGAAACACATTGCATTGACTTTACAAGAAGAATAAAGGGTTCATACAGGAAAACCATGATCAGAAGTTATCCAAATTGCAGGTTGAAGGAACCGAGGAAGGAACATTAGAAATTTGTAACTTTCACAAATGTACTTACATATCCATGTTCCTTCATAGATCACAAATCACAAATATGAAGGTACTAAGGTACCCATAATACCTATGAATAATATAAACATAATATCCATGGGAAACATGGGAAAGTGAGATCACGGCTTCGCTGTTTGAGATAGATGTACAAAAATTTTTGTGATGGTCTAGGCTCATGAGGAAGGTGACTCAAAAATGTGCGACGTATCAAAGTTATACTTTTTCTTATGGGACACCCTGTATATCATTGCATTTTCGGATTCTCGTTTGTGAGCGAGAATGATTACAGAGATATAGAGTTTTCAAAACCGAGATTTTTCAACTTTAGGATTTTTTTTGTCTGGAAACTATTCATTATTGGTCAAAACGGCTTACATGTCTCATGCCCCTATCCTAACTTTTGATTTACTATCTACTTATATTTAATTTGAACGAATACAGGGTGGTTCATAATTCTGAATTTTGAACTACCCTGTATTGGTCTAAATTAAATATCAGTAGATAGTGAATCAAAAGTTAAGATGGGGACATTTGAGCCGTTCTGACCAATTATTCATAAGTAGTTTCTACACAAAAAAATACTAAAGTTGAAAAATCTCGATTTTGAACACCCTATATCTCTTAATCTTTCCCGGTAGATCCCGAGTGTGATGTATTGAATGAATCAGCTCATAAAGACAATACGAAAATGCAACAAAATACAGGGTGTTTCCCATTTCAATGACACCCTGAATATGTAATAGTCAAGGAGCAAACTACCTACTTTCTAGCTGACCCATTGAGAATGATGGTATGGAGCTCACTTTTTTTTTAAATTTGATGAGTCTCTCACTATTTTTCAATTTTTCCATTTCTGATCATGCATCAAAGATGAAGTTTGAATAGTCTAAATTTAATCAAAACATGCATATTTTCATTCACCAGCAGGTTTCATTCCCGGTTTCAGTACCTCAACCACTAAGCGTATACTGAGGAGTATGCATCAATTGAGGCATCAATCTTGACTCATATACAATAACTTGTGACCGGTGTGAAAATAGAAACGGTCGCCGTATCGGAAACGAAATAGTAGTACATGCGCACGGGTGTAAAATGTTGTCACATCGATTCTTCCGTTTTAACATTCAGATATCGACTGAAACCATTGCAATCGAAACGTTTTGCGTCAATATGACGATTATAATGATGAATTGAGGTATACACACAAATAGGGTGCTACTACCACTATATATAGATGAATATCTTCAGAACTAATCGAAAGCAAAATAACTCATCGTTTTTAAAAATTTATATTCAACAGGATATTCAAAATGAATAGGAGAAACGTACCTACCCTGTTTCAGAATATGTATCTCAAAACTCACCTGGAAACCACCCCCATATAGATGAAAATTATGTAAAATAATCGTTTCTGGGAATTTCTTTCTCGAAATATATTCAAAACGAGAAGAGAAAACATACCTACCCTGTTTCAGAATTTGTATCTCAAAACCCACCCTGGAAACCACCCCCGAATAGATGAAAATCATGTAAAATCATCGTTTCTGGAGATGTCTTTCTCGAAATATATTTCAAACGGCAAAAGAAAACATACCTACCCTGTTTCAGAATTTGTATCTCAAAACTCACCCTGGAAACCACCCCCGAATAGATTAAAATTACGTAAAATTAAATTATGTGAAATGATCGTTTCTGGAAATTTCTTTCTCGAAATATATTCAAAACGAAAAGAGAAAACATACCTACCCTGTTTCAGAATTTGTATCTCAAAACCCACCCTGGAAACCACCCCCGAATAGATGAAAATTATTTAAAATCATGTAAAATCATCGTTTCTGGAGATGTCTTTCTCACAATATATTCAGAACGAACAGAGAAAACATACCTACCCTGTTTCAGAATTTGTATCTCAGAACTCACCCTGGAAACCACCCCCGAATAGATGAAAATTATTTAAAATAATCGTTTCTGGAGATTTCTTTCTCGAAATATATTCAAAACGGAAAGAAAAAACATACCTACCCTGTTTCAGAATTTGTATCTCAAAACTCACCCTGGAAACCACCCCCGAATACATGAAAATTATGTAAAATAATCGTTTCTGGCAATTTCTTTCTCGTAATATATTCAAAACAAGAAGAGAAAACATACCTACCCTAATTCAGAATTTGTATCTCAAAACCCGCTCTGGAAACCACCCCCGAATAGATGAAAATTATGTAAAATCATGTAAAATCATCGTTTCTGGAGATGTCTTTCTCACAATATAATCAGAACGAACAGAGAAAACACACCTACCCTGTTTCAGAATTTGTATCTCAGAACTCACCCTGGAAACCACCCCCGAATAGATGAAAATTATGTAAAATAAGCGTTTCTGGATATTTCTTTCTCGGAATATATTCAAAACGGCAAAAGAAAACATACCTATCCTGTTTCAGAATTTGTATCTCAAAACTCACCATGGAAACCACCCCCGAATAGATTAAAATTACGTAAAATTATGTGAAATGATCGTTTCTGGAAACTTCTTTCTCGAAATATATTCAAAACGGAAAGAGAAAACATACCTAAACTGTTTCAGAATTTGTATCTCAAAACCCACCCTGGAAACCACCCCCGAATAGATGAAAATTGTGTAAAATCATGTAAAATCATGGTTTCTGGAGATGTCTTTCTCACAATATAATCAGAACGAACAGAGAAAACATACCTACCCTGTTTCAGAATTTGTATCTCAGAACTCACCCTGGAAACCACCCCCGAATAGATGAAAATTATGTAAAATAATCGTTTCTGGAAATTTCTTTCTCGAAATATATTCAAAACGGAAAGAGAAAACATACCTACCCTGTTTCAGAATTTGTATCTCAAAACTCACCCTGGAAACCACCCCCGAATAGATTAAAATTACGTAAAATTATGTGAAATGATCGTTTCTGGAAATTTCTTTCTCGAAATATATTCAAAACGAGAAGAGAAAACATACCTACCCTGTTTCAGAATTTGTATCTCAAAACCCACCCTGGAAACCACCCCCGAATAGATGAAAATTATGTAAAATCATGTAAAATCATCGTTTCTGGAGATGTCTTTCTCACAATATAATCAGAACGAACAGAGAAAACATACCTACCCTGTTTCAGAATTTGTATCTCAGAACTCACCCCGGAAACCACCCCTGAATAGATGAAAATTATACAAAATAATCGTTTCTGGAAATTTCTTTCTCGAAATATATTTAAAACGGGAAGAGAAAACATACCTACCCTGTTTCAGAATTTGTATCTCAAAACTCACCCTGGAAACCACCCCCGAATAGATTAAAATTACGTAAAATTATGTGAAATGATCGTTTCTGGAAATTTCTTTCTCGAAATATATTCTAAACGAAAAGAAAATACATACCTACCCTGTTTCAGAATTTGTATCTCAGAACTCACCCTGGAAACCACCCCCGAATAGATGAAAATCATGTAAAATAATTGTTTCTGGAAATTTCTTTCTCGAAATATATTCAAAACGAGAAGAGAAAACATACCTATTCTGTTTCAGAGTTTGTATCTCAAAACCCACCCTGGAAACCACCCCCGAATAGATGAAAATTATGTAAAATCATGTAAAATCATCGTTTCTGGAGATGTCTTTTTCACAATATCATCAGAACGAACAGAGAAAACATACCTACCCTGTTTCAGAATTTGTATCTCAGAAGTCACCCTGGAAACCACCCCCGAATAGATTAAAATTACGTAATATTATGTGAAATAATCGTTTCTGTAAATTTCTTCCTCACAATATCATCAGTGCGAACAGAGAAAACATACCTACCCTGTTTCAGAATTTGTATCTCAGAACTCACCCTGGAAACCACCCCCGAATAGATGAAAATCATGTAAAATAATCGTTTCTGGAAATTTTTTTCACGAAATATATTCAAAACGGAAAGAGAAAACATACCTACCCTGTTTCAGAATTTGTATCTCAAAACCCACCCTGGAAACCACCCCCGAATAGATTAAAATTACATAAAATTATGTGAAATGATCGTTTCTGAAAATTTCTTTCTCACAATATTATCAGAAGGAACAGAAAAAACATAAATTATGTAAAATTATCGTGTCTGGAAATTTCTTTCCGAACTGGTACAGAAAATACGAGTCTTACGGAAAAATCTCCTTAATGCAAAATATATATATATAACTAACAATATAATAAAACATTAATAGTAATAAATAAAACAAAGTAACAGAATTTATGTAAAAAAAAACATTCTTCGTGTAATAATAAGACCCTTGGTCACAGAACATAATACTGATGCAATAAATATCACTTTATTCTGCAGTCATGAGACTATAATCTAAATTAAGGGAAATAAAATGAATCCTCATAGGAATGAAAATAATGAAAAACTAACAGCATTCTTGCAAAAAAACTCAAACACAGTTCTAATAAAAAGATCTCAATCACAGTACATTTAAACGAAATTCACATTACATATAAATCTCGAAAATAGTTAGTAAGTTAGTTTAGATCAGATCAGGTACATAATCACAGTTGTTATTTATTTCGGTAATATCTGCACATAAAGAACTCAACAAACCATTTGAGATACCCTTGAAAGTTTCTACTACAAATAATATTGTATGTTGCATACCTGAATCAACCTAACCAGAATATGCATGGAAATGGTTTTGAAAAATTATATCATAATATCATTATAATTAGGTGGCCTATCGAAACCGATCCCCTCAAGTTTTCTTCCTTGTGACGTACATTTCTGAAATATCGCTCGGGCTAATCAATTTTAATTTTGTAGGGAACCCATTCCTGTGGAATAATCACTTCTTTTGAATTTGAATCCCTGAAGCGGATGTGAACTTACGATTTTCGAAAATAACAATCTATGTACCTATTATTCCTGAACGGGTTTGTGATGAACGAGGATATATAGGTAATAGTCGATTATTTCATCAATATGCACCGATCCCTGCATTGAATTATAATGGATAAAATTCATAAATCAAAGGTAGACTTAAACCAGGTGAACTTTGTGACAGCATCACGTGCTCTGAATCACGTGGTGTCCTAAAGTTAACCTGGTCGGACTCAGTACAGTTCTAGTGAAATATTTCAGTTACTTCAGATTGAAAGAATATTATTATTATCAATACTTATAGTTAGGGTGATTCGTTTTATAAGAATCTTCTGCCAGCAATTTTCAAATAATCTGAACAAATTTTACAATGTTCATCAATTATTGTGGTGCATTTGATGTGAAATTTTCTGAAACACATTCTGCAGGAATTGTTCATACTTTCTTCGATATCAAAACCACATACTAAGCAAAAAATTCTTTGGGGCCCTTCTGTTTTATTCAATAACATCGCTTTTAGATATTCACGGTATCCGTCAATATCTTTGGGTCTCAACAGAGATTGATTTGACAAAATTTGTTGAAAGAAATAAATAATGAATACTCCACAATTATAACCATCTCTTTGTTTTATATGTGGAACCAACTTCGAGCTCAAACCGAAACATAAGTTTGTTCCAACTTGATCGTTATATTTCTGTAAGAATAATTCAAATTTTTCCCGATATTCCTCGCTCTTTGCCAGTGAGGTACCTCTTGGATCTAAATAAATGAATGTCTTCTTCTTCATATTCGCAATTGCGATAACCCAGTGATCTCTACTAGATACTGTACCTATGATAAAAGGTATGTTTTCTCTGTTCGTTCTGATTATATTGTGAGAAAGACATCTCCAGAAACGATGATTTTACATGATTTTACATAATTTTCATCTATTCGGGGGTGGTTTCCAGGGTGGGTTTTGAGATACACATTCTGAAACAGGGTAGGTTTGTTTTCTCTTTTCGTTTTGAATTTATTTCGAGAAAGAAATTTCCAGAAACAATTATTTTACATGATTTTCATCTATTCGGGGGTGGTTTCCAGGGTGAGTTCTGAGATACAAATTCTGAAACAGGGTAGGTATGTATTCTCTTTCCGTTTAGAATATATTTCGAGAAAGAAATTTCCAGAAACGATCATTTCATATAATTTTACGTAATTTTAATCTATTCGGGGGTGGTTTCCAGGGTGAGTTTTGAGATACAAATTCTGAAACAGGGTAGGTATGTTTTTTCTGTTTGTACTGATGATATTGTGAGGAAGAAATTTCCAGAAACGAGTATTTCACATAATTTTACGTAATTTTAATCTATTCGGGGGTGGGGTTTTCAGGGTGAGTTTTGAGATACAAATTCTGAAACAGGGTAGGTATGTTTTCTCTGTTCGTTCTGATGATATTGTGAGAAAGACATCTCCAGAAACGATGATTTTACATGATTTTACATAATTTTCATCTATTCGGGGGTGGTTTCCAGGGTGGGTTTTGAGATACAAATTCTGAAACAGGGTAGGTATGTTTTCTCTTCTCGTTTTGAATATATTTCGAGAAAGAAATTTCCAGAAACAATTATTTTACATGATTTTCATCTATTCGGGGGTGGTTTCCAGGGTGAGTTCTGAGATACAAATTCTGAAACAGGGTAGGTATGTATTCTCTTTTCGTTTAGAATATATTTCGAGAAAGAAATTTCCAGAAACGATCATTTCACATAATTTTACGTAATTTTAATCTATTCGGGGGTGGTTTCCAGGGTGAGTTTTGAGAGACAAATTCTGAAACAGGGTAGGTATGTTTTCTCTTTCCGTTTTAAATATATTTCGAGAAAGAAATTTCCAGAAACGATTATTTTACATAATTTTCATCTATTCGGGGGTGGTTTCCAGGGTGAGTTCTGAGATACAAATTCTGAAACAGGGTAGGTATGTTTTCTCTGTTTGTTCTGATTATATTGTGAGAAAGACATCTCCAGAAACGATGATTTTACATGATTTTACATGATTTTCATCTATTCGGGGGTGGTTTCCAGGGTGAGTTCTGAGATACAAATTCTGAAACAGGGTAGGTATGTTTTCTCTTTTCGTTTTGAATGTATTTCGAGAAAGAAATTTCCAGAAACGATCATTTCACATAATTTTACGTAATTTTAATCTATTCGGGGGTGGTTTCCAGGGTGAGTTTTGAGATACAAATTCTGAAACAGGGTAGGTTTGTTTTCTCTTTTCGTTTTGAATATATTTCGAGAAAGAAATTTCCAGAAACAATTATTTTACATGATTTTCATCAATTCGGGGGTGGTTTCCAGGGTGGGTTTTGAGATACAAATTCTGAAACAGGGTAGGTATGTTTTTTCTTTCCGTTTTAAATATATTTCGAGAAAGAAATTTCCAGAAACGATTATTTTACATAATTTTCATCTATTCGGGGGTGGTTTCCAGGGTGAGTTCTGAGATACAAATTCTGAAACAGGGTAGGTATGTTTTCTCTGTTCGTTCTGATGATATTGTGAAAAAGACATCTCCAGAAACGATGATTTTACATGATTTTACATGATTTTCATCTATTCGGGGGTGGTTTCCAGGGTGGGTTTTGAGATACAAATTCTGAAACAGGGTAGGTATGTTTTCTCTTCTCGTTTTGAATATATTTCGAGAAAGAAATTTTCAGAAACGATTATTTTACATAATTTTCATCTATTCGGGGGTGGTTTCCAGGGTGAGTTCTGAGATACAAATTCTGAAACAGGGTAGGTATGTTTTCTTTTTTCGTTTTGAATGTATTTCGAGAAAGAAATTTCCAGAAACGATCCTTTCACATAATTTTACGTAATTTTAATCTATTCGGGGGTGGTTTCTAGGGTGAGTTTTGAGATACAAATTCTGAAACAGGGTAGGTATGTTTTCTATTGCCGTTTTAAATATATTTCGAGAAAGAAATTTCCAGAAACGCTTATTTTACATAATTTTCATCTATTCGGGGGTGGTTTCCAGGGTGAGTTCTGAGATACCAATTCTGAAACAGGGTAGGTATGTTTTCTCTGTTCGTTCTGATGATATTGTGAGAAAGACATCTCCAGAAACGATGATTTTACATGATTTTACATGATTTTCATCTATTCGGGGGTGGTTTCCAGGGTGGGTTTTGAGATACAAATTCTGAAACAGGGTAGGTATGTTTTCTCTTCTCGTTTTGAATATATTTCGAGAAAGAAATTTTCAGAAACGATTATTTTACATAATTTTCATCTATTCGGGGGTGGTTTCCAGGGTGAGTTTTGAGATACAAATTCTGAAACAGGGTAGGTACGTTTCTCCCATTCATTTTGAATATCCTGTTGAATATAAATTTTCAAAAACGATGAGTTAATTTGCTTTTGATTAGTTCTGAAGATATTCATCTATATATAGGGGTAGTAGCACCCTATTTGTGTGTATACCTCAATTCATCATTATAATCGTCATATTGACGCAAAACATTTGAATCGCAATGGTTTCAGTCGATATCTGAATGTTAAAACGGAAGAATCGATGTGATAACATTTTACACCTGTGCGCATATACTATTATTTCGTTTCCGATACGGCGACCGTTTCTATTTTCACACCGGTTAACTTGTGATTGAAAATTACACTCTGATTATAAAAGAATACTTGTTGATTTCAAATATAGTATTGTATACAAAAGGGATCTCTAAAGGGATGAATACACTGCAACCTAACCGATCTATTGTGCCCCTTTCTTTAGCTATCACAGATGAAGTGGATATCCATAGCTGATTTCTCTAGTCCTATTTATATACTTTCTGTAGGTCAATGGAGGAGGTGGTATATTTATTATTTCTGATTATTTGGGATTATTTCTGCGCCTCTCTATTGAATAAAAATATAAGTATTATTTCAATATACTTGTTGAAATCAGGAGCAGATTTATTCCCAAAACGTCCATCAAAGATAAGTGAAAATCTGATATTTTTCTATATACCCGCGGTCAAAATTGTGTACAACAAATTCAATTTCACAAGGAATTCCAAGGAATTCCTAGGAATTTCAATGAATTCCAAGAATTCAAAGGAATTCCAGTTGTTTGTGAACCAGAAATATAAAGTGCTTCAGACAAGGAATTCCAAGGAAATCCAAGGAATTCCAAGGAAATCCAAGGGAATTCTAGGAAATCCAAGGAATTCTAGGAAATCCAAGGAATTCCTAGGAATTTCAAGGAATTCCAGTTGTTTGTACACCAGAATTATACCGCACTTCAGTCAGAGAATTCCAAGGAAATCCAAAGAATTCCAGTTGGATTTCCAAGGAATTCCAGTTGTTTGTAGCCCAGGAGTTCCAAGGAAATCCAAGGAATTCGAAGGAAATCCAAGGAATTCCAGTTGTTACCAGTTACCACTCATATATAGATACCTACTCGGGGTACCTACATATTGCTTCACCAAACCTTTCTCAATACAAATTGTCACTGACAAGGGAATGCATTTTTCTTTTACACTTTCTAATGAGACACAGTGAAATTTTGATTCAAACCATCTGGTTCATCCTCACTACAGGTATATTGAAATAATAATCATATTCTCATTTTATAGAAAGGAGAGAAAATCCCAAAAAATCTGGAATGAGTCATAAATCCCTCAAATAGGGTACCTATAGAAACACTTTTATAAAAATTGGTTGCCCCTCATAATATAACATTACACAACTCATTTCCTTGCTCAATTCAATTCGAAAACTACTTACTAACAATATGATTCATTTTGGTTAAAAATGAGCTATTACCAAGACATACCTTCATCAAATGAATTCTAATAAGTTTGTTGAGAAAAACCTGAAAATACCTCTATAACTACATTGAAAATACCTTGGAAAATACTGAGCATTGTTGATCAATTCAGTCAAACATGTAATTAATTCCTGGATTTGATGCTAGTTTACTCATCTTCACCCAGAAAGTTGAATTGAATCAAAGTGATGCTATATGAATCTACTTGTAACTTGAATTTCACTCACTTTGAGCTGCTTGATCAGCTAGTCATCACATGGTTAATTTTGTTGGATTGTAATCAGTTCATCTATTTCAGCCTCAATTTCAGCCGAGATTTCAGCATAGGTTTCAGTAAGACTTCAAATAATGTATGGCTCCATGGATCCAACATTGCCTTACAAGTTGCCTTATGAGACCCTTGATTTCAAGAGACACAGTTCTTGAAAGGTAAACAGATCAACATCCATTTATTGATGGACTAATGGAGATTGGAGACAGCACTATACCTCCACGAACTCAGCCTAGGTTTCAGCACCCATTTAAACAGATCCAGATCTCGAGAGGAAAACACACATCAACGTCCGTCCATTTATTGATAGACAAAAATGGAGAACAGCAATATTGGTTCCAAATTAATCAATTTTAATGATCAGACATGGACGGGAAGTGCACTACATCAAATAACTACATTTATAACTAACAAATGATCTTATCTTCAGCCAAAATAAATGTTAGGTTCGCGTGCACGATGACCGACCCTGGAGGTAAAGCATTGAAACACAACCTCACTTTTCTTATTTGTTTACAAAGGAATCACCGGATTGAAAGTTTTTCAAAATATTATGGCATACTACTCGTGTTTTCTTGGGTTAGTCATTAATTGAACCATGCCATCACTGTGGTGTTGTACAATGCACAAAAAATGCAGCGAGAGACAAAGGAATATATTTTTCAGGTAAATGGTGATATCATAGGCCCATAGGGTAAATAGAAGAGTGAAAATGTCTGCAACAGTCGTTAATATATATTTCGACAGCATGTCAGAGACCCTGGGTTTGACCTCAAATGCTTATTTTGAACTTACGCCTGCAGTGAAATGCTTATAACTATCTTAGTCTGCAGTCATGACAATGTTTGCCTTCTTTTAACTTCACGAGTCCTTCGTCACTCGCTGCATTTTACAAGCGTCTAGCTATCTAGCTAAACCAGATTGAGTTTTCAAAAATATACTTCTCAGGAAAAGGTTTATTTAGGACAAGTTAGGTTGAAAGTACTTTCCTTTTTCATGCAGAACAGATATTTTCCTTTCTCATATTACCTTACCTTATAAGCAGTGTTGCCGGTGAGAGATTTGTGAAATTTATTCTAAATAATCGTGGCGTAATATATCAATCAACAGCGTTAGCTACGAAAGACATTTACTTGTTAGTCTTTATTGCCGCTTATTTACAGTTTCCAATTTTTGATTACATTCAACTGATTGCTGCAATTAATTTTTCGGGCAATTATAATAATGATAATCAGGTTATTCTACACTGAATCGGAATCACTATCTAGCTTGCAATGTAATTTTTGTCAAAAAATCTGTGTCATAATTCTTATCAGGACTTGTGTTTGGTAGAAAACAATGAGAACAGTAATAATATTCAATATGCATCAAATCATGCATAAATGTTGCAGGAAATACCGAAAATCCAACATTGAATTCCTATATTTCCAATAAAAATAGGTCCGGACGTAATCGCATTTCCTGCAATGCAACGAAAAATTGCGACAGTTGTTCAAAATGGCACAAGTGCGTAGGCACGCAATGAAAATTGCTGCTGGTTTTTTTTGGGGAATTGCGAACTGTATAACAGCTCTTACAAGTAATAAAAAGCGCAATATTTCCCGAAAAATCGCAATGGCGCAATTATTGCGCTTTTTGCGCCTCACTGGCAACACTGCTTATAAGACTTATAAACACGAATAACCTTCTGATGACCTTGAGGTTTGAAAGATTCACTGCCTCACTGGTCTAGCTAGACCACGCTACACGCTTGTTTTACATGTTAGCTTGAGCTACACGCGCTTGTCGAGTTGACATTGTTGATTGTTTATGTTTATGTTTACATGATTACATGTGCCATGTGTTTACCTGTTAACCACAGACCTGAGACCACTGTTAACCTGAAACTTGCTGAAACTCCTGAAAGCTGAAATGTGATTTTCTGATTTTATTCTTATACCAAAATTTAATGGGGCCAAAGATCTGTTCATCCATCATCCATTAGTTATATTAGTTTTCGGATGTAGTGCATGACTGATGTGTGTTTCCCTCATGAGAACTTGATCTGTTGAGAAGGGTGCTGATACCTAGACCAAGTTCGAGTTCTTAGTGGTATAGTGCTGTCTCCAATCTCCATTAGTCAATGTTGATGTGATTACCTTTCCAGAACTGGTGTTTCGAAATCAAGGCTTTCATAAGGCAGTGTTGGAGCCATAGGTACATTGTTTGAAGTCTTACAGAATAAACATGGGCTGCAATTGGGGCTAAAATAGATGAACTGATTACAATCCAACTATACTAACACTGAGATTACTAGCTGTTCAAGCATCTCAAAGTGAGTGTAATTCAAGTTACAAGTAGATTCATATAATATCACTTTGATTCAATCCAACTTTCAGGGGGTGAAGATGAGTGAACTAGCATCAAATTCGTGAGCACAGCAAGTAGGTACCAGGCTCTGTACTAGGTTAGGTCACCTATGTAGTTTTATATTGCACCCCATTTTGGATTTCAAATCCAGAGATAAAATACATGTTTGACTGAATAGATGGATTCGCCTTTTGACCATGGAAGGAGACACATGGCGTCTCCAGGTCAAAAGTCAGGTTAATGTGTGTGCAAGTCTATAATTTTAATTTTTCTAATTACCTGATCTGGATTAAAATCCAATATTTATTGTGAAGTTTAATAAGTGTTTGTGAAAATTATCAAGCCCTTTTATCTCTACGCCGGTATAGAGGCCGGATGGTGACGGATTCACCGGATAAAGGGGCCATTCTTGAAATCAAACGTGCTCAGCACATAGGATAGAATCTTTGACATTGATGAACTCGGCTTCCGGGCATGGTGACGGACTACGGTGTCTTTAGTGCTCGAGTCGAGAGATAATATTATTACATAACCATATATATTCTTGAAAAAAATTAATTACCTGATCTGGAGAAATTGTTACCGAAAGGTGACAGAAATCCAATAAACCCAAAAGAAGAAGAAGAAGAAGACTGAATAGATATATAAATTTGGTATTTTCCGTTCTGATTAGAATTGATTCAATAAATAGGGGCAAGACTAGAAGTTATATCTTCCTTATAGCTCCTATTTAATGGTTTTTAATCATGACAAATCTTATTGTTCACAGTTTTCTTATTGAATTGAGCAAAGAAATGAGTTGAGTAATGTTATATGAATCTTTCTTTCATACAATTTATACAAGGGGCAAACAATTCCCAGAAAAGTATTCTATATCATATTTGAAGGATATATGTATAGGACTAGTGAAATTGGTAATAGCAAAGGAAAGGGACACAATAGATCTTTGAGGTTGTATTTTATAATCATAGTGCAATTTGAATCACAAGTTCTTATGTATTTTCTGAGGTATTTCAAAACATTAGTCAAGATTTATGCATACACTAAACACTTAGTGTCAAGGTAGAGAAACATGCTGAGAAACTAAAATGAGCAAATTATGATTGAAATAATGAAAAAGATAGTCAATTCAGACTATTTGAACTCCCTCTTTGATGCATGATCTGGAATGATCAGACATGGAAACATCAGAAACTGCTATTCAAACAGAAGAATCATCCCCAGAATCATCAAGTGTTCAAAAAATTTGAGCTTGATAGGCTTGCCAATAGGAAACATGGGACTGTGAGGGACCTATATCCTAGGAAGGAATATGGATCAATAAAAAATCTGCATGTACCTGGGCATGAACATTTGTGAAAACTACAAATTTTGAATGCTCATCCCACCAGCAATTAGAAAAGCTTCTGATGCACAGTCTTCCTGTATTCCATGTAAAATCAATGCAATGCATTTCTTGAATATGTCTCAGCACAAAAATATCCCAGTGGAATTTTTTATCATACAAACAACTGCTTGGACTTTCTGAAAATCCTTGAAATTCCTGAAACTTCATTGAATTCTTTGGGTGAACTGTGGTAAAATAATTCTGGTCTACAAACAACTGGAATTCCGAATTCCTAGGATTTCTTTGGAGTCCCTTAGTTAAAATGCAGTAGAAATTTGGTCTTAAATCAACTAGAATTTCGAGGACAGTTTTGCCTTATGAGATATTAAGTGTACGAGTTTTTTGCCGTGGAAAAGTTCAATTTTATTGATCAGACATGAGAGGAAAGGACACTACATCCGAAAACTATAATATAACCAACGGATGATCAGATCTTTGGTCCCATTAAATTTTAGTATAAAAATAAAATCTGAAAATCACATTTCAGCTTTTATGTTAACAGGTAAACAATAGAATCTAGTCTGAAGAAATGAAGAATAAACATTAGTAAACATGGTCTAAACTAAAGACCACACTACTTCTACTTCTAATTGAGCTCTTTTCTACCTCCAACAAGAGAGAGGAAAGAAATATAAATAGATCCGATAAATCTTTCCTTGTCTAACGTCTACTTTGCGCCACTGAACTATTTTTGATGTTATAATGATGTGACTATGTCATAAATGTCTATGACTGATAACCTTTCGATTTTTTTAAATGAAATTTCGAATTATATCATACTTATTTTGAAATCATTTGTTAATATGGTTAAATTTGACTCTGCTGAATTCAAAAACAGTTCAGTGACACAAACTAGATGTTAGACAAGGACAGATTTATCGGACCTCTCTATTTTTCAATGCGGCTACGTTGATATCATTAAAGAGAAAGATGGAAGAGGAGAGAACTTTCATCTCTCTCGTTCAAGATAGAAAAGAGCTCAATTTAACGATAATAACAAATTATGTCAAAATAAATATGATATAATTCGAAATTTCATTTAAAAAATTCGAAAGGTTATCAGCCAATGACATTTATAACATAGACATGTCACATCAGGCATGTTCGTTTGTGCTTGCTCTACCTGCTGAACTTAATTTTTTTCTATGACTTTCTCTGTTTACATCACGCGATGAAAAGAGACAACTTGCAGCCCTACTTTTATGAAAAATAGGTGCATTTGCGAACGGCACCTCTTCGTCAGTAGGCACTATGGGTTCGAGTTATCAAAATGAGTTAAAATAGCAAAATTTCAGTTATCTAGCAATCATAAGGTTAAACAAAAAATATGGGGCGCCACTGCAACTTTTAATTCAAAAGAAAAGTTACCTGGAAAGTTGAGCAACCAGATAATGAATAATATTAGTTGTTATCCCAGACTGAAAGACCTAAATTTACCTTATAGAGATGTTGTGAGTTGGAGTGTCATGTCAATAAACAAATAAAACAGTCATATACAATACCCAAAACATTTAATTTTGATGATAGGACTCATATATCTTATCACATGGTTTTGACAAATATGCATAAATCAAAAGAATATTAGATACTTATTTCCTGTTAAGAAATAACACTGTTGCCTGCTATTATGTGGATGAAAATATATATAAATCAACTTTATATTGTACTTGAAAACTCAAGAGCTCCTGTAAGGACGTTTTATAGTCATAGCAGATTTAAAAAAATATTGAAAATGGAAGAATTCTACCAGCGCATAGTATACTATGTGAAGGGGAAGTATGTACCTTTCATGTGTGATTTCATCAATTTTTGACCTAGCTATGATTTAAAAATGGTCCATTATACACACTAGCAATAGGCATTATGAGTGAATAAAAATGAAAAATAAAAATATATTTTTATGTCAAAAACCTGTATGGTGTGTCCTACACCAGTTATCCTTGATAAAAATGGTTTCAGTGCCACCAAATGAAGCTTCTGAGGGGAAGATTGGCGGAGAGCGGGGTGCTGACTTCACATCCCTGGATGTCAGATGACATTGACAGAGTTGTCGTATTTCCACCTTGAAAATCCATCATATCAGGAACAAACAGGGGACGATATCCAGATTCCAGACTACCATACAGCCACTGAAGGCCTTGTAGAATTGACAGATCCTGGTCGAGCGATTATACTCTTGGGAAGAATAGTGCTCCTGGTAGGATAACTTCCGTTGTAGAACTCCCGGTAGAAAACTCCCGGTAGAAAAACCCTTAAATATTTCATGAAAATGAGGTTCTGAATTTCTGGACTGGCAGAGAGAAAAAACGTAATAATGCGAGACTCACCTTCTATGAAGGGTTAGGGATTGAAATGACGATGAAGGTAGGCACGTGGCTGCCTGGGTGATGAACCATGAAGATCCTGCCTCTTAAACCAAAACCAGAACAAATCTGTAGAGTCCAGCAGTCCTTGTAGATCAGCAGCAAATCCAGGATATCCTGATGTGATCCAGAACGCCAGGCGGTACAGGACTTCAGAAGCCGGTTCACACCACAAAAATGGCACTTGACCACCACGAAGAATTTTCTGAAGTGATTCTCGTCTCACGACCAGAAAGGAAATCCCTTCTCCAAATTTCCAGAAACTTCGAGAACAACCTAACAGTTTCCGCTTTTCAAATTGGCGGAAAATTTGAATATCCAGAATAAAAGACGTTATCGCTACTCCCTCCAGAGACTTGATTCTTCCTAGATGACTATCTGAACCAATCATAATTGATGACTTAAATGACGTCACACCTTTCTTCACAAATACTCGTCTTGTTGGTTCGACGATGATGATCTAAGGACATATCAATCCGAATCGGCGTTTGGCGCATGACAAGTTTGACACTGTTGACATGGTGTCATGACCGACAGCTAATTGACGTAAAGCGAAATAACAGATCAACAAAATCAAAACATCAACCTGAATTTATCGAATGCATCAATCAAGAAAATAATGCCAAATGAAGTTAATTGATTCACCATGGTCGATTCCTAGTGAAACCATCCGCATCAGCGTTCCTGGAAAATCCAATACCTATTATTGTCCTACTGTGATGAAGCTTCAAGTGGAAATAGCAGTGTGAAAAGTGAGTATGACAATGTCTCTGAAATGGTATTTCATATCACTTTATATTATTTATCTCTTTCAGATAAGTTCCTGTAAAAACCATCTGAATCATCCTTCTACTTAGATCACAACAAAGCAGATATAGCAAGAGATATCAACGTATTTATAGAAATAGTATTTTTATTTTATGTACAGTGTGAAATCTCAGGTGTGTATCCACATATCAGGTTTGAGAATAATTAAATAATATGAAGCAGATTGAGTTCAATTTATGTTATTGAAAAATGTTAACCATGTTATTGTGACAAAATATCCTGTCAGATGTGCTCAGCATTACAGAATATTATAGAATCAGACAAAATATACAGTAATGAAAATTTACATGCTACAAACTATGGGAAAATAATCAAATTTAGCAGGTTCAGCAATACAAACGAACAGCAGGCCTATCATTATAACTTCGAAAACAGTTCAGTGGCGCAGAGTAGACGTTAGACAAGGAAAGATTTATCGGATCTCCCTATATTTCAATGCGGTCACGAAAGACGGAAGAGGAGAGAACTTTCCTCTCTCTCGTTCAAGGTAGAAAAGAGCTCAATTAGTTCAAAACTCTCGCGCTCTCTCTAAATTTTTTCCGCACGGTACCCTTGAAGAGTGTCTCCTGACAGTTACCGCACCCTACCTTCATCATTCTGGCTTTTGACGTACACACATGAGCTCGTGGTACAACGAGCTGAGCAATGAGCATGTCAAGCCTACGGCCCGGGGTTCAAACCTTGCAGGGGTCAAGTTTGTATTAATTTTGTTCTCCAGTAATTTCCCGAAGAATTTCCCTCGGAATTTCCTAAAAAGATGGTTCATTCATTAGGGTGTGTCAGAGTTGTGGTGAAAAAAATGCAGAGGAGATTCTTCCCAAACATTAGAAAGCGTACTGGCGAGAAACTTCTCAATGGTGGATTTTGTCTAAAAAAAATCGCCAGTAAGTCAGATTTGGATAGACACCTCAGAGTGCATACTGGCGAGAAACCGTTCGAATGTCATTTTTGTGTAGGAAAATTCGCGAGAAAGACAACTTTCACTAATCACCTGAGGGTGCATACTGGCGAGAAACGTTTTTAATGCGATTTTTGCAAAAAAATCTCCGGTAAGACTGCGTTGACTAGGCACATTAGAAAGCATACTGGATTTTGTCTAAAAAAATTCGTCAGTAAGTCAGATTTGGATAGACACCCCTGAGTCCGACACCGTTCGAATATCATTTTTCTCAAACTGGCAAGAAACCTTTTCAATGTGATGTTTGTTTGAAAAAGTTCAGATTGAAAAGTGATTAGACAAGTCATAGTAAAAAACATCATAGTGAGATACCCCCAGAAATTAATCTGTGCCCAACAAAATGTGATCCAAGCAAAAAACATCCTTCCGAAACACAAATAGTAACTTGTTTCATTGATAAGTTTGTTGATAGAATAGAAAAAACAGTGAAAGTAGAAGATGTTGAAGAAACTTTTTCACGAACCGGTTGTACTTTAGAAAATACATGGATGGAAAGTGAGTGTAAAATTGAATTAGATCATCATGAACTGCAATAGAAGTTAGGAGATCATTTTTTTCACCTGTCAAAATGTATGACGATTTCGTTGAATCAGCCAATATCAATGCGTAATTCTAGCCAATCATTTGGTATCATACTGATTATTTGTTAGACGCAAAATACAGCGATAATTCACGTTTGGAACTTCTTTTTAATGAATACATAAAGGGGCCGATTGACTACGTTGTTGGTGGTCTGTTTTGTTCGACCACCAAGTCTGTTCGAACAAGAATGACGCAACACCGAAGTGTATGGCTGTAAAATGTTCGTTTCCGCTGGGCATTTCGCAAAATAATTAAAAAAATAATCACGCCGAATTACGTTCGTGGTGGTAATTTTTTGATAAGTTTAACTAGATGCACGAATCTTGTTGCTATAGAAATCTCAGGAGTGGACGAAGTCCACGAGTGGGATTTCTCAATTGTGTAATTACCTAGGTAATTACTGTTGATATTTGCTAAGGATTGTAGAATAAATAATATGTCGGATTTACTACTATGTATTTTTTATTCGTTTTGATTAATTAAATTTTCAATTTTGAACATATTACAGTAACCTCGACAATAACCGAGGTTCCTTGTGTTTTGAAATCCGGATTTTCCTGTATGAATAATAATAGTTAGCATTCTGTGAGGTGTGATTTATCCAGTTCTGATGCAAGAAGTAGCCTGAAACTTCTGATTTGTTGATACATTATTCAACAGTTCGAAATAACTATGAATTTCTCATTTCTAATACCTTCCTTCGCGGTAGCAAACATTTAGGCAATCATTGAAATTCAATTTGTTATTCAAATCACTTTCAAGGGTGTTTCAGATAGTCAAGTCTTGAATTCTATATTCGCTTGTTCGAAATTGACTAAATGTTTTGTCCCCACGTAGGCGTTTGTTCTGTTTGTTGATAAGTATAATTTAATTAATAATCAATCCAAAACCGAGAATACTTTCGGACCTCTCCATCATATCCATCGCGAGAATGCCTTTAAAATCTTTAGCACGCCCTCTGTGGTGAAACTGGGAAGAGGATATGAGACAATTCGGTACGATCTTCACGTGAGAAGCAAGTGTGGTCTGCCGCTATTCAAAATTCTACAATTTTGTGAAACAGACAATAAGGGTATTGTGATTTCGGCTTCCTCATTCTTCCCGTGTGCTGGCCAGCAATGATCTGAACAGAAAATGAAAAAGATTTTAAAGGATCGTTTTATAAGTTGTTCGATTATTATTTTTCTCGAAAGCGACAATCCATTTCATATCTCCTGAGTGAAACTTCCATTTGAAAATTTCAGTTTCAAGACATTGGTCCTTCAAGCCCGATAAGCTTTTTGGGTTGAATATTATTCGCGTAATAATTGATTACCTTTTCAATCACGATCTATGATTAATCGATCGAAATGCTTTTTACATGTACGTTCATACAGCACACACCTGTTTATATTCTTTCTCTTTTCGACTCATCGCGGCGCAAGCACAGACACAGTTGCTCGCTCGTCTTCATTTTCAGGCTTCAGTTTCTTCAGTCGCGGACGAAGGAAAATCGACCATCACGCACGCTATCTCTTTTACTCTTTTGTCGGCGGTCTGATTTCAATTTGTGTACATTATCGTGTAGTGTGTAGTAGTGCGTGCCTAATTGCTTGGGAATAAAGACATTACCTTGATCGCGGTATTAACTTCATGTAGTCGGGACTCTGCATAGTAAGTTTTGTCTATTTTGTACTTTTCCATCAACCTCGTAGAAATTACGTCTAGATTACTTGGATTTTGGCGGTTTTTCGCAACTCCAGTTGCGTCAGGAGGGCAGGTCGTCGTACGATTTGGTATCGACTCACGGGAACAGTGGTTCCAGCATTTCGAGACACATCAGAGATACAAAGTAAGTTTTGCTTGGGGCATGCATATCGCGTCTTATAGTTGTGATATGTCGACTCAGCTTATTCATTCCGTGACAACTGCAGTTTCCATTTTTTCAGGGCGTTCTACCGTCCGAATCACATCTACCCGATAACTCCAGGTACGATGAAACTTCTGATGGACCAACACACCTTTGACGTGGTATATGGACCTGTGAGTCGAGTATGGTTCTTCGTTTCGCATGTAACAAGAAAGAAAACATATCGAAAGTAAGTTCATACAAAAAAATACATATAAAACATCCTAACTAATTATAAAATCATCGAATATTATTGACGTAACTTAACTCGATTAACGATCTCTAAAACCAAAACTACCTAAGTTAGTTCACACAAAATTAATGTCTCGTGATTTTCTTGTTGCTCATCTTAAGTTCATCAAAAAGATAGGTCTCAGTACAGGAAAATCAAAATGTACCTACTTCTAGCAACTTTTCCAAGGATCTCTTTTCTACTATACAGTGTCTCCCACTTACCATGCTCACCATGGGTTTCTTTTTAACGGTGAGAGATACGAGGTCGGTTAAATGACACCAAATGTGGATTTTGATGAAATCTATTCGTTTTTGTTTTATATTCAAAAAACAGATTTTGATCATTTTCATGTCTCCTCCGTAACTTTATTTATGAAAATATTCAAATAGGAATTTCACATTCTCATGGCAGTTTTTCAAAGTGATTTCGAAAAAAATATGAAATTTATACCAACTCTTCTAGAATTTGAGATATCAGCACCAACTTTGGTTTTTCAAATGTAGGTCATAGCTCACTATGACTTAGTTACAAATAACTTTTTTTTCTCTTACAGATGATATGTCGCAGTAATAGTTTTGTGTTGATAACAACAGAGTTATCGTCATTTATACAAAAACAAAAAATTCTTTGGAAGCCGCCATCTTAAATTTATGAATTTTAACAAAAAAATCATGATCTCCGACCTCAAAAACCCCCACATACCAATTTTGAATGGAATCGGACCAAATCTTGTCCGCCATCTAGAAGTAATGGAATTTTTGTTAAAATTAAAAAAAATGGCTGCAACTACACTCCTGGCTAATACCTAACGTCGAGCATTGAATTACATATGATGAATATCAAGGTATTTTGTGGAAACATCATCTCTTACATCCTGAATATCAAACTTTTTTATGCATCTACCGTTATTTCTTTCAACCTGACAACTTGCTTTGTCCCTATCTCTCTTCATATTGCAAGAAAACATCCTTATATCCTTATCATTTCATACACAGTGAAATGGTACCTATTCTTCTCTCTTGAAACGAATACATCAATCAGCATCAATTATTTGCACTTTCGAGTGCCTTCACGTCCTTATATGTCTCTCTTCATTCACGTATCACCTTTACTACGTGACAATAACAAAATAACATCTTTACACTTATTCATACACCATGGCTGACAGCTGATTTGCAATTATTGTTGTTATTCATCTTCGAGGCGTCCCTCTTATCTTGCATTATCATCTGTTATAAACGTATCCTATTTCAACATAATTTTCCGTAATAAATCTTTATCAGATACAACTTTATATTATGTTCTAGTCGAGGTTCTAGTAATTCGCATATTCAGTATTTTTTCACGAGAGATTCTATTTCCAAGTACATATAAATATTAAACCATTTACATAACAAATAAAGATCTTGTCTTGAACATTACAATAACATGTACATGAAACAAACTATATAATGGACAAATTTCCCTGTTAACCTGACGAGTAAGTAACCTCACTTCTATCAATTTCCAAATTCATATTTAAGTATTTCGAAGTTCTATTTTATGATAATGTCTTTTTCAAAATCAAGAGTTCATCAACAAGTAACAAGTCACCAATTTATTTTTACCTTTTTTCAATATTAAACAAATTTCCAAAAAAAATTTCACAAATTTTTTCCAAAAATTTGTTCGGAAAATCTTTTCGAATTTTCAATTTCAATTTCTTTCCAATAGCTAAAAGCAGATTACTTACTTACAGGTATGCACTGGTGATGACTTAACAGTCGAAAGCGCTCTGCTACGAATATAAATTTGAATAAATTATCTTTCACGAAATACACGTGCACACAGCCCAGCAACCCAGAATAAATTATCTACCTATTATATATCTATTTAACTATCTATCATTCCATTTCAGCATCTAAATCTTTGGTTTTTCTTTTTCATGATGCAGGAGCAGGAGCAGCAGCACCAGCAGTATTTTGTTCTATATGTACAAGGTGTTTCACGGTGGATGGAACTGTACGAGATATATAGGGAACTTATACACAGTTAAATCTTGAATAAAAATATCCCAACTTTGCGAGTAAATAATATACAGGGCTTCTATTTGAAAAAAAAACTGAGTTTTAGTCACTTTCATTTGTCCCCAAAGGGAAAATTATACTTCTGAACTTCCCTGTGTGCTGACTGTGCAGCTATGACCCGAGTTACACTCTCATATGAAATCGCATTGTGAAAAAAAAAGATTTGTCATGGGTTAGTTTGTGCACAAAAATTTGTAAGAATAATATTCATCGCGAAACATATAGGTAGGCATAGGGAATTATCAGGAAAAGTTTAAAAAATGACCTAATATATATCATTCGACATAACAAAGTAGCTACATTTCTGATATAATCGGCAGCGCTGATATTATTGATTAAAGTATTTTAGACGGATAGAGCATGGCTCCAAACTCACAAATTTTAAAAACGATCTATCGTTCGGTTCTCCAGACTCTTCTAAAAAGATCCATCCACCGTGAAACACCGTGTACTTATATTGGGAAATATTATGAAAATCAATTAGTAATTGTTCAAAATTTGTCTTGTTTAGTTTTATTATCCAGTATAATATATTTTTCTGAATTTTGTATTATTTATCATTTGTCCATGTTACACTTTGATTTGACTACCATTTAGTAGGATGTTTTGTCATTGTCCCTTGAAATAATGAAATACCTAACTCAATAGTTTACTTCCGCCCCGTAGGGGCGGCCCCTAGAAACAAAATGGGTCGGCTTAGTATTTATTTGGAAGTGGAAACATATACTGTAATGACAGTTATACATGGTATATCTGAAAGGTCTTAACAGAAAGATACCGCATACTTATTCCTCAGACCAACCCACTGTTTTAATAATAAAAAACCGCTCGACAGTCGATCCCAACAATACTTTTAATTCAATTTACTCTCAAGACTTGTTCAATACTATTCATTCATTTGATATTTTACTTGTGAATTAACACTAATTCATTCATTCACAGGTTTTACCTCATCCCATTCTGAGGAAATGGCATTTCTTTCTTGCTTCGTCAGAGCCCACGTGATAAAGGGAACATCAGAAAACTAGATCGTCGCCCTGAAAAACTGCATTGAAGAAAATGGATGCACCTAATTGTGCTAAGACGAAAACAGTAGAGGATCCTTTCCAATGCATTATATGCCATAGAAAGTTCACCACAAAGTACTCATTAGCCGACCACCATAGAACACATACTGGCGAGAAACCATTCAAATGTGGTATTTGTCCGAAGAGATTCTCCCTCAAGAGTTCAATGAACAAACACAACAAAATCCACACTGATGAAAAACCGTTGCAATGCCACATATGCCAGGAAAGGTGCAAACAGAAACATCATCTAATCAGGCACATGAGAAAACATACCGGAGAAAAACCCCTCACATGTCATGTCTGCGAGAAAAAATATGTCGCCAAACAATCTCTGATCCAGCACCTCAAAAACCACACTGACCACAAATCGTTCGAGTGTCCTATTTGCAGCACGGAATTCATCGACCAAAAGGATTTACCTATCGAAGTACTTTTTGAGTGTGAGACTTGCCATATTCAGTTCGACAGTAAGGGTAATTTGACCAACCACCAAAAGAAGCACTCTAACGAAAAACCCTTCGAGTGCGTTTTTTGCCAGAGAAGGTTCAAAGTGGAAGGCAACCTGCTTAAACACCTGGCATTATTGCACAACGAGGAAAATTCCTTGGAATGCCCTGTTTGCCAGAAAAACTTCAAGATGAAGGAAGGCCTAAGGAGACATCTCAGAGTGCACACAGGCGAGAGACCGTTCGAATGCGAATATTGCCACAGGCGATTCAAAGACGTCGGCAACTTGAACACACACCTCAAACTGCACACTGGCAAGCACACCTACGACTGCCACATCTGTCAGAAGAAATTCGCTAACAGGAGTAGTTTGCAGAGGCACATTGCCTTGCACACTGGCGAGAAAGCTTTCGCATGTGATTTGTGTAAATGGAAGTTCGCTATCCAAAGTGATTTAGCCAGGCACATTTCGAGAGTGCATACAGACAGAAAATACTTCAGGAATAGGAAGCCGTTTCAATGTGAGACATGTCTGGCGAGATTCCATAGAAAGAGTCGCTTAGAAGAACACATTAGGATACACACTGGCGAAAAACCTTTCCAGTGTGATGTTTGCCAGAAGGAATTCGCTCGCAAAGAAGGTTATATCAAACACAACGACAAGTGGCATGGGAGCGAAAAACCTTCTAAATCGACAGCCGATGATGAGTCACCACAAGCAGAAAGAATCGGAATTCAATGAGAAGTTGGTTGACGATAAAATGGATCACAAAATGGAAGTGAATGAGCTTCAGGATGCTCTTCAGTCATCTTTGAATGCTATCAAATATGTATCTGATGTGAAGAGTGGAGTTGAACAATTAGAACAATACGTGGAAATTGAGGAGGGCGATTGTTTTGAAGTTTATGATATCTAGTTATGGCTGCGGAAGAATAATAAGACGAAGTGTCCCTTCACTTGATCTCCTTAACTTTTTTACCATACATCAAATGTGCTAGATGTTCCTATATGATCTAATTGCAATGGGTCTCTTAGATTGACCCATTTACCTACATGTTGTTGAAGCACATAGAAAACACACTGACCACAAACTATTCGAGTGTCATATTTGCTGCACGGAGTTCATCGACCACATGGATTCACCAGTCGCAGTACTTTTTGAGTGTAAAATTTGCCATATTCAGTTCGACGGTAAGATTGATTGACCAACCACCAATATTCTGACATGAAAGGCAACCTGCTTAAGGCACCTGGCATTATTGCACTACGAGGAAAATTCCTTGTGATTTGAAGGGAGGTCTAAGGAGACATCTCAGAGTGCACACAGGCGAGAGACCGTGCGGCAATTTGAACACACCTCAAACTGCACACTGGCAAGCAAACCTACGACTGCCACATCTGTCAGGGGAAATTCACTAACAGGAGTAGTCTGCAGAGGCACATTGCCTCGCACACTGGCGAGAAGGCTTTCGCATGTGATTAGTGTGAGTAAAAGTTCGCTATCCAAAGTGATTTTGCTAGGCAGATTTCGAGAGTACATACAGACAGACAATACTTCTGGAATAGGAAGTCGTTTTAATGTGAGACATGTCTGGCGAGATTCCATAGAAATAGTCGCTTAGAAGAACACATTAGGATACACACTGGGGAAAAACCTTTCCAGTGTGATGTTTGCCAAAAGGAATTCGCTCGCAAAGAAGGTTTTATCAAACACAGCGACAAGTGGCATGGAAGCGAAAAATCCTTCAAATCGACAGCCGATGATGACTCCAGCAGTCACCACGCGCAAAAAGAAACATAATTCAATTAGGAGTTGACGACAAAATGGATTACAAAGTGGAAGCAAAAAAGCTTCAGGATACTTCTCCGTCATCTTTCAATGCTTTTGAAAATGTTTCTGTTAGAAGTGAATGTGATCAATCAGAACAATGTTTCATATAATGTTTCTATTTCCTCTATCTTCATAACTTTTACCATACTTCAAAAGTGCTAGATGTTTTTTCGAACTAATATCAGTAGGTCTCCTGGATTGACCTACATATGTTTTTCAGTAAATTTTATGAATCAGTAACATTCATTCTCATTCGATTTGTTATCATTTCTTATGAATAAATAATAATTATCATTCAGTCACTTAATATTTCGTATAATAATTATCATTCAGTCATTAATATTTCATGAAATCATTGCTATTGGAATGGAATATTGAATTTAAATTTTCATATTGACCATCAACAAAGTGTGAAATTGAATTGAAAAAACGACCTATTTCGCGAAGAAGCATTTTTCAGATATTTGTTCATATTTTGGTTAGAATAATTCGACCTTGAATTTACATGCAGTGCTAATAATACGCTGTGTATACAATGATCTTGAAAATGAAAAGAAATCTAATTATTATAGGTCCAAATTTGGTATATTATTGATATCACTTGTCTTCTCGCCAGGCCTACTACCTATATCTCAACAGATAAGGTAGTGAACTATTTTTGTGTTATTGCCGTTATTGGTACTTAATGGATATACTAACTTGATATTACCACAGATATTACAATATATTTGTTTTCAACAGTAATTACACAAGTGGTGGCGAAAAAATAGCACGACGAATGTAATTCGGCGTGATTATTTTTTCAACTATTTCGCAAAATGCCCAGCGAAAACGAAACAGCCTACCTACAACACAGTCTATGGGCCCATTTGTGTATATTCATTAAAACGAAGATCCAAACGTGGAAACATTTTCTCTGTAATTTGCTACTAACAAATTTTCAGTCCGATACCGAATGATAGGCTCTATAATAGGCTAGTGGACTATTATTTTATTTCTCAAATAGAATCTTCACTCAAATACCTTTTAATTTGATATTTTGTAAGAATTTTTCGTTCGATTTCAAGGTGCTAAAATCAACAATATAATGACAACCAATAATGCCACGGTAATTTTCAAACGGCTAAAAATTTACCGCGTGTTAAAACTGACGTCACGATTTCGTAAGTAGGGACAGACCATAGCAAAGTTGCCTAATGTAAATTTTGTATTTGCTATAGGTATTCCTTATTAGACATTGAAAATCAATTGTCACAAGATATTCCCTCATCTTTCGTAGCTTATTATTGCTTATAATACATATGTGTAAATAACAATATTATTATATTGGTTCCTCTTAGAAGACATTTGAGGTTAAACGTGACAACACGGCGCACGAATTGTGGGCGGTGTCTTGTCAATGCTCAGCATTCAGCACATTGTTGCCAAGTCTTCAACATCAACATGACGATTTGTTATGGAGTATAAGAGATATTTAGACATGCTGGTAGCTCGAAAAAGTCAAGAATGAACTATAGTATCATAGCTTCCTCATGTCATGTTTCATCTCGTTTTATTCAGCGACCGGACAATAATCTGATAATTGGTGACTTGACTTGCTTCATGAGTGGAAATGTAAGATTAAAGTCCACTCGCCCATTACGCATTGATATTGTGATATGTGAAAAAAATGATCAGGTTAATTCTGGAACGTTTTTTTTTTCGCTTGAAGCAGACGAAAGGGAATCCCTATAATGTTCGAAGAACATCGTGCGTTCCTAGGGAGGATAGGGATAGGAGGTAGGTATTGGAATTTTTTTTGAACCTCTGGAGATTATATGTTGTTGGGAATACTTCCACAGGCAATGAATTCCAGAGCCTAGCCGTTCTATGGATGAAGGAGTCTTGATATAGGTACTCATTATTATTGTATAAAGATTTATGAATTGAAGAATCACTATCCGAATGTCTCAATTATCACCGCATTTTCTTCTGAATTCATCTATATTGTAGGAGGAATAGGACAATAAACCGATGGAAATGTATTTTTTTATCGCTTGGAGCGCACGAAAGTGAATCCCTATAATGTTCAAAGAACATCGTGCGTTCCTAGGGAGGATAGGGACAGGAGGTAGGTATTGGAATTTTTTTGAACTTCTGGAGATTATATGTTGTTGGGAATACTTCCTCAGGCAATGAATTCCAGAGCCTAGCCGTTCTCTGGATGAAGGAGTTTTGAAATGATAACTTCTGTAGCTTCGTTAGACACTTTCTGGGAAGGGAAAAAAACGGGCGCGTCACTGAAACGCGCGTACCAGTGTTCACCTATACAGGGTGATCCACGGTGGATGGCCTATTAGAAGTATCTGGAGAACGAAAAGACAGACCATTCTGAAAATTGAGATGCTCTGATAATTGAACATTCTCTAGCCGTCTAGAATATTTTCATCGATACAGTGTTGCCACTTCCATCAGAAACAAATAGCAACTTCGTTTTTTTTAATGGAGCACCCTGTATTTTATTGCATTTTCAGATTCTTCCTGAAGAGCTGATTTCATCAATGTATCACACTTGGAGTCTAGCATGACTTTTAATTGGAACAGATACTGGGTGATCAGAATTCTGAATCTTGAAGCCTCCTGTATTTTTTCCAATAAAATTCCAGTAGATTTGAATCAAAAGTTAAGATAGGGACATGTAAGCTCTTTTGATCGATAATGAATAGTTTCGACACACCCTATATACAGAGTGACCCATTTGAAACCGGGCCACCCCTGTATCTCACGTAATCGTTGGGTAAGGATCATGAAATTTGCTGGAGCGAGAGATATACCAAAAATGCACTCTATAACCAAGTGGGGTCATCTTCAGTGATATACACTGCTCGCCAACAGCCATGGAACCACCCCAATTTCCTGAAAATGATATTAGGAGTCAGAATAGGTTGAAAATCACTTCGGATTCGGAATCAGGACGCCCAATTCACTAACTATTCATATTTTTCCTTGAAAATTTTCAGTTCTGAAACATTACATTTTGTCGCACGTTTCATGGAAGCGCACCCCCGTATCTCACGTAATTAATATGGTAGGGTTCTAAAATTTGCAGGAGGAACGGAAAGTCCAAAGATGAAGTCAATTACGTGAGATACGGGGATGCTTCCGTGAAAAGTGCGACAAAATTTAATTTTTCAGAACTGAAAATTTTCAAGGAAAAATATGAAGAGTTAGTGAATTGGGCGTCCTGATTCCGATTCCGAAGTGATTTTCAACCTATTTTGACTCCTAATATCATTTTCCGGAAATTGGGGTGGTTCCATGGCTGTTGGCGAGCAGTGTATATCACTGAAGATGACCCCACTTGGCCATAGAGTGCATTTTTGGTATATCTCTCGCTCCAGCAAATTTCATGATCCTTACCCAACGATTACGTGAGATACAGGGGTGGCCCGCTTTCAAATGGGTCACTCTGTATATCTCTGTCATCAATCCTGCTAGACCACTTTCTATATTCTTTGTTACCATTGATCCTAGAATCACGAAATTTATTGGTATATATCAAGTTGATCCTACAAATCGTTTTGTTGTACGGAAAATATGATTGAATATACAGGAAGTTGCGAAACTCGTAACCGACGCTATGAAAATTCCCCAAGTGTTTTTGTTCGACTATTTATCAAATTTTTAGTGGGTACCAGAATATGATTCTTCAAACACTTACACTTTTGAAGAAAAATATCATTCTTCATTTTGAATTCACTTAGTGAATAAGTTTGACATTTTGCCATACTTCCCATTGCGGATATTTTCTCAACGAATCAACATCACATTTGATTCTACTAAAACAATAAGTACTATACCTATACATGAAAATGCATAAATTTAATATCAAGCCACAGTTTTTCTGTCATAAGAACAAACGCCCAAAATCGTTGTGAATTTTTTCGTTATTTTTATCTCTAAATCATCACCATCCGGAGTATACGAGCGTCATTTTAGGACACTCTCTATTGTATTAAGTGTCGGGAACTCAAGAGGCAGATATAATTTGAGCTACTTCAAATCACTCTATATACAGTTCTCAACACACTGAATGGACCACTCCTAATTTGATTTTATTTCGAAGGCCTGTATTTTTTGAAAAAATTGATCGATCTTCATGCGGTTTTCTATATCAGATGTAATATTTCATCGGCTTCAAAGAGAGCTAACACTCTGAAAAAGTCCGCAGAACAAAACTTAGGTACACAGGGTGTAAAGTGGAACCATTATACACTATGGTCTACATTTCCAATGCTGCCAGAACTCGAGAAATTTTTTTCTGATCAAAAGTCATATTATGTTACACACTAGAACCTATCATCTCGGACCTATACACTATGGTCTACATTTCCAATGCTGCCAGAACTCGAGAAATTTTTTTCTGATCAAAAGTCATATTATGTTACACACTGGAACCTATCATCTCGGACCTATACACTATGGTCTACATTTCCAATGCTGCCAGAACTCGAGAAATTTTTTTCTGATCAAAAGTCATATTATGATACACACTGGAACCTATCATCTCGGACCTCAATTGGCCATCGGAACAAAAATTTGATTTTTTTCGAAAGTCTTGCATTTCTTGAATTTTTTCTCTAGAACCCCACTTGAGCTGAATATTGGGAAGAACTGTACTCATGTTTTGTGGAGGACAATGAAAGACGAAAAAAGCACCAGACAAAATCTCATTTCGGTAAAAAAAAGGTGACTAAAACCATGCCCAATTCGATTCAGTATACTAACTTGAACTGTCAAGGTATATGTTGTCGAAGTGACGAAACTGAACATATCATGACTCACAAGATATTCATTATTCATTGATGATCGCTCTAATGTACGTGTTCTTGTAATTACTATACACACTGTTCACGGCATTCAATGAAGAAATGTGGATGACCTCCGTATATGATGATAACGAAGGCATCAGTCCTCATTGATCACCTGATGTCTCTATGGGAAGCATTCGATCCTGAAAATCTATCCTTGGAATCAAAATTATCGAGCATAATTCAGAACGTATAATATGTATGTATCCTGTATTTGAATTAGAGGTGAATTTTCGGAAACGTCTTGAGTTGATAGTCTAATATAAATAATGGATATCGAGAAGGCCGTCTCTGAATATATTGAATCGAATGGGCCATGGTTTTAGCGTTGATTGATATATTACGCTTACGCGCGTAATATATCAATCAACGGTTTTAGTCACCGTTTTCGATTTTTTTTACCGAAATGATTTTTTCCTATTTTCTTATTACCCTGTATATTCCACAATAGTGCTTTTTTCGTCTTTCATGGTTCTCCACAAAACATGAGAACAGTTCTTCCCAATATTCAGCTCAAGTGGAGTTCTAGAGAAAAAAGTCGAGAAATGCAAGAGACCTTCGAAAAAAAATCTAATTTTTGTTACAATGGCCAATTAAGGAGAAATCACGAAAATGTCCCGAGATGAGATCCCAGTGTATCATAATATGACTGACTTTTGATCAGAAACACATTTCTCGAGTTCTGGCAGCATTGGAAATGTAGACCATAGTGTAATTGTTCCACTTTACACCCTGTGTACGTTTTGTTCTGCGGACTTTTTCAGAGTGTTCTAGCTCTCTTTGAAGACGATGAAACATCTTATCTGATATCGAAATCCGCATGAAGATCGGTCAATATTTTCAAAAAGTACAGGTCTTCGAGAAAGAGTCAAATTATGAGTGGTCCATTTAGTGTGTTGAGATTATTAAGATCTTTGACTTCCTCATATTTGAATAAGTAGTTTCTTGTCATGTCAGCGTATGCTTCAGGAAACGCTTCGATATATTTTTCATGAGGAGACTTCCACTAGCAAAAGTGATTTGATCAGGCACATCAATCTCGACACTGGCGAAAAAACTTCCAAATTGATTTTTCGAAACCGAAAAATCTAGTATGAGTGATTTGACTATTATGCATCGAAGTTTATGCTGGTTCGGAACCTTTTCAATGCGATCTCTATGTGGAAAGATGCACATTGAAGAGTCAGTCACATGATTTGGAGAGTGATTTAAGCATGAAAAATTCTACTGTTGAGGCTAGCGGACACTATATTCTCAAATGCAAGTAGAAACTTGTTTCATCATCGGATTTGGGGATGGAATAGAGAAAAAAGTGAAACTAGAAGACGCTAAAGACCCTCTTCTACCAGCACGAATTTGTGAAAAGTGATTTTGAATTTGATCTAGAACTGCATTTTCACAATTCGGGGCATATTGTTACAATATATAGATGAATTCAGAAGAAGATGCGGTGATAATAGAGCATATTGTCAGTGACGTCATATGTCGGCCATTGAACACCTGATGGGGGGACAAGCATACACATTTTCCATAAGGGTACATGTAACTTTCTTGCACATTTGTGATAGAAGCGAATGAGTCCAAAGAAGAGTTCAAATTGGTTTATTTGTCAATTTTAAATTACTGGATTTACTTGAGTTCAGCTCTAATATACCTAATATACCTCGTAATATACCTCAATAAATACTCATTTTGGGAGAACATGTACACATTCTTCTTGTATAATATCTACAAGTTCAACAAAATCACCAATGGGTCAGAAATAATACAATCAAAATTCACACACAGCTTTGTTTGTCCCCCGATCAGCTGATGAAAACGACGAGTGCGCCATGTTGTGACGTCAGCAGACATTGCTCTATTGAGACATTGGGATACTGATTCTTCAATTCATGAATCTTTACATTGATAATGAGTACCTATATATATAAATACATTTCCATCGGTTCATTGTCCTATTCCTCCTTTCCTTCCCGAGAGATTGATTTTCAATTCGTGGGGGTACAAAGATCAAAGAAACCGTAGGGATTTTTCTTGTTATATCATTATGGTATTTTTTATGTCTGTAACGGAAGAAATTTATTTGAATTCAATTCAATCCATTGTATATAACCTGTTTTATAGTAGTGTATTAATGAGAGGGCTGTAACGGCACCCCCTACCCCCATTTTGGCACCCCCTACTCCCACCCCCTTTGAAAGAGCTGTAACAGCACCTCCCACCTCAATTTGGCACCTCCCACCTCCATTTCTCTTCGAGAGAGCTATAACAGCACCCCCCACCCTAGACACCCCCCACCCAACCCCCTATGAGAGTTCTGTAACGGCACCCCCCACCCAACCCCCTATGAGAGTTCTGTAACGGCACCCCTCACCCAACCTGCTATGAGAGTTCTGTAACACTGCCTGCTATGAGAGTTCTGTAACAGCACCTCCTACCACCCAACCTGCTATGAGAGTGCTGTAACGACACCCCCTGCTACATCAATTCATATCTGCCAGGGGTATTGGGACTTTTGTAACAGTAACCTCCTTAAAATCTCAATATAAATTCCCCTGGAGTCATTCTGCAGTATCACGTTTAGTATTACGTCTAGTAGAAATGACTCAGAACTGTGATTATTTTCATGAACTGAAATTTTCCTTGTTTGTGTTGGAATCAGATTATACACCATGTATAAAATTGAGTGGTTCCAAGAGTGATGTATCGATCATCTTCAATGAGGATGAATGGAATAATTTCCTCACATATCAAGGTATAATCACCAATTATTAATATACCAATGATAAAGCTGAACCAATAAAAACAGGAAAATTTTGTGTAGAATTTGAACAAATTTCCTACAATAGAGTTATTAAAATAATCAAGAATGATTCATACATCTACTTGGGGTATGAATCAGTGTGCAAGCTATGGGAACTTCTTCCACTCATCAAGTATAGAACTGAAATGTTCAAAAGGCAGGGATTTTCTAACTACATCAAGAATCTTCAGAAAGGTGTCCAGACCATTGGTGGAAATGTCTTCACTGCTGCGACAAACTTGCTTGGTGAGAATCACAACTACAGCAGTGAAAATGTATGTATAGCCATGGAATTGATTCACATGTATCCAGACGTATTCGAAAAAAATCTCGTGCAAGGATGAAACAAGTGACATTTAGCAATCAAGATTCTATTCAGTTATTGATGGTATGGAGTTTCGCTTATAATGCAGCTAGGAAAGGACATTGGCATGTGTTAGCTTTAGATAGAATGCGCTTCCACAAAGAAATAAAGGAGATCACCAATTTAATCTCACCTATTTTGAATGCAAACCATAGATATAATATTTTTAAAGAAAGATTTTGTGAAATAAAATAACAGGTTCTGAATAAAAGCGTTTTATTTTTGTTAATTAAATCAATTCATTTTTATTTATCCAAGAGTTATCAGCATTACTGAAACCTAACCATTTTACCAGCAATTTATTTCCTTTTCTTCTAATCACCTTCTCAATTAAATAAACATCCGGATATTTTGCCTTCTGCAGTTCTTCGGAATAGAAAGCTCCTGAGATTGATTCACCACCCTGATCTTCTAAGAAATATGTTGTTGGGTTGGAAATGTTGACTTTTTTTATTTTAAAAACTTCATTCGACCAATTGGGTGTATATCCTTTCGAAAATTGCTCCCTGTATTTACTTATCCTAACAAAGTCACCCTCTTTGAATTTATTTTTTATGGGGTCAATTGTTTTCAAACGACTATAGACTGTTCCAAGAAGTTGTTTTTCATTGGACAAATTGATTTTTCTTGGTTTCATACCGGTTGTTGAATGCTTTGTGTCATTATATTGTTCAACTATTCTAGAAATAATGTCTAACCATTTGTAGGAGCCTTGCAAACTGAATTGCTTCCACATTATATTTTTCAGAGTACGATTAACTCTTTCCACAATACTAGCCTTCAAAGTGGAGTATGTACTGTAGTGATTTATTTTGTATGTTTCCATGAGATTTTCGAATTGGGAATTATAAAACTCAGATCCTTGATCAGTTTGTACATTTTCTGGTTTATATTTCATTTGATTCAGTATGTTTTTCATAGCAAATGTAACATTCCTCTACTAATTGTTTTTTACTCATCACTCTGATTTAATGGACACTGAAGAACAATTTCAACAAATAATTGTTCAGAGTTTGGGTTTATTGTGGCGAAACTAAGTTTATCACCTTGTTTCAACACTTTTCCTGATATGTCATCCGTTAATGTCTTGTTGTTTAATACTATTTTAATATCTAGATTCTAATTCTAGAAATAATGTCTAACCATTTGTAGGAGCCTTGCAAACTGAATTGCTTCCACATTATATTTTTCAGAGTACGATTGACTCTTTCCACAATACTAGCCTTCAAAGTGGAGTATGTACTGTAGTGATTTATTTTGTATGTTTCCATGAGATTTTCGAATTGGGAATTATAAAACTCAGATCCTTGATCAGTTTGTACATTTTCTGGTTTATATTTCATTTGATTCAGTATGTTTTTCATAGCAAATGTAACATTCCTCTACTAATTGTTTTTTACTCATCACTCTGATTTAATGGACACTGAAGAACAATTTCAACAAATAATTGTTCAGAGTTTGGGTTTATTGTGGCGAAACTAAGTTTATCACCTTGTTTCAACACTTTTCCTGATATGTCATCCGTTAATGTCTTGTTGTTTAATACTATTTTAATATCCTCGGGGTAAGTTCGTAGAGTTATTACAGTACCCTGAGTGAGTGGGAATTCATAAATGGATAAATTGTTCTCTAATATGAATGCATGTAAAGAGTCTCTACTAGCAAATAAAGTACTTTGTTTTTGTTTTCCACTTGTTCCTCTGATTGTTAGTAAGCAAACACTTGTCAACGTAGTTGGCTCACAAATTATAACTGACTGTGGTGCAGCAGATTGTCGCTTGTGAAAAATGTGGCTCCCAAATTTATGTAGTGGCATATTTGGTTGTTTGATAGATAATGAGTTAATTTATATCAGTAGGTGTTTTTATTTGATTATACCACCTTCACGCAACTCCTCAACAATTGAGACGATTTCGTTGTTAACGTTTGTATTTCCAGCCATTTGAGATGCAACTAATAATTTTAGTCTTTCCACCAATTCATTAAAATCATCGAAATGTTTGTAATCAATTGCCTTCTCATTGAGATCCATCAAGGTTATACCTTTACCACGCTTAGGTAAAGAACCTGTTTTCGCTCTTGTTGCCACCTGTAATTGAGATAGAGATCCGGTTCTTGGCCTCGGTATTGCTGGAGTTTTATGTTTCGCTATGATCGCCTGAAATTCTTTCTCAGCAGCTTGTTCGGCAGCCTTTTCTGCTAAACTAGCAGCTTTCTCAGATGCTTTCTGTGCAGCCATATCTAGAGCCATAGAATGTAGACTGGTCACTTTAGGTTTGATTAAATTTTTGAATTTATCGGAATTTGATGTAGATAGACCTCGTGAAGGATCGTGACCCAGATATATAGCATTTGTTTTCTTCAATATATCAATATAATTATCAAGATCTGCTGACTTATATCCAAGAGGTCTTTTTTTGAACAATAGTTCATAGAGGCCTGCTGTACCAGGATACTTTTTTCCTTTAATGATAGGGTTAGCATTATCAAAATTTATAGGGGAATCACCAATAGAAAATTTGTTGGTCATCACATCATAGAAAATTCCGAACGTTTCATCGAAATCTTTATTACTGGTTTCAATTTTTTACCGAATGTAAGCTCTTGGTAGAGGCATTGCATATTGCTCCAATTCTTTCAGGTAACCAGGCGTTAATTCAATATCTGATGGTAATTCGAGTTCAGGTCTATTATACACTGTTTCATCGAAAAAACTTCCTTCATCCTCTATAGATGGGTCATAAGAAAATGAAGTTTCAGGTTTAGACGCAAAAATGGATTGTCGCATATAATTTGGGAAACTTGTTGAAATATTCCTTGATGGTGATAATTTAGGTGATGTCTTGTACTCAGTTTTGATTTCTCGTGGTTTTTCCAATTTGGATATCAAATTTTTTAGTGGTTCTGTCAAAGGTTTGTATGTTTTTTCTAAATTTGTTTCAGATTGCGCAATATCACTTTTTAATAGTTTATACTTTTTTCTTAGAGCAACTCTGGTTTTTTCCAGTTCTTCAGCGAGTTGATCATTCATCATGTGAGATTTGTGTCGAACTGTTGATTGCATCCATACAACGTATATTTATATTGTTATAAAAATGTCAAAACCCTTTCTGTATCGACCAGCATCCATAGGACAGTCTTTGTCTATTACAAGAAATCCAAATTTATCCGACCAACAAAATGCGCAGATTTCTTTAAATTGTGTGAAATTCATATCAATATTGACATGATCATCATAAATATGTTTTAAGTTTGTCATATCTGATTGAAATACTATAATCAAGTTAGCATTATCTCTCAATAATTGTTTTGATATGGCAGAATAAGTTTGACTCAGATAGAAGCAATCAGTGTTTTTATGTCGACCGAAACAAAAATATTTCTTTATGATATTTTGATCGCATGATACAACATCATCGAAAATTATAACAGCATTTGGACTTATTTCCTCAGGATATATAACATCATCACCATCACTAAATTCATAATAACCAATCTCAGGTATAGATCCCATCAAACTTCTCAAATACTCATATTTTGGTTGATACAACGATTTCGAATATATATAGATATTTTCAAAACGTAATCCGTTTGGGTGTTCTAGTAAACTCAACATGACATTAGTTTTTCCACAACCTGATGCACCTACAAGCAGTCCTCGTTTCACCTGACCCCCAAATAGGGGGCCATGTTTTTGGTAATGGTTGACTAAACTATGACTATCATGGTTGGTGATTTCTAAATTATATTTTTGCTTCTGTATCTTCATTTTGGGGAGTGTTTATGCACTGACAACACAAAATTTTTGTTTCACTATATATATATATATATGCCCACAAAATCAGATTAGTTACATTCCATATAATGACTCGACACAAGCGTAATGATATCATTCGTTATCGACTGTCGAAGAAAAAAGGTAGTGGGTTGTTGAATAGTCTAATCAATAAACTCCCTTTCGAGGCGCATATACCAGGGTATTCTTATTGTGGACCCGGAACAAAATTACAAAAAAGATTAATCAGGGGTGATCCTGGTATAAACCCGCTTGATGAAGCGTGCAAATCCCACGATATAGCTTATTCAAAATTTGATGACGTTGCAACTAGAAATAGAGCAGATCGTGAATTAGCATCTGCGGCAGTTGAGCGTTACAAATCATCAGACGCTGGGCTTGGTGAAAAACTAGCAGCCCTAGGAGTCGCTGGTATCATGAAATCGAAGGCAAAATTCGGTATGGGGTTTGGAAAAAAGTATCTTCTAAGAAAAAAGGTGGCTCCTTGAAATTTGGGAAAAAAAGGAAAACAGTGAAGAAATCTAAAAATCAAAGAATTATTCCAACTCCAAAAATAGGTGGATTCCTCCCATTATTATTTCCACTTTTGGGGGCACTTGGAGCTATTGGTGGTGGAACGGCTTCGATTGTAAAAGCTGTGAATGATGCAAAAACTAATAGAAAAGTGTTAGAAGAACAAAAGAGACATGATGCAGCCGTAGAGGAGGCATTGAAAAAGGGTAAAGGTTTATACCTCAAACCATATGCTAAGGGCTCTGGTTTGAAAAAAAACTAATAAGGAAGCTACCACACCGAGCACTCACTAACATCGACTTACTCAAATATGTTGAAAATCTTCAGATACCATATTTTCGCGGTGTTTTCATGAGAAATGAAGTACCGAAAAAAATTCGAAAAAATGAATGTGGTATTGTGAACTTGGATATATCTTCGGGCGATGGAACATATTGGACGGCATATACAAAGAAAAATACCGAAATATTGTATTTTGATAGTTATGGAGATCTTAAGCCACCAATGGAGTTGGTGAAGTATTTTCGGAGTGATGGTGGCTTGAACAATGTGAAATACAATCATGATCGGTTCCAGGATTATGATTCATATCAATGCGGACATTTATGTTTGATTTTTTATATAAGCAGTATAAAATTGGATGTTGAGCTATTTGTGAATAAACTTTTTTACCGTCAACATGTCTTTTACTTTCACGTTATCAGGCAAGTCTTCAGTTTTATCAGCTAACTTAGATGTACCTCTATATCTCGAAGATAACGTGAATTATGAAGTTGGTCTGAAGAGTTTCGAAACATTCAATCAAATTAATAATATTGATTTCAAAAATAATCAGTTTTACTATAATGATAATGATCAATTAGGAATTTTAGTTGGGTCTTATGAATTGACTGACATACTGAAAATAATTGAAAACAATGTCAAACCTGGAGTGAAGATCAAATTCATTTTGAATTATCATACTTCAAAAATTGAAGTAGAAACAAATGCAAAAATCGATTTCTCGAAACCAAACTCAATAGGGTTTGTATTAGGATTCAGCCATAGAGTTCTAGACCCAGGTAGACATGAAGCATTGGATTCAGTTCAGATATTCAAAGTGAATGCTATATGCATAGATTGTAATATAGCTAATGGATCTTATTTGAATGACAAACCCGGTCGTATTATTCATGAGTTTTTTCCAACTGTGCCGTATGGGTATAAAATACTGAAAACACCAGAGAATATACTGTATTTGCCTGTTACAGTCAAGACGATAAGTAACATTACTTTACGTGTTTTTGATCAAGACGAAAATATAATAGACTTCCAAAAAGAAACAATAACAATAACGCTACACTTGAGAAGAATTTCTAATTATGGTACTCAGATTTAATAAGGACTCACCAGTGAACACACCCCGCAAAGTGTATAAAAGAAAGATTACTACCAATGGACATGTTAGTTCTAGAAAGAACGCCAAAATATTAACATCTAAAAACCGATTGTTTCTGAAATCTCTTGGATTCGAAGTATTGGTATAATGGAGCTGTTAAATGTAACTGGTAGACCTTTCAATGACACAACGGTAGAAAACTACCAATTCCACACATATCAACCGTATGTTGCAAGTAATTTCAACTACAATGACGAGGTCCGCATCCCAATTCAGGAACTTGATAATTATTCAGCGCCATGTAATAGTTATTTATACATTGAGGGTAAATTGACTCAAGAGAACAACAGCCCTGTTGATAAAATAAAATTCATAAGTAATGGAATTTCATTTTTGTTTCGAGAAATGAGATATGAATTGGGTGGTATCGTTGTTGACTCTGTCAGAAATGTAGGCTTGGTTTCCACCTTGAAAGCATACTTATCATATAACACTAATGAATGCAACTCTTTACAAAATGCAGGATTTTTCAAGTCGTTACCTACCGAAAAGATCTTGATCGATTCCAAAGGATTATTCAATGTGTGTATTCCCATGAAGTTTTTAATGGGCTTTTTTGAAGATTTTAAGAAGTTGATCATTAATATGAAGCAAGAGTTAGTTATTATCTAGTGATGATTTCGATAGTGTCACAAGCACAGTTGATACAGAAAAACCGAAGGTTGAAATAAGTAAAATATTCTGGAGAGTACCACACGTCACTCTTAGTATTCCTGCACAACTTGGGATGAATAAAATCATCAATAGGAACACAGATCTTCCAATAAGTTTCAGGTCATGGGAGCTGATTGAATACCCTAGTTTACCACCCTCTTCTCGGCACCAATGGCCAGTCAAAACGAGTAATAAAATAGAGACCCCTCGGCATGTAATTGTAGCATTTCAAGTTGATAAAAAAGGGAAAATTATGAGTGATATGAGCAAGTTCGATAATTGCGGTCTTACAAACATGAGATTATTTTTGAATTCAGACAAGTTTCCCTACAATGATCTATACTTAGATTTCAAGAACAATAAGTTTGCAACTTTGTATGAAATGTATGCTAATTTTCAAGAAACGTATTATAATGAAAAAGTGAGCAATGAACCATTATTCAGCCCCATTGAATTTAAAGAGGTGGCTCCTATATCACACATCGACTGTTCACGACAAAAAGAAGCTGTACAGACTGGTAGTATAGTTATGCGAATTGAATTTGAAACTGCTGAAGCTACTAAAAATAATACTACAGCTTACTGCCTGATTCTCCATGAAAGGCATTTTACATACAATCCTCTAACGAAAATGGTACGACAACTTTAAATTGCGCATGACGAATTTTCATTATAACAGTTAATGACACCGTAAAGATGTATCATAATGAAATCAGTGCTGTATCAGAGAAGTGTACGTAAATCACTATTCATCAACTCTCTTGATAAACACATAGAAAAATTAGAGGAAATTAAAAGAGTTCTAGAGCTGTACAGTGACAAGATAGCTGTTTTGAAAGCATTGGATAATTTAAAAATATGACTTGTTTTAGATGTTCAATGCTTTAAATTGGAAAAAAATAGATTTATCGTGAAAGAGTTAGCAGGTTTTGATGGGATCAGAATTTGTCACTATATATTCAAAGCACCATTTCCATTCGATCATTTATCACCAGATTTGCAGAGACAAGCTCACTGGCTAACTGAAAATCATCACATGGGATGCTGGATTCACACCACAACATTTATTTAGCAAAATAATCACTGATTTGACGAATTCTTACGACATTATCTATGTGAAAGGATTAGAAAAAGCCAACTACATTAGACAGTTCATAAACAAACCAGTTGTCGAATTCGATGAGCAGCCAACTTTAAGAATGTCTCAACCAAAATGTGTTAACCATTCAAAGACTCAATGCATTTGTGCACTATCCAATGTTTTTTATTTATATGAACATTTTATCATGAGTTTTTAATAAAAAAAATAATATTGAGTTGAATCTTTTATTCGAGAAAAATCAAAAGGTTTATGAATTCATATATTTTTCATCATTTCCACAATTATTTTCACAATTTTCTCCTTCTTGTTCTTCTTCCTCTTCTTCTTCTTCTTCTTCTTCTTCTTCCTCTTCTTCTTCTTCTTCGTCTTGGCCATCCACATCTTTTTCCTCACCCTCTTCATTATCACTATCGCTAAGCCAATATTCTACTAGACTTTTAGGAAGGTATTGCTTAATGCGGTGCAGGTACCCCACAAAGTTCAAATTCATGAGACCTTCCACAAAGGCTTTGGGACTCACTGCACCCTCCAGAAATAGTTCACACAAATCGCATGCGGCACTATATTTTTCGGCTAATTTTGTACAATAATCTTCCGTATGAAAGCGCCCCATACCGTACACCGCCTCGTGTTCAGCATCAAAGCGTAAATTACTGAAAGTCTGATGCAGATTTTCAACACCACTTTTCAAATCACTTATTTCAACTTCAGTCACATATGCCATCCACATTTTGATATTTGTATGTGGTACAGAATGAGATGACTAGTACGATGTCTGGATTTTATAATCAAACTCCTATCCCTCCCTCAATAAAACATACATCAATCAGGTCCACCCTTCCACAAATTTCTACAAACAGATTTCACCAAACCAGTTCAACAAAAAATAAACAAAAAAAATTGATTTCGTCGTTTATTGAAATAATAGTTCCAGTTTCATAGGTTCAATACAAATTTTTAAATAAAGTCGAAGTGTTACGGAAAGCCTTGACCCAGTCAACACACGGACATTCGATGGACATCCATTGGACGTCCATTTAGGATATTTGGGATATCCAGAGAATATCCAGTGATATCCGATGTATATCTTATGGACGTCCAATGGACGTGCCGAGTGGAAGGAGTTGGACTTCTATAGGATATCCTTCAGGGACATCCATAAGACATTTTTCAGGGATATCCATAAGATATTGTTCACAAATATCCATAAGACATTTTTCAGGGATATCCATAAGATATTGTTCACAAATATCCATGAGATATTTTTCAGGGATATTTACTAAATATCCTTAACAATATAGAACACCATGTATATTATTCCATAATGAATTAGGAACTATTATAACGAATTCAACGGTACCGGATTGGATAGGGTTATTTCAAACGATTACGAAGATATTTGCATTCGAAGTTTTCATATGCTCATTGAGGATATGGAATAAATGTGAATATCTTCCTAATCGTTTGTAGAAATCCTATCAAACACAGTATCGTTGAACTCGTTATGATAATCCTTAACCGATTATGGAATAAAATACAGGGTGTCCCGTTTGAAAATGCCATCCCCGGTTAAAGTGCCAGTTATGAAGCAAACATGTAGGTACATACAACACAAATAAATAGTTGATCTTTGTGACATTTATTCGAAAAGTACAACTACCAAGGACAGGTTTGACATTTCCAGAAAGGAAGTTGCTCGTCCACCCTGTTTGTGATAGGAAAATTGAGAATATTCATTATGTTTCATATAACTGGTCTCTTCATTTTTTTCTTAAAACAGGGCATCTCATCTATAGGAATACTGATTGTATTAGTCCCTCTGTTGATTGCTTTTTGTGTCAACCAAGCATATTTATATCTCTGGAAGATCCCACATTCTTCCTGAAAACAATGATATAGAGTTGAATTTCAGGAGTTTACCAATATCATTATTAGGGAGAGTTCTTCTTACCTGACACACACAGTGGACTGTAAACATAATGAGGCATAATACTTATTATACTTCAATGAAATCATTTGCATCCATTTGACCAGCCAAAACCAGGTGGCCCGCATTTATGAGCTCAGCTTCATTTTGGAGACACTGAATCACTGAAAAAGATTGAAATGCACAGGCTAAATGGCCAAATCATAAGAATTCTTGTTCAATAATGATAAAAACTTACAGCTTATGTTGGTATAGGTTTATGATTAATACTTATTATAATATACCAAATATCATTATTGCTTATTTGTATTATTACCATGTCTTTAAGACGTATTCAGGACGTGAGAATCAGATATCTTTAAAACGTCTGAATGATGACATCTTGTAGACGTCTTATTCAGGGAGTAAGACGTACAGACTAAGATAGGATATAATTCAGACATCTTAAAGACGTCTTGTGCTATCTGGGTAAAATATCTTCTGATGGATATCCGCTATAAATCCATGGATGAATATCTCATGGATGTCCATCTGAAGACCACAAAAAAGTAAATATATGAGAGCTATTTTCGAGTGATTGTATATTTTTGTACGAAAACATTGAACAACAGAGAAAAATTCCAAACTGTGGTGTTGTTATTTATATGAATTCATATTTGCATCGGATATCTTAATTGTGGCTATAAACATATTATACCTACATAACAATAGTTATATGATGGAAAACTACCTTTGAATTTCTAATAAACATGTGATTTGCATGTGATATTTGTGATGATTCTATAGGAATGAGAACTAAATCCACCCTGTATTCATCCATATAATATCATCTAAGATGGTCTTGATGTTGTTTTGATATTATGTAGTTCAGTTGTTTATGTAAAATATATAATCTGTCACGTTCCTAGAAGGTTCAATTTAATCCTTCCAAGTGTTCACCGATTTATTCCACTTCATCATCCTTTTACAAGAGGTTATGGGCCCAGATAGAACATAAATCAAGATTTGCAACAGACAAGTAATTTGCATAAAATTGATTCTGAGAGAAGATCCGAAAGTTGAAACGATGTCGATTCAATCAATTACTACCATTGAAAAACTTAAAGGACGTGAAAATTATGATTCATGGAAATTCGCCATGAAAACTCTCCTGGAACATGAAGAACTCTGGAATTCTCTTACTGGGATTGAGAAAGACAACAAGAATCGTATTGACGTATATCTGACAACTGGTGAATATGTCTCTTCATAGTCAATACCTTTCTTTTGTGCATATCCTTTGATGACGAGTCGAGCCTTGTAACGACTGATTTTACCACTACAATCTTGTTTTGTTTTGAAAACCCACTTGCAATCGATTGCTTCTCGATTCGGAGGAAGATCAGTCAAAATCCATGTCTCGTTTTCTAGAAGAGCGCTGTATTCTTCCTTCATTGCAGTTTTCCATAACTCACAGTCACTTCTTGACAAAGCTTCGCTGACGGTTTCCGGATCATCAAAGGATATGCACAAAAGAAAGGTATTGACTATGAAGAGACATATTCACCAGTTGTCAGATATACGTCAATACGATTCTTGTTGGCACTCTCAGTCAGATTCAAACTCAAAATCGAACAAATGGATGCTGTGACAGCGTTTCTGCAAGGAGAACTCGAAGAAGAGATATTCATGCTTCAACCGGAATATTTCTCTGATAGATCTTCGAGAGTATGTCGTCTAAATAAATCTTTATATGGACTGAAACAAGCTAGCAGGGTTTGGAACAAGAAATTGGACACAGCTTTGAAGAAATTCGGAATGATTCCATCAACTGCTGATCCATGCGTTTATTTGGATGTTCAAGCCGAACAAATGTTGATTGTTGCTATTTACGTGGACGATCTTCTGATTTTCTCCAATAATCAACAGAAGTTGGACATTCTCAAAGATAATTTATTCAGTTTTTTCAAGATGAAGTATATTGGGGAAGCTCGCTTTGTGTTAGGTTTACAGTTGACTTATGATTCCTCGAAAGGTACCATAGCTGTAGATCAAACCCAGTACATCAAGAAAATACTCACCAAATTCGGCATGGGAGGGAGCAATCCTTGTGCAACACCTCTTGATAGCAATCAAAAGCTGTCAAAAGAGATGTGCCCGACGGATGAAAGTGAAATTCGTGAAATGAAACAATACCCTTATCAAGAACTCATTGGTTCACTAATGTTCGCTGCACAGGTTACAAGACCAGACATTTGTTATGCAGATACAATAATAATCCTGGTAAACCACATTGGACAGCAGCAAAAAGGGTTCTCAGATATTTAATTGGAACAATGGATTATAAACTTGTATATGATATAAAAGGAAATACTGATATACTAGGCTACTGTGATGCTGATTGGGCAGCAGATACTGATGAGAGGAGATCCACTTCTGGCTATGTTTTCATCATGCAATCTGGAGCAGTTTCATGGAATTGCAAACGACAACCAACTGTAGCGCTCTCTACAACAGAGGCTGAATACATGTCCCTCGCAGCAGCCACGCAGGAAGCACTTTGGTTAAAAACACTAGATGAGGAAATTTACAAGAGCAAGAGAGATTCTTCTGGTGTAGTGATATTTGGTGATAACAAAAGTGCACTCCAACTCTCCACGAGTAACATTCATCATGCCCGTACTAAACATATAGACATAAAACATCATTTCATTCGTGAAAAAATTAATGATGGGCTTATCAAATTGAAATATATTCAAACAGAAAGTATGTTAGCTGATATGCTAACGAAGTCTGTAGGAAAGAAGAAATTATTATTTTGTTCGACTAATATGGGTTTAAAGAAGATTCAGTTCTAGGGAGGATATAGGAATGAGAACTAAATCCACCCTGTATTCATCCATATAATATCATCTAAGATGGTCTTGATGTTGTTTTGATATTATGTAGTTCAGTTGTTTATGTAAAATATATAATCTGTCACGTTCCTAAAAGGTTCAATTTAATTCTTCCAAGTGTTCACCGATTTATTCCACTTCATCATCCTTTTACAAGAGATTCGTATTGTTTTGAACCATTCTCAATTAACAATTTTTGTTCGCTAAACGAACATCTCATGGACGTCCATAGGTGATCCGCATCAGAATATCCATTTGATATATATCCTCTGACGGATATCCTATGGATATCCATTTCATGTCCCAGGATATCCCGACCTGAAATGGACTTGAGAAGGATATCCATAGGATATCCTGTGTTATCTGGGGATGTTGCTGCGTTCAACATCGAAATCATTATTTTATTTTCTTGTATGTTTACGTTGCAACTGAATCGTCCTGTATACTTGCCATGATGACCTGATGAGATGCGGATCTTCAGACAAATTCGTATCTGTACGTCGTCTTAGAGATGTTTTGTTTGACAATTCAATCTGACATAATTTTAAGCATAGGCGATTCCTGATGCTTCGCGTTGTTGATTAATTCCTAAATTCTCATAATCCATCATACGAGAAGACCATATTAGTGACATTGAGTGTGTGTGCCATCTTCGCCCATATCTTGCATTCCCGCTATCCAACCAAAAGGGCCCTTTGTGAAGTGGAAAGGAGTCAATGGGACTTCAACGGATTCCAAGTATATGGTGAGTCGTTTTGGTGCAACCGAGTACTTCCTATAAGTTTTCCTAAATACTAGTTTCTTCATTTAATAATTGCTTGAATAACGTCCACGTAATTCGAACCACATCGAGGCTATCGATTCGCTAACATTTGGTCCTTCGATCCAGGGATGTACTGGGTTTTTTTTTTTAATTAATTAAGTATACCCTTTCCACTTTTCTAAAAGTTTTTGAAGTTCGCATTAAATGCTTTGAGATTGGATATTTGTGGCTGAAGTTGTGAAACCAGAGTATTCTACTTGATATCACGCATTCTTTCAACTAAGTGAATTGTTTGAAATCCAAATCATGGCCGATAAATTGAAAAAGTATCGAACCTATCGAACAACGTATATGAATGAAATTCATATCATTCGAAATTTAGCAGAACGTGCGAAACTCGATGAAACTGTTCGAACGATGTTTAAAGTTCGATGCGTCGATTTGGATGGTACCCGCGATGAATTTTTAAAACAACACAACGCAGTTGTCACGACATTGTTGACGCTTCCAGATAGCGATGTCGATATTGAAGACGGTGTGCGCGAGGGTTTTTTGGAAGAATATTATTTCATCAAAGGCGTTTATACTGATCTATTTGAATCTCTCAATAGTTCAACTGCATCGCCAGGTTTGAATTCTACTATTGCACCGTCAAGAAATACCCATCAGTCACATGTCAATCTGCCAAAAATAGAATTGCCCAAATTTGGTGGAGACTATAAGGCATTTCCATCATATTTAGAATTGTTCAATGCTCTCGTTCATTCTAATACATCATTAACTGAAATTGAGAAATTTAATTATTTAGTCTCGTCTTTACAGGGTGCTCCGTTATCGCTTGTTCGCACATTACCTTTAATTTCTGATAATTATGAAATCGCATACCATACTTTAGAAGAACGATACGCACACACACGTTTACGCGCTCAGGCTCATTGGCTCGAGCTTGAAAATTCTGCCAAAGTTCCTTCTGATAATACCATCGCCCTTCGCAAACTATTAGATACGTTTTCAGAAAACTTGGCCGCGCTCAACCAAATGAAATTTCCCACCGAACATTGGGACTTTGTACTTGTTATGATGATTTTGAAACGTCTTGATCATACTATTGTAACCCGCTTCGAGCTAGAACATAATTCCTCGGATATTTCAACTTATAAACATCTTATTGATTTTTTGAACAAGCATTGCGCCGCACTTGAAACAATTAATTTTTCGCAATCTTCGTTCCATGCAAAACGCGCTCCTATCATTAAGCCGCCTGCTCCCGCACCTTCGCCAAATCGCCCTTCGTTGACTTCTACATTTTTTATCAACAAGTCTCCAACTACTAATTGTGCCTTGTGTAAAGAAAATCATTCACTTTACACATGTGCTGCTTTTGTTGCCAAATCAGAATCAGAACGCTACTCTTTTTGCCGATCAGCTCATCTCTGCTTTAATTGTTTGAGCAGTGCTCATGATATACGTTCATGCAAATCCAATTACACTTGTAAAAAATGTAAATCTAGGTACCATCATACTTTATTGCACACTGACAAACTAAATCATCCTTCTCGTTCAGATTCGAACATAAATTCTTCTAATAATTTTGCAAGTCAGAGTGGTAATCGGAATAATCAAGAACAAAATTCGTCTTCTCTTTCTCATTCGTCTTCTCCCTCTTATTCTGCGAATAGTGTCAGTACTGGTGCAACTAGTAGTACTACCACTTGTTTGGCAGGCACACAAGCTGGTAGTTTGAATACCAGCGTGCTATTAGCCACTGCATGGATTGATATTCTTGATAGTCGAGGGGAGTATCAACCCTTACGTTGTATAATTGATAGTGGAAGTATGAGTTCGTTCGTCACAGGACGAGCAGTTCGTAAATTGGGTTTGCCTCACTCCCAAGTGGCCACTGAAATAAAAGGAATAGGGACGATGCAATATTACTCAACTAAAGGTCAACTAACCCTCGCCATCAAGCCTGCAGGAAAAGATTCTCCTCTTTTGTTCACTGATGCTATAATTCTAAATAAGATTTGTGATAATTTACCTACGTCAAAACTTTCTGTGGAAACTTGGTCGCATCTTTCAAATCTGCAACTTGCTGATCGTAATTTTTATTCTCCTGGTGCTGTGGACGTATTATTGGGTGCTGAGATCTTTCCGAAAATTTTATTGAACGGTAAAATTTCTGGAAATACTGATGCACCGCAAGCAATAAATACGGTGTTTGGTTACATTGTGATGGGACGCTTGGAAAATTTCGCTCCATCCATTACTCCCGAGATTACTTCTTTTCTTTCTTACGATGTAGAAGGAACTTTGAGTAAATTTTGGGAGGTGGAGGAAATCCCGGGGATAAGGGTAACATCACCTGAAGAAGTTTTATGCGAAGAACATTTTTCTTCAACTCACTTCAGAAACTCTTCAGGTCGCTATACGGTATTCTTGCCTTTTCGAAATCCTCATCCTACTTTTCCTAAGATTCGTGATTTAGCATTAACGAGATTTCATTCATTAGAACGTCGTCTTATAAAACAACCGCATGTTTATACCCAATATAGATAGATAGATAGATAGATCAGTTTATTTCCTTCAAATGACAAATTACAGATTTGTATAGGAATTGTCAAGAAAAACTTAATGCTAGGGGACGAAAAACAAAACATATAAGACACAATGAAAGATAAAAACTATACCAAAGAAACTATAAGGAGTGAGATACAGTTAGTTCTGTGAATTTACTTTTGATCATATAAAAACTCGTCAAGTGTATAAAAACATTTATCAAGCAGAAAGGACTTGAGACTCCTTTTGAATGTTTTGAGGTCATTTTTGGATTTTATTTCTTCTGGTAGACGATTGAATATTTTTGGCCCAATGAAATTTGGAGAGTTTTGACTGATTTTATACTTAGCCATTTTTGTGTGAATGAAATGTTTTTGACGAGTATTAATTTTATGGATATCACTGTTGAGTGTGAAATCGTTTCTGTTGATATATATGTATGTATATATAAAGACTTCATGCGGGAATATCTCGAATTGAATCACATGTCACTCGTACATGAAATGCCATCTTCTGATAGAGTCTACTACATTCCTCACCATTGCGTTCTAAAACCAGAAAGTAGTACCACGAAATTGAGGGTGGTTTTTAATGGATCGGCGAAGCTGCCAAACCAACACTCTCTAAATGATTGTCTGCTAACTGGTCCCAAATTACAACAGGACATAGTCACCATTTTGATGAATTTTCGTTGTCATGCTTATGCCATTTGCACCGATATAAGGCAAATGTATCGCATGATACTTATAGACTCTTCGCATAGGGATTATCAGAGGATAGCATGGAGATTCTCGCCGGAAGATCCGATGCAGGATTATGTTCTGAACACTGTCGTTTATGGTCTCACTTCTTCCCCATATTTGGCTCTCCGAACTCTATTACAATTGGCAGATGATGAAGGGAAACGATTTCCTGTCGCTGCTGATGCCATCCGTCGATCTTCTTATGTCGATGATTTTGTTTGTGGCACCGCGACCCTTGAAGAAGCTCGCAATTTGGTGTCAGAATTGATTGCTCTGATGGAACTCGGTGGTTTCGAGCTTCGAAAATGGTCCACCAATGAGCCTTCTTTATTGAAGTCTCTTCCTCCCTCTCATTTGTCAAATAACCCGTTATCGTTTGATCCTGATACATCGCTGAAGATTTTGGGCTTACACTGGAACCCTACTTCAGATTGTTTCGCTTTTTCTGTGAAAGCCATCGAAAATCGATCATGCACAAAAAGATCAATGTTATCTGAGTTAGCCCGAGTCTATGATCCTCTAGGATTTTCAGCACCCGTTACATTTTTCACCAAATACTTGATTCAGCGGTCGTGGGTCTCAAATCTTGGTTGGGATGATCCGCCAAGTGATGACATCATTCGGGTTTGGACAAGATACAAAAATGAATTGCCTTTATTGTCCAATTTGAAAATACGTCGTCATTTAATGTCAGCACATGTATCTGAAATTCACGGATTCTGTGATGCTAGTGAAAAGGGTTATGCATGTGTCATTTACTTGAGAAATATTTACCCGAATTCTAGCATTACAACCCATTTCGTTTGCGGCAAATCGAAGGTAGCCCCGCTAAAAAAAATTACGATACCTCGACTTGAATTGTGTGCCGCAGTTATGCTCTCCAAATTAGTTTCATTTGTTAAGCAAATTTTGGAACATCATATGAACCTCACTACAATTTGTGCATGGTCTGATTCGCAAATCGCTTTACATTGGATAAAACGTTCCCCACACGAATCCAAAACCTTTGTTGCTAACCGAGTAACTTACGTGCAGGATAGAATTCCTCCTAACAATTGGTTTTACGTTGACTCGAAAAATAATTGAACTAATTAATGATATGCTATGGTTTCATGGACCTGAATTTTTACGCAACTCTCGCACTCCTTGGTTGGAATTTCCTGCTTCCTCGTTCAATTGTAACCTTCCGCATGATGAAGAACGCAAATTAATATTTTTTACTCAGTCCCATGAAAATAACTTCATTGATGAGTTGCTACATAAATTTTCTTCATTCGCGAAGTTGCAACGAGTCATTGCTTTTTCGCTACGCTTCACTCACAATTGTTCTAACCCTTCATCGCGTAAGACAGGTTTCCTTAAAAATTGTGAATTATTTGATGCTCTACTTGTTTTAGTCAAACGAACTCAACAAATACATTTTGCTGCCGAACTCCATACTGAATCATTTCCAAAACCTCTACGGAAATTACAGGTTTTCAAAGATGATAATTTTCAAATACTCAGAGTCGGTGGTTGACTAAAATATTCATCTTTACCGAATGATGCGAAATTTCCAATGCTACTCCCTCGCAGTAGTCGTTTGACTACCCTGCTAATTGAATTCTATCACAAAAAACATCTTCATGCTGGATTTCGTACAACACAATTCCTTTTATCACAAAAGTTCTGGATTCTGTCTCCCAAACGAGCGATTAACTCTGTTCTTACTAAATGTGTACGCTGTTGGAAGACAAAACCCACCCCATTTCAACCCCCAATGGGAGACTTACCTGCTTGTGGGAGTGGACTATGGTGGTCCTTTCCTTTTAACCATGACTCGTCATCGAGGTGTTAAAACTTGTAAGGGATACCTTTGCGTTTTTGTTTGTTTCACCACTAAAGCAATCCATTTGGAACTCGCGAGTGACTTGACCACCGATACATTTTTAGCCGCATTGCAACGTTTTATCGCTAGGAGGGGAAGAGTTTCTCATATATATAGTGACAATGGCACTAATTTTCAAGGAGCCAGTCGCGAACTTCTCAATTTGATGAAAAACGCAGCTGCGCACGAGCATATCAATCATTCTTTTATTCCAGCCGCATCACCGCATTGGGGTGGTTTGTGGGAAAGTGGGGTGAAATCAGTCAAGGGTCATCTGTCCCGAGTAATTGGACAGCAGCTCCTCACTTATGAGGAATTTTACACGGTCCTAGTTCTCATTGAATCCACCCTGAATTCACGACCTCTTGGCCCTTTAACTCATGATATCGAAGATATCAACGCCCTAACTCCAAATCATTTCTTAACCCTGGAACCGACCTCCGCAATACCACTACCTGACTTCACCCCTCTCAAACTAAATAGCCTGTCCCGCTGGCAGATGATTCAGAGGCTCCACCAGGACTTCTGGAAACGCTGGCATCTGGAATATTTACATACTCTCCAGCAAAGAAGTAAATGGCTCAAGCCTAATTCTCCATCCCCAACAGTGGGAGCGATGGTGCTCATCAAAGCGGAAAATACTCCTCCAACCAAGTGGGTTTTGGGACGCATAACGTCTCTCCATCCGGGTAGGGACGGGGTTGCTAGGGTGGCCACGGTCAAGACAAGTAATGGCACGTTGACGCGCTCACTTGTCAAGCTGTGTCCTCTTCCGAAGCTCGAAGCTCCGGATGTTTAAATTTTATTTTTTTAATTCTACTATGGTTTATTCAGTTACATATTTAGATTTGTTCAGATACTTTTGCAATATAGATATCATACTTATAACTTATAGCCACATTAATTGTCGATCTCAAAGCGTGAGTGAGTCATTTTTAAGTCTCGGTCTCTCATTCATCTCGGTAGGTATATTTATCTCACCATTGAATTAATTAAAAAAAGAAAAATGCAATGTGCATTTTTGCCGGGGCAGAATGTTACGGAAAGCCTTGATGTTGTTGCGTTCAACATTGAAATCATTATTTTATTTTCTTGTATGTTTACGTTGCACTGAATCGTCCTGTATACTCGCCATGATGACCTGATGAGATGCGGATCTTCAGACAAATTCGTATCTGTACGTCGTCTTAGAGATGTTTTGTTTGACAATTCAATCTGACATAATTTTAAGCATAGGCGATTCCTGATGCTTCGCGTTGTTGATTAATTCCTAAATTCTCATAATCCATCATACGAGAAGACCATATTAGTGACATTGAGTGTGTGTGCCATCTTCGCCCATATCTTGTATTCCCGCTATCCAACCAAAAGGGCCCTTTGTGAAGTGGAAAGGAGTCAATGGGACTTCAACGGATTCCAAGTATATGGTGAGTCGTTTTGGTGCAACCGAGTACTTCCTATAAGTTTTCCTAAATACTAGTTTCTTCATTTAATAATTGCTTGAATAACGTCCACGTAATTCGAACCACATCGAGGCTATCGATTCGCTAACACGAAGTAATACAAACATTTTTATAATAAATGGACTAGAATTCCGAATGAACATAGTGCATATTGTATGTTAGAGTAATAGTTGCATAAGTGAAATGAAAATATTGTCAAGTGGTACTCAAATCAAAATTTCGAATATAAAAGTCATCAATTTCTACGTCAGTACATAAGTCTTCGGCTAATTCGATTAACAATTCTAAATCCCTATCGCTTTGTACATTAATGTTGCGTGATTCATTGATAGATTTGTGCCCCCAAGCTAACATTTCAGCAATACCAGGTAAAACATATCTTTTATCATCATGAGATGACAATGCAACTTTATTTTTCAATTCAGTGTACATCACATGTAAATAGGATCGAAAAACATACATTTTTCTATATACCACACCACCTTCTTCAACAATTTGTTTGAAGTTTGTAAAATCTAGTTGATTTTTTATTACATTTTTAGATATACCCTTAGCTTTTTTGTTTCACTATTACTCAACTTGACACAATAAGCCTTGGCCCCGGTGCCGTAGAAACTCTCTATGGGAGATCCACTATACTCATCCTTGAATTTCCCAACTACTGAGTTGGTTTGTGGAATACCATGAATATTGTTGTCTGGATAATTTGATGTATCGAACCAATATAAATTTTTTTTAATATCATCATATACATTCTCAGTATTTATGTGTAATATCAACGAATCTGTATCGGTGTAGCATAGTGAAGCGTTTTCACCATAGTTTGCTTTGATGAAATCATAATAAAAATCATACATTACAGTTTTTGATAGATCAAGAATGGAAAAACCCACATATAGAGGTTTATTATAGCAAACTTTCAGTTGGTTCATTTGAATGGCTACCAAGTTCTCGGAAAATACTGAACACGACTTGAAATGAGGTTTACTTATTAGAGTTTGTGCACCAGTTATACCACGTCTATTTTCCCAATGTGATAAGAGCTTTATATTTACACGCTTATCGACATTTTCCATGGTCTTACCAAAAATTGAATTTGTGAGATATTTGATAAGATCTTTCTCAAACGCATTTCTGCCAGTATTACGAAGTTTGGTATTTAGGTCAATATATGATTTTAACCATTTTTCTTGGGAAAATTCCAAAATTCTATGAGTTTTCTTCAATATTAAACCGTGTTTCAAACACTGTTTGAGATTCCTGTAGTGTATGATATATTTACTCTTATCATAAAGGTTCAAAATCAGTTTCGGGTGTTTCCCATTTGGTGGAGTAATATTTTCTGGACAAAATGGAAAACCATTATGAAAATCATGTAGTTTTTCTGGATATTGTATGTCTACTTCTAATACGTATCCTTTTTCAGAATCGTCTTCCAACACCGAACAATCAAAATTTGAAATTTCTTCTTCAGTTAGCCATCTGAAATCACCTTTGGGCAAAGATTGACTCATAGCACATCCATACAGATTAGTTGCATCCAAGTACAAAAGATATGAATTTGGTTTGGATTTATCGTAGTTTTGTATGAATTTGTTATTAGCTGAAGCTTTCCTAGTAGAACACTGGCTAACACCACCCCTAATACCCTTTCTAAAAAAATGTAGCATGTTTATATCGGTAATTAGTTCAAGTTGAGTACCTGTATTGCGCAACATAGCATCCCAACTCAATGATGGTGCTGTATAGTATTGTGCTGGATCCAACTTATATATTCGTATACAAAATTCACGGAAATTTTCAAATATATCCGCGAGTAATAATACATCAGATTTGAGGTAAACATCAGAGTAGTCACCCAAAGTTTTACATTTGAATATTTTCCACACATTTTCTGCTCTTTTGTAATTTTCTGAACTTACTCCCTCATTACGCAGAATATCGAAAAAATTATTTTTATGCGGTAAATTTGTTTCATCCAATTTCTCAATTGAACTCACGTATGAGTAGGGAAAAATACCCTTCTGCCTGATTTCATCAAATTCTTCCTGATTAGGAAAATATTTCCTGATTTCAGTACACTGGTTTGACTGCAATGTTTGACTCAATTTATCAAGAGATCCGGGTAAGAATCGAAATGAATCAAGAAATCGTAATTTCATGTATACATCATTTGCCTCACCCTCACCCTTCTCAACTAGAATATGTTTAGAAAAATAAATGTATTTTTCTTTGTTTTGTGGCAAAACATCAATTTTTTCTTTATTCAAAGCCAATTTCTTTATAAAAAGATGACAGTCGTAATGCGTGAGGTTGTGGAAGAACACGGGGATGAATTTGGGAATTTTGTAATTCAAATTGCACCTAGAATGTGCCCCTCCTCTATACACCCCTGTTAGATGACAGTGATCTCGAACTTTGACCTCACCCACCCCAATTGGTTTATCACAAATATGGCATGTTGTACTGGTATTGAAATTATGTTCCTGTGTGTCTGTCAGAGGTAACATTTCTCTAGGATATTTCAAATACTTGTTATAGAGTTGGTGAACTTGTTCTTCTATTCTAGTAACAAATACATCTGCAGCATCAATACCACGGTAATGAATCAATTTCGATAATGAATCATCGAAGCTACATTTGATGTAGAAGCAGAATGAGTGTGGAACATGCTCGAATGTTTTAACAGTGAATGATTTATCATTATTAGGTTCATTATGCTCGATGGGTTTCAGAATGCTTTCAAAGTCTGCGTAAATAACGAAGTGAACCGTGAGCTGTTTTTCCAGATTTACAAATTTGAGAATGTTCTCAGGCAGCTCTTCTCCAAACTTGTTTGTAATCATGGAGCATGTTGGTAATTTGGTATATAAAAAATTGCAATCATTACTCTCATGTAGAGAACTCTTTTTGAGTGCGGAAGAATTGAAGGCAGCCGTTACAAATGAAACACCGCCCATTATGCTTAGATTTCTGATTTGAAACTAATCGAGAAAGATCTTTTATATAGCAGTAGTGACTGTTAGCATTATCATCTGTGATGAGTAAAAGATTAACATGGGTATTTTTCTTACATTTAGTAAAATAGAGCGGTCCTACTACTTCATATATCATTTTACCATCTTTGAAAAAATCATCAATTCCGAAAACGTTGATCGAAATATTGTTCATTGATTCAAATTTCGATATATCATTCAACTTAACTGGAAAATCAATACCTTCGAAATTGAGTAGTGTCGAATAATGTGGATATGAGGATACTCGCTGAGGGTTTCCAGTAGCTGCAAAAATTGCTGCGTTGACTGCATAGGCAAAGCATTTTTCATCTCTATTCTGGATATTCAAAACAGCCCTCTTGTACTCAATTTGTTTCGGTAGTTTGATGAAGGAGGATCCTGAAAGGGGGTTGTACTTGTTGATATTCACTTCCAGGAACCCGATATGTTGTAAAATCCACCCTTGAAGTATTATTATGTTAATTTGAGAATCACTAATTTATTAATTTACTTACCTGAGTCTTTTTCCTGTATAGCTGACGTCTTTGACATGATATCTGTTTTAAAATCTTCGTACATTTCTTCTAAGTTGGTTGATTGAGTCATTATTCTGTTCTTTGTATTGAAAGATTTCAAATCAGTGATGTTTTTCTCAGGTATTATGTATACCGAAAACAATTCAAAGTGTAATTTCAGTGCTCGAAATTTCTGAATGTATTCGGTCAAAACAGAGAAAACATTATTCTTTATATCATCAAAAAATTCGTGATGATCGATATGATGATGTTTTGTTGAAAACCTGTAACTCGAAATTCGGCATTTGAATGCACTACTTATTTTCTCTATGCCATCAGCTCGTTTCTCCAAAACATTCCTGTTATTTTTTATAATATTGAGTGCTGATATATCCACTTGAAACCCCTGATTTCCACGAATAATAGGCTTAATTTCAACTTTTCGTGACATTTCAGCTTTTGGTATCATTTTCATTTTTTTCGACGACTCACCCTGAGAGCCATTGGTATGTTGGCTCTCTCTCAAATGACGTAATAAACTTTTTCTTGCAGAAAATTCTTTTTTACATTGTGAGCACTGCATTTTGAATCACTTAAACTTAACGAATGAAACTGGAACTATTACTTGAACCCTGATATTATATTTGAGGTATGTATAAAGCTTAATTCGATTGGTTGGGGTGGGGGTTGACTCATTCACTCGAATGTTCAAACATACTTGTTCATTTCTTGAAAGTATTATATATTGAAAAAATATCTCTTGTATCTTCTCGTGGGAATAATGTGACCTCACAAAGAGAAAACACAAGCGGCGAGGCTAGTTTGGGAATCGACCATCTCCAAAACGTGGGTAAAAATTCAGGTGTTCCATTCCGAGTTCAGTTTCTGCATAATTTAACGGCAACTCTTAATGATGCAAGACGATTATAACCACAACCTCGAAACGACTTCTCTTGACCTGTTTTCAAATGGATGAAACTTGTTAGTCTTGCGGTCGTGACGAGTTGTTTTCACAGACTGGATCGAGATGAATTCCAATCGACGTCATTATATTCTCACATAAAGACTTCTCAAGTCTGATCGTCTATTTTTTACCGGTTGATGGTCTCTAGTCGCGAGGTCATTATTTTCTCACGACTGATTATTGGCGCGACATCGAAAAAACTTTTTCTCAGCCAACGGATTCAAGCAGTGACCTGTTTTCAAATAGATGGAACGACTTAGTCTTGCGGTCAAAACGAGTTGTTTACACCGACTGGTACGAGATGAATTCCAGTCGAGGACATCATTTTCTCACAGAACGACTTCTCAAGTCCGATCGTCTGTTTTTTATCGGTCGGTAGTCTCCAATGGAGGTCATTATTTTCTCACAACTGGTCATTGGCACGACCTCAAAACGACTTTTCACAGCCAACGGTATTTACGATAATAAAAATGATCTAACACTATTGTTTCATTGTTTATATGCAATTTTTCTCGTGTAATCAAAATTCATTAAAATAGGTGACCAAGTATTTTCCGAAGGAAAAGCAAAACAAAAATTCAAAATGGTATAGGAATTTCAACAGCTATCAGACACAAGAATAAGTATCTACCCAAAAACTGAAGATCTTGGATCTGAATGTGAAATGTTTCCGACTTGAAAATAACAGTTTTCACTATGATTCATTTTAACTTCGAACAATGCCTTGGGAAATCCAGGAAATATGTTTCTATACAAATTATTCTCATGTATTCGAAATCAACAATAATATTAGTAACCATTTGGTAGTCTCTGAATGAGAGTACCCCAGAACAAGGACAACAACAAAAAAATACTCCAATCAGTAAGTATATTTAAAGTCCAAAAAATTTTTATTTGTACAAAAATGCATTTCTTAATGTAAGAATCGAAGGTGTTGAAGAATATCTCAAACTTCAATGATGATAGTTTTTCACGATTATCATATCAATATTATTCCACTGAAACTATTCGAGCGTTGACTTAAGAAATCATAAACATTTTCCATCAGAAATACTGTGGTTGGAAAATAATTTCAACTTAATCAAGAAGTGTGTTGGAAATTTCGAATCAAACATACTTGGCGCATGTGTCTTTCATTATTGAAATTTATGTTTTCACTTTGAATCACATCATTTTAACTACCAAAAAAAAAGTCTCTTTTCAATTTATTCTGATGTATTTGAAAATCAACAAATAATATAGGTGGTTCTGCAGTAGTCTGTAAATTGAGGCGCCACAAAAAACGAAAATATTTTTTTTTATATTGGGAGCGCACGAACTGACATTCCTATGATGTTCGAAGAACATCGTGCGTACTTAAGGAGAATATATGTGAAGGTTATGAGTTCTTGATTCCAAGGATTTGCTTTTCTTTAGACGAACGAGTTTTGGTATAGTGTTGTTCAACATATTTCAAGGTTGACAACAAAAGGATGTGCTGACTGGACCTGTCGAGTTCGTCTGACTGGTATTGCTAGTGGTGGAATGATAGTAAAGATTTCTGAGGAACATTTTTCCGTGAAAGTATATGGAAAAGTAACAATTGGTATAGTTCGAGTCCATCATCAGACGAAAAAATTTTGTATTCACCCAAAATAAAAGAAATAAGTACTCAGGTCACAATGATGGGATCAAATATCTTGACAAATGATAGTTTCAGAAAATCAAAATAATACATACATGGTTTATAAACCATTGAATCAAATTTGCACAAGAAACATCTTTCAAATTTCTTCAATTCTATTTTAAACTCGTGGAAATAATAATTACAGACTTTGATATCCTATGCAAAACCACCGTTACAATGACCTGAATGAGAAATCAAACCTTGGATCGGTCGACGACCGCTTCTGACCGCAGCATTCAAACAGGACAAGTTCCACTACCACTGTATTGCCGAAATCATATAAAAAGACAATTCTCCGATCACATCTTCACTTCGCTTCGACGAACATTCCATCACTATTATTATTATATCATTTATTTTTTTAATTTTTTTAATTTTTTTACACAATGAGTTTCTCAATGACCTTAGACGAGCTGGCTGAGATGAATACTGAGGTGAGGGTAACTGAAATTATCCACATACTGGACGACACGATGCAGGAGGCACCAGAAGCCACGACTGTCCAGTACCAACCAGGTACGACTGCCCAGCACCAACCAGCTACAATCCACCAGTTCCAGGCAGCCACGAATAACGATCAGTATCAACCAGGTACGACTGCCCAGCACCAACCAGCTACAACCCAGCAGTTCCAGGCAGCCACGAACGATCAGTACCAACCAGGTACGACCACCCAGCACCAACCAGGTACAACCCACCAGTTCCAGGCAGCCACGAACGATCAGTACCAACCAGGTACGACCACCCAGCACCAACCAGGTACAACCCACCAGTTCCAGGCAGCCACTAACGAACCGTACCAACCAGGTACGACCACCCAGCACCAACCAGGTACAACCCACCAGTTCCAGGCAGCCACTAACGATCCGTACCAACCAGGTACGACCACCCAGCACCAACCAGGTACAACCCAGCAATTCCAGGCAGCCACTAACGAACCGTACCAACCAGGTACGACCACCCAGCACCAACCAGGTATGACCGCCCAACCACCCATGAGTGATCTGGATGAGGATCTGGAAGATATGCTTCGGGGGTGTGTTACGAAACAAAAAGGAGACCTGGAAAAGGAGGATGGGGACTGGCAGAAGAAATTCTTGAAGAATACGAATAACCGCCTATCCATTTTGAAAGGGCAAAGAGTGTGCATGTCGAAAAGAATTGCTCATTTCAGAACTTTTGTGAATCTGCTGGTGGACGACATGCACAGAGTGGATCAGGCAATAAAAAAGGTAGAAGCCGTCATTAGAATATATACAAATGTAAAATAGTTAATTTTGAATAAATATAAAAAAAATACATAACAGCAGTGTTCTCTGTTCAATACCTAGGTAGAATAACTATTCATTTGGTAATCACAACAAATATTCATATAAATAATGAAACAAAAATTTAGTGATATCAAAAATCAGTAAGTCTAGTTTACTGATGGCCGTCCGAAGAAATGGTCAAATTCAATAACGGTACCCGCAGTGAACCAGTCAATTAAATTAACATTTTAATGAGGTATAGCTCGGCCGCCGCGATAATTTATTCATTCCGATCCTTTATAATTGAAGATTTTTGTTTGCAATGTATACTGCTTTATCTATATCAAATGATTGTGTTTATATGAACTTGGAAATAAATAATATATACATTATATGAAATGCAAGCAAAAATTGATCACATACCTTATAGAAAGCACAATTCATTAAACTAACACAAACACTGTTCTATTCTGGCTCTCTCACTTGAGGTCACGAAACAAAACACACAGTCATAACCGAAGCCGGTATAACGGGGGCTCCGAAAACGATATAAAATTCAAAACAAATATACCCGCGTCCTCTATGAGTTAACAGACTAAATGACCTAGACACTGAAATATTTTTATAGGAATAATTATTACAGGATACTTTGATGGGAAAAAGATGCAAAACATTTGCCCGTTCATTCCTTTATTTAGACTGATAGCGTTCTTGATTCGTTTGTTATTATTTCCGAATATTATAGATACACTATTAATCGTGATAAAGGAATCTAGGAAAATGTTTTGGATTTGGTACCATCGAACCAAGTTGATGTTTTCGTTTTATGTACTAGATCTATGCGCACTCAACCAGTACAAATTTAAACGGTCCACACCTCATCGGTTATCCAACATATTAGCGTATTGTACCGTCTTCTATACTTAAAACTTTGTCGCGAGTATCGGTGAGATGTAAGATTTTCTATATTCAGAATAAATGATTTTTTTTCTCGTAGGTATATTGATTAGGTACTACTCGTTTGTTTTTAATACCTGCTCGTAATAACTTTAATATATTTTTCAAACTATTCTTGAATAAAAATCAATTAATTTCAATACATTTTATTGAAAATGTCTAGTAAAATATTCATAGACAATAAAGTACACAAAACATTCATCAAATTAATTTTATAATATACTACACAACCATCTTTCGGTTCTTCATCCTTCAAAGTTTCCTTCTTGTCTTCTGAATTATATAAAATATCCTTCATCAGATTTGCGTACGGACAATTTTCTGAATATTTCAGGTGATCTTCAATAGGGATATCTTCATGATTCCACATGTGGATTTCAATTCCACATTGAAAACATTCTACAAGATCTTCCTTTCCTTTGAAATAAAACCCGGCCTTAGCCAGTGCTTTAGGTTTTTGTTTCCCATTCCATTTTTTGAATGAGAGTAGACGCTTTTCAAAGGCACTGTAAAAGGATCTTGGGATTGAGAAATCATCGATACACATTTTGTTGATTACTGTGATATAAGTGATGGATAAAACTGAATCTATCAATTAGGTGAGCTTGGAAGCAAAGGTTGATTTCTCTGCTGGTTGGGGGGTGCCGATACAGCTCTCTCATAGCCGGTGAGACATTGGTGGGGGGTGCCGAATGGTTGGAAATGCTGTTACAGCTCTCCCAAAGGAGAATAGAGATGGGAGGTGCCAAAATGGGGTGGGAGGTGCTGTTATAGCTCTCTCAAAGAGAAATGGAGGTGGGAGGTGCCAAATTGAGGTGGGAGGTGCTGTTACAGCTCTCTCAAAGGGGGTGGGAGTAGGGGGTGCCAAAATGGGGGTAGGGGGTGCCGTTACAGCCCTCTCATTAATACACTACTTTCCACCTGCATCAGTAATGCGTTTAAATTTATCTCATTATTCAACATGTGTGTTCGTATAATGTGTTTTTGTTTTTTCGAACATAAAACTATTTCAGAAATGAACTTTCTCTGCAAACTAACAGTAATTCATTCATTCACAGAGAACCACGTGATCAAGGATACCTACCTGCCAGAAAAAAGTTGGATCACTGGTCAGCAAACCTGCTTTGAGAATGGATTAAGCTCATTGTGCTGCTGAAGATTCATGTGCTAAGACGCAAACCACCGGAAAAGCCTTCGAAGCCTGAAAAGGTACGATAAAAGTCAGAATTGACTGAACACTATTGAGTATACTCCAATGAAAAATTCCTCGAGTGTGAAATGTGTCAAAAAGAATTCAACCGGAAGATGGACCTGATCAGACACATGAAAGTGCACACTAGCGAGAAATCGTTCGAATGTGTCGTTTGTCAGAAGAAATTTGAAGAAAAGAGTTATTTGGTCAGACACATCAGGGTCCATACTGGCGAGACCCCATTCCAATGTGTTATATGTGAGAAGAAGTTCGCAGATAAGAGTAATTTGATCGTGCACCAGAAGATGCACACTGGAACCCACAAGGTTATATGCGATATTTGCAAGAAAACTGTGAGCAAAAGTTATTTGCCGAGTCACCGTAAGCTCATGCACAGTGGCGAGAAACCTTTTCCATGCATATTTTGCCAGATGACGTTCAGTTGCAAAAGTAGGTTGCTGAAACACATCAAACTGCACATTGGCGAGAAGCCTTTCAAATGTGATTTTTGCCAGCAAAAAATCTTCAGTAAAACTGATTTGACTAGGTACATTGAAGAGCATACTGGCGGTAAACCTTTTCAATGTGATAAGTGCCTGGAAGGGTACAGATTGAAAATTGAGGTTAATAATGAAATAGATGTCGAAGATGCTTCTAGCGGAAACCATTCTGAAATACAAATGGACACTTTGGTAAATAATAAATTTGGTGATGGAGTGGAGGCAAAAATAAAAGTAGAAAATGTCGAAGACACTTTTTCACCAACAGATTCTACTTTTGACAATTCACGGGTGGAAAGTGATTGTAAAATTGAGGTATTTTATCATGATCTACAACTGTATTCAGACATTCCGGTGGTAAAATAGAGAAGAATTTGGAGGAAGATAGTGATCATTAAAACATTTGTGAAGCTTTTCCAATTAACAGGAGTAGTGGTAGTGCTTTTTGTCTCAAATTTGATATGTAAAATGTACATAGTAGACCAATGATTCTGTTTTTTTCACTGTATATGCCATTTCTAGAATGTACAGGCGTATTGGAAGAATTATGTGTAGGTACAATGTGGAAATAGATTCTGAATAGATATGATTTCAATCTTTCAGCACCTTTTCTAATCAACGTTCCCGAGAAATGAAAATGATAATAGCGAAATACCGTGAAAAATTGACTACTACCCATAGTTTGGAATGTGATGTCGATATTACAAAGCTGTAATGTCAGCCACATGAATATCGCTAGGTGATAATTCACAAGATTTGATATAATAACCTTGATAGATGTTTTGTTAGTCTCATGTTTTCTTTATATATGCGTATGAATAATTTGAATTGGTATCTCCTTTCAATTTTTTTGCAATATCAAAAGAACCAAATCATAGTAAGTGTGGAATTGAAATTGATTATTCTTTACTTGGATTTTTTGTGGAATTATAGCTTTGTACAAACAGCAGATAGCCTTGGTTTATTTGGTTTGATGCTGAACAATATTATGACACTTCTCAGGTGATGATGAAGTATATACAGGGTGTTTCAAAAAAACCTATCCCCCTTGCTAGGGTAGGTAGAACATTGCAAAATAAGTTGGGTTTCCTAAGTGAAAATATGTCGTAACGGCATCTGTTTTAAAGATACAAGTTGTTGAAAAAATATTTTTTTACACATTTTTCACGATTATGTCGAAACTACTGTCAACATTGCAGAGTTGGAATAAGTCATGACTTTTATAAAAAAGTCATCAAAGTCCGACTTTTTGAATTAAGTCAGACTTTTTTGAATTAATTCATTTGAAAAAAAACAAACAAATTTCATTCACCCAAAGCGAAATAGAAAAAAAGAAAAAAAAAAACTATGTTTTTATTCCTTTCAGAAATCTTGTAGAATAACATAATATAACATGTCATTTTTTCAAAACAAAATTAAAAGTGATGATAGAATACAAAATAATAGATACATATAGATCCAGTATCATCCATAAAGTTCGTAACACATGGAGAAAAAGTTTACTAGTAGAATATTGAAACATTTTTTCTCGGGGATCTATTATGCATGTCTGACTACTTAAAAATCGATTTTGACACATGTCACTTGATCACTGGTATGGCGGTAAATTCAAAAAATTACGATGGCAAAAAGTGGGGTTAGATGGGAAGATGAAGTTATTTAAAAAAAATAAAAATAGCTATTTTCAGTTTTCTCAAATAATGGCTGGAAACTCCATATGTGAGCATGAAATCGAATTCTTATCAACTTGTACATCATCAACATCACTAGTGTCAGAAAAAAAAGAGAATTGTAACAAAATTGAAAAATATTCGAAAAAATATAGCTATTTCCAATTCTCCTCCATAAATTGCTCGAAACTGAGTGTGGAATAGCAACTTAATAAGAAATGTTCATGGATATTTTGTTATCTAACCCCACTTTTCGTCGCTTTATAGTATAATTTTTATTTATCACCATACCAGTGATCACGTGACATGTGTCAAAATCGATTTTCAAGTTATCGGATATGCATAATGGATCGCCGAGAGAAAAAAATTCGATGCTGTGATAATAAACCTGTTCTCATATGTTATGGACTTCATGGATGATACTTGATACTGTATATATCTGTAAGTGAAAATCTCTGTCATGCTTGAAATAACAAAGTCTTGCCAAAATACGATCGAATTTTTCAGTTTAAACGAGTTAAAATCAAAGGTAATTGTGCAATTTGTCTCATTTTTAAAAATTTGAATGAATTCATGACTTTTTCGAAAAAAGTCAGTGGAATTAATTCACGACTTAAATCACTGATTTAATTCATATGAATTAATTCATGCCAACCCTGCAACATTGTGATGAAATTTTGTCTGGATGTGTCCTGAAAGCTGACACACCGCATGAATTTGTTTTTATATCTGACACTCATAGAGGGCGCTAGTTACAGGGTTCGTACCAAGTACTTTTGAACTTGACTTTTTTGAGATTAGATTTTTCAGTCCAAATTCAATGTGTTATTGAACACCATTGAAATTCACATCAAAATGATGCTCTTGGTAAAACTCGGTACTGTGTACCGTTTTCGAAATATTTCGAAGGATAAGCTTAAGAATTCAACAGTTCTATTCGCATATTCAATTGAACTGTCGAAATTCCGTTTGTTAAACAGAACTGTTGGCGTTCCTTCCAAAGCACTCTTCGCAAAAATGTTTTTTTGCCAATTTTGTTCAACAGGAAAGATTCGATCATATCGTGTGATACATCATATTGTGATTAAAAAAAAGACTTCAAAAATGTAAAAATCCGATATGGCGCCCATAAGAAAAAACAAAATTAAATATTGTTATTTTGGCATCATGGAAAATACGATGACATATTCAGATTCCTTGTAAAAACGTGCCTTAAGAATGTCCTAGTCAGAAACCTCTAGGTCTTTAGGTTTTCGCTTGAAAAAATAAAAACGAAAATTACAAATTTTCGTTTTCTTGAAATAATTTGAGAACTAAAAATGACATCGAATTTTCTTGCAGATAAACAGCATGAAAATGTGCAACTTTGCCCTAATTTAACCGACCTCGTATCTCTTAAAGAATAACTGAGATCCCCATGGTGAAGCTCGAAAAACGGGCACCCTGTATACGAGTTTTTGAAAGGTTAATTTCTGATTTTGAAATCCTATTCTGACTTTGTTCAGCAGCTAGCTATGATATATAACTCACCCATTATTGACCTCTCGATCACTGCGACCTAGAAGATCTATTGTGATTACCCCTATCTAGTTTTGGTCCTCTAACCCTAGACTTCTGATGAAGCCTACGACTTTCCTGACGGTTGGCTTTTCCACTTCAGCAGGGGTGAGATAGACCTGTTCTAGGTGGTTCAGCCTTTGGCGGACTAATACTTCACATGAGCAAAGTATGTGTTCCGCGGTTTCGGTCGCATTGTTACAAAAGCGGCAAGTGTCAGTCTCCGCCAGATCTTCTTGAGGTGGTACCTCAGAGGGCCGTGTCCTGTGAAAAAGCCTGTGATAAGCTTTAGCTCTGGTTTGCTGAGGCTGAGTAGCTCTTTGGCTCGGTTCTGCGAATGGTTGATGAACCTTTTCGCTTGTCGTTGACCTGGAGTTGCTCTTCAGTAGGAGGACTTTTCAATTTCTTTCCATTTCCCGAGTTCTCCCTTTAGGTGGCATTTGCGCTTATCCCACAAAAAGGCTCAGGACCAAAAAGTGCAGATGCTGCACCTTTTTTTGCAAGGCGATCAGCTATCAGCAGCCTCATTTCCTTTGATTCCTTCATGCCCTGGAACCCACATTAGTGTGACTTTGTTGCCCTTTCCCAGTTGCATGAGTGTTTCAAAGGAGTCCCATGTAATCTTTGATGTGAAAACGAATGATTTTATGGCTTTTAGTATGTTGTTCGTGAAATATAAAAACAATCCGTACTTATTAACGAATCCCTGCTACTTTTTCACATAATATTGATTACAGATACAGATTGGTTGCATTTCTATATTCCAGCAGAGCAAACCTGGAATCTAAGTATGTATCATGAGCAATCCATATTCTCATTCGGCTTTCTTTCAGTCCAAGACTTGTTTAGATCTTAGCTTCCTTTGATAACTACGAAAAATAGCCTGGGAGTCTGAGTATAGGTATCATATAACAATTCATATTTTCATTCAAATGTTTTTCAGCCCTAGACTTGTTTAGTTCTTATATTACTTTATTAATAACTACGAATAATAGCTGAAAATCAATATTTCACGGATCACACTGATTGATCTGTTCATCATAATAGACAAGAAACAAAATGGCTGGAATGGAATTGAATTATTGGCTTTCGACAAGGTTACTCCAGGTTACTCTCGGTGATCTAGTTTCCTTCGACAGGTAGCGTAATATTTTTCCCAAGAATTGATGTTACGAATCCTGTGAATAAATGAATCAGTGTTAATTCACCTGTGAATGTCACATTACTGGAATAACAAAGGATGATCTCTTCTCAGCCACAACCCGTTCCGGCCACATGTCGTCTTAGCCACATCTCGTTTCAGCCACATCATCCCAGCCACATTTCGTCTGGTACACAGAATCTGAACATACTCGAATGATGCGCTGTTGCCACATACTATCCCAATTTCCAATTTAACAGAATCGAATAAATTAAGCATATTCCTCTCAGCCACATCTCGTCTCAGCCACATTTCGTCTTAGCCATGTTTCGTCTCAGCCACATCTCGTTTCAGGCTCATTTCGTCTCAGCCACATTTCGTCTCATCCCCATTTCGTCTCAGCCACATAAGAGTAAAATTGCACTTATCATGCGATGGCTTTTTTTTTCAAAAACGTTTTTTGGTACGTATTTTTGTCTGAAAACACATATTTAATGATGAAAATGTGACAAACCACTATTTATCGAGATATTTCAAGAAAAAGTTCGAAATTTCGCCTTCCTCCCCCTGTCTTGGATTCATTCACAGCTACTTCCTCTTCGATCTTATTTTGTCATTGGACACTTTATATACTTATGATGTACTTCAATGACACATTTTTGTATAGAAAATTCAATCATATTTAGTGAACAATCATACCAGATGACGGCCATTTAATCAATAATCAATCCAAATACCAGATGACAAATGTCAACAGATTGCTATTGAATGACGTTACACACATTTTAAATGATATTCTTCCTTCTTTTCACTAAATATGGATGAATCGCAAGAAAATTTGGCTAAGACGAAATGGACACGAAATGTGGCTAAAACGAAATGTGGCTGAGATGAGATGTGGCTGAAACGAAATGGACACGAAATGTGTCTGAGACGAAATGTGGCTCAGACAAAATGTGGATGAAACGAGATGAAGCTTTCGAGTCTATATTGGCTCTTCATCACGAACTCTATTAAACACTTGAAATGATATGAAATTATCCTTTTGATTTCTAGAACACTTGCGGAAATAATCAAATATCTCATCTCTCATCTTACTGAACTAACAGGTTCATTCCTGATGATTATTTTTTGGTATCATTATTTCCTTTGTTCCAGGTTCTCGATCGTTATATCGAAAACATTTTTAAATTTTCCCAATTGACTTATAAATTATGAAATAGTTGACACGATTATTCGATTATTGAAAAATTGTTGCTATGTATAATTTCGAGTAAAATTATTTATAACATAAATAATATAATTTTCCTATTCTTTTTAGTTCATGTTGCCAGTAACCTTAATAAAATATCACAATAAGATTACATTTATTCATCGAATATGAAATGTCACTGTACTTCATACACAATGTTACAATGACTTTGCTGGAATGAGTCATCTTCTTCTTCTTCTTTTCTGCACAGGTGGACGGGTGCGTAGACCCCTGCACTCAGGCCTCTTCAGTCGGGCCCATTGTGCGCCCACTTGTCCTGTGAATCAGCTGGGCATGCCGATTTCTTTGACGAAATTCAGCAGCTTCCTCAGCTGAGTCGCTTTCACATCCTTTGGGTGCAGTTCAATGCTCCCAAAGGCAGCTTTCCTCAGATGCACCAGCGCGGGGCATTCAGTGAGTATGTGTGATGATGTTTCAGCATCCTCCAAGCACCATCTGCAGATGGGATCATATTTGATCCCTATGAGTTCTAGGTGCCTGTTGAGGTGGTTGTGTCCAGTTAAGAGCCCAACTACCATATTGAGATCCCTTCTATTAAGTGACAGGATCTCTCTCGTGAGCCTTTTTGAAGGTTCTTTTATATGGAGCTTTGATTGTCTCATTCCTGGTGTGTCCCGCCATGTTTCAAGGAACTGTCTCTGTAGCATTTCCTTCATGAAGAACATAGCCGTACTATTGGGTATTCCCAATATCGATTCTGGTCCAATGGGTGTCGTTCCTGAACCGATCTTGGCTAGTCTGTCTGCCTCCTCGTTCCCCGGGATACCAGAGTGTCCTGGAACCCACATGAGGCTTTCCTAGTTTTTGCCATATTTTCTAAGGCACTTTTACACTCGGACACCAATTTAGTTGTGATTCTATTGGATCTCAATGCCATAATAGCAGCTTTGCTGTACGAGCATATGGTGACTGGTCCACGTCCACGTCTGCCGAAATTTTCGTGGACACACGTCAGAATTGCAAACACTTCGGCCTGGAATGAGTCATTCGCGAACATCACATTCATAATATTGCTGAACGTCCGTTTCAGTAGTTGCTGCTACCTTGCAGTAGGAAACCGACAATATCTGATGTAAAATTACACATTACATTGAAATACTGCTGCAATATTGTTGACATATTACTTTGCTTAGTGGGTTGGTTGTACAAGATAACTGCATTGTATGTGAATGATCGTTTGAACATCGAAGTAGAGTACTGACTCATAGTCATCTCTTCGAACTATCAAGTTATCTTTCAAGTATGAAGGAATGGAAGTGGGAAGAAGGCGATGGATGATAACAACGTATCGGAATTTGACAAGCGATTCAATATCTAGCCATTTTAGTTGTTTCAATTTCTTAGATACCGTATGATATTTTCTCAAACCATAGACAAAACGACAACATGTGATTTGTATTATCTAAGCATGGGATTGTGAACCATATCACTGTAATGAAGTGTTTTTGACCAGCTTCATTACTAGACTGAGAGAGCTGAGTAATGCATTGATTCCTGACTTACCAAAGCTTTTCCTGATAGTAAACTCTCATGAACATCATTACAACCCTAAAGACTTCCTTATTTTCCAACCCTTTGCTTATGATATGGAATTAGATGAATTATCTATCTGTTGAAATGCTTGATGTTCGACTGCTCATAACTTTGTTGTTATTGAATATTTTCCAGCCAAATTCATTCAGTAGCAAAAGCAAAGGTAGTAGATCCTGTTCCTGTGTCCATTTAGGGTTGAATATTATTTTTTTCCGCGTTTTGTGTTGGAGGTGCACATGTGCTTTCCAAGGACAGATTTAGTGGCCATGGCCATGAGCCAAGGTGGGAGTTTTGACCAATGAGATTCCAGATTTACTTGTCCTTGTGCCAAGGCCAAAGCAGTGTATAAGTACTGGAGACAGCTAAGGATTCGGGTCTCTCGTCTCGCTTCTCTTCTCCACAAGTCTGCACTACCTGCTCGACCTGCTCTTCAAGCTCCTGATTCTCTTGCTGACCTCTTAGTGCTCTCATATTTCATTCAAAACTCAATACATTCAGTTCATTGGTTTTGAGTCCCGTCAGGCGGTGTTCTGTGGTTCATGAAATTTTGACATGAATGGAAAAATATAATTAACCTCACTAAAAATCGAAGGAAAAGGAAAGATAAATGAGAATTGAATCTGTTTGATTCGTTTGGAACTGTGTTTCCGATTCGCCAGGTAGAAATGATGAAATAGTTTGAATAAATAATTTTCCAGACCTAAGCCTAAAATACCAGAGACCTGAAAGATATTTTGCTTTGATTCCTGTAATTATACCGACTGAAAATAGCAACCAGTATTCCAGGCTAAACCCAGGGTTTGTAATTAAAGCCTACACTCCCTTGGCTACTTATTGATTCCAGGTCGATTCAATACTATCGACCCCTGGTTTATACTGTAGGTACCGAGGTAGCTATACCTCCTGTACCTTTCTCCACTGTTGCTACTTTGGCCCTCTGTACAAAAATATTTTGTGCAGAGCAGGTAGAGTAAACTACCTCAAAAACAATCTGGCGTTCGAGAACCCCCCCCCCCCCAGTACCAGAGTAGTCATCGTCCTGAACAGAGCGACAAAGTAAGGGCCACAGAATAAACCGTTACATCACAATATCCAATTATTGATACTACCAAACTTTCACATAGCGTCTGCTGTTCGATAGAAAAATTCAAGATATGCTTTTTTTGAGTATAATAGCTTGAGAGTGGAATATGCTTTTTTTACAATTTTCTTGACGTGTTCTTTAAATCTTAGTTATGCGTCGAATATCACCACTAAATTCTTCAAAGATTGCACTAAGTTCACAATTTTTTCACCAATCTGTATGTTCAAGTTTCCCTTCAATTCATCTCGATATCTGTCAGAACAAAATGAAATAGCGTGACACTTTCCAGGATTGAGTTTCAGATCATGTTCTTTGGAAAATGATGATATCTTATCAAGATCATTGTTCAGATCTGCAGAATGGTCATAAGCAATAGAAGGATCAAAATGGTAAAGAATGTTGCTATCATCAGCATATGCTTGGATACTCGAGTTTTCAACTAATATTTTAAACATATCTGCTGTATAGATGATTTGGTCCCAAGATCGACCCTTGATGTATGTACGCCAGACGAAACACTTCCACTGTCTGACACCAAGTTTTCAATTTTAACTCTCTGAGTTCTATCTGATAAGTAACATATGAAAAATCTCACTGATATGTCATCAAATCCATAGTAGCGCAATTTAGCACAAAGAAGACCGAGATCAATAGTATCAAAAGCCTTCGAGAGATCTAATGCCACCAGAACAGTCGCCATTTTTTCGTCGAGTATCTACCCTGAGTATATTATCACACATCTCCAGCAAGGAAGTGGTGGTATTATGAGCAGAGCGAAAACCCGACTAGTGCACATCAGGAATTATGGAGTTATCCTTGAATTGAATATTTAATATTTATCTGACAACCCTCAGATACAACCATCTAACCAATAAGAGTATATGTTCATTATGTTTTTCGATTCGATGAAAATCTATTCAAATTGATCACTGTCTTCTTTAATCTCGGTTTTAACGAATTGTCCCAAATCGTCTAATTGCAATTGCAGTTCTTGATGAACAATTTCAATTTCAGATTCACCTTTCACACATTTATTTTCTAATTTTGGTAAAAAATTGTCCTCAACGGCTTCTTTCTTCACTTCTGTATTCATCCCATCACCAAATTCATTGATGAAACAACTTTCTATCTTTGTTTCAGAATATTTTCCGCTAGTATCATCGTGAGCAATAGGTAACATTTTTCGGGTATTGATCACTTTCCTCATGTATCTCACTATGGTGAGCTTGGTTGTGACAGGTTAATTGATGTTTCAGTCTGAACTTTATCGAACAAACATCACATTGAAAAGGTTTCTCGGCAGTGTGTACTGTAATATGTCTAGTTGAATCAGTCTTACTTAACATTTTTTTCTGACACACATCAGTATGAATGTCATTGTGTTGAAGCAAATACTTCTTAGAGGCGAATATTGTCCGGCAAATGTCACATTCGAAAGTTTTCTCGGCATTGTGAGTTTTCTGGTGGCGAGTCAAATGAAACACATGTTTGAACCCTTTGTGACAAATATCGCACTTAAACTGTCTCTCATCAGTGTGAACTCTCATGTGGATGATCAAATGTCCATTTAAACTGAATCTTTTCAGACAAACCTCACATTTGAATGATTTTTCGTTGCTGTGCAGTTTCATATGTTGTCGCAAATATTCCACAGAAGTGAATGTTTTCTGACAAGTGTCACATGCAAAAGGCTTCAGACCATTGTGTACATTGTGATGTGCAATCAAACGTTCTTCACGTGAAAATTTCTTCTGACAAATATCACACTGGAATGGTTTCGCACCATGGTCTGCTTTGATGTGTATGGACAAATCGATTTTTGATGTAAATTTCTTCTGGCAAACAGAACATCCTGAGGGGTTTTCATTACCGTGCAACGTTACGTGTTTTTTCAGATTGTCCTTCCTGTTGAATTTCCTCTGACATAGTTCACACTCGAAAGGTTTCAGGCCAGTGTGCACATTATAATGTTCATTCAACTGAACATTCCTTGCGAATGTCTTCTGACAAACATTACACTGGAATGGTTTGTCAGCAGTATGTGTTATAATGTGTCTGGACAAACTATATTTCGATGCAAATTTCTTCGAGCAAACTTGACATTCGAAAGGGGTTTTTAAAACTTGGACTTCGATGTCATTCTTCGGATTGTCCTCCTCCGTATGGCATTCTGAAGTGTGCAGCATGATGTGTTCCTCCAGATTGTTTCGATGATTATTTGTGTCTCTTCAGCAAGCGAATTTTCAGCAGCACAATCAGCTGAATCAATTTCCGGCACTGGTTTCCAAGTAAATTATCTAGTTTCCTTTGGCAGGTATCCTTGATCACGTGGTCTCTGACGAAACAGGAAGGAGATCTCCAAAATGGGATGAAACGAAACCTGTGAATAAATGAATCCCTGTTAATTAGAAAGTGAATGTAACATCACAGAATCGCGTCTACAGTACGCGATACTGGCCTGGGGAAGTGCAGCAAATGTGCATTTAAAAAAACTATCAGTGCTACAGAAACGTATCATCAAGATCATATTGAGCAAAAACATCACATACTCTTCCGATGCTCTTTTTCAGGAATCCAGACTGCTGGATATTAGACAAATATATGCTTACAATATTATCACGTATATTTATAAAAACAAGCAGTGTTTGCAAAGTATAAAACATAGGTATGGAACACGTAATAGGAACCAGCAATTTGCATATTCTCACCTAGCACGAAAAACACTGGGTAAACGTTCCTATTTATATATGGCTACAAAAATTTTCAATTTTTTGCCGGAGATCTACAAAACCCACGTCCTTAAGATTAACTCTTTCAATTTCTTCAAGAAAATTCAAACATTTCTTGCATTCGATAGAGAGAAAAATTATACATGATCTTATCGAACAATAGGAAGAATGTTTTCATCCCAACACTCTCTTATACTCATCATCATTAAACCATTCATCATACCATGTTGAATAATCAATATGCAACAGAACCAGTATGATCTATGTCATATAGCTTTATGTAATATATTCTTCTTTAGAATGATAAATATGCAGATACTCATGGTCATGCCCAACCTACTGGTCCTCAATGGGCTTTTCTGTTTATTTACGTTTTATAAATGTATATAGTGAATACATGCACTGCCTACCTACTAATAATATGACATTTTTGTATTTGTGTTTGATATAAATATCTATACTATAGGCTGCTATAGGTATAGTTACTATCCACGCCGCGATCAGTCTCTGGACTTTGCGGTGTCCCTATGTTAATTCATATGATTTACTCATCATCACCTCATTAATTACTCATTTCACTCTTATTCATTTATTATTCTACTATTGCTACACTGTTATTATTATTGTTATGATTATTTCTGAATAAACATATTATTATTATTATTATTATTATTATTATTATTATAGAATACAAGGAAAATTGGATGGAGTTCAAATTATTGCGAATTAATAGTCAGGATGTTCGTCTTTCCTATAGGCTGGGAAATATCTTTTTGACCAATTCCATAACACGTCAAGTTTGTTCGTCAGAAGGGCCATTTTGGACGCAACAAGCATAGCGAAACCTTCAACCCCTGAATGAAGGTGTCATCCCCCAGATTTTTTGAAACGGGAATGGGGCTCAAGTGATACCTCATTGAAAAGGGCTTTCGAATGCCTATACATATTGCTGCTTAGTTTGTGGAAATCGATTCACTCGTTTAGAATACATGGAGCTAAGATGAAACAATAATACGTTTTACGAATAACAGAGGCCATCGGATTAAAAGTTACCCTCCGGACGTTTCAGTCCAAGAGCCGGCTGCAAATTTCGACAGTCATCTAATGAAACGAAATGATATAATATGTTCCAAAGGCATGAAAAAACATTGTATTTTGTCAAACGACACCTGTGGCAATTCCTATTCTGAGCAAAATTATTGAAAAATTGCACTTTCTTGTGCGGTAATTTGCAGTAAATTTCACGGTTTGATAACTAGATAAGATTTATGCCATCAGATAACAATTGAATGGTAGATCTCAAGAACCTACCTGTGCCACCTATTAATCCGAGTAGTTGAGTTGAGTTGAACTTCAGCTCATAGGAACCAAAAAGGATGTACTAGGTCATCAAGAATAATAGTAGATTGTTTTATTAGGATCAAAAGTGACACTTTGTTTGACGAGCGAATTTTGCATTTGCGAGCCGGAGCGTTTAGCAAAGCCGAGCGAAAGCAAAATTTGCGAGTCAAACAAAGTCACTTTTGATCCAAATGAAACATGCTATTTTTCCTGCAACCGAAACAATTAACTCAAATAAATATGTGAAGTTACCACCAATGCCGTGCCATATGTTCCTATGCAATGCAACAAATAATCCGTGTGGTGAGAATATTTCACCTGCATTAACAGCAATTTTCAAGGATGTTCGAATTGTAGTTTCAATATAAATTCAACCACAAAGTGACATGTTTGTGTATGGACCAGATGCTCTGATGGCAAATACCGCGCGCCAGTGCTAGGTATAGGAACAAGACGTGGAAAATGTTAGGTTGGTGAGCATGTCAACAATAATAATAGCGATTATTTATTTCTCTGCATACTCCACTGTGTTTGGCTTGATAATCAAATGTAGGTAAACAATATCGTTGTTTGAGACAAAAAACTGTAGGACAGGGTGACGAATGAGTTTATTTGTTATCGCCCAAATACACAAATTGACAAAGATCCACATCAATAAATTCACCACTGATGAGTTTTGACTCCGGAAAAGAAAACATAGACCTACTCCCGTTGATCACTCGGTTCGAAGTGTTTGTTTTTTTATCAACATTCCTCGTCTCCATCACAATAGTAATTAATCTAATACACAGAATACAGTATGATACAATAATTACTACTATAGGAAATTCCCTACAGTACCCCCTTGCCAGTGGTGAACGATACAAAACTAAAACCAAATACATACGAAAATGAAGAGAAAGAACTACAAAACATATTTGCGAATCACCCTGTGATTACTTAATGACATTCTCAAAATGAAACAAGAAATTGCAACATAATTCAATTGACGCCTGCTTGGTAACGTTCAGTGAATTTAACGCGACGGCCAGAGCGCGTCCTGTAGACTGGTGGTGTTGCTAGAGCTGGCGGTTGAAGTACATCCTGTTGCAACGGAGTTTGGTTGTCTCCTGGAGCAGCAAGAACAAAGTCATCGTCGTTGTCGTCCATGGTACCTCCTGGTGCAGCAATATCCTCTGTGACGATATAGGCCGGTTTGAGACGATCGATGGTAACTGGAACATTTCTTCCGCGCATCACAAGCGTGAAGTGTTTCTCAGCACGAGAAACAACCTTGTAGGGACCATCGTATGGTAACTGGAGCGGTCCTTTTGGTGCGTCGTGCCTGACAAAGACGTGGGTGGTGGTAGCAAGGTCTTTGAAAACAAAGATTTTGCGTTCGCCATGCCTGGTGCCACTGACTGGACGGAGTTCCTGGAAATGTTGACGCAGCTCACGAACAAAGTCAGCGGAATCATCTATATCCCTGGTGGAGGTAGTGGCCAGAAATTCGCCAAGAAGACGGAGTGGTTCGCCGTAGATCATCTCGGCGGCGGTGGCTTGCAGATCTTCCTTCCAGGCCGCCCGGATCCCCAGGAGAGCAGTAGGAAGCGTGTGAGTCCAACGATCGGGTTGCAGGCACTTAACAGAAGCTTTCAACTGACGGTGTAGACGCTCAACCATACCGTTAGCTGCAGGGTGGTAGGCCGTGGTCCTCAGATGATCAGTGCCCATCAGCCGGTTCAGGCAGCGAAACAGATGCGACTCAAATTGTCTACCTTGGTCCGTGGTCAGTCGGAGAGGAACGCCGTAGCGCGCGACCCAGTTTGTGTAGAACGCTCTTGCTACGGTCTCTGCTTCTTGGTTTTGGAGAGGTATTGCTTCTGGCCACCGCGAGAAGCGATCGACGCATGTCAGGCAATACCTGTATCCCTCGGAGTACGGCATGATTATCAGGTCAATGTGAACATGCTCGAATCGTCTGGATGGTGCTGTAAAATTGCCAATCGGGGTCGAGGCATGGCGTGTGACTTTGGCCTGCTGGCAGCGGATGCAGGAACGGGCCCAAGAACGGCAATCAGCGTTTATGGACGGCCAGACGTAGCGCTGCTTCACCAGCTTCGTTGTTGCCCTAACACCAGGGTGTGACAGGCCGTGGATAGCTTCGAATGCTGGTTTGCGGAAGGCGACTGTCAGGAAGGGCCGCACCGTCGGTGTTGAGACGTCGCAAAAGATGGCCACGTCGGACCCTGGAATAGTCACTTGGCGCAGAATCAGGCAAGAATCGTTCTTCTGGCGAAGTTCCTGCAGCTCTTGGTCTTGTTGCTGAGACACTGCAAGTGCCTCGAAATCGAGTGGCGCAGCGACGGCGTCAACCCGGGAGAGGGCATCAGCTACAACATTATCCTCACCGGAGATATGCTGGATATCGGTGGTAAATTGCCCGATGAAATCCAGGTGGCGGAATTGTCGTGGAGAGCACTGATCAGACTTCTGGCGAAAGGCGAAGGTAAGTGGCTTTTGGTCGGTCAAGACGGTGAAATGGCGTCCTTCTACCATGTGTCGAAAGTACTTTATAGCTTTGTAGATGGCTAGAAGCTCCCGATCCCGCTGTACTTCATTTCAGCGCTGCTCAGCTTCTTGGAGAAGAATCCAAGAGGTTCCCATTCGTCTTCCACTAACTGCTGTAGGGCGGCTCCCACAGTGTGATCTGACGCGTCACAGACCAGGGAAAGCTTCGCGCCGAGCTTCGGGTGCGCAAGGATCGTCGCCTTGGCGAGGGTATCCTTGCATGCGATGAAGGCGGCTTCAGCAGCCTCGTTCCACGTGATTGGAGTCTTTCCCTTGATGTTTCCCTTCAGGAGGTTGTTGAGCGGTGCTTGAGCCTGAGCAGTCTTATGCATGAAACGTCGATAAAAGTTGATCATACCTAGAAACTTTCGGAGCTCTTTCACTGTTCTGGGCATTGGATAGTCCTGGATCGCGGAAACCTTCTCCAGGAGCGGTTTTTTGCCTTCCCCGGACACCATGTATCCCAGGAACTTGACCTCGGATGAACCAAAACAGCATTTTGAGGTGTTGATGACAATTCCTGATTCCTGCAGGCGTTCATACAATTGTCGGAGATGTTTTTCATGTTGGACTTCGTCTTCAGAGGCAAGGAGGAGGTCGTCGATGTAGGCATAAGCGAAATCCATTCCGCGAATCTTCTCGTCGATGAAACGCTGGAAGGTCTGTGCTGCATTGCGAAGACCAAAACTCATCGCTGGGAACTCGAATAATCCGAACGGCGTGGTGATCGCAGTCTTCGGGACGTCTTCTGGTGCCACAGGTATCTGGTGATAGGCGCGCACCAGGTCAATCGTAGAAAAAATCTTCATACCACGTAGTGTTTGGGCAAAATCCTGAATATGGCGAACTGGGTAGCGGTCGGGGATCGTGCGAGCGTTGAGTGCCCGATAGTCACCACATGGTCGCCAATCGTCGCCTTTTTTAGGTACCATGTGCAGAGGAGAGGCCCAGCTGCTCTCTGATGGGCGGCAGATGCCCAATCGTAGCATGGACTCAAACTCTTTCTTGGCAACATTGAGAAGATCCAGAGGTAGGCGGCGTGGTTTCGAAGCAACAGGTTGTCCTGGCGTTGTTCGTATGTAGTGCAACGTCGTGTGTTCAACATTCCCCATTTTGCACACACCGTCGGGACGAGTGATCGCTGGAAATTGCTGAAGCAGGGCACAATATCGGGAACTACCAGTGATTGTTTTGATCCCGGCGACCGTCGCACACTTTGATGTCTGTCCAGCAACACTCAAATTCGTCATGCGGTCGAGTAGGCGTCCTTTGCGCATGTCGACGAGGAGGTCAAAATGGGACAGAAAGTCTACACCGATGATCGCCTTTGATACGTCCGCGATTACGAAGTTCCACGTGAAATCGCGGCGGAGACCCAGGTTGAGTGTAAGCGGCAAAAAACCGTAGGTGGCTATCGTGGTACCATTAGCAGCAGAAAGCTCGTACTTGGTTTTTTCCCGTCGGCCACGCACTAATCTCCTAGGAAAAACGCACAAATCGGCACCGGTATCGATCAAGAAATCTACCGCACTGTGCCGGTCTGTTAAAAATAAGCGACGTGCGGTGGGGCAGTTGTCACTTGTCGCCATCAATGACTGCCCTGTGCGTTTCCCGCATCCGCATCCCTCGCAACGAAAGTGCACGGTTTCTGGCACTTATAAGCATTTGCTCCGAATCGGCGATGGTACCAGCACATTTCACCAAACCGATTGGCCGATTGCGAGCGCGAACGGTCTCGCGAGTTTGATCGGTCTCGAGGTTGCTGGTGGCTGCGCACATTTTTGATTTCTCCGCGAAGTGCACTAATCTCACGGTTCTGGTCCTCAAGTTGAGTCGAAAGTCGCGACAACACGTCACACAACTGTGATTCGTTTGCGATCACCGTACACACTTGCCCCTTTCGGGGTGCGATCGCTCCCAATGCATCCATTACACAGTCGGCGGTTTTTGCCAGGTCGTCAAGACTGGTTCCAGGTTGCGCAGCTTGTGCAGCGAGGCTGGCGCGGGCAAGCGGGTTGATGCGGTCCATCCACAAGGCCCTGATGATATCATCGGCTGCCGAACTACCCGCGAGCGTCTTAAGATGGCGTAGGAACTGAGAAGGTGTTCGGTCGCCGATGTCCTCACGCTCCAGAAGTTGGCGTGTTTTCTGGGCCTGCGACTTACCGAGACGCCGCAAGAGTTCGTCCTTCAGTTTCTCGTAGGGTTCGTTGACTGGCGGGTTGAGGATTAGGTCGCGCACCTCTTTTGCCTCGCGAGCGTCGAGGGATTTTGCAACCTGACGAAATTTGTCGATGCTGTCCTTAACACCAGCATCTTCGAGAGTCCACTCGACCTGTCGGAACCATACCTCCGGATCCTCTGGTGTGAACACTGGAAGTTTGAGGCGCGTGAAGACTGTGAGTTCGCTAGTAGAGGTGGCCATTGTGGCGGTTGATTTCGTGATGATTCTAGGATCGACGTGTCAAAAAAAACTCTCTTGCGTCACTGTCACCTTTTTTTACCAAATCACGTCGGGGTCACCAATGTAGGACAGGGTGACGAATGAGTTTATTTGTTATCGCCCAAATACACAAATTAACAAAGATCCACATCAATAAATTCACCACTGATGAGTTTTGACTCCGGAAAAGAAAACATAGACCTACTCCCGTTGATCACTCGGTTCGAAGTGTTTGTTTTTTTATCAACATTCCTCGTCTCCATCACAATAGTAATTAATCTAATACACAGAATACAGTATGATACAATAATTACTACTATAGGAAATTCCCTACAAAACTATTGCTGGACGTGGTTATTCAAAAACAAGTTATCCATCCCGAGAATAACGAATGAAATAGAGATCAAGCAAGTATCAGAATCTTGAAGGCTTTCCTGATCAAAATAAAAATATTCAACTATACCCTTGCTTATATACACTAGTGTGAATACTCAAAGACTATACTGAGGTGTATTTATATTTCCAGCATGGGTATGCAATGCCAAATCTGTCGAAATCGGAAAAAAATCAGGTATGCGTCCCAACCTAAATGACCAACCATAACAATGTTGTTTATTCTTGATGACCTCTAGTACATCCTTTTTAGTTCCTAGGAGCTGAAGTTCAACTTTAGTTCCTATGAACTAAAGTTCAATTTTAGCTCCTAGGAAATAAATGTGTTGCCTAGCAACATGCCTACTTTTGTGTCAGTAGTAGAAACGTCAATTCAAGAGCTAATATTGGTATTAAAATGGACGACTTTTGTGTCGGTTGCAGAAAAACAACATTCTTATACGGTTGGTTATTGGGGTTGGGACGCATACCTGATTTGTTACCGATTTCGACAATTTGGCATTTCATACCCATGCTGGAGTTATAAATACATACACCATATTATAGTTAGGTATTTCTGTTTTGATAAGGAAAGGCTTCAAGAGTCACATACTTGCTTTATCTGTATTTCATTCATTCTCGGGATCTCATTGATTGGAAAACTTGTTTTTGAATAATCACGGCCATCAATACCGTTTTGCATCACATTACGATAATGTTTACTTTAATTTGACTACTGAGCCAAACACAGTGGAATATGGAGAGAAATGAATAATCGCTTTTATTATTGTTGATATGCTCACTAACATAACATTTTTCACTTCTTTTTCCTATACCTGGCACTGGCGCGGTATTTGCTATCAGGGCTGGCACCTGGTCCAAATAAATTCATCGATTCAATAGAATACACATGTAGGTCATTCTGTGGTTGTACTTATATTAAAACTACAATTCGAACATCCTTGAAAATTGAATAAACCTGATCAGTAAATGCATGTAGAATATTCTCACCACACGGATTATTTGTTGTGGGAATTTGGCATCGTGGGAATGCATGAAGAGTGGACATGGTGAAAATTGGGCACCGTGGGAATGTATGAAAACTGGGCATGGTGGGAATCCAAGGAAGATGGACATAGTAGAAATTGGGCATCGTGGGGATCTATGAAGAGTGGGCGTGGTGGGAATATTGTGTTTCCTGAATTTTTCTCATAACCTGGCAACGTTGCGCTCTTCGGCAATGTTCGTAATCGTCGACGTGAAGGTGGGCATCGTGGGAATTAGGCATCGCGCTACGCACGCAAACCAAAGTAGTCTGAGGTCTTGCTTCTATCTACTTACTCATATTATTATAATAATCTGTCGAGTTACTTCACTTAAATTTATTTTAGTTAATTCTATCGGTTGCAGAAAAAATAGCATGTTTCATTCGTATCAAAAGTGACTTTGTTTGACTCGCAAATTTTGCTTTCGCTCGGCCTGGCAAATGCAAAATTCGCTTGTCAAACAAACAATCTACTATATAATGAATTTAATTTTATTTTAAATATAAGTTCATCAGAAGTCGAACAAGAGGCCAAAACCTCGAAAAAAACATAAGAATAATTGGTTTAATCTACTCACTTATAGAGAACAGTTTTTCAGAATGATGTAAATATTTAATTTCATGCTCACTGCAGTATAAATTAATGGAGAACTGTATAGTTTGATAACATAAACTTAAAACCAACTTAAAAGTTTTATTCAAATTTGCAATTACTTATATCTCTGAAACATTTAGTCGTTAAAGTTAACTAAATTTCTGAATTGTTTTCGTTTCGTGGCAATGAAAAACTTTCATTTGCGGCTAAGACTGCGGGTGTCTAGGGCGACCACGACTGCAAATCCGCCACTGAACGACAGATTCAATGAGAATCTATTCCAATTTGTCATTGTCTTCTTCTGTATTCTCGATTTTAACAAATTGTCCCGAGTTATTCAATTGCGGTTGCAGTTCATGATGAACAATTTCAATTCCACATTCACTTTTCACAAATTCACTTTTTACATAATCACTTTTCACATATTCACTTTTCACACATTCCCTTTTCACACATTCATTTTCAAATAAAGGATTTGTTGGTGGAATATTCTCCCCAACGGCTTCTTCTTTCATTTCTGTCTTAATTCCATCCTCAAATTTATTAACGAGCAGACTTTCTATCTTTGGTTCATAATTTGGTCCGCTAGTATCATCGTTAGCAGTGACAATTTTCGGGTAGTGATCACTTTCGAAAGGTATCTCACTATGACGATCTTTGCTGTGACGGGTTAATTGATATTTCAATCTGAACTCTTTTAAACAAATATCACATTGGAAAAGCTTCCCCCCAGTATGCACTGCAATGTGTCGACACAAATACTTCTTATTGGCAAACCTTTTCTGACAAATGTCACATTCGAAAGTTTTCTCGGCATTGTGAGTTTTCTGGTGGTGAGTCAAATGATACACCTGTTTGAACGCTTTGTGACAAATATCGCACTTGAACGGTCTCTCGTCGGTGTGTGTCCTCATGTGGGTGATTAAATGACCATTTGAACTGAATCTATTCCGACATACATTGCATTCGAATGATTTTTCGTCATTGTGCAGCTTCATATGGTCTCGCACATAATCCGCAGAAGTGAATTTCTTTTGACAAGTCTCACATTCAAAAGGCTTCAGACCAGTGTGCACATTGTGGTGCGCAGTCAAGCGATCCTCACGAGAGAATTTCTTCTGACAGATATCACATTGGAATGGTTTCTCGCCAGTGTGAATTAATTTATGTTGAGACAAACGATAATTTGTTGTGAATTTCTTCGAGCACATTTCACATTCAAAAAGATTTAGGCCAGTGTGACCGTTATAGTGTGCTTTCAAGTAACGTTTGCGTGCAAACTTCTTCTGACATATATCACATTGGAATGACGAAGTTCCAGCAGCATTATCAGCTGAATCCATTTTCAACACACGTTTTCAGGTCAGTGAACTAGTGTTTTCGGCAGGTAGCTGATGTTTCGTTCACGTGGGCTCCGACGAAGCATGTGCAAAACGGCATCCCTTCAGGGGAAGATGAGGCGAAACCTGTGAATGAATGATCACTATTAATTCACAAGGAAATGTAACATGACAGAATATGAAGAATATTGATTGAATATAATCAGGCGATCCGTAAAGGTGATTTGAATTTAAAATACTGCACTTGCATAGTCATGAAGAACATATTTCGGTTAAGTATTTCGTTTATCGAACCAAGATTCAGTGAACTCTACTCACTAAACATGAAACCGTCCACAGACATTTCAGTTCTATCCTATTGTGGACTGTTTGAAACGTAACCAAGACGTTTCGTCCAGATTTCTCGAATAGTTTTCAGTTGAACGAAATCAAGATGAAACGTTTCAAGAAAAATGCACCTACGTAAGAATTCATCTACTAATGCTGCTTCTACTGATGTTTTATGTTTTTTGTTGTGTTGCCTTCGGCGCCTTACGGCGCAATATGGAACCTTCTATCTCTGTCACACTCATTAAGCTTATGGAAACTTCGAACGCAAATATCTTCGTCATCGTTTAAAATAACCCAATCAAACCCGGTATTGTTGAATTCGTTATAATCATTGTGGATCTAAATGAAAACCTAGTAGGCGACCTAGTGCGAGGAGGTATTAGCTCTCGCCTACTAACTACCTAACTAGGTTGCCATCTAGAACGACAATAGGCGTTTTCGGAAACTTACTCGGGTTGTTCGGATCCCTAACCTGAACGTTCGGTTACCCAAACCGAGTTACCTACCTCTGTTCGGAAACTTGAATGATGCGAAACTCGATTATCACTGGCTCTGGTTGATTTTTCGTGACCCTACTCAAAAGTAGGGTCACCAGAGTTGCAAAGGACACCGGATGCGCATTACGGAATTCAAGTCAATCAAAAAACGCGGGAGGTTCACATTAGACGATAACAATAATAATAAATTGATTTGCATGTTGGAAAAAATCACGACCGGTGATATACATGTTCATTCCAATATTCATAATTTGATTAAAGTAATTCATTGAGAAGAGAATTTGGGTAGGTGTGAAGTTTGTGGTTATGTACAACAACACATATGATAAAAGTACACCAATCCATAGGTAAATATAAATATTTGTAATCAGATAAAATAATTACTTGAATATAATGTGACCATTTTCGTCTGTCAAATTCATGAAACCACAGGAAAAATATAATATTCAGTGTTCCTAACCTGACACGTTCATAAACGTTGAACACGAGTAGATGATCCGAGTTTTTTGTCACGTGACCTATCTGAACCCAGAGTAAGTTTCCGAAAACGCCTAATGGTTATAATTGAGATGTTTATAATTCCTCCGGTGTGCCTACTCTTCAATTGTTTCGTCAGACTAGCTCTCGATATGAACAATTGAATGAGTTCGGAACGTGAGGTTCTCATGATCGATGATAGATTGCGTAAACGATAGACAATTTCTTGAAAAATTTCAAATTCCGTTTCGAATCTTATTATGAAGTTGAACTAGACTTTCAAGGATTTGTTTTCTTTCTTTCGGGACCTGAAAAGTCGTTAAATTCAGTGCTCTTTCAAAGTATATCTATATAGGACAAATTCGTGAAACATTTTGTCATTTCTCTTACAGCAATCATTTTGTATAAATTATTGATTTCGAAAGAATTCCTGAATGAAAAGAAATTTCGATGGCGTTTTTGTTGAAAAATTATTCGTTTAACCCCTTGCGAATTTTCCCACTACAGAATTTAACGGATGCACTTTTTACACATCCTGTGTTCAATTTTGAATTCAGCTTTCCATGGAGATTCCAAAAATTCAATAGTACATATGGGTGTTCTATTTCAAAAAACTGTCGTGGACGTGATTATTCAAACGTGGATCAACATCTATATTCAAGTTTTCATTATAAATGTAGGTACTACACTGTTTTACCACTAACCAAACCGATTTTTTAAACGCCTCGACACATGTTTCGCTAACTATGTTAGCATCTTCAGGAGAAGATAGTTAGGTTTGATCTTCTCCTGAAGATGCTAACATAGTAAGCGAAACACGTGTCGAGGCGTATAAAAAATCGGTTTGGTTAGTGGTAAAACAGAGTGGTTTATTGTCGTGCCAAAGGTTCCAGTCTTCGATATATTATAAATGTGGTAATTTGAAATTTAATATCAACCTAGCTGTTTCAGGAGATTCTTCAGATATGGATTGTTTGGCTAATGACGAATTTATTCAGTACTTTACGAAATCATTGTATACATATATTTAGAATTAGAAACAGAACTATATACCGAATCTCAGCGCATAGAAAAAACTAGGCCACGACGTCGTCAAAGCAAGTATAATGAAAAAAGCAGATGATTTGAGACATTGCCGCTGCGTTCAAAATTTCAATATTAGGTAACTAATAAGGAACAAAACGAATTGAGAAAAATTCAAAATATCACTTATGCATGTTTCGGGTAGAATCTGATACTCCCGTAATAGTATACAGGGTATGGTATTGGTGCGTCAGAGCTCGATTTATCGAGTTCCATGATAGCTAGAAACTTGAATAAAAAACGAATGTTAATGGGACAACAAGGTCCATTACTAAAAACTATTGCCGCATGTACAGGCACTGAAATCAGTCACTATATACCTAGTTTCGAAATAGAACTTTTCTTTCAAGAAGAACAAGTTATATTATTGAACAAGATAAAGGAAGGCCGATTTCAGTGCCTCAGGAATGATTGTTATCACGAACTCAATGCTTTGCAGTTATTTTCATAAGAACATTCAATTTTTCACAATCAGCCACCCTGTATGATTTGAGAGTATTAAGACTCGTCAAAAATATCACACATATTCTCATCAAATTGTCATTATTTTCTCTTCGAGTTCATAATTGTGACAAGTCATTTTTCCGGTAGGCATCTGCAGATTACATTATTTCGACAAAAAAATTAACTTTGATATGATCGAAATATAGTCAACAATATTATAGGGGTGGATGAAGGCCACAGTGATGCTTCAAAAAATGTGCATTCCATGTAAAAAAAATGATCCCTACTCTCTAGATTTTTCTGACAAAATACTCTCTCGTTATGGACATTGTTGTCTCATTCAAATATTTGTCTGTCAACTCCTGTCACTGAGAAGTAACAGAAGGCGAAAACAAAAAGATCAACTGTGAGAATTATTTTCTGGTTACCACGAAAAGGAATATCCTGTAATGTTCAGAGAACATCGTGAGAACCAAGGGAAATAATGTAGGAATTGGTGTTCTTCTTGAATTTCTGAAGGTTATATGCTTCGGAGGACACCTTCCATGGCAATGTGTTCCAGAGCCTCTCTGTTCGTGGATGAACGAGTCTTTGGAAAGAGATGTTCTGCATGTCTCCAAAGTGACCACGAAGGGGTGCGAAAGCCTCAACTCGACGGGTTAATCTCGCGGGGACTGCCAAGGAAGGTACATTTGTTGATATTTCAGAAGAGCATCGTCCATGGAAATATCTATAAAATAGAGCCAGATCGCCAACTTTTCTACGGTGTTCCAGAGAAGTGAGTGAGTTTGTGCGAGGCATCACCAACGAGACGAATTGGCCTTTTTTGGATAGAATAATCCAACAGTTTCAGGGTATGTTTGGGTGCTGCACTCTAAATATGGGAACAGTATTCCAGGACAGGTCGGATCTGTGCCTTATAGATCATAAGCAGCTGACTGGAAGTGAAATAGCTCCTGGTCCGAAACAGAAAACCAAGTTTTTGGGATGCACTATTCGCAATTGATCTCACGGGACCAGATAAGATCATCTTCAAACATTTTTGAAACTAGGATATGGGTGCATGACAATAAATTGGTATTTATCAAACAGGATGTGGAAAAAAATCTGAATTGAAAAAACCTAATCACGAATCTGCGATTAAAGGTCTATAAAAATAACAAGTTTCCATCGGTCAAGTTTGAAACCATTGATTGAGTGGAAGTATTGAAAAGGAATATTCTCAAATAAATTATGAACATGGAAAAATGGATATATATAAAGAAATACATTGAGAATTAGCATTCTCTATGTGATGAAAATATCAATTCTTTCTCGGATTTTTCAACAGAAAACAACTACTTTCCTGGCTATATTCCACGACGTACATTGAATTATATCTATTGAACACACGATCAGAATTTGAAAACAAAATCTTCTGAAGTTGGAAATGTGCATTCTCCTTCAGATTAAAATATGTATATACACATAATATCACCCTGAATATTAACAGAAAACAGCTACTTTGTTACATACATCCAAAAACAAAAACTACCAGATGACAGGTATTGAATGTCAAGAAATAATAATTCTCAGAAGTCAGTTCGTTATAGTTTTAGTTATATTATAGAGAGATGAGAATTGTGTATATCATGACAGGTTACTGAGGAGGGTTTGAAATCCGAAAAGAGTTAATTCGAATAAAGTCATATAACCTGTTTATGAGAGATATAATTCCCATATCACTGGTACGAATTTTTTTTTTATTTCAAGTTCATCAAGGTCCGAGTTTATACAAGTATACTTATCCTATACATTTCAATTTTCATTTCAATACTGAACATGTTGGTAAGTTATATATTTTTACATCATAATACATCATATTATTTATCCGGTTTGAGAGAGAATGCCATTTCTCAATTTCAGAGGATTTTCATTTTTCATGCTAGTCTTTAGGATTGGATGTTGGATACAATTCAATGTTCGACGTGGCAAACAGCCAGGAAAGTAGTTGTTTTCTGTTGAATATCCAGAATAATATTATGTGCATATACACATTTTTTATCTGAAGAAGAATGCAAATTCTCAACTTCAGAAGATTTTGTTTTGAAATTCTTATCGTATGTGTTCAATAGATATAATTCAATGTTCGTCGTGGCATATAGCCAGGAAAGTAGTTGTTTTCTGTTGAGAAAACCGAGGAAGAATTGATATTTTCATTACATAGAGAATGCGAATTCCCAATGTATTTTTTCATATACAGGGTGTTTCATGAGCAGACTCACATAGCCGAATGGTTGATAGGGGAAATCAAGACGAGTTGATGTATATATATGAAAACATTTTTTGACCCTCCATAACGAAGATACAGGGTATTATGTGAAATTGCTATATAACTTTGATCGTCGATAGTACAGAAATGATTCGTCGTAATCTACTGAAATTTGGCAGCGACGTATCACTACTGAAACTTTTCAAGATGACATATTATGAAAAAAAATATCCAGGTCCGGACTTGGGAAAATTTTATGTTTTATTGTTATATCAAAAAAGTTCACTTTGTGGCCACTTTTCTCGAAAAATTCCATCAGATTCAGGAAGATCAGACAAAATTCTATGAGAACTGCTCTTCATCCACATGGCACACTTTGTCTGGTTCAATAAAATAATATAGAACAAAATCGTTCGCATGAATTTTAAATTTCGACCTGGCTGATAACTGTCAACTTTCAACTGGTATCATGTGAATTGATTTTTCCTGAATTTTTGTTGAATAGTCATTGACAGAAGAATAGACGAGAAGAAAAACACGATATTTTTTTATCGGAATTCCAGATAGATATTATTATTCCTGACTTTGTTTTATGGGTGTCGCTTGAAGTGAGATATCTAGTAGGCCCGGTTTTTCATTTGTGTGACGAGACGTGACGTTTGTTGATAATCCGACCTGATAGGTAGGTACTAGGCTAGTACTAGGTAGGTACCAACTGATGAAATTACAACATGAGGATTCATGTGCCCATATTATGATGATTTATCAAATTAGTTATGCCATCACGCATAAACTTAGCTCCATTTTTTGTTATTGATACACTTCTGCAAGTGATATAAGGATATGCATTTGCTATTCATTCAAAATTCCTAATGTTCATCATCGTGAAGGTTTTACTGCAACGTATTCTTGGGTCTGGGAACATTCTATGGTATTAAACATTTTCGTCTTGTTCAGCATTTGGAATATGATAAGTGGCACCTAGAGTGTAAGAATATTTCGATTACCAGTGTTTACCTATCAACAAACGTCATGTTACATAAAATAAAAACAGGGCCCACTTTATGATAAATTTATAAAATAGAGTCACGAGTAATCATATCTATCTAGAAGTTCGGTCAAAAACTAACATGTCAAATCATTAAAGAATCAGTACTAATCTCTTCTGTCAATTTTTATACAATAAAAATGTACAAAAAATCAATTCACACGAATCCAGTTAAAAGTTGAGAGTTATCAGCCAGGTCGAAATTGAAAATTCATTCGAACGTTTTTGTTCCATATTTTTTTGTTGAACCGGTCGAAGTGTGCCGTGTAAATTGGAGAGCAGTTCTCATAGAATTTCGTCTGATCTTTCTGAATCTGATGGAATTTGTCGAGAAAAGTGGCCACAAAGTGAACTTTTTTGATATAACAATAAAACATAAAATTTTCCCAAGTCCGGACCTGGATATTTTTTTTCGTAATATGTCATCTTGAATAGTTTCAGTAGTGATACGTCGCTGCCAAATTTCAGTAGATTACGACGAATCATTTCTGTACTATCGACGATCAAAGTTATATAGCAATTTCACATAATACCCTGTATCTTCGTTATGGAGGGTCAAAAAATGTTTTCATATATATACATCAACTCGTCTTGATTTCCCCTATTTACCATTTGGCTATGTGAGTCTCCTCATGAAACACCCTGTATATCCATTTTTTCATGTTCATAATTCATTTGAGAATACTCGTTTGCGATATTTTATCTCTTATAAAACATGTGTCTCATGACAAGCGTGTCCACAGTCTTTAAATTTAAAGAGCGTGATATGTTTGAGGCACTCTAGGTTATTCTAAGGATTTCGTTGTTGGTGTCTTGTACAGACCTTCTAGACACACTCCGATAAGGATATATTCTCATGTTTCTTCATTATTGCTGTCTTCTTCTTTTATTTTCTCGGTTTTAATGAAGCGTTCAGAATGATCCGATTGCATTTTTAGATCAACATATTCAATTTTACAGTCACTTTTCACAAATGCATTTTCAACTGCAAAATCTGTCGGTAAATAAGTGTCATCGACGTCTTCTACTTTCACTTTTGTCTCCATTTCATCAAATTCATTATTGACCAAAGTTTCAATTTGTGTTTCAGAATGGTTTCCGCTTGAATTATCCATGACAGCAATTCCATTAGTTACTTCAATTTTCAATCTGCACTTTTCCAAGCAACTATCACATTGAAAAGGTTGCTCGCCAGTATGCTCCTCAATGTACCTAGTTAAATCACTATTACTGAAGATTTGTTGCTGGCAAAAATCACATTTGAAAGGCTTTTCGCCAGTGTGCAGTTTGATGTGTCTCATAAAATTGCACTTCACAGTGAACGTTTTATGACAAATTATGCATTGAAATGGTTTCTCGTCACTGTGCATGATCTTACGGTGATTCAGCAAATACCTTCTGCTCACAGGTTTCTTGCAAATATCGCATGTGACCTTGTTGCCGGTGTGCATTTTGTGGTGCTCAACCAAATGAGCCTTCCATGCGAAATTCTTTTCACATATGACACATTTGAATAGGGTCTGACCAGTATGCACCCTGGTGTGTCTGAGCAAATGACAGTTTAGTCTGAATGTCTTACGGCAAACGTCACATTCGAACGGTTTGTCGTCAGTGTGTTTTCTCAGGTGACTATTCAGGTTGCTCCTATCGTTGAATTTCTTTTGGCACAAATCACATTCGAACGGTTTTTCGCCAGTGTGCAATCTTATGTGTCTGATCAGGTTCCTCTTCACGTTGAATTTCTTTTGGCACCTATCGCATTCGAATGGTTTCTCGTTGGAGTGGCCTTTGATGTGTCTTCTCAAAATCCACTTTCTGCTGAATTTCATCGAACAAATGTGACATTCGAACGGTTTTTCGCCAGTGTGAACTCTAGAGTGTTCAGTCAATTTCGACTTCGAAACGAACTTCTTCAGGCACGTATTGCATTCAAAAGTCTTCTCGGTGATTTGCGTCTTATCAGCACCGGAATTTTCATCAGCACAATGAGCTGAATCCATTTTGAACGCAGGTTTGCTGGTTATAGATCTATAATTTTTGATAATTTGATAGGTATGTATCTCTGGTGGTTTCTTGATCACTTTTGGGGCTCTGACGAAGCAGAGAGAAAATGGCACATCCTGTAAATAAACGAATATTACTGTTAGTGTGCATTCATAACAATACTCATTATAAATATTGCAGTATGCTTTCTAGAATTTTGAGTATTTTTTAAATTTAAATTCTATCTCTCAGGTAGTAAAGGAGGAATGGGTAAATAAGACGATGATCATTTATTTCACTATTATTATCCGATATTAATAATTATAACAATAATAATATCATTTATCAGAGGTACTTACTAATACAATTAAAATAATTCATGATTATGAAAATTGATACAACGCAACTATATAGAAAAAAAAACATGTAATATAAAACCAATGGGAAATCCCTGACTCTACTACTTTTTAAAGTTAAAATAAAGAATGAATACAATAGGTATCTAACAAATGATAATATAAAATAAAATGGTAAGCAACTATGAGTATAGATTAAAATGGAAATATATAGTATTTACTAGTAGACTTTATGAGTATACACACAGACATATGCATATCAAAATACACAGTGGATGAATAAATTAATGTTCAATATGGTGATTTTTTAATTAATTCACTGAATTTAAATCTTACATACATTACAAACGATCCTTGTTTGAAGGCCAAGTGAATTGGGAGTGAGAGCAAGAAAAAAGTTTGATTGAGTCTGGTGTATTCTGATACAAAAGATGGGATGGAAGCTATCCAAGGTAAGACAATAAACTACCCACAAGTGAGTCATTCGATGAGGCCAAAAGAAGCAAACAATTGTAGTTATCAAAATAAACACCTATTGCTAATAATTTCGTTGTATATCTCCAAGTAAAAAGTACACTACCCACAAGTGAGTCATTCGATGAGGCCAAGTGAAGCAAGTCACTTGTACTTATCGTACTGAACGCAATATTTTCGTTGTATAACTGCAAGTAGAAAGAACACTGAGGCCAATAAAACAAATATTCTGTCTCAAATGAAGCGTTTATTATCAGTAGGTTACATGTGTACCTGGAATTACATTAATACCAACAAGTGATCAGATTCAGAAATATCATTTTTCTTGTGGCTAATGAAGCGAGTACTTGTCCCATATAGTATGCAAATTTTAACTATGTATTTTATTTTATTTTATTTGTATGTAATCTTACAGAAATGAATCCAATAATCGATTACAATTATTTCCTTAAGACTAATCAGATTTCAGTGAGCAGAGAAACGTTATCTATAGTGGTAAATAAGAAAAGAAAAGTATATATATCAAGTAATTCCGTTGTGGAAATGTGAAACGAATTTCACCTAACCCAAATACATAATGCCACAATACAGGCCTAGAATGTTTTAAGTTGTATGATGATATGCAGTAGATTATTAATTTGATTGACTTATATTATAATATGAAAATATTCTTTGCTTAACAACATTGAACGTTTTTCGAAAGATGTCCAACTTTAATTCATTTACCAGTTTACAAATCCTATATACAGGAGCATTCAAACCAAGATTCGTTTTCGGTCTTGGCAGAAAAAATATGGGGATATCTCTATTAACATAGTGTGCTTGAGGACGAACTAACTTTCTTGAAATTACCGGGCAAATGGCTTGTCCATTAACTAATTTATGCAAGAATAGTACCGATGCTATTTCTCTTCTATATATGTTCTAATTTAATTAATTTAAACTCATTCAATAAAGTTTTATATGGTATATCAAAATAATACACTTTGTGTTTTTTATAATATAGGTACCTCAAAAATTTCTTTTGGACCTTCTCCAATTCGTTTTTATGACGCTCGTAAAAAGGAGACCATACTGCCGAAGCATATTCCAATATGCTTCTTACATAAGCATTATACAAGAAACACAATGTTTTTAAGTCATTGAATTTGCAAGAATTTCTTATTATAAATCCAAGTAGTTTGTACGCCCGTTTAGAGATATTATCTATATGTGTATTGAAGTTCAGTTCATTATCCAAAAAAACACCCAAATCCATAGCTCCGGTTTTTTTTGTAAGGCTGTGTCATTCAATTTGTATGTAAAGTCCACTATATTTTTCTTTCTAGTAAATGTTACGGAGAAACATTTTCCAACATTGAAGTATAGGTTATTATTTTCTGTTAATATCCTGTTGTAAGTTTTCACAATCTGATTCATTGACGATTTTCGCATAAACCTTCAAATCGTCAGCGAATAATTGGCATTCAGAAGTTTCAAGAATATCCGGTAGGTCATTTATCATGCACAAGAAAAATATAGGCCCTAAGTTTGACCCTTGTGGTACTCCTGAATTTGTAAAATATTCACAAGATGTACCTCCTTTATATACCACATACTGTACCACATACTGTTGACGATCTTCGTATGTAAATTTCACTAGCTGTTATCGAAGTTTTTTTTCGTGTTCAGTTAAAAAAAAAGTTTCTTTTGCCTAATTTACATTTGCTACTGTAAATTAGGCAAATGTTGGTGAAAAAACAAAGTTTTTTAGGATGCCAGTTCAGATGCGTCGTAAAAGACATTAATTGGGAAACATCATTATCCAAATGTATTAATTATCCTTTTTAGCATCATCTTAGCACCTAAAAATAGACTGAAAAATTCTTGAAAAATTCTTGAAAACTTGAAAGATATTGGAGTGATGATTCTATTTAAGTCATAAAAAAAATTAGTCCACTCATCTATTAATGGTGGAGCTAGTGCGTGAGAAATTTTTTGACCTAAGGTTATTTCAGACAAAAAAGCATCATCAGACACAGTATGATTTGGAAACATGTTTGGTCTGCGTTGTATATCATGTCCATCAATTAAAAAACATTAATTCGAATGTCTTAATTATCACCATCTTACTCTGAATTCTTCTCTATTTTAACAATATGTTCCGAAATGTCTGAATGCAGATTAAGATCATGATGATCTATCTCAATTTTACAGTCACTTTTCATCCATGTATTTTCTAAAGTAGAGTAGTCTGTTGGTGAAAAAGTGTCTTCAACGTCTTCTACTTTCACTTTTTTCTCCGCTCCATCAACAAACTTATCGATGAAACAAGTTTCTATTTGTGTTTCAGGAGGTTGGTGTTCGCTAGGATCAGGTTTTGTTGGGCACAGATTCATTTCCAAAGGTATTTCAGTATGGCGTTTTTTACTGTGATTGGTTAATTGAGTTTTCAATCTGAACCTTCTCAAGCAAACATCACACTGAAAAGGTTTTTCGCCGGTGTGCACTCTAATGTGTCTAGTTAAGTCGGTCTTACTGGAGCATTTCGTTTGACAAAAATCACATTTAAAAGGTGTCTGGCCAGTGTGCACTATAATGTGTCTGATCAAATTACCTTTTTCGTAGAATGACTTTTGGCATATGCCACACTCGAACGGTTTTTCGTTGAAGTGCACTCTGCTGATGTGTCTTCTCAAAGTGCCCTTTCTTCTGAATATCATCGAGCAAGTGGAACATTCCAATGGTTTCTCGTCAGTGTGTTCTCCAAAGTGTTCAGTCAGTTCTAATTTTGTACGGAACTTTCTCACGCACATATCACACTGGAAAGGATTTTCGTTTGAGTGCCCTTTGATGTGTCTATTCAAACTACACTTTCTGCTGAATTTCATCGAGCAAGGGTGACATTCGAACGGTTTTTCGCCAGTGTGTACTCTAGAGTGTTCAATCAATTTTGACTTTGAAGCAAACCTTTTCAGGCACATATTGCATTCGAAAGCTTTCTCAGTGGTTCGCGTCTTATCAGCACGTGAATTTTCAGCAGCATTTCGAGCTGAATCCATTTTGAACGCAGTTTTTCTGGCCAGCGATCTAGTTCATCTCTGGTGTTTCCTTGATCACGTGGGGGTCTGACGAAGCACTTCCTGTAAATGAACGCATTACTTAATACTGTCTGTAGGCTAATCGAGGAGGTGTTACATTCATTTTACTTCAATATTTGCGATTTTATCCCCTCGTTTTTACCAAATAAAAATTTGAGTAGTATTTCAATATACAGTGTGACCCACTTCTGATGGAAACACCCCTGTATCTTAGGTAATCGTTGGGTGAGGAACCCGAAATTTGCTGGCGCGAAAGATATACCAGAAATACACTCTATGACCAAGTGGAGTCATCTTCAGTGATATACACTGCTCGCAAACAGCCATGGAACCACCCCAATTTCCGGAAAATGATATTAGGAGTCAAAATAGGTTGAATATCACTTCGGATTCGGAATCAACATAAAAATGCAAAATATTTTTCTTCGAAAATTACTTGATGAAAATCCATGGCAGATGTAAAAATGCGAAATGCGAAAAAGTGTTTGCATTACTGTTAGTTTGCAAGGCAGTTTATAATTTTTCGAATAGTTCTATGTGAGGAAAATGAAGAAAAAACACTTCATCTCAACTAGCATTTTAAGTCCCTTATTGGTTGTTTGGTTTAGAGATTTTTTAACTAAGAGGAAACAAATAACGAGGATCGAGAATGTCTCCTCTAATCCCATAAACACTAAATTCAGGGTACCTTAGGGTAGTGTATTGGGGCCCTTACTATTTTTATTATATATTAACGTTGGCTTAGTGCTCGATTGTGATCTGATCAACTTATTCGCTGATTATACCTTGTTATCAATAGCACATAAGAATTTGAATGTTTCTATAACTGAAATGAACTCAGGCTTGGAACATTCACATGATTACTTCAATATGAATAAATTAAAATTAAAATTTTCGACATGGTTCTGATAACAGGCTATTGATATTAATCAAGTCTGAATTATTTTTCACTGAACATAACAGAGTTTAAATACCTTGGTTTCATGTTAGATAACTATCTAACCTTTGGTGCACATTTCAATTAAATGTCGAAAAAAATAGCAAAAACACTTCACCTTCTCACACGAATATCTACTCATCTGTCAACTACTGCTAAGATCTCCATTAATAATACCATAATACAACCACATTTTGATTATTTCAACACACTGCTTTATGGTTGTGACCAGAATAAAATTGAGGCATTACAAAATCTTCAAAATCGAGGCAAGGCAGTGATTCTTGAATGTAATAGCTCTAGTAGTATCTCTTTCATGCTTGATACACTGAGTTGGTCATCGATAAAACATAGACTTTACCGAATCAGGATTATGAAACAAGACATAATGATAACTTCCACTTGCCAAGATGTACCTTGAACTCAATGAAACTATTATTGTATAAAGGTTTAAATCAATATAATAAGTTACTACAAGAAGTGAAAATAAATGTCACAAATCTTCATCAGTTTCAATCAAAACTGTCTTAATGAAATAAAATGTCATAAGATAGAATAAATATTATGTAGATTGATATAATTATTGTTATAGGTAGGAATCATTGTCTCTGCAATTATAATATTGTGAATATTATTATATATATTTCAAACGGCCCCTCCACTATATCTCAGCTATTATAGTCATGGGATCTTTGAATGGTATGAATAACCATCGATTAGTTTTTCAGTTACAAACTTCCTATTGGACAATGCCGTGCTTTTTAACTGAAATATGCAAAAAATCACATCATTGCATATCGAAAGGATCGACTTCATTTTTTTCATTTTAGGCCTCGTATTCGTTGATACGAGTCGATGTATAGATTTAGGGAGGATGTAATTTTATGTTCTGCGTGGCATTAACCAGGAAATAAGTTGTTTTTTTCCCGAAATCTACCACTGTTGTTCATTTCATGAACATTGTGTGGAAATGACTTTGAACTTTTTGTATTTATTCAGTACTATTTTATGTTGAACTCACCGTTCCCGAGTTAATAATTATTACGTACGCAAAAATGGTGTTCAGATATGCCTGTTTTTTAAAACACTTCATAGGAATCATATAACAATTTCTATATAGGAATTCAAAACCAAGAAGAACAATATTATGAGTTCAGTTTTCCTATAAAAAATTACTAATATAATTTCAGGAACAATTTGCCTCTTTCTCATTTCGATAAAAACGCACGGCACTGTCGAGAATGATAAATGATTCTGAGAAACTGATCATATTGATGATCATGCATACCGGTCAAAATTTGGTAAATTCTCACAGATCTATTTCTGAGGACAATTCCAGTGGTGTACGCGGATTTTTTTCTAAAAGGCTCGCTCATATTGATTCTGGAATTTAGACCCTCTGAATGGGATCTAGTAGACCTTGGTTTTAAAAAAATGGACGCCGGTCACCTTCCAAATACACCTTCCCTCAATCTACATTTCATGAAGAAAATCGTGGATATCGCTTCATAAATAAAATATTCATGAGTTTGGCCCGCTTTCAAATGGGGCACTATGTATATCTCAAAGTGGTCCAAAGTAATTTAAAAAGAAAAACAAGCAGAAAAAAGTCGGTAACCACACTTTATATTAAACAATGTAATCATATGTAAACGGTTTCGGCACTATGGCCATCATCAGACAGGAGTTCCTGTAAAATAAGACAATACATGAGGAAAAAAATGAGAATAAAACAAACAAAAAAAAAGGTTTTTTCTGGCTCATTGGTAAATTTAAAAAAGATGCACATTGGAAAATTTGCCTCCTAAGTCCTTATGGCGTCTGCAGCTACAGCCAATCAAATAGTCGACAACTATGGTCGCCACTGCGCACCGAAATTTAGGTTAAGTTTAGATTTAGTTTCATATTCAACATTTATATTCATGAATCAATTGCATCGCTTATATTAAAACAAGTTTCTCCATATCTTCAAATATTCATTAAATTCTAATAACGGCGCATTACTTATGTCGCCGAATTTACTAAAAAACTGTCCAGAATAGGAAATCTCGGTCTCACCGCGAAGAGCGAAAAAGAAGAACGAGAAAACACTGCGATTCGATATTCGGTATTGGTACGATCGTGACCGCGCCGGACCGCAATTCTTCAAATAATATAATTACTCAAAAAACCCTCAAAATACCTCAAAATAAGCGCGAGTGATCCTTCCTCTAGAGAAAAGTATACAGTCCACTTTCCACCCTATGAACGGGTAATGAAGGCCGGCCTTAAGCAGAGGACCTGGAAATCGACAGGAATATACCAGGTGAGAATTTGATTATCCTTAACTGGACGGCTGACATTATACTTCGTTCAAACACAGACATAGAGTATCTAATGATAATAATCAACTTTATTCACCAATATAAAAATAATACAAAATATAATACCAAGGTAGCAAAGAATAACATTATTACCCAGGGACCAAGATTATATCCCGAGGCTTCAGCCGAGTGGTATAAGGTCCCGTGGTAATGATATTCGTTACTACCAAGGTGTATATTAATTTTTTTCCACCACAAGCAATATATTTCAATCATTATCGTTCTGTGTAACTGTCACTATGAAAGCACTTCTCCTCAATTCTAATTGAAATAATAGTCATGACTATGACAGCATATGTCAAGTCGTCATTGATGAATACGTACTAGATTCGAGTCCCATTTCTGCGATTATTTCATTCACACTCGGCTGGACCTATGAAATGTCATGATTGAATTCACATGATATGCGATATCAGCGGCTATTTAGGTAAACAAATAATATGAGCGGCTATTCTGTTCGCCAGCTTCAGAATGCTATGGTTGTCAAACTTTTGACATACCTTTCAGTCACTCAAAAATTGAAATGTCTCGTTTTGGGTCAACTTCCACTACGGAAATCCGTTATTATGTAAGCGAATCGATAACAGAAAATAACAAGGAGAGTAAAGAGTCTGTCTGGAGCAATTTCAGTTTTTTTGCCAGCAGAAAAACTATGAATTTTGTGCGACTACCCCATCTCTCGTGATTGTCCAAATTCTAAAAGCTTGGGTGAGGAGAATGGTGAGGAATATTAAGAATACACAGTTGAAATTAATATGGAAAACTATATACAGGAAGGTTACTTCAATGAACGTAAACGTAAGACAAATCCATTTGAATATATCGAATTCAAAGGTGCCATCAGGGTTGCGCATAATGCAAAAAGGCGAAGCCTACAATATTTTCCTCGAACAAAAAAAGAAAGTACAGAAGCTTCAATCCAAGAATATCAACTCTATCAATAGAGTTAATATTCTTTCTTTGTTCTAATTTCAGATGAATTGATCGCAATTGTACGTATATGATGAGAATACCCCAGACGGCTTTCAGAAAATGTTGAACCTCATATAAACCAGTATTTTTACAGTGTTCATGAAATAATCTTCCTGAATATCCTGAATATCATAAAATAACTCCCTCGAGCTAAAGCTCTCGGGAGTTATTCAGATTATTAATGTTCATATGGTCTCATCAAATTGTCAAAATACAAGGTACTCTCGATAGAACTATGAAGAAAATAAAAGTCGACTATTTGTCATGGTCTCGGGATATTACCTACGAATATCACATTAGAGCAGTGAATTCGGGTTAATTATAACAGAGGTGGCTTCATAAAATGACGAAAACTACTTTGGTACTAAAAAACACACTTTATGTCTCGAAATGAAGTGAATAATGGTAGATTCTACAGCTAGTGGTGAAAAAAGAAAGTTATGTTTATGATGAATTAGCGAAGTATCAGCTAAAGCTGTTTTTCATTCTAACCTTTGTGAGCGAGAAAGAAGAAGAAATACCTATGGATAGAAATAAATATTATACTATAGTGAGCATGAGGAGAATAATAACAATAATTTCAAAGATAACAATAATGATGACAATAATAGTAATAATAATATTCATAATTATAAGACTTAATGAGAATAATAATACTAGTGATGATAATATCAACGACGATGATAATAATAATTTCATATTTTGAAGTTTTGACAAATAGCAGAAAGCTAGGTTCAGCAGCAATCATTCAGTCCTGAGCGTATCTCAATGTTTGTTTCAATCCTTTTTCAAAGTTGTATAAAGAGAAATTCCTGTATTCTGTGGTGAGCGAATTGTAGTGTTTGGATGCGTTGTAGGAAAAACTACGTGTAAATAATGCTGTGGAGTGTCTCGAAATACCTAGTAAATGGTTTTTCCTGGTATTCAGTTGATTTATATTCGAGAAAGAGTCTAGCCTTTCACGCAAATATGGTGGTTCACCTGTCTGTAGGACCTAATGAGTTAGTGTTAGTAAATGAAGTTTGCGTAAGCTTTCTAATTTCAGCCACCCAGATTCACTGAATTTACAACTATGGTCGTATTTCCGAACAGCGTAAGAAAATCGAATGTAAGAATTTTCTGAAGTCGTAAAGCATCAGTCTGTAAGATTGCGAGACCGTAAATGCTATCACAATGTGACAATTTAGATAATACTAGAGATTCGCACAATTCAAGTTTTATTTTAGTTGATAAGATGTCACGATTAGGATACAATTGTCTCAGTACATTATAGGAGCTCTGGCAAAGATAGCTTACATGTCTAGCTAATCTCAAGTCTTCGTCAACCCATAACCCAAGATTTTTTGTTTTCTGAACCATAGGTAGGGGTGTTCCTGCTAAGTTGATGTTGAAACCAGGTCTTTGTAGCACCCGTATAGATTCTGGGCCGAATAGTATGGCGACAGATTTAGTTGGGTTAAGTTTGAGGTTATGAGCAGCTGAAATGTTATATAACAATAAAAGATCATCTTCAATCGCTTTTACGGATTCGGCAATAGAATTTGTAGAAAAGTTTGAATGAATTTGTGTGTCGTCAGCAAAGTGATGAACTATGCAGTTTTTCACATATTTGTGGGAATCTGAAATGTAAATTGTTGAAAGGATTGGCCCAAGAATTAAGCCTTGAGGTACTCCACTCTCAATTGGTAAAGATTCTGGCTTGGAAGAGCCGATTATAACGGATTGGCTTCGTTCAGTAAGATAGCTGCGCATAAAAACAACTGCATTGTTAAAGAATCCAAGGAACTTTAGTTTGTTACAAAAGACATGGTGATCTATCGTATCGAACGCCTTGCTATAGTCTAGTTAGTAGGACTAGACACACCATTTCATTCACATTGATTGCTTTGAAGATATCGTCTCAAATATTTAATAATGCCGTGGTTGTACTGTGGAATTCACGATACCCTGTATTCGACACTTATTCCTAGCGTCTTCACCGGAGAATGCTGAAAACTGCGTTTCAAAATTGAAATACGTTCTTATTTTGCTTTTTTGAGATGTTTCCAGTGTGATTCAGAAAGTAGGACACATTTAGGTATGTATATCTCACCTACTCTTGAGATAATAATAATTGTGTCATTTCTGTTTCTTTATGTTCCTTATTGAAAAAGCTTATAATCTTTAGAATATATACAGTCTGTCCAAGATAAGGATGCACAGCCCACAGCATGGGGATCTCGGAAACGGTAGGAGATACGGTCATTTAAATGGGGAAAAAGTTGCGCATCCGAAGTTGCTAGTTGTTTCTGATAGAAGTGGCAACACTGTATCGATGAAAATATTTTAGACGGATGGAGAATGTTCAATTATCAAAGTATCCCAAGAATGTTCTGTCTTTTCGTTCTCCAGATACTTCTAATAGGCCATCCACCGTGGATCACCCTGTAAATATATAAAGAAATACATTGAGAATTCGCATTCTCTATGTGATGAAAATATCAATTCTTTCTCGGTTTATTCAACAGAAAACAACTACTTTCCTGGCTATATGCCACGACAAACATTGAATTATATCTATTGAACACACACGATAAGAATTTGAAAACAAAATCTCCTGAAGTAGAGAATTTGCATTCTCCTTCATATTATTATAAAGATATGTATATGCACATTAAAATTAATTGATTAGAATATAATAGGTATAAGGTGATACATTTCACTATCATGTCAGTAATACTATTGGGAGTTACTTTCGACAGGCAGCTTCATTGGGTTGATCATATTAATAATTTGTGCAAAAAATTACAGAGTAGCTGTTATAGTCTGAAATTTATGAAGAACCACTGCAGTCGGCACATACTACTCTCGTTGTACTATGCCAATTTCCATTCCCACATAAAGTACGGGATTTTGAATTGGGGCAATTGTGCTCATGTGAATAGAGTACTGGTTCTTCAGAAGTATGCAATTCGAATTCTTGCTAGTGTCGATATGAGAACAAGTTGCAGAGCATATTTCAGAACTGCCAACATCCTAACCGTAGTTAGTTTATACATACTAGAAGTTTGTTTATACGTTTATAAAAATAAAAACATGTTTTTGAATACTGTTGAGAAGCACGATCATAATACACGCTTCAAAAGCCACCTCCAACCTGAGAGACACCGGACTACGTTGTACCAGAAAAGTTTTCATTATACTGGTTGTAAACTATATAACTCTCTTGATGAACAACTTAAGAGCTCCAAAAACTTGAATATATTTAAAAAGAGGCTTAAACAACAGCTAATTCAAAAGGCCTGCTATACGCTGGATGAGTATTTTATGTAATTCTATGTAATGTTAGTAACGTGATGAATATATCGTATTTAATTGTGATGCTGTCGCATTGTTTGTTTGTTATATTTTTTCTTTTTTTTTTGACGTACTTTACTGTTTCATGTTATACATTTAACAGAAAATAAAAATTATTATTATTATTATTATTATCAGTATAGGAACGAACTAGTTTTTACTTCGAGCAGGTATGCTTCTGAAATGTGAAATCATGATTTTTTCCGTACTTTTGAAACCCTGTATCTCAAGACAGTATTTATTCAAGACGAACGTTGATGTAAATTTTCCAATTCATATGAAAGTAACAAATCAGGAAACAAAGTTTGCCGGTATTAATCTGACTCACCCTATAGTATATTGTTACGATTTTACTCTGGGTCCGTAATAACTTAACACTCGGTATAACACTTGAAACAATTTATTCTGAACACTACTATACAATAATTACAATACTCGTACTAAACACTTCCGATTCACAACACTTCTTCGATCGTTATTATAACGCTTCCAAATAAAGACTTCCCTTCCTGTCCCTAACAACAACTATTTATACTACCTAATAAAACGTCTAGATTCCACTCGAAATATCGTGAACAGGTCGATAATCTTCTCGAGTCATCTCAATAGCCGTCGAATCACCTAATTACTATTCCAAGAAATACGGTTTATTTACTTCCGTATAGCAGGTAGCTGGTATTGATCGCCAGGGTCGTAACATTTACCCCCTTCTTCAAATTTGATCGTCCCGATCAAAAACAGAACTCTCCTCACCATGGAAGCGCTTCAGTCTTTCAAGATGAACGACTTTCATCTTTGTCCTAGGGCTGCGTTGGATTCTATAGACCACATCATTGATCCTTTTCAACACCTTATACGGTCCTTCCCAAGATGGTGTTAATTTGGGTGATACGCCTTTCTTCCGTCGAGGATTATACAGCCAAACTCGATCTCCTTCAAAGAATCCCTCTGAATTGGCTTTGAGATCGTACCGTGCCTTCATTTTGTCACTTGCTAATTTCAATCTTTTCCGAGCAGTCTCATGAATTTTCATCAAGCCATTCCGGAGCTCATCTGCGTAGTCTTGTACTTCCTTTTCTTCAACACTTGGTGAACCGAACACCAAGTCACAAGGTAAGCGGAGTTCTCTTCCTAAGACTATACTAGCTGGAGTTAGCTTCGTTGAATCATGGACAGCTGCTCTATACGCCATCAGGAATAAGGGAAGATGCCTGTCCCAGTCCCTCTGATGCTCTTCGACTACTTTGGAAAGATGTTCTTCCATAGTTCGGTTGAATCTTTCGACCATGCCATCGGATTGTGGATGTAGTGGAGTTGTTCTCGTCTTACTGATTCCCATTAGATCACAGACCTTTTTCAATAAGTTCGACTCAAAATTTCTCCCTTGATCAGAATGTAATTCCATTGGTACTCCGAACCGTGAAAACATGTTGTCGACCAATATCCTGGCAACTGTGGAGGCTTCTTGGTTTGGCATGCCGTATGCTTCTACCCACTTACTGAAGTAGTCCATAGCAACCAAGATGTATTTATTTCCATCATCAGTCAAAGGGAATGGTCCGGCTATATCGATGGCGATCCTTTCAAACGGTGCACCCACATTGTATTGCTTCATTCCAGCTCTTGATCTCGTTCTGGGACCTTTACTGGCTTCGCATACAGGACATCTTCTACACCAACTTTCCACGTCGTCACGACATTGAACCCAGTAAAATCTTTCTCGAATTTTACTCAATGTCTTGTTAACTCCAAAATGTCCACCAGATTTTCCGCCATGGACTTCTTCCAGAACTTCATTAACTCTGATGTGGGGCACAACCAGCTGAGACATTGTTGATCTACCATCAGCTGATTCCCAAACTCGCTTCAATAATCCATTCTCCACAACTAGTGAGTCCCATTGTGCCCACATCGCCTTGAAAGCAGGCCCTCTATCCGAGATATCCTTCCATGTCGGTCTTTCTGTTCCTCTTTCTTTCCAACGTAGAAAATCGGCGATATTCGGATCGTTCTCCTGATCTCGTCTCATGTGTGCTGCTGTCCACTTATCATCGGTCACAAGTCTGGTTTTTCTAACATCAGCGGTTCCTTCTCGATGTTCAATGCGCAGACAATGCTTACAGGTTTCCGAACAAGGTCTTCTGGACATGGCATCTGCATTCTGGTGTAGTTTTCCTGAGCGATGCTTAATCTTGAAGTGATACTGGTTCAGCTTTTCCAGCCATCTTGCTATTTGACCTTCAGGATTCTTCATCTCCATCAGCCACCTCAAAGCTGCATGATCCGTCCTAATGAGAAATTCTCTCCCGTATAAGTATTTGTGGAAATGGTCAACAGCCTTAACAATTGCCAGCAGTTCTTTCCTGGTGACACAATAATTCCTTTCTGGTTTGGCCATCACTTTGCTGTAGTATTCTATAACCTTTTCTTGACCATCCTGTACTTGTGATAGCACGGCTCCAATTCCGATGTTACTCGCGTCTGTGTCCAAAATAAACAAGCCTCTCTCTTGTGGGAACCCCAAAATAGGACTCGAACAGAGGCCAGCCTTCAATTTTTTGAATGATTTCTCACATTCTACAGACCAGTTGAAGTTGACTCGATCTTCTGTCAATCTATGGAGTGGTGTCGCAATATCAGCAAATCCTTCCACAAAACGACGGTAGTAAGTGCACAATCCCAAGAAACTTTTAACTTCATGTTTGTCCTTCGGCCTTGGCCAGTCTCGAATGGCTTGAATCTTTGTCTCGTCAGTTTGTATTCCTTCTGACGTTACCGTGTGGCCCAAGAAATCTACTCGTTTCTGGAATAGTGAACATTTCTTCAGGTTCAGTTTGAGGTTGGCATTCCTGAATCGCTGGAACACTTCCCGTAAGTTCTTCAGGTGTTCCTCGAAATTCTTTCCCATGACCAAAACATCGTCCAGATATACCAGGCAAGTTTTCCAAGTGAGCCCACGCAGTACCAATTCCATCAGCCTTTCGAAGGTTGCTGGGGCATTACATAGTCCAAAAGGCATCACAGTAAACTGGTACAGTCCATTACCAGTCGTAAAAGCAGTCTTCTCCTTATCTTCTTCGTGAATGCCCACTTGCCAGTATCCGCTCTTCAAGTCCAGTGTCGAAAACCATCGGGAGCCAGCCAATGTCGTCAAACTGTCATCAATCCTTGGTAACGGGTAGCTATCCTTCTTGGTGACGTCATTGAGCTTCCTATAATCCACACAGAATCTTGTGGATCCATCCCACTTCTGACACCACTGTTACGATTTTACTCTGGGTCCGTAATAACTTAACACTCGGTATAACACTTAAAACAATTTATTCTGAACACTACTATACAATAATTACAATACTCGTACTAAACACTTCCGATTCACAACACTTCTTCGATCGTTATTATAACGCTTCCAAATAAAGACTTCCCTTCCTGTCCCTAACAACAACTATTTATACTACCTAATGAAACGTCTAGATTCCACTCGAAATATCGTGAACAGGTCGATAATCTTCTCGAGTCATCTCAATAGCCGTCGAATCACCTAATTACTATTCCAAGAAATACGGTTTATTTACTTCCGTATAGCAGGTAGCTGGGATTGATCGCCAGGGTCGTAACAATATTTTTTTTGATCGTCTGTCCCTATGAAATCGACAGCCTACCCATATTCGGTTCAAATATTTCAATCGAGTGTATAATAAACTTATTTTTTGCAAGAATTCAGGTGATAACTGAGGACCTGACTAGATCTGAACGCCGTTTGCTTTGAAATGCGACAGCCTCAACCGGCAGACCCTTAGGTTCTAGATTCACTACATAATTCCAATCATAAATATGGACTTGGCAACAATTCTCGAATGGCGATCCAATAACTTAAAATTCAATGCAAACAAAACACAAGCATGCCTTTTCTCTAGAAAAACTGATCTCACTGTGCCGAACATAAGCTTTTCAGGAGGAACCATACCTTTGAAGACATCCATTTCGATGCTTGGTATTACTATCAGCAATAACCTTCCTTGGGAAAATCACATGAGATCAATTGCTAAAAGTGCATCCCAAAAACTTGGTTTTCTGTTCGGGCCAGGACCTATTTCACTTGCAGTCAGCTGCTTATGATCTATAAGGCACAGATTCGACCTGTCCTGGAATACTATTCCCATATTTGGAGTGCAGCACCCAAACATACCCTGAAACTGTTGGATTCTGTCCAAAAGAAGAAAAAAACAATTCGTCTCGTGGGTGATGCCTCGCTCACAAACTCACTCGCTTCTCTGGAACACCGTAGAAAAGTTGGCGATCTGGCTCTATTTTATAGATATTTTCATGGACGATGCTCTTATGAAATATCAACAATTGTTCCTCCCTTGGCAGTCCCCGCGAGTTTAACCCGTCGAGTTGAGGCTTCGCACCCCTTCGTGGTCACTTTGGAGTCCTGCAGAACATCTCTTCCCAAAGACTCGTTCATCCAACGAACAGCGAGGCTCTGGAACACATTGCCAAGGGAGGTGTTCCCTGAGGCATATAACCTCCTGAAATTTAAGAAAAACACCAATTCCTACCCTATTTCCCTTGGTTCTCACGATGTTCTCTGAACATTACACGATATCCCTTTTCGTGAGAACCAGAACATAAAAAAAGTGATGCGGTATTTTCATCCTAGTAATAATGAAGCGCTTTTAGGTAGATTTTGGCATTTTGGCACTCGAAATTCGTAGCGTTATTAAGCGACCACTCTTGGCCGGCAGACGCACGGTTCCCATTTTAATGCAGCATGAAATTTGCTTGGTAAACCTCTTCAGCAGTCTTGTCGGCCGTTGTTCCAGTAACTACAAGTGTTGACTATGATTTCAATTCATGTATCAGTATTTAGTTTATGTCAAAAAATATATTGGAAATTTTCAGATTGTTGAAAATATGCAAAAATACTCTTTGAGAGACTCCGACAAACTGGTTATTCCCCAGCATAGATTAACCTTAACTAATAACAGCTCCTGCATCATGCCACTAAGGATTCACGATCACTTACCCATGAATGTACGACGAATTGACAGTATTTACAAATTCAAAAGAGAGCTCAGGAGAATTCTTATAAAAAACAAATTTTATAGATGAATTCTTCTAGGTAAAATTTTATATTATATGTTGGCGTCAATTAGTGAAATCCGTCATTCCCTGAAATGCCTAGTCATTTCACGTATTGTCAGAAAACAGCGTAACAGCGTAACTTCCATGTTCAGTCGTTACTCTGTATGTCGGAGGGTTGAGGAAGGAAAATATCCTTTCTGCATATGCATAAGAAGGGAGACTATTTTTCCTAAACAAAATATAACCAAACTCTGCCTATAAATGAACCTTCTTCCTAGAAAGTATATTTTTCAGAAAATTACTTGAGAGAACAGAAGAGACTACTGCTTTTAAACAAGCTGAGCTGACTCGGCCTACATGAACCTTCCTTTCTTCATTACAGGGAATGTCTGAAACTATTGGGCAAACGGTGTACGACATTTAGAGTTACGCTGTTTGCCGGCAATACGTGAAATGACTATGCATTCCAGAGAATGACGGATTTCACTGTTTGACGCCGACATATACATTTTATATTTATATCTGTAGTTAGGATGAGGTACTATCATCATCAGTTGTAGTTGTGTGTTGTAGTCTTGTGTCATGTATGTTTAATTTAAGGATTTTTTATGACAAACCCAATGTCCTGTGAAGGAGACCAATACGGTGAATGAATGAATTGAATTGAATACTGTCTGTAGGTTAAACGAGGAGGTGGTATACATTCATTATTCCATATTTCTTGGGATTTTCTCTTCTTGTTTCGCCCCAAAATGTCACTGCGTTTAAAGAATTTTTCTATCAGAAAGCCCAAAAGAAAAATTCACTAGCTTGTCAGTGACAGTTTGTATTGAAAAAAGTTTGGGCAAGAAAAATAAAGGTATATAGAAAAAATATAAAATTTTCACTAAGCTTTGGACGTTTCGGGAACGTATCTGCTCCCGTTTTCAACATGAAAAATGGATTTTTTGTATCGTATTCGTCCCGACATTTTTCAGTCCTCAGTGACAATTGGTGACGTTGGCAAACAAATGAGTTAGAGGATGTTTTCATTAATTAATCTTGAATTTACTATTTTCATTTTCAGATTTCAATAGTGAATACCATGTTCTATCTATATCATCTGAACAGGAAGCAATGCTATTGTCTCCGTTCAGAAGAATGCAAGCAGATTCCTTGATTTTTCTCTTCTGGTTGTAATCTTCTTTTCCAATGATTTGAATATTATTCCACTCTGCCATTTGATTGCCAACGTCGCCAATGGGCTTATATCACAAAAAAAATTTAGCTCCCTACGTTTTATAAAAAATTATTGAAATCCCCGATTTTTCGGACCTCTGAAAACGAGGCGATGATGTGACGTCAAAACCCTAATACTGAAACAAGACTATTCCAGACAGAGATGAATGATACATGATTTCTGACAGAGTGAATTAGCGCGAGATCACAGTTGAAAGAATTAATATATCAGTTGCGTCAGTCTCCGTCGGGCGTTTGGTATTTTCTTTTAACTATGGCGAGTTGAGGTTTCTACGTCATAAGTGAGTCCGTTTTCAGAAGGTACTATTATTTGTGTCCAAAAATAAAACATTCCACTTAATTTTTCGATCGAATTATGTCGTCAATCATCATTTATGAATAAAAGGATCATTATAAACATGGTTTGAGTTAAAAGTTCTACTAAGGTGTACACGCCCATTGTCACTGAGAACTGGAAAGTGTCAGGACAAACACGAATTTGCGATACAAAAAATCCATTTTTTATGTTGAAAATGGAAGCAGATTCGTTCCAGTAACGTCCAAAGCTACGTAAAAATGTTATATATTTTCTATATACCTTTCTTTCTCTTCTCCAAACTTTTTTCAATACAAATTGTCACTGACAAGAGAGTGCATTTTTCTTTTAGGCTCTCTGATAGAAAAATTCTTTAAACGCAGTGACATTTTGGGGCAAATCATCTGATTTGTCCTTACTACACGTATATTGAAATAATATTCGTATTTTAATTTTATAGAAACGAGGAGAAAAAATACCAAAAAATCTGGAATAATGAATAGAATTGAATAACACAGCTGCAATTTCACTTTTGTGGTAACTTAAGAGGCGCTAGATTTTACTCCTGGCTCTTGGTCTATTAATTTTGTACATAATCGGTACTCATGTATAACTGGTCATTATTTCTGTTCAAGCGAAAATTTCTATCAAAATTGGAAAAAATATTGTACCTAACAAGTTGGGAAACGCATTTTGAACAACTCTCTGTAACAGAAAATGACGCGATTCCTAACTGGTTACGTGAATATTTATTTCGTATATGAATTTCGCTTCCTCTTTGATAGTAAAATCAAAAATAAAACGAAATGACTTGCCAGCAGAAGAACGAGAATATAATAATTTGGAATTTTCGAACCTATGCAGAACAGATTTGTTTCTCTTCAACTGTCCCTGTATCTTCACTACCTCGCAAGATCTCAAATATGCACAGTGGTAAAATACATAAAAGTAACATCCTCCGAACTGAATGGAGGATATATCGGTGATATCAAACGCTACATCAACCGAACACCACAAAAAAAAATAATATTCGAATATGGAGCTCACGTTATATTTCAACACTATATTTGACTCGAGTCCTCGCTCGACAGACAGACAATACTGTTACAACTAGGGAATACTTATACTAGGAGAAAAACATACTTACTCATCATAGTACAGGAAGATGAGGAACATGATGAACAAACTAGAAACTTTTCACACTCACAATACATGAATAAAAACTGACACCGACTCAAAAACTATCTACGAAACGAGGGCGGTAAAAGAGATATCAGTGTCGTAATAAGGTACCATTGAGCTAATGCTATTGCAGAACAGATTTTTGTTTTCTATTCAACTGTTCCTTCATCTTCACTATCTCGCAAAATCCCGAAGGTTGATAGTGGAAACATACATGGAAATAACAATCTTCGAACTAAAAATATTGATATTGAAAAAATATATCGGTGATATCAAAGATGAAATTTTGAAACCGAACACGACAAAATTTCAACTAGGAAAAAGCCAAATACTCGAAGTGGAATGCAATGGTCACAAATAGAGAGAAACTCATAGTTTACCACAAAATGGTAGATAACGAGAGAAAAACAACTACTTTGCTCGCTATATGCCACGCATGCCATGTACTGATGAACGTTCCTGAACGACTTAGGCGCAGCTCGGCGTTTAGAAAGGAAACGCTTGCGATTTTATTCGTCTATACGAATTATAGCATAGATTTCGGGAGGATGTAATCCAATGTTCTGCATGGCATATAGCCAGGAAAGTAGTTGTTTTCTCTCGTTATCTACCATGTTCGTTCATTTTATGAACTATTGTGGTAATGACTTTGAGTTTCTCTCTATTTGTGACGACAAAATATAATATTCGAGTATGGAGCTAACATGTCAAATTTCAACTATATTTGACTTGGGTCTGCCAGATTTAACTCTTAAAACTACAGGATACTTACTTGGACAAAAACATACTTACCGAGTCCTCATAGCCCAGAAAGACGTCTCCAGGAACATTAAGAACGAACTAGACACTTCTCACACTCATAAAAAACAAACTGAAACCAACTTGAAAACTAACAACGAAACAAGAGCGGTAAAGTAGTGTAGTAATATTGAGCTAATGTTTCAATATCTTCATATCGCGATATGCTAGCGTGTGTCGACAATAGGGCTGCGCGATATTAGATTTTACATACCGATTATCGATAAGTCAAAACATATCGATAAGTATATCGATATATCCATAAATATCGATATTTCGATATATATCGATGTTTCGATAAATATCGATATTTTGATATTTATCGATATGTCGAATTATCGATATATCCGATAGTTATCGATAGATAACGATAGTTATCGATAGTTTTCGATAGTTATCGATAGTTTTCGATAGTTATCGATAGTTATCGATAGTTATAGAATGTTATGTATAGTTATCGATGGTTATCGATAGTTATAGAATGTTATGTATAGTTATCGATAGTTATCGATATGTCGATATTTGTAAAATTATACATACATATATCGATATGATATATCAATTTTTTCCCATGCCTAACTCAAAATGATCTTAATTTCTATCCAAACCAAAGTTTATAAAATCTTCAAACAAACCAATAGAATCAGCATATAAACTACCTACCTACCTAAAGTATTATAAGGATATCCTGAAATCAGTTCTCGAATAATTATTAATTATTCTTACAATATATTGCAATAACCAGTGATATTCTCTTTTCGTTTCTTATAGGAATGATTGATTATAATTCATTTTAATCTGCTAGTAGATATTTCTTCTTTTTTTTTGTTAGTAATTTAACATAAAAATGTATGATGAGAGAATGGCCCACAATACAGGCTTAGCTCAGGTGGCTTCTCTCTTCAAAAATTATTGTTAATTGAATAAACTTACTTACTTACTACTAACTTACCTTACTTACCTACCTATGCAATATACAGGGTGATCCACGGTGGATGGCCTATTAGAAGTACCTGGAGAACGAAGAGACAGAACATTGTGAAAATTGGGATCCTCTGAAAATTGAACATTCTCTATCCGCCTAAAATATTTTCATCGATACAGTGTTGCCACTTCTATCAGAAACAACTAGCAACTTTGTTATTTCTAATGGAACACCCTGTATTTTATTGCATTTTTAAATCCTCCTGAAGAGCTGATCTCATCAATGTATCACACTTGGGGTCTAGCAGGAATGATTACAGAGATATAGGGTGTTCAAAATCGAAATTTTTCAATTTTAGGATTTTTTGTGTCGAAACTATTGATTATCGATCAAAACGGCACACATGTCCCTATCTTAACTTTTGATTCACTATCTACTGGAATTTAATTGGAAAAAATACAGGGTGGTCCAAGATTCAGAATTTTGATCACCCTGTATCTGTTCCAATTAAATGTCACTAGATAGTGAATCAAAAGTTAAGATAGGGACATGTAAGCCGTTTTGATCGATAATGAATAGTTTCGACACAAAAAATTCCTGAAATTGAAAAATCTCGATTTTGAACACACTATATCTCTGTGATAATTCCTGCTAGACCCCAGGTGTGATACATTGATGAAATCAGCTCTTCAGGAGGAATCTAAAAATGCAATAAAATACAGGGTGTTCCATTTGAAATAGCAAAGTTGCTAGTTGTTTCTGATAGAAGTGGCAACACTGTATCGATGAAAATATTTTAGGCGGATAGAGAATGTTCAATTATCAAAGGATCCTAATTTTCACAATGTTCTGTCTCTTCGTTCTCCAGATACTTCAAACAGGCCATCCACCGTGGATCACCCTGTATTTTCATGCCTGAACAAACCTTTGAAAAAAATAAAAATTAATTCCACAAATATTAGAAATATTTTCTGGATATTACAAAACAGTCTAGGGGTTAGGGGTCACATAAATAAAATAAATTCATTGTTTCCAATATATTGAGAAGAAATCGATAGATATGGATAGTTATGGATAATAGATATTTTTGAAATTATTTATCGTTATATTGATATTTTTCCCTAGGCCTATAGGTATACTTTGTATGTCATCAATTTAATTTCCGTATTTCTAGCAATGACAGCTCTTCTAATAGAGGAGCATAACTTTATGAGAAAATCAGATTGCTACAAGTCAAAGAAATAAAATTAAATTGCCATTATCTGTTACAGCCGTAGAGAAAGTATAGTGTAAAACTTGCACGAAATACTCATTTCCCGATCATTTCCCTATGGCTCATGATGCAAACTTCATTCATTGTCAATAATAATGTTACACAATGAAACTCTCATTAATTATAAGCTATTCAGATCTATGTGTAGCAGTGTAGCAAATGTTTTAACACTGGTGTCAACATCAGTTAGCATCTGTGGATGTATGCCCAACTACAAACCCTCATCACAGATAATCTGTGCCCTCACTGGTTTCACACTCTCATCGCCTGCTAACTGGGTGAATGTAGATACTTTTCTTTTGCTATTACCAATGAGGATGTTCCCCAATTTCTCTAGTCCTATATCTTTTCAATGAAACCACTTTCATGAGAATTGTTTTCCCCTTGCCTTGTATAAAAGAATGATTCATATAACATTACTCAGCTCAATTTTATAGGAAAACTCTGGGGAATACTATGAATATCATTCATAATCCTAACAAAAGTTGCTATAATCAAGACATACCTTCTTCTAGTATTGCCCCTATTAGGTATATTGAGAAATACCTCTTTGACTACAATGGAAAAAACAGCAAATTTCTAAGTTTTTTTCTTGTTAATTCATTAAAAGATGTAATTTACTTGGATTCGGAGATCAAATTCAGGTGCAATTTATAGTTATTGTAAAATAGTTCTCTAACAAGTGAATTAAAAAATTATGGGTAGGTATGCCTCTAATTTTCATAATGTTGTAGTGGCTGTGGTCAAAGTTGGTGCTAGTTTAACTCATTGTCACCAGAGTTCTCACCCCAATATATTAATTGAATCAAAGTGATGTTATATGAAACTACTTGTAACTTGGATTGCACTCACTTTGAGATGCTTGATCAGCTAGTCGTCTCACAGGTTAGTTTAGTAGGATTGTAATCATTTCATCTCTATCTCAGCCTAGGTTTCAACAGCAGGACTTCAGAATTACATGGGCATTAGAGCCACAGAATAGTTGGGTATTATGTGTTAGAGCCTTGAGAACACAGTTCAATCAAAAGCCGGGGCACTTCATAAAAAATATAAAGACTTGAGATTTATCACCTAACATTAAAGGCTCATCACTCATGTTAGTCATGTTATGACATGAACATGACAGATAGAACATGGAAATTATCATTGGTTATGTTGTGTGAAATAGCAGCCAAAGATAGCTGCCAAAATCTCCGAACATTGCCGAAGTCCCAGTGGCGGACAACATGTTTCTTTTCTCATGCCTTCAAATACTCAAATACAAAATATTATTATAAAGAACAGCTGTGATGAGATGCAGTCAATAGTTATATTTTTGTATCGCTTGGAGCGCACGAAAGGAAATCCCTATAATGTTCAAAGAACATCGTGCGTTCCTAGGGAGGATAGGGACAGGAGGTATAGGTATTGGAATTTTTTTTAACTTTTGGAGATTATATGTTCTTGGGAATATACTTCCTCAGGCAATGAATTCCAGAGCCTAGCCGTTCTATGGATGAAGGAGTTTTGATAAAGTGCTGTTCGACATCTTTCGAGGTTCACAACGAAAGGATGTGCTGACTGGGCTTGTCTAGTTCGTCTGACTGGTATTGCCAGTGAAGAGATGATAGCAGAGATTTCCGAAGAACATTTCCCGTGGAAGTATCGATAGAAAACTGAAATATCGCCGACCTTTCTACGGTGTTCCAATGATGTCGAAGAGTGAGTGAGTGTGGCGTCACCCACCAGTCGAATGGCTTTTCTCTGGATGGAATCTAAGAGCATCAGCGTATGTTTTGGTGCTGAACCCCACATGTGGGAACAGTATTCTAGAACAGGCCGTATCTGCGCTTTGTAGATCATGACAAGCTGTTGAGGTGTAAAGTAGCTTTTCGCACGGAACAAGAATCCGAGTTTTTGTGAAGCAGCTTTTGCGATGGATCTGACATGATTATCCCATGAAAGAGTGTTGCTGATGGAAATACCGAGCATAGATATAGTGGGCTTGGTGGGGATGGTGGTTCCAAACATCACAATATCGGGCATACTGAGTTCCGCCTTTTTAGAGAAAATACCCAGTTCCTCCCGCGTGTGAAGTTTGATGCCTGACGCGTAGGGGATATGAAAGAAAATCTTAGCCTTTTCAATATGTGGCTTGTACACAGAATCTTTAATGCATCCCCAGACAATCCTGATCTGCTATTTCTTTCATCAAGTAGCTATTGAAATATGGATATCATAATTTCACATAAAATTTCCGAAAATATTTTTTTCTACAAACGTCAAAAGATGACAAGGTTCGCGCATTGATAACAAATTGCGAAGTGACACTTTTTTTCAGTTTCCTACGTTACCATGATACCTTGCACATAACAATGCGCGAAGTAAAACAGTGCGCGAAGTACCTACTTCGCGCATTGTTATGTGAAATATATGAGATATTTTTATTCCAACTTAATTGTCCTCAATCGAGCAAACATCCACGAAATCATTTATTTCTGAATGTTCAACCATAACTTTGTTTTATCTCTTGGAGCGCACGAAAGGAAATTCCTATTATGTTCATGGACCATCGTGTGTACCTAGGGAGAATAGGGGGAGGCTTTTTAAGCCAGTTCAACACTATTTTTTATATCAAGCTAAGCATATTTTCACTTTAGAACTATTTTTTTCGACGTTTGTAGAAAAAATGTTGTTTGCAACTCGAGCGCGAAATACTTTGGTCATCTCGACTATTTTTTAACTCGGCAACGCCTCGTTAAAAAAATTAGATCTCGATCACCAAAGTAGCATTTCGCGCTCTAGATACAAAAATAACTATTTTTTCCGATTTTATTTCCAGTTCGTTCGCGCCCGACATACCATACAAGGCGGGGGGCTCGAAAATATTTTTTAAAAATTCCGCATCCCCCAAAACCGCTCAAACCGATTTTAAAAAAATTGTAAAAAATTTGCTGTAAACATTATCTTAATACATTCGCTCTGAGCACCCGGTATTTCCATATTTTCCTTTTCGTACGTAAAAAGTTACGCCGTCTTCCAATTTCGACGAAATAAATAGGAGTATGTGAACATTATGAGATTACCGTAAGCCGCATAGGCATCAAACAATAACCAGTACTTTTCGAATTATCTTAAAAACAAATAATTTTATCAAAATTTCACAAGAGACAAAAAATACTCAAAAATGGTTGAACACTCGAAGAAAAATAGATAGGAAGTTATTAGCGCACGTACAAAAAAAATATGTGTACTTAACCCCCAGTATTTTGAATATTTGACAGTTATTTTCTGTTTTGTTTTTGGTATTCAATCCATAAGCATGTTCAGTCATTCTAACTGTTAATACGTGAGTGGCGCGGAGCAAATGAGACACAGATTATTAATATTATCAGACTTCTCCGACAGCAAACGTTGCAGTATTTCTTCAAATGAACTGTGGCTTTAGCTTCACTAGTGGTGAATGGATCAATGAACATTTTCAACTCATAGCCAATAACTACCAGACAGTGGTGGTTTCCATTGGCAATGCGATCTTTGATAATCCGTACTTTCTGCAAGAAATATTCTGTTATATTCTCAGATGATTCATTTTGAATATATATGGAGCTGCTTCCTCTGGTACTATTTGAAATGCACTTGTTTCGTCAAATGAATTGAGAACAATGTCCAAGGCAAAATTTGTCACCCAATTATTTCCAACGAAGGAGTGAAACTCTGAAGATTTGAGTTCTCTAATTGGCAATTTCACGTTCTTATATACGCTTTTATTGTGTAGTCCCTATCACGTACTGCTGATTTATAGTATGTCGAATTGTTGACTAAACCATTTTCAAGAAAAATCAACTCTTTATGGGTTTCTTCAGCTGTTATTCCTTCCACCAGCGCTGGCATCTGATATAATTGTAGTAAAGCTCTTTGAGTTTTGAAAATATATCTTTGAAAAAAAGGCAATTTCTTTCAATGCGCACAATTTTCATCCCTTTGAAGGTGAAAATAACGAAATCACACCAAGGTCTGTTAACAACTTCCAATATTCCTTGAATTTGGTAGTAATGAATACTATTTGTTTTGAGATTTCCATCATCGTCCAGGTATGCCAGGTCACGTGGTCTAATATGAGCTGTTCATTTCGAATCTTATATGGACATTTGATTTCGATGATTCCATTTGATCGATGATTTTTTTGAAAGGGAAATCGTTCCTCAGATCTGTTTGAATGAGTTCTACCATATGTCATCGCAACAGTGTTTCATTGACACCCTTAAAATAATTTTTTTATGGGTGGGGTTGAATATACTATATTTTTTTTGATAGGATTTGCAAGGATTCTTTCGATAGGAAAATCGTTCCTCAGGTCTGTTTGAATGGTTTCTTCTCTATGCCATTGCAGCATATTCTTCTCATTTACACCCTTCAAAACATTTTTTATGTGGAGAGTTGAATATAATATATTATTTTTTCGATAGGGCTTGCTTTTTTCGATAGGCAAATCGTTTCTCATGTCTGTTTGAATGATTTCTACTCTATGTCATCGCAGGAGTTTTTCATTTACACCCTTGAAATTTTTTTTATGTGTTGGGTTGAATTTATTGATATAGGTATATTTTTCGATAGGGATTGGGGGGTTGTTTCTATGGTCAAATCGTCAATTAGTTTATTGGGTATCTTAATTTCATTTATCTACTAACTGCATCGAAAGTGAGCTGGGAGCAAAAGCTCATTTAAGGACGCACAAACCTGTCAATTTACTCTAGGAGAAAAAAAATATTACTTCCCGTGGGAGGTAAAATAAATTTATTTAGACGTGTTGAATTTCTATCAGTTTTTTTTTGTAAAAATTATTTTAATACATTCGCTCCTGAGCACCCGGTATCTCCATATTCACCTTTTCGTACGTAAAAATTTACGCTCTCTTCCATTTTCGACCAAATAAATAGGAGTATGTGAACATTATGAGATTACCGTTAGCCGCATAGGCATCAAACAATAACCAGTACTTTTCGAATTATCTTAAAAACAAATAATTTTATCAAAATTTTACAAGAGACGAAAAATACTCAAAAATGGTTGAACACTTGAAGAAGAATAGATAGGAAGTCATTAGCGCACGTACAAAAAAAATATGGGGGTAAGTGTGTACTTGACCCCCAGTATTTTGAATATTTGACAGTTCTTTTCTGTTTTGTTTTCCTCACACGATGTAACTCTCTGTGCTGAAGTAATGTACCAATTTTGATATCACAATATCTTATTGAATACGCGAGTAATTGAAGAAAAACAGTTTTTAATTTCCAACTTTGACACCCTGTATATCGAATATGAAGGGCTAAAATGAAAAATGGTATATAGAAACTCATACTGTTTTTGTTCAAGGAATATATGGTTAATGGATTGACCTCCTTTTAGCGGACACCCTGTATAATACCCTCAATAGTATATTATACACCTAGGATGAAACGTCAGCTATTTATCATATAGCAAACACTTTTATATCAAGAGGGGCGAAGCGCCGAAGGATTTAACGTGCGAGCTATATAATAGCGTTCTCTCCCGAAGTGTATATAATATTTTTTCCACTACTAACACTGAAATATCAACATATTTTATCATCCAGATTTTCATTTTCACTGAAGGAGGGAGCTATGCCATTTACCGTGTTTATCAAGCATATTACTAAAATGTCGATATATATCAAGTAGCCTGGGAGTCCAGTGGTCAAACAAACTAAAATGAAATTTGACTTGGCTGTCAGAAACTAGATGCTGAAGGTATAAAATTCCAAGTGAAATTTCGAATATAAACTAAAAATGAGTGATAATTATTCAAGTGACACTGATATGGAAGCATGTACCCCGCCCGAAGTTAGGAAAGCGGCAATTGATGCAAGTGGCGATTTGTTGCCATCCAAATCGAAGCGTTTGTATATGAATGCATAAAATATAGCAAATTGAAAATTTGGTGTGAAAGCAAAAAAATTATCAGAAAATGTTTTATTGGCATATTTCCAAGAGAAAGCTAATAATAATAAAATATCCACATTGTGGAGCAACTATTCGATGCTCAAGACAACGTTATCAATAAAAGAAAATATCGACATATCAAGATTCTTCAAGCTCACGGCATTTTTGAAGCAGAAGAATAGTTCCTATAAACCAAAGAAATCTAAAGTATTTTCGAAAGGAGAAATCGATAGATTTATTAAAGAGGCACCTGATAATGAATTTTTATCGAAGAAGGTAGTATAGATATTTTACTCATAACTTTATGACTAGTTTTCTACAAGAATTGATATTTTAGGCTATTTTGGTAGTTGGTGTAGCTGGAGCTTGCAGGACAGACGAACTTTGTAAGATGGTTCTGGATGATGTAAACGTTCGAGAGGATATTATTATTATCAATATTCCTAATACCAAGAATGGAACATCTAGAAAATTTGTCATTGTTGAGCCAGAATGGAGTAATGTACTCAAAAAATACTTAGCTAACAGGCCAACTGATATTAAAAAATTATTTATATCATACCGTAAAGGTAAACATGCCAGACAAAATATTGGGCATAATACTATCAGTAAAGTACCTTATGCAGTTGCTCAATATTTGAGATTAGAAAGTCCTGAATGTTATACCGGTCATTCTCTGAGGCGTAGCTCGGCCACACTTTTGGCAGAAAATGGTGGAGACTTACTAAGTCTAAAAAGGCATGGTGGATGGAAGTCAGCTACTGTCGCAGAAGGATATATTGCGGAGTCAATAGCGGACAAAAAAAGAATTGCCAATTTAGTGCAAAAAGAAAATCAAGCCTCATTTGATGAACATCAAAATTTACCTTCAACTTCCTTTGCTCAACGCGATAATTTCCTAGAAGAAAACTTCCATGCTGATGATTTTCATTGTGAGCCAAGTCACGATGAATATTATCAAAATACAACAACTATCCATAATTCTGAGGTTAACTTACCTGTCAATAATATCAATTCAATCAATACAAAAAATGCAGGAATTCACATGATATGCCACAATTGTACCATCAACTATAATTTCAAATAGACAATCCATAGGTAGATAGGTATATCGATATCATATTAATAAGTACATTTTTGTATAATGATTAATAAGTAAGTACCTACCTGCAGGCCTAATTATAATATCTAGGATTTAGGAAGTAAACTTTATGATGTTGATATTTCATGATGTAGAGGTAGGTATAGGTTTAGATAATCCTAGTGTTCTTTATCCTTGCTGTTTCAGAATTAACTAATATCTACCTATAATAATATAGGTAGATATTATTTCATTGGTTGCATTAAAAATATGAGGAACCTTTTGAATTTGAATTTAGCCGCTAGTGATAATATCCCGTGATAAGTGGTAGGTAGAATGGTTGGTGCATTGTGATTATTTACAAACGAAACGAAACGGGTCAAGGTCAACGTGTCAACGATATCGATATCATAAACATAGATTAGAGATGCGTTCGGTCACGTATACGCATGCGTATACGGAATCGGAATCAGAATATCGATACTGATAAATATCGCAAGTATATATTTAAAATACAGTGTTTTGAAATGATTTGAAATATTTAACCTTATTCATGAACAACGCAGATGTTACTGTTACCACGCTACCTGATGTACCTACGTAATAAATCATATCAATCGAACATATTCTCTCAGTCGATATCCATCTCTAATAATTAGCGCATGACAGTGACAGCGCAGCTCAATATGAATTGTGATATTTTTAGAATTTAATAATTTACATAATCCCGAACATTTTTTATACTAATTCCAGAAATCGTCTTCAGCTGCAGTGAATTTTGCAGTATTAACTATATTTGTTTTACGTTTCGGCTAATAATTAATGTTTCATTGGTTGCATAAGCATCGGTATTTACATGTGTATACTTCATATCATTGACACTATTGACAGTTTTATTTACCTAGGTAAAATTTCTTTATCATTTTTTACCTAGGTTAAAAAAGTGTCACTTCTCATCGAAGTAAATGCTTGAATAATGGTGATTTCTCAGGTTAGTAGTGGAAAAAATATTTTTTTGTATTTGAAGGCATAAAAAACATGTTGTCCGCCACTGGGTCTTCGGCAATGTTCGGAAATTTTGGCTGCCATCTTTGGCTGCCACACAGCTACTAACCTGTAAGACCGCTAAACTAACACATAAACATCTCAAGTAGTCAAAGTGAGTGAAATTCAAGTATTTCAAGTTACAAGAAGATTCATATAACATCACTTATTTGATTCAATACAACTTCCGGGATAAATAGGTACCATGGGTCTTTCAAATATTATCGTTAATTTTCTCAATTTTCTAGGAAAACTTTTTTATTTAGCAAAAATATAATAATTTATAAAATCAAGAGTCCATAATATAAAGGACCACAGTGGTTTTATCTAATTCGGTTTGTTTGATTGAGACTCAAATAAAAAAGTTTGAGTGATGAAAATGAAAATAAATTATCAGATTAAATTCGAGGGATGAGTTGTATTTGGGATGATTATTTTCCTCACAAATTTAAGAAAAGTACACATTCTATGAGTCAAAGTAATTTTATATATATTACCAACCTTTCTTGATACCTGGATGTACTTCTATTATGATTTAACCGAATTATGGTTCTGAAGGAGATGTATTTATTTAATTTGTGAATTAATGCAGAGTCTTAACAAAGGTGGATATCCACCTTGAGTCTAACTATAGTTTTGAACTATATATAACCTATTGGAATGTTATTGTTTATGAAATGGATAGTTTTTATTCAGTCCAGTGATAATATATAAATTATTATTTGATTCAATCATCACATCTATATTCTCTTCATTTATGTAGTCGTTTATATAGTTTGTTTTGACAGTTCAAAGTTCAATATAAATATATATGGCTCATAGAGCTGCAGAACATAATTTGACATAATCCTCTCATTTGGCACGACACAAGATATTTTGGTCATAAAACATCAAATTTTGGATTCAACTTCAAATAGTAATAGATTCATGACGAAACGTAAAAACGTAATAGTGATAGATCTATTACAATAGTAATGACAAGAACAACACTGATCATAATACCAAAACCAAATGATTGGTTAGAATAACGGATTGCTATTGGTTGAAATAACGAAAACGTCACATTTTGGACATGTCAAAAAAATAATCAGTCACAATTTCTTAGCCTACTGTGATCACAAAAACTCCAGCAAAATTGAAGAAAACGGATTGGGCATTTTTCAAATAAATTTCGATAATGGCAATTGAATCAAACTGGCAACAAATACTTCTGTATCAATTTTCAGAACAATATCTCATAAGGGGTGTTTTTTATCAATGTTACAATTTTTGAATAATTTAATTTTTCAAGTCATCCTGTATTATAATAATAATTATTATAAAAATTTGAATGATACCAGGCATGGAGGTTGTCAGTTGTCAGGATTAGATCATCTGTCCACAGCGAGATGGATATAATTATTAAAATATTGTTTTGAAAATTGATACAGAAGTATTTGTGACTAGTCCAAATCGATATATTATAGCCATTATCGAAATTTTAAAAAAGATTAATTCGTTTTCTTCAATTTTGCTGAAGTTTCTGTGATCTCAGTAGGCCAAGAAATTGTGTTTGATATTTTTTTTTGCTGGACAAAGTAGATAATTTTGAGTAGTATCTCGAGTATATGAGAGGAAAAAAATATAGAATCGCTCTAGAAATGCGAAAGTTCACACTGTAATGTACTTTTATGTCATATGAAGAGTAGGTAAGTATACTGCTTAGCTAATGGGCTTATATCACAAAAAAAATGTATTCCATAATTCGATAGAACTCACCCAAACTAGCTCACCACCGCAAACCGTTTATCGCTGTGAGCTCCCTACGTTTTATAAAAAATTATTGAAATCCCCGATTTTTCGGACCTCTGAAAACGAGGCGATGATGTGACGTCAAAACCCTAATACTGAAACAAGACTATTCCAGACAGAGATGAATGATACATGATTTCTGGCAGAGTGAATTACCGCAAGATCACAGTTGAAAGAATTAATATATCAGTTGCCTCAGTCTCCGTCCGGCGTTTGGTATTTTCTTTTAACTATGGCGAGATGAGGTTTCTACGTCATAAGAGGGTCCGTTTTCAGATGGTTCTATTATTTATGTCCAAAAATTGAACATTCCAGTAAATTTTTCGATCGAATTATGTCGTCAATCGTTATTTATGTATGAAAGGATCATTTTAAACATGGTTTGATTTAAAAGTTCTACCAAGGTGTACACGCTCATTATATAATTGCACCCCTATTTGGAATTGGAATTTGAATATAAAAATAAATTTTCTATGACGGGAAAAAAATTAAAATTTCATCTCTGTTGACAGGTTAGAAAATGTCACTTTTCATAAATTACTTTTTTCCCACAGGAAAAAAGTTGAGTACTTCATTTTATCATATATATATATATATATACACTGTTGATGGCTTTTGTTGTGCTATAGTTCCGAAAAATAAGCCAATAACACCGTCTCGGAGATAAAACTGCAAGTCCTTTTATGTCCCATTCCACCTCGCGGTTATGTAAATTACTAAACAACCACTAAATTCGCAATTTCGGAAAATTGTATTACAGAATTAGACTGAAAGATATTTGATCACTTCAAAAGAATGATTTTGTGTCTCCCTCCACTACGCGTCGGGAAACAACACAACCTCAAGCTTAAATCTACTACTTATTTCCCTTGTATAATAAATTACTATTGCTCAGTATTTCCATTGTAGGCATTGAGGTATTTTCAGGTATTTCCTAATATGTTTATATTATAATACATTCAATAAATAGGGGAAAGACTAGAAGGGTATGTCTTGCTTATACCTCCTTTTTAACCTCGTTTTTATCCATAATAACGAATCAAATTGATAGTAGTTTTCATATTGTATTGAGCAAGGCATTGAGTTGTGATGTTATATGAATTTTTTTTTCATACATGGCATGGCGCAAAAAAATTCTCTTAAGTGTTTTTATACCATATTTGAAGGATATAGGACTAGATACATTCATACAGGGTGTTAAAAATTCCTGGCTAAGCATGGGGATCTCGGTAACCTTGAGAGATATCTACAGACTAGGTTAAATTAGGGCAAAGTTGCCACCATTCTATGGATATATTCGGAAAAAAAATTGGAGGGGTAACCACTTCATGAAATCCTGGGACAGGCTTGATGTAATCAGTATGTAATCATCATGTTATCATCATAATATAATCATCATGTGATTATCATGAAATCCATGTATTACATGATGTAATCACCATGAATCACCGTGAAATCCATGTAATCATCATGAAATCAATATTAAATCAGCATGAAATCACAATATAATCATGGTTCGTTTCGATTCGTGAAGTATCGTTGTACTTCGGTATTGTTTTGGTTTCCCTCCACTTGAAATCAATCAAATGCAGCAGGGTGGAAACAAACTGTTGTTGACTGTCAGACTCCAAAGCGAACTGAAATGAGCGTCTCCCGACAACCATCTTGGCACATTCAAGGTCAAATATGATTTGTCATATGTCACTCATGTCAAATGGTGCAAAGTATTTGGTTTTTTTGAATAGAAGATTCGAATAGCGCGTAGAAGTCGTAGAAGTTATATTTTTCAATTGAGTTTATATTTCATATGGAGGATATAAAAAGGAGGTGTGAATTAATAATAGGTATGTGTGATGCATCAATGTCCCTATCTGAAGAACAACATCGATATATTCTGAATAATTGCGATCAAATTATAGACACAATGAATGGAGAAAAGAGTATATTCATTTTGAAACAAAGCAAATCATTAATACTAATAAAGAAACAGAAAAGCAAGTACGTCTATTTTCTACTGAGAAGAAAACAACCAAAGATGCGTTGATATTCATGAAACCAAGTATTCTTGAGCAAAAAGATATAATCGGTAGTCTTTTAAATAAAACTGATTCTTGGGATTTATTCATAAGGTATTTTTTCGCGAGATCCCGTTTGTTTGCCGGGAACTGATATTCAGTTCCCGTTGCATTTTCGCGTCATAACGGTAATAGGGGGAGTATGATAATGACGTCATCAGTGACGTCAAAATTTATAAAACGGGAACTGTTTCAGTTCCCGCATCTGCGAACATGGCTACTGGCGGTTATAGTAATTGACAAGTGACATTGTATCATTATTTTCAAAGTATTATATTATTATTAGAAGTAAACATATTTATAATTGAGAGGGTTAGAAAACACAAAATATTTATAGTTATCCAAACCATTTTTGAGATACCTACTACTCACTTTTTTAATCAAGAAATGGAAGAACACCAACAAGAACACCAATATATGAAAATAACTTTCTGAAAATCGTGGCTTCATAATTGTACTTCGAAAAGTTGAATAGGATGAGACAAGTACAATCGAAGTTGAATCAAAAAAATCATCAATCATTGACAGTACTGTTGGGAATATTTTGAGATGATTTTTGTTGAGCCACCAGAGCGGCCTGAGCCAACGATCATGCAACCAAAATGCAATTGTCCATTTATTATGATCGAAAACAAAAACCCCAGCTGACAGAAATCTGAACGGTTAACCGCTTCATTTTCGTGAGAAATCAAAGGATGAACGGCCTTCGGTTTATTTTTTGGTGGGGGTATAACCGCTCTATTACCGGTGGCTGATCAACGGGAATTCGCGAAAAAATACCTATAACCTTTTCATAACAGATATTGTTCTAGATAACTATAGTTTATTTATGTATCAAACACTAAATGCCTGAAACTTATAATATTTTTTATTTGTACTAGAATTAATAGTCCCATTTCTAATTGATTTTCTTTGTATATAAATCCACTTTCCTTATTGCTACATTTATTTATGATATCATTATTGACGAGATAAGTATTACGAAGTTCATTTCAAAAATTGGCGTTAATATTTAGCTTCATGTAGTACAATTTGACCTTGGATATGCCAAGATGGTTGTTTCGGGAGGCGTGATTTCTATTCCCAGTAGACTTGTGTTATGACCGGAAATAGTAAGGGTGACTTTATAAAAACTCTTAACATTTAAGATTTAACATTTAAACATTTAAGACTTAAGAGTCTTAAGTGGAGACAGTTATAAAAAAAATTAGGATTTTAAGGCGATACATGTCTTCTGTCATTAGTGACATCTAGTTTCTGATACAAAACCAGATTTTCAAATTTTAGTAAGCTAGAAACTGGTTGAAAATCAAAATTTCATATTCTGATATCATTCTATTAATTTATATTTATATCCCAAAAATGATACCCACATCCATTATATCTCCACATCATTTTGAAAGTAATCACTATTCCTTGCCTCACAGAACCTGGCTCACTCCTTGGATCTTATGCCAAATATGGAGGCAACAGAATTGCGACATTCTAGTGTAGAAAAATTATTAACGGCAGCCTCGAGGTCTCGAGAGGAAGGAAAAACTTCCTTGAAAGCCTAAATCACCACACAAACGATAACTGGGTAAGCTGCTATTAGTGGACCAGGATAAAAAAACACGAATCTCAACATATCACGTGATGAAGATGGTTCGAAAGATTTAGGCACTTTCGTGTACAGTGTACATATTATGAGTAAAATAACTTAACCGCTCAAAAACTTCTTGTTCGCTCGACTCGACACTTGACAGGAAAGGTCACGTGACCGATTGGACCAATCACACGCTCAACCATAACACAAGTCTACTGGAAATAGAAATCACGCTGTCGGGTCGGGAGACGCTCATATACGTATTAATAAACAATACGGATCATAACGGGTGCCAGGATGAAGCCAAAAATATGAAACAAATGAATATCCATAAGGATTTGGTGGCATGATACGCATGCGCCATGCGCTATTATAGTAGTCATCAAAAACATGCGTTTCGGTGGACAATGACGTTTACTAGCCTTTCAATCAAAGCAGTATGTGTCTGATCGTTTCAAAACTTTTCCTTATGGATAGTCATTTGTCTTCAAAAATCGGCTTCATGTTTCGCTATGGAAACAGATAGAGATTATCCGTATTGATTATTAATACGTATATGGAGACGCTCGTGAACTGAATATCTACTAGTTTCTAGGGTTAGCGTTAGGGTGTAAACAAGACCTTTACAGACAGGACGCATCGAATATTGCAGGAGAGGGGATAAAGCGCCGCCACGTTTGCTGGCGCTGGCGTTTTCGATGCCTCTGTTGGCGAGATGTAGTTCACTTCGCTCTTGATAGTATATATTTATAGAATAGACCAAATATAAAAACATTCTCCTCATGTGCCCGACTCTGATAGCCCGTTGACGAATTGCGTAGCTCATAACATGTTTATTGTGTCATAGTAATGCAACCTAAAGTTTTAGATTTTGGTAGTTAATATGTCTGATGATGTCCGTTGCGCCAAAACCGGTAACATGTATTAACTGATCGTATTAAGTAAAGTGTGGTCGACCGACTTTAAGCTACTCGTTTTCTTTGAAATCATCGTTATTGTTTCATTGTTATGGTATTTTCTATCCTTCTCTATAGACAAAACATTATTTCAATTTAATTCAAACCATTTGATGTCACCCATTTAATACTTTGCAGCTGTATCGGTTGTGTCCAAATTTATCTCAATATCAATAATGAGTGTTCGTATGTGTTTTTTCTTCATCTTCGAAACATATGAACTTTTTTGCAAACTAATAGTAATTCATTTATTCGCAGGTAGTACCGTCTCCTTCCTTCTTCGTCAGAGCCTCACGTGATCCAGGAAGCACCAGAAATTCACTTACATGAAAAGAAAAAAACTAGATCACTGACCAGCAAACCTGCGTTGAAAATGGATTCAGCTCATTGTGCTGCTGAAAATGCAGGAACTAATAAAACGCAAATCACCGAGAAAGCCTTTGAATGCAGTACGTGTCTGAAAGGCTTCGACAGAAAGTCTAAATTGACTGAACACCATAGAGTTCACACTGGCGAAAAACCGTTCGAATGTGACACTTGCTCAATGAAATTCAGCAAAAAGTGGAATTTGATTGGACACATTAGACTGCACACCAACGAAAAACCTTTCGAATGTGATATCTGCCGAAGGAAATTTATCGTAAAAAGGGACCTGATTACACACATAAGAGTGCACACTGGCGAAAAACCGTTCGAATGTGACACATGCTTGATGAAATTCAGCAAAAAGTGGATTTTAAACAGACACATCAGAGGGCACACCAACGAGAAACATATCGAGTGTGAAATGTGCCAAAAGAAATTCCGCGAGAAGAGGGACCTGATCAGACATATGAGATTACACACAGGCGAGCAACCGTTTGAATGTGACGTTTGTCTGAAGAAATTCAGTGATAAAGGAAATTTGATCAAACACGTCCGAGTCCATACTGGCGAGACCCCATTCCAATGTGTTATATGTGAGAGGAAGTTCGCTTTTAAAAGTAATTTGACTGAGCACCATAGAATGCACACCGGACCCTACAAGGTTATATGCGATATTTGCAAGCAACCTGTGAGCAAAAAATATTTGCCGAATCACCATAAGCTCGCGCACAGTGGCGACAAACCTTTTCCATGCAAATTTTGTCATAAAACGTTCACTTCTAAATATTATCTGCATAGACACATCAAACTGCACGATAAGAAGAAACTTTTCAAATGTGATTTTTGTCAGGAACAAATCATCAGTAGAAGGGATTTGACTAGGTACATTGAAGAGCATACTGGCGAGAAACCTTTTCAATGTGATAGTTGCCTGGAAGAGTTCAGATTAAAAATTGAGGTGACTAATGGAATTGCTGTCAAGGATGATTCCAGTGAAAACCATTCTGAAACACAAATGAAAACTGGGGTCAATAATGAATTTGATGATGTGGAGCCAAAAGTGAAGAAAGAAGACCTCGAGGACACTTACTTACCAACAGTATTTGCGGTTGAAGATGCATTCGTGAAAAGTGACATAAAAATTGAGGTAGTTCATGATCTAGAACTGCATTTAGACATTTCGGGAAATTCTGTTGAAATAGAGAAGAATTTAGAGATAGAGTGATATAATTAATTCGTTTGGATAGAGATTTTTTAAATAACAGAAGTAATATACAATTACCTTCCGATATCTGTGTCTGATGCTTTTTGTCTTAAATTGGTATATATGAGGTGATTCAGTGTATATACATTAGGCCTCCATAGCAGAGCAACTAATATAGGGTGTTCGGTGTTCAAGTGTCGGCTGATGGAACAGTTTTTTTCTTCATTAGCCAATGATTCTGTTTTTTTTTTCACTGTATACAGTGTGTCCAAAGTCCAAAATTCGATCCTCACCATTGGGATCTCGGTAACTATGAGAGATAGAGAGTCGGTTAAATTACGAGAGTTTCAGCAAATTCAATCTTGATTCAGAATCCGTAAATAAATCTAGACTAGCTTCAACAGTCATTTTTGAGTTATTCAAGAAAAACTTAAATATTATATTTTTGTTCTTCTAGAATATCTCATAAATTATTGCTGAAACCTTCGTAATTTAACAGACTCTACTTTTGGCAATGTATGGGTGGAAAGTGACTGTGAAATTGAGGTAGTTCCTCATGATTTCCAACTGCATTCAGACATTTCGGAACATATTGTTAAAATAGGGAATACAGAGGAATATAATGATAATGGGCGAGTGGACTGATAATGAATTATTGGCATTCATTTATTCCACTGTGTCGTTAGGGACCTAAATTGATTTTTGCAACACTTCTCACACTTTTTTTTTTATGTAAATAATGAGTGTATGCAATGTTCGAAATTGTTGAATTTCGTCGAATAAAAGGTGACTTTTATGCTGTTTCGTTATTGGTCAGATATTGCTTCATTCCCAGTCAGGAAGCACTGTTGTCAAGTCAGCAATTATAATCAAGTTATCAAAAAGATGTGAGAGTCCTGTCGTTGAATAAAACACAATAGGGGAACCCATGATATTACAGTTCATTCTTGACAGGTTTTTTTAATTGCCCTGTATAAAACGTCTTTCTCTCTCTCGTCTTGTTATTGATGCTCGGCTTGTGATTAGACCGCTCGTCGTCTTCGAGGCTGATGACCATTTTCGGTATGTTTGAGCTTGACTTCTCTTAAGGATTTACATGGGAACATTTGTCAAAATGAGGCAGAATTCTCCTAGATCATTTACTAACGTACGATACGGTCTTGTCTAGACTGTTGTATTTCTTTTTGTTGATATCAAGCGGCTAGTTTTGGAGATACAGAAATAAGAAAAAAACCTCAATTTATTGTGGACATTTCTCGCGTCTTCAACATGGGTACAATAGTTTTTTTGAACTCGAATTTCTCGAAAACGGCCTGTTGCAATGTAAAAATGTGAGGGAAGCAAATTTTCAGTTGTTGATAACAAAAATTGTATTAATCTTGAAAATTCTGGCATCGTGATGCGGACTGTGATGTATCGAACTGGGCGAAGAATTGCTATGATGATTCAGTATATTGATAAGTCATGTTTATGTAACCGAATGACAAGGCGAGAGGCACTGTTAATTTGGTGATTCATTCAGATACGGACAGTGAATGAGACCGTACATATTATACTGTTATAATACAAGTGTTGAAAGAAAACAAAGTGTTTTATTTAATAAAATAGTGAACACCACAATTGGCGACGAGGATTAACTAATCGCTGAAGTCAGCAGTAAGTACAAGGGTGAAATTTTATATAAATAGTATGGCAATTTGCTTTGCATTATACCAGAAAAGTTGAGAATAATGAAGGGAAAGATTATGGCAATTGTATATGGTATTATATAGGTACTAACTACCTTGCACTTTTGTTGGTGAGCCAGAGAAAAGAAACATACAACATAAAGTCTTAAGTTCATATATTAATTCAAATTTAACAGTGTTTTGAACTACTATAGTTTTATTACCATAGCGATACAACTTTCTTAGGAAATTCAGAGTGAAGTAAGAACAGGTATAAAGAAATACCGATTTCAAAAAAAAAAAAAAAAAAAAAAACTGTATCAAGAAATACAGGACGTAGTAAAGACAGGTATAAAGAAATACCTATCTGAGAAAATACTGTATCAAGAAATACAGGATGAAGTAAAGACAGGTATACAGAAATACCTATCTGAGAAAAAGAATGTATCAAGAAATACAGGATGGAGTAAAGACGGGTATACAGAAATACCTATCTGAGAGAGACTGTATCAAGAAATACAGGATGGAGTAAAGACGGGTATACAGAAATACCTATCTGAGAGAGACTGTATCAAGAAATACAGGATGTAGTAAAGACAGGTATAAAGAAATACCCATCAGAGAAAGAGACTGTATCAAGAAATACAGGATGAAGTATAGACAGGTATAAAGAAATACCTATCTGAGAAAAATTGTATAAAAAAAAATAAATAAATAAATGCAGAGTAAAGTAAGAAAAGGTATAAAGGAATATCAATGCAAGTGCAGGGTAGTTGTAGGTAATTTCTAATGCCAGCTAATGTTGACGTGAGATTAAACACATCAATATTATGCGCATTCCGTATTGTACGCTACATTAGCATTTTGGTTGTTACAGAAAATGGCTAGTATTCCTACTCTTGATGGTTTTGATTGTGATGGAAATGCTAGTTCGGTAGGGTTAAGATGGAAAAAATGGAAGCGGGCATTAGGTATATACCTAGATGCCACAAGTATCACCGATCCGAAAAAAAAGAAAGCAACTCTGTTACATTTCGGAGGACTTGGAATGCAAGAAATCTTTTACAACCTCCCCGGTGCAGATGTTGAAGAAGACCCTACTAACAAAGAGTTGGATATTTTTAAAATAGCATTAGAAAAGCTAGATGAATACTTCTCACCCAAACAAAGCAGGGTATATGAAAGACACCTGTTTCGTCTAATTAAACAAGAAAAAGAAGAGAAATTTGAGAAGTTCCTCGTGAGGTTGAGGAAACAAGCCGAAAATTGTCAGTTTCCAAACCTTGAAGAACAACTCATTGACCAGATCACAGAAAAATGTGCATCAACAGAACTGAGGAAAAAAATCCTGACTATGGGTGATTCTGTAACATTGGCACAAATAGCTATGGAAGCAAATTCACTAGAGACAATTGAGAGACAACTTTGCGAGTTTGGAGAAAAGCAACCTAGCAGCTCATTATCACTACCCACTATTAACGAAGTGTCATACAAGCAGAAACCAAAAGGGAACAGAAGAGACTTGAACACAAAATCCTGCTCCAGATGTGGATCTAGGGATGTTAATCATAGAATCTGCCCGGCATCAAACGTTATCTGCAATAAATGTAAATTCAAGGGCCATTTTGAGAGATACTGCAAATCAACGAGGATATTTCGTCCTAGCAATGTGCCAGTTACAACGGGACCACCAACGAAGAAATTTAAATCCAGACGAAATGATGACGACATCCATAATGTTTCCGACACAACCGACGACACTGAGTATGTATTCCATCTTGATGACGATGAAGACACAGTCACCTGCGAAATTGGGGGTGCCAATATGGATGTGCTTATTGATTCGGGAAGTAAGTCCAACATAATTGCTGAAAAATCTTGGGAATCCCTGAAGAGATCTGGAATTGAAGTTTCTAAACAAATAAAGAACCCTAGCAAGATTCTCTTTGCATATGGTGCAAAAGAACCTCTGAGCATTCTAGGATATTTTGAGGCTAATATTAAGCTTGGCATGAACCAAGAAAATGCAACTTTCTATGTTATTAAGAATGGAAAGAGAAACTTGTTAGGCAAGTCTACAGCGATCTCATTAGGAGTTCTCAAAATAGGCTTAAATATAAGTAACGTAACAAACGTAGAACCTTTTCCCAAATTCAAAGATGTGTTGATACATATCCCGATAGACAGAACCATTAAACCAATAAGCCAACCTTATAGGCGGGTGCCCATTCCGCTGGAGACCAAAATTAATTCAAAACTAGATGAATTACTCAAACTCGATATAATCGAGGAAGTCAATGGTCCATCGGAATGGGTATCCCCCATGGTGCCCGTTTTAAAAGAAAACGGAGATGTCAGGATATGTATTGACATGCGTAAAGCCAACACAGGAATACAAAGGGAAAACTACCCTCTACCTACAATTGACTCACTCCTAACAAAATTTCGTAAGGCAAAATTTTTCTCGAGGTTAGACATAAAAAACGCATTCCATCAAATTGAAATCGCCCCTACATCGAGAGATATAACAACATTTATATCAAGTAAAGGATTATATAGATATAAGAGACTTTTATTCGGGATAAATGCTGCCCCTGAAATATTCCAAAAAATAATGGAAAAGATGTTACTTCCATGCAGTGGAACTGTTAATTTCATAGATGATATATTAATATATGGCATATCGGAACAAGAACATGATGCTAGGGTATCTTTTACTCTAAAAGTATTGAAAGAAAATAATGTTGCTTTAAATAAAGAGAAATGTGTATTCAAAATATCAGAGGTAAAATTTCTGGGGCATCTTTTATCACCTTCAGGAATACGACCCTTGGATAGTTATGTAGGAGTGGTTAAGTCATTTAGAGCTCCCAAAACTTCAGACGAGTTACATAGTTTCTTGGGGTTAGTTAACTTTATTGGCAAATGGTTACCAAATTTAGCTTCCTTGACAGAGCCCCTGAGAGCAATCTTGAAACTAAAGCTATCCAAGAACACAGACATTTCAGCATTCTGGACTGAGAAACAAACTCTAGCTTTCAATAAACTCAAAATCTGCTTATCTCAAATAAAGACACTAGGTTATTATGATCCAAATGATAGAACCCAGGTCGTCGCAGATGCAAGCCCAGTAGGTCTAGGGTCTGTTCTCATTCAGTTTGACAATAGCGGACCCAGAATCATTGCTTATGGAAACAAGAGTTTAACAGATGTTGAGAAGCGATATTGTCAAACCGAAAAAGAGGCCCTTGCTTTAGTTTGGGCGGTTGAACATTTTAAAATGTACTTGTATGGTAAAGACCAGTTTGAATTAATAACAGACCACAAGCCCCTAGAAACAATTTTCGGTCCTAGATCGCGTCCCTGTGCGAGGATAGAACGTTGGGTTTTGAGGCTTCAGTCATTCAATTTCAAAATAGTATATCGGCCAGGAAAAACCAATATTGCAGACCCCTTATCTCGTCTTTGTGAGCTGCAAGTACACGCACCATTTGAGAGTCACGACTTTGTCCATCAAATCGTAGAACACTCTTGCCCTCTGTTGCTGTCACGGTTAAAGAAATCAAAGAGAACACAGAATCTGATCAAGAAATTCTACAATTAAAAGCAGGCATCGACCAAGATACGTGGAGCGACACGATTAAACACTGTCAAGTATTTAAAGAGGAATTCTGTTTCAGTGATGGGATTCTGTTAAGAGGTACTAGAATTGTTATTCCCGAGAAACTCAGACAACGGGTTTTAGACTCTGCTCATGAGGGTCATCCAGGTATTGTTGCTATGAAAAGTAGGCTACGAACTAAAGTTTGGTGGCCTAAAATTGACGAACAGGCAGAAAAAATAGTTAAAGCATGCAAGGGTTGTACATTAATATCGGCCTCCAACCCCCCATATCCAATGAAAAGGAGGCAAATACCAACGGCACCTTGGGTAGACGTGGCAATAGATTTCATGGGTCCCCTACCTAAAGGGGAATATCTTTTTGTCATTGTGGATTACTTCAGTAGGTATAAAGAAATAAAAATTATGAAAACTATAACATCTGCAACAACCATTAATGCACTCAAAGAAATTTTTTCAAGGCTAGGGTTCCCGGTGTCTATCACTTGTGACAATGGCAAACAATTCACAAGCGAAGAAATAAAATCATTTTTTAGAGAAAAGGGCATAAAAATATTTCACTCGATTCCATACTGGCCTCAGATGAACGGAGAAGTAGAACGACAGAATAGGGACATCCTCAAACGCTTGAAGATAAGTCAAGGCCTTAAAACGAATTGGCATGAAGAGCTTGTAAATTATCTTATGATGTACAATAGTACACCACACGGAACTACTGGAAAAACTCCTAGTGAATTATTTTTTCGACGCCAGTTTAGGGACAAAATTCCTTCTGCCACAGATACCCAACATAGCGTTCTTGACGATGAAACAATCGATAAAGACCGAGTACAAAAAGAAAAGGGTAGGAAAAATGAAGACAGAAAACGAAAAGCAATAGATGAAAATGACATAAACATTGGCGATAATGTTTATCACAAAAATTTAATCAGGCCAAACAAGGTCACTCCAGATTATGACCCTACCCCACACACAGTAATAGAAAAAAGGGGCGGGGATATCTTAGTCCAAAATTCTGAAACGGGTCAGGAACTAAGGCGAAATATTGTTCACCTTAAAAAGATAGAGGGTCAATGGCAAGTACAAAGTAGGGATGACGATAAAGTTAACTAATGGTACCATTTAAAATAAAGCTATTCCTTTCCAGATTGCAAAGGACCAAACGCTCCTTACCTCTTCTAACAGTTGATGGAGAATTAGCATAATAAAATCATTAATTGAATTCATTAATTGAATTAGGTTTTCATATGTATCTATTTACCATTGTCATGATTATATGAAACGAATATCATTCTTAGTTTAGGGGTTATATCTTAGATCTTATGTTTAACCTATAGTATGTATTATTATTGTTGTTGAACATATTGATGTTTGTTAATTATTTTGATTTAGTTAAGCTATTCGTAATTTAGGTTTAAAACAAAGGAAGAGATGTGATGTATCGAACTGGGCGAAGAATTGCTATGATGATTCAGTATATTGATAAGTCATGTTTATGTAACCGAATGACAAGGCGAGAGGCACTGTTAATTTGGTGATTTATTCAGATACGGACAGTGAATGAGACCGTACATATTATACTGTTATAATACAAGTGTTGAAAGAAAACAAAGTGTTTTATTTAATAAAATAGTGAACACCACACGGACAATCAAAACTACAGAAATAACAAATAACTCGCACTACCGTATGTTGCAGTGGCTGGCCTGCCAGCTACCTCGTTAAGCCGCGTCGGAGCTCCCACTAAGCAGCATTGGTCCGCTCTCACGCTCAGCTGGTAGTTTTCCATACCCACCTACATACACAATACCCCTTCCTACTTCTCCTCTGATGCTCACAACAAAGTTTCTCACAATCACATCATCATCATTTCTTCCTATGTGTTCTGTGTAGGCTTCGTTACTAACTCTATGCGCCACTTATTTAGGAGCAACACTGTCAATTGGAACGTAACAGCGAATCATGCAGGACTATCCTCAGCCGATGCTCCGAAACTTCACAATATCCATTTCGTAAATTAAACAATAAAAATCTAACCTATAACTCAGCCTTATATACATGGTGATAAGTGACATTGGAATAAATAAAATGATTTCGACAAATACACAGGACACCTATAGAAAAAATATAGGAATCAAATAAAATCCAGGGTGACACTATTTCACCACCCAAAGTTCTACACTGTAGCAATTCTGAAGTCACCTTTTACAAATTTCCGTGCGGAAGTCAGAAGGCGATTTTTATTAAATTTTCAAGATGAAATTTCTCGTTAATTAGAAGAATTAGCAAAAATCTGATATCCTGGGAATATCCGTTGGCATCTATATTTTATTGATTTGCTGAATATATGAACTCATTTCAAAAACACCTCGTATAGATAAGAAAATGAAAGAAAATATCCTAATTTTTTTTTCACCCCATCCCGTTTACCTACTATTGATATCGGAACTAGTCATACTTATTCGAGAATTAATCGGTTGAAAGGATGACTAAATTCGGTCATTTTCGAATGATGAATCAAACCAATCGCAGTCTCGTACTAGACTTCATCGCATACGGTCGATTAAAATGATAATAAAAAACGAGTGGAAAGTTGGAATTCATATTCGGCTTAGTGATTGTATCTTCATTTGTGTGTGTTAAAGTTGAATATTTCAAAGATGGTAAAAGTGTTTTTGAATAATATATATGGAGGCATCCATCACGTGGTTGGTATTATGCTTCGGTATTCATCATATTCAATCGAAAATTTCAGATATTGAGTACTTCGGAAATTTTGCTAGCAATGACCGCTCTATATTTTGTTTCCATTTCTGTAGCTGTTGTTTATCAAGGAGGAAATGGAATAAATGAAATGATTCCCTTCTATTCTTGCAGTTTTCAACTACACAATTAGCCATTTTAATCTTTGAAAAACCCGAATTTCCAAATAATTCAATGTCATGTACGTTCATGAATTATCAGTGCCCGCCAAATTGGTCATGTCACTTAAAATTTTTTAGGGTTATGCCTTCTGTCACTGTTTGTCATAGTGTCCATGTTACAGCAAAACTGTCAAATACATACAGGTACTCTAGCTCCAATAGATCTATTACTATTCCACGGAGAGTGTTACGATATTATGATTTGTCATGAATCTATTACTATTTGCTGTTAGCACCAAAATATGATGTTTTGTTACTGAAAAATCTATTTCTGTGTTCAGCGGATAATTATGTTCTGCTCTATGGTTCCATGTTCTATATTTATGTCATAAGTTCTGTGTGACTTCTGCCTCATTCCTGTCAAAACTGTCTAAATTGTGCGATATGGTTTGACAAGAATGACATTCAGAATATTAAATATTAGATTTTTCGGATCTATTACTTTTTGATACAAATCTCTTACCTTTTTCCAAATAAATCTATTACGAAAAAATCAGACAGGATTCAGGAACAACACCAACGTCACCAACAAGGCAACAACCTAAAGCGGGGTTCACAACCAAACTTTTTACGTTTTGCTTTTTACGTTTCGTATTCTGATTGGTGAAGCAGAATCTGAAATTAAACGTGAGCAAATGTCATTCACAACAACAAAAAAATCGTGACTTTTTATGGCTCAGTTGCCTTGGTTTTGTTATGTTTTTCATACTGAAATGAAGTAAATGATCATAACAATAATATTGATCAGATAATTAATAATATTGAATTGATAGAACTGGCGGTGATAAAAATTGATCCTTATTCAATACTTGAAGAGAAAAATCAATCTTCAACAAGAAAATAATGAATTGAACAGTATACCTATCTACTATTCTGTGGATTCACGAAAAAATCATGAAAACATCATAACTTCCATATTATTACAACAGAATGTTTCATATTATTCGTCTATTTTTACTATTTTCACAGACGATGGCTTCTTGCAACGCAAAAAGCTGAATATTTTCAGCTTTTTGCGTCATTTCAATTACAGATTTTGCTTCACCAATCAGAATACGAAACGTAAAAAGCAAAACGTGAAAAGTTTGGTTGTGAACGCCGCTTAATGCAACAACACAACTGTGCCAACACAACAGTGCTCTAGCTGAAATGAAAGTGCTACAAATTACAAAAATTAGTAGCCAAAAGTCAAAAGTCTGATAACTAAACTCCCCTCTCCTCTTTGATTAAACCCATTAGTCCATGGTCCATCAATGAATGGAATAACGTTGATTTGTGTTTCCCTCTTGAGAACTGGATCCTGGATTTGTTGAAATCCTTAAAACTATATTTGAAGTGTTGAAATTGAGATGCTGAAACCTAGGCAAAGATCGAGGCTAAGACCGTAGTGCCGTTCCATTAGTCCATCGATAAATGGATGTTGATGTGTTCCCCTTTTGAGAACTGGTTTCTTGAAATCTGGGATCTAAACTCCAAAGACCATGTCGAATCATACACTATTTGAAGACCTGCTAAAATAGCATGCTGAGATGGAGGCTAATATTGATGAACCAAACAGACTACAATCCTATAATAAAGTTAACAAGTGATCAATCATCTCAAAGTGAGTGGAATTCAAGTTACAAGTAGATTCATATCACATCACTTTGATTCAATTCAACTTTTGAGGTACTATGTTAGGACACCTTATGTACTGTCTGAATCAAGGTCAGAATTCACCTCTGAATTCACTTGATAAAGGTGTATTTTGTAGTACTTGCCTAATAATTGCACCTCCATATGAATTTTGAATCCAAGAATAAATTACATGTTTGAGTGAATAAACAGGCAAATTTGCTCAGTTTATTCATTATGGTCATAGGGGAGCTTTATCTCTTGGAGATCATGAAAGGAGATTCCTATAATGTTCCTGGAACATTGCTCATACCTAGGGAGGACAGGGAGAGGAGGTAGATAGGTGTTGGCAATTTTCGTAAACTTTTGGAAGTTATAAGTTCTTGGGAATACTTCCATTGGCAAAGAATTCCAATGCTTAGCCAATCTAAAGATGAATTATTTTTAATAAATAGGGGCAAGACTGTCTTGGTTATAGCTGCTTGTTAACTGAATTATCAACTATACCTAACCAATCATGTTGCCATTATTTTTCCAATGGAATTGAGCAAAGAATTGAGTAGAGTTATGTTATATGAATCTTACTTTTATACAAGGGGCAAACAAATCTTATGAAAGTGTTTGTTGTGGTGTTTGTATACCATATGCTAAAACAAAATTTATTGTTACATAATCAGAGTATAATTTTGAATCACAAATCATAGTATTATCAAGGGTATTCTAAAATATAAACTTAGATTTATACATACACATATCATCAGGTTACTGAAATCTGCTGAAACACAAAAATTATGGTTGAAATAATGAAGAGGAGGAACTCTTTATCAATTTGATGCACTCAAAAATCATTTGGATCAGACAATCAAGAAATGGAAACTTCTATTGAAACATAGTGAGATTCACCAAGTATTCAGAAAATTTTACCTTCATACCATTTCAAACTGTCATGTAGATAGTTGTTAGTTTGCCCCTTGACTATTATACATATATTGCAAATCATGTTATTCTGGATGTTTTCAATGGGTAAAATGTATACCTATAATTAATTCTGATCTATGAAGGAATCTGGATCACTGAAATATCTGCATGTACATTTGTGAAAACTTCAAATTTCAAGTTTCCTCCCCATATCAACCATTTATACAGGATGTCAGGAAATTATTTGTTTCCTGATTACCATACAACTAGCTAGGGCTAGGTTATTTTACTTGGGTATTTTACTTGCGTAATCAAAGTGTTCCTTAAATATGTGTTCCTTAAATATCGTCTCAACCAAGGTCTCAACTTATAAATAAATACATGGAATTTTTAATGTACAAAAATCTAGGAATACCCGGAATTCCGTGGATTTCTTTGGAACTAATTGACATTTTTTGAATTCCTAGAATTTCTGTGGAATTATTTGAGATTGCTCGAAACTCCTTAGGATTCCATAGAACTAGAACTTCTTAGGATTCCATGGAACTCCTTAGGATTCCATGGAAGTCTCTAGACATTTTCGACATTTTCTCAAGAATATGAGTGTTAGTTTTGGATGCTCAGGAATTGGGAAATTAGGAATAGGAAATTAGAAACATATTGAATCCAGTATCATCAAGAAGCTCTTGGAAAGCTATTTCCAATGGTGAGGAAATATATAGGGTGTTCAATTTAAAATTCATTGTTTTTGCAGCTTCTCCCTTTGTATTAAAATTTGTCATAAATTGAAGAAAAATTGGGGTGGTATTTTATAACTTGTCACCCGGTAATTTTCTAGAATATTTGAATACTTTTCAATCAACTCAAGGTTTCAATTCGATTTTAATCTCGGTTTTAATACTTGAGAGTTAAATACTTGTTTTGCATCCACGATGATTTCATCGCGCTAGTGCGGTAAACTACCTTATTACGACCACTTATATAGAATTTACAGCTCTAATGCCGTAAATTTCGTTTTGTAGTTGGTTTTCAATTTGGTCGGGTTTCAATCATGTATTGTAAGTGTGAAAAGTGTATAGTTTGTTCATCATGATCCTGTAGACTTATTTCTGTACTATGAGGACTAGGTATGTATGTTTTTCTCCAAGTAAGTATTCCGTAGTTTTGAGTTATATCTGTCAGACTCTAGTCAAATAGAGAGTTGAAATATAACATGTGAACTCCATACTTTGATATAATTCCTTTTTTTCGTCGACTTCTACAGAAAATCACATTTTACGTTCTAATTTCCACGAAAAGCCGACTATTTCCGAAGGCAAGTACTTTTCGTCCGCAGACACTAACTTTTCGTCCGCTGCAGGGTTGCCAGTTCTACTGAATTTTCAGTAGATCTCCTGATTTGCAAATTGATCTACTGATATGCTGAAACATTCATACACTCATAAATTGCATGATATTTCGGCACGCTCTGTTTTAATTAATTTTACAAAATAAGTGTCAGTAGATACTAAATCAAAAGTAAAGATGAGAATATTGAAGCGGTTGTAATGCCCCCAACTTTCTTCGTTCGTTGGCCTACTACAGGGGGTCGTTACAAAGTTTTTTTTTTTTTCGATCACTGGGTTCGTGATTATTGAGTCAGGAGGCAGACTGAGATTGTAGACATTAAGACAACATATAGATAGTTACTGGGACATATATTCAGACAGGGTCAGGCAGAGGTTACAGGTTACAGGCAACAAAATCAAAGTTTGCTTACATTTTAGATTGCACATTTTTGTTACACTGTTCACTTGTTTTTAATTGGCGAGAGATTCACTTCACTTTTACGTCTTAGTCACAAAAGTTTCAGTTTACAATAAATCTACCTGACTGGTTACTTACACAGGTATTATTAACCAAGTTCACTGGTACTGTTCGAACGCATCATGTTTGATAAACAGATACAAAGTCGGCTGGATACGTTTTGTATTGAGTCACGTTTGAGACTTGACATTTTACATTCTGGTCAATAGATTCAATGATTGCACTTCAATAATTATTCCCGAGGCTCACTAACAAAACTTTCAACTAACACAACGGAGATCGAGACATATCGTATTGGAGACTGATCAAGACTGCTTCAAGAGTAACTTCAGACTGTCTTCTCTCATTCGGATTGTTTATGCTTTTATACAGAAATTAACAATACATTTTGGGAATTTTTCGTAGATTTTTGAACGATAAATTACAGATGTTAGGATTAATTTGCGAAACTAAAAAGATTTCGTTGTAGTTCTGAATTGTTATGACGATAAATAATTTAAAGCTTCAACTCATACTCTTGATGTTAATAAAACTGTCACTTGCTATAATTTTCCATTAACCCTTTTTCAGGGAATAATTCAATGTCGTTTATGATTCTCATTAATTTGTCTTGACTTCAATTTGCACAAGTGAGATGATCTCGATGTAACTCTCTAATGTTATGATAATAATTCACTTCATGATTATTAACAAAATTGACAATTACATGCTCTTTCCTTTACGTATTTGGGCTAAATAATAATTTATTGATCTTTCGAGCCAATCAGATTAAAGTCACTCCCCCTTTAATGAACTTATAAATTCTCTGCAAATTCTCATCAACGTCATTTTTGTATCTCAATTCGGTCCTGTGATATTAACCTGCTTCGTTCTCAAGTGACCAGTGAATTCGTTTTACAAAGGTAACGTACCTACTTATTTTATACATTCATTTATGCTTATGATGCTGCACTCAATTCAAAATAAACATTCGTCCGTTCGCGTAATAATATTGCCTTGTTAGTTCTTTCGAATTATTCCTCTTAGACGCATAATAAAAGTTATTCTTGTATTCTTCACTGTACTAAGTTCAAAAGAATTCAGAAATTCACATGATTTTGTCTAAGATACCCGTTCATTACACGGTTTTGATCGATAATGAATGGTTTCGACACAAAAAAATCCTAAAGTTGAAAAATCTAGATTTTAAACACCCTATACCTATGTTATCATTCCCGCTAGACCCCAAGTGTGATAGATCGATGGAATCAGCTTTTCAAGGAGAATCTGAAAATCAAATAAAATACAGGGTGTTCTATTCAAAATAAGGAAGTTGAAAAAATCCGGAAGTGGCAACATTGGCTATAACATTTTCAAATCCACCACGTTTTGAAATCACACAGTACATAAATTCAAAAAAATCCAACAACAGGATACCGAGATAGTCACCTGTTTCCATACATATCAGCGACCCTGTATATCCTACTTTTCCAACCTGAAGGATTAGAATTACTTGTGGAAAGGTTCGATATTTTCCGAAAATGAGGGTTTATCGAACCTTTCCACAGGTAATTCTAATCCTTCAGGTTGGGAAAGTAAGATCTAATACAGGCTGATTTTAAAATGAGTGCATATATTCAAGACATATATATGAGAGAGTCTAACAAAAATTACTAAAATATTTGATTTTTCCTAAGTCTTCACATTAACGAGAAATTTCATTTTGAAAATTGAACATAAAATGCTTCGAAATTCGAGTACGCCACTGGGAAGCAAGTGAAATCTGCGGAATCCTAGGGAATCCACAATTCGTCATTCACTAAAGTCAAAACAAGACAGTGATGCCAGATTGTTTCAGAGACGAATATCCTGATAAAAATTTGTCACAGAATGAACATGAATTGAAATAGGTTATGGAAACTAATAGAGGTGAATGTAATATGTACAGGAGCCTTATTTTTTAAAGTTTACTGAGAGAACTGTGGGGTGATTATCTCCAAGGATCACGAGAGACGGAGAGAAACATGAGGGGAATGATAGAACGTCCCCCTTCCTTCAATTCGAAAATAAGGCCCCAGCGGGTAGATACAAAATTAGCAGACAATAAATAGGTACACAACATACACAAAGTTGAAAATCGACTCACCTAGTAGATTTTCTCATACCTGCTCGAACAGCAAAACTCCCGAGAGCAAACAAATACTAATATCGAGTCCAGTCCATCCAATTATTTTATTTTTTATTTTACGTTTACAATTATTTTACAAACCAGCCGACACAAACAAAACTATTATCATATGATCTGTCAACATCATTTCTCAAAACAGCAGTATCTGACTATCTGTGACCATAGATTTCCTCTTTGCTGTGACCTTTGACAGTACTAACTAGGATTGTTCGCGTTCTATTACTATTTCACGAAGATTGTTACGATATTACGATTTGTCATGAATCTATTGCTATTTGCTATTAGCACCAAAATATGTTCCGCCAATACTAAAAAATCTATTTCTGTGCTCAGCGGATAATTATGTTCCGTTCTATGTTCTATATTTATGTCAAAACTGTGATTAGTGCGATAGGGTTTGACAAGAATGACATTCCGAATGTCAAATGTCAGATTTTTCGAGTCTATTACCTTTTGATACAAATCTGATACCTTTTTCCAAGGAAATCTATTACGAAAAAATCAGACCCAGGAACAACACTGACTAGTAAATGTAAAGTTTTGTTTCCGACAATTTGCTTGGAAAGTGACGATGCATTTCTCAAACATTGAGCTGAATGATATGGTTCTTATGTCGGGTCGTTATTGTGCGGGGCCCATGAGACTCCTCGAATGACACGAAATTGTAGCGATGCAAGGAGGTGGAAGGAAGGGTCTAAAGGATTTTTCAGTAAAAGAACTTCCAAGGGGAGGTGTTAAGATATACGCTTTTCTAGCTTATGTGTACAAATCTTGGGTGAGTCCATTTTAAAGTTTTTGTATTATCTTTCTGAAATTCAAGACCAGGGTTAACTTCTTCCCCATGTACATTTTCTCGATTATACATTTTATTTAATATCTCCTAATTGTCATGTAGAGTGGCAACGTCGCTTCGTTCATCACGGTCGACTGCGGATCGCAAACGATAGTTGTGACAGAAGTAGAAATCTGGGCGGAAAAGGGGTATTTTGCCCCAAATCTATTTTGATCCTAATAATATTTTTAATAGTGCTATTCGGTAGTATACCTCAAGCTTTCTTAGTGTTTAAAATATATGCACTTATTTTAAAATCAGCCTGTATATAAAATTCTCCTGTCCCGGTCACGGTGTTAGTGGTCGAACTCCTCCGAAACGACTCGACCGATTCATATGAAATTTTTTGTGCGTATTCGGTAGGTATGAGAATCGGTCGTAATCTATTTTTTAATTCGAAAATTCAAGATGGCGGATCCAATACGGCGGACGAGTATTGTTATCCGATTTCATTTGGGGGTTTTCGGGGTCGGAGATTATGATTCTTTCGTCAAATTTTGGAAATTCAAGATGGTGGATCCCAATTTGGTAGACGAGTTTTGTAATTATGGTCAGATTCCATTCAAAATTGGTATCTGGGGGTTTTCGATGTCGGAGATTATGATTTCTTCATCAAAATTAGAAAATTCAAAATGGCGGAACCAATATGGCGAACGAGTATTGTAATTATGGTCAAATTCCATTCAAAAGACTAGACTCGGCTATCAATTTGCAGACTCGACTATTGTGGTGTTCAGTTGAAAAATGTCACTTTTGATATCACCGATATATTTTCCATTGTTAAGGGAATATTTTTAATTCGAAGATTGTTATTTTCGTATACTTTACTACTCTGAATCATCGGGATCTTGTTAGGTAGTAAAGATACAAGGACAGTTGAAAAGAAAAATATCTGTTCTGCATCAGCATCATCACCACCCTGATATCTACTTCACCGCCCTTTTGTTTCGAAGTTAGTTTTTGAGTTGTTTTCAATTTCTATTCATGTATTGTGAATGTTTTTCTGGGCCTTGCAGACTAGGTAAGTATGTTTTTCTCCAAGTAAGTATCCCGTAGTTTTAAGAGTCCCGCAAGGCTCTATCTTCAATATCAACCGAGAAACCTAGCAGTCTCAACCAAAACGGGATGCACTGTACATTTGTGAAACTGCAAATTTCAAATTCTCATTCCACATGCAATTTGGAAAACTTCTGATGCATGTTCTCCCTTTATCAACTCTTTATACGGGATGTCTGGAAATGATTAGGCTCGTGATTAGCATAAAACTTGCTAGGTTATTCTACTTGTAAAATAAATGTGTTCCTTATACAGGGTGTCCGGAAATTATGCGCAAAAAATCAAAGGGGTGATTCTGCATGAGAAAGCATGAAATTTATTTCATATATACTTGGGTCGGGAAATGCATAGTTTTCAAGATACAGTGTGCTAAATCTATTAGAAAACAATCAGTATTTTATGAATATCTCAAATATTCTGCCACCGATTCTCTTGAAATTTGGCAATAATATTCTTTGTCATTAGGGGCTGATTTAGCCATAATTGAATAGGAATTGTGGAATCCAGTGGCGTCCCGGGGGCACCATACCGAACATTATTATCAATGAAATGTGCGCCACTGATTGTTTTACATTCTGTATCTTAATATCCTAATGATTAACTAAAAATACAACATTTTGGTCTCTTGAATTGTTTTGATATTTTGCTGCGTTTCCGAAGAAAAAAATAAAAACCAATGCATTGTATAAATTTGTGCAAAACATTGCTTCAAAAACAGGGGTGAAATTAAATGTGTGATCCATGTCCATAGACGGAGAAAAAGAATGATGATTCATTTTCTTCAAATATTTTATAATACATGTTTGACACACTTTGTATTATCGAAAACTACGCCTTCCTGGACCAAGAATACATAGTCTATATCTAAGGGCATTGATCACGCATTTATTTTCACCCCAGTTTTTGAAGGAATTTTTTGGCAAAATTTTATGCAATAAATTGGTTTTTTTTTCGATGGAAATGAAGCAAATTATCAAAACAATTCAAGAGACCAAAATGTTGTATTTTCAGTTGGTCAATAGGTTATAAAGATACAGAATTCAAAAAAATCAGTGGCGGACATTTTATTGACAATAATATTCGGTAGGTTGCCCCCCGGGACGCCACTGAATTTCATAATTCCAATTGAATTATAGTTATATCAGCCCCTCATGACAAAAAATATCATTGCCAAATTTCAAGAAAATCGGTGGAAGGACATTTGAGATATTCATAAAAAACCGATCATTTTTAAAAGTTTTAACACACTGTATGTTGAAAACTACGCATTTCCGGACCCACGTACATATGAAATTAATTTCTTATTTTATCATGTAGAATCATCCCCTTGATTTTTTGCGCATAATTTCCGGACACCCTGTATATTTCTCAACCGGGGTCTCAACACAAAAATTAAAACTTCGAACTTTTTGTTTACAAACAACTGGCAATCCCCGGAATTCCTTGGAATTTCTGGAACTCCTCGGAATTCCTGGAACTTCTTGGAATTCTTTGGCTTAACTGAGGTAGAATTTTCGTATTCAAACCAATGGAATTCTGCCGATTTCTTTGGAAGTAATTGAAATTCATTGAGTGATCAACGGTAGAATCCGGGAGAATCCTGGTCTACAAACAACCGATATTCTTCGAATAGGCTAGTGGAATATTTTTTTTAATTTTTCATATGGAATCATCACTCAACTACCTTGCAATTCCATATTTTTTTTGTTTTTCTTCGGTCGACTTTAAGGTCCTCAAATCATCAATACCGGAAATAAAAACTGATTTCACACTTCGTGAGTGTTGGGACAGGCAATAGCACAGTTGCCATTTGTTGAAATATGATTGGCAACTCAGGAAATATTATTCATTCAAGAATTCATAAGTTCTCAATTATGTATTAGTAATATTCTTATTCAGCTATAAGAAATCCATTGTCCTGAAATTTTTCCACTTATGTGTTGTTGTTTATTGCTTATAAAGAATTTGTATAAATAATGATTACTTATATCAATTTACATCATAGAACACTCGATCCGTTAAACGTGACAACACGGCGAACGGATTGTGGGCTTTGTCTTGTCAGTTCTCAGCATTCAGCAAATGTTGTCAAATCTCCAACAAATACATGATATTTTGTTATGGAGTATATGAAATATTTTGACATGCTGGTTGCTCGAAAAAGTCATAAATGAATAACTATAATAATAGTGTAGTGGATCAATCTTCATCAATCTCCCTGTGAGATTTTATGGATGAAGTGAGTTGTCAATTCTGAAAGATAATAGAATAATTAAAGGATTTGGTTGATCCAACATTTGATAGTTTTACTATTAAATTAATATTGAGGATACTGAGAAAACTGGAAAAGTCAGAGCAAAATAGTTCAAGTAATATTTCGAGAAGTAGAAATCGAGACGTTCGATTTCAGAGATGTTTACAATCAAGATCTCCGTCTCCTCTTCCTAGTATTTGCTGGTATCATCGTCAATTCAAAAAGAATGCCACCAAGTGTATTAAACCATGTAATTTCAATAAAAATTCGGAAAACTACGCAGCCAGTCATTAATGGCGACCAATGAATATGGCATTAAGAACAGTCGCCTTTTTATATTTGACCCTACAACTAAAATAGAATTTCTCATTGATACCGGTGCAGATATCTCCGTCATTCCTCAACCAACTGAAGAAACCCCAACCATTAGACCACTTTATGCAGCCAATGGAGGTAAAATCAATACATTCGGAGAGAAATTATTGACTTTCAGTTTAGGACTGCGTCGAAGTTTCACTTGGAAATTCATTGTTGCTGATGTTAAAAAGTCTATCATTGGTGCAGATTTCCTCAAAGAATTTGGTCTTCTGATAAATCTGGCTAGAGGAAAGTTGATAGATCGAATAACCCATTTGGAGAACACAGGAATAATTCGAAATTCTGATATACCAATTATCAAATCTATCAATATCGAATCACCCTTCTATGAAATTTTAGCAGATTTTCCAGATTTAATTAAACCCTTATCGAACAAATTCCATGTGACTACTCCAGTTTCTCACCAAATTGTGACTCATGGCCCCCCAACTCATTGTCGAGTAAGAAGATTAAATCAAGAAAAACTCCAAGCAGCTAAACGAGAATTACAATACATGTTAGAAAATGGTATCATTAGGCCATCAAAAAGTTGTTGGGCGAGTCCATTACATTTAGTCAAAAAACCTAATGGTGATTGGCGACCCTGTGGCGATTTTAGATTACTCAATGCTAAAAGTTTTCCAGATCGTTATCCCATTCCAAACATCAAAGATTTTGTGAATGATCTATCTGGTAAACGAATTTTTTCTAAAATCGACTTGGTAAGAGCTTTCCATCAAATCCCAATGGCAGAAGAAGACATCGAGAAAGTTTCACTTGGAAATTCATTGTTGCTGATGTTAAAAAGTCTATCATTGGTGCAGATTTCCTCAAAGAATTTGGTCTTCTGATAAATCTGGCTAGAGGAAAGTTGATAGATCGAATAACCCATTTGGAGAACACAGGAATAATTCGAAATTCTGATATACCAATTATCAAATCTATCAATATCGAATCACCCTTCTATGAAATTTTAGCAGATTTTCCAGATTTAATTGAACCCTTATCGAACAAATTCCATGTGACTACTCCAGTTTCTCACCAAATTGTGACTCATGGCCCCCCAACTCATTGTCGAGTAAGAAGATTAAATCAAGAAAAACTCCAAGCAGCTAAACGAGAATTACAATACATGTTAGAAAATGGTATCATTAGGCCATCAAAAAGTTGTTGGGCGAGTCCATTACATTTAGTCAAAAAACCTAATGGTGATTGGCGACCCTGTGGCGATTTTAGATTACTCAATGCTAAAAGTTTTCCAGATCGTTATCCCATTCCAAACATCAAAGATTTTGTGAATGATCTATCTGGTAAACGAATTTTTTCTAAAATCGACTTGGTAAGAGCTTTCCATCAAATCCCAATGGCAGAAGAAGACATCGAGAAAACTGCAGTCATCATTCCTTTTGGTTTGTTCGAGTTTTTGAAAATGCCGTTTGGATTGCGTAATGCTGCACAAACCTGTCAACGTTTTGTTCACGAAGTAGTTCGAAATTTGGATTACTGTTTTCCCTATATAGACGACTTTCTTATTAGTTTAAGGCAGCTTTTATATGTTCGAAGGCAGCTATATGTTCCGGTAACCAAACAATTGTAGCTCTGTCCTTCGGGTTAACTTGTAGGAAACGATTCAATGGTGATAAAATAGCAGCGGCATTTGAAATAGATCCTCGATAGAAGTTGATCATCCCAAGAAATCTTCTCAAAGAACGTATATCGTCAGGACGTTGAAAAATCACCAAAGCCTCAACTTTATTTTTTAATGGTTTTATTCCCTCTGCAGATATCGAATATCCCAGAAAATCGATGTTGGTCTTCCCAAACTCAGATTTTTCGGGATTTATTATTATACCAGCGGTTTGAAATCTTCTGAATACCTCCCTCAGATGTTCCTTATGTTCAATAAGCATTGCTTCTGTCTATCAGGTATGTCTCATGAAATATTCAATTTAGATGTGGATTTATTCAACGGCAGGACTCTAACAACGTTTTGATGACTTGATTATAATTGGTGGCTTGACAACCTTGCTTCATGAGTGGGAATGGAAGGTTATCTGACCATCAGGAAACAGCATAAAAACTGAACATGGCCAAATAGCGGCCATGACGGCACGTTTGAAATGAGCTCTGAAAATCAACAGTTTCGAACAACGCATAGACAATTCATTTACATGAAATAATCATAAGGAGTGTTGCAAAAAAATATATAGGTCCTTAACGACACTGGAGTAATTGAATGTCAATAATTAATAATCAGTCCAGTAGCGCATTTCCCTGGAATTTTATGGAATTCCTTGAAACTCCTTAGGGTTCCTTTGAAGTCTCTGGACTTTTTTCGGTGAACAACGGTGAAATACTGGTCTACAAACAACTGTAATTCTTTGAATTTCGTGGATTAGGAATCCAAGAAATTCTTTGGAACTATTCGGGTAGGCTGAGAATTCTGGTCTACAAGCAACTCGTATTTCTTGGTTTCCTTTGGAATCCCTTAGGTGAGGTGCGATGGAAATTTGGTTTAAAATCAACTGGAATTCCAAACGTTAGTGTACAGGATTGAGGAAGTTTGGGATATGTATCAAATTAACCAAAATTGCTAAGTTATATAAACATTTATGATGGACTGCAGAACTTGGTCTGGAAAGAACAAAGTTGTATAGGAACCGAGATAAAAACGCATCTGATGTCAGAAATTGTCAGTTTGCTGGGAATTGGTTCAAATGCTTTGTATTTGGTCTTGGGAAGTTCTAGGAACTTCGGGAAGTTTTTCTCCATACGAAGTTTGTTGTACACGTTTTTGCGTCATGATTACCCCATTAAGGAATTCTGTCATTCTTTGGAATTCTATCGAATTCTTTCAATTCGCTGGAATAGTACGGAATATCCCAGAATTCCTTGGAACTCCTTGGAAAATTGAAGGATTGTTATGAAAAAAACAAGGTGTTTGCTTGTAAATGGGTTTCACTGAAATTGTTTGTGAGACAATATAAAGCGAGTTGGTATAGTACAATATGTAATATGAGTAGACCAAAACATGCGCAATCAACATACGACGTAACTGAGCTTTCTCCCCCACTGGCCGTATCAAAATTTTAACGAATTTGTTGCAACCTTTAGGTGCTCACTATAAAAAAATGTATTTTAAGAAATATACGTGTTGTATTTGTAATGGCAAAACCTTGAGTGAATATGGGATACCTAGTATATATTGGTTTCCAATATGAAAGTTGATGTATCTTGAAAATGTAGAATGTGGCAACAGTGGTCATGTTATATCGCGGTTAGTAGGCATTCCGCCTCTCCAGTCCAGCACTTTCCCTCCACCTGTCTCCAAACCACGTGACCCGACTAGTCAATCACAGGCCGGCTTGGAAATGTCACGGAACACCACGGAAATGTCACGGAACACCACTGAAATGTTCCGTGACATTTCCGTGGTTTTCCAGTGTTCCGTGACATCACTGTGACATTCAGATGGTGTTCCGTGACATTCCAGTGGTGGTCCGTGACGTTTCCGTGACTTTTCCGTGGTGTTCCGTGACATTTCAGTTGTGTTCCGTGACGTTTCCGTGACATTTCCGTGGTGTTACGTGACATTTCCAGCCGGCCTGTGATTAGCTAGTCGGGTCACGTGGTTTGGAGAAAGGTGGAGGGAAGGAGCTGGACTGGAGAGGCGGAATATCTACTACGGTTTTTATTCATGTATTGTAATTGTGAAAAGTGTTTCGTTTGTTCATAATGTTTTTAAAAACGCTTTCTGGGCTATGAAGACTATAGGTAAGTTGAGGTAAGTATATTTTTCCCTATGTAAGTATGCTTTAGTATTAAAGAGTTATATCTGTGAGAGCCGAGTCAAATAGAGAGTTGAAAGATATAATGTGGGGGCTCCATATTTTTTTATCGCTTGGTTCGCACGAAAGGGAATCCCATAATGTTCGAAAAACATTGGGCGTACCTAGGGAGGAAGAGGAGAGGAGGTAGGTGTTGGATTTTTATTTGTGAACCTTTGGGGATTATAAGTTTTTGGAAATACTTCCTAGGCAATGAATTCCAGAGCTTTCCCTTCCTATAGAGAAACGAGTTTGTCGAGGTTGACAACTAAAGGACGTGCTGACTTTTCTACTACGCGAATTAATTATCTGTTACCGATGTAGTGATATTGTGCATTTTGCTTACGGATTTTCTTTATGATACAGATTTTGACCCATGGAGACATGTACTTTTTATTATATGATACGTATTTTCTGCTTAAAGGAAAAACGTACGTTCGCTTCTCAAAATTGAACCCCCTCTCAACTCTACTTTGAGAGATATGGAAAAATGTTGAATGAAATATTTGTTTGAAACGCCCCGAACGTTTATTTTGTGTAGTTGTTTTATACACGGCGTTTCACAGGTGAAGGTGAAGATTTCAATGGTAGATAGTCTTTATAACGGAGATACAAGGTGAATAATTTTTCCCTCGTGTTTGGGTGTATGATAAATTCATATTCAATTGTTCCCTCGTCCATAAGTATCAAACTACCCAGTATATTTTCCTCAGATTTGGTATGGAGCTTTTACTTGGAACATTGAATTTATTGACCTATCTGGCGGAATGGAACTCCAGGTTCGGTTTCAGGAAAACTTTACATTTATTCGAAATATATAAAAAAACAGTGTATTTTATAATTACCCAAGTTTAACAAAAGAATCGTGAAGTGGAGAAAAAACTGAATTGCATTCGATAATTTTCGTTTTCCCGCCACCTATTCTCATATGACATGTGTCACGTATATATAAAATAAATTTCTTGTTTTCTCATGCAGAATCATCCCCTTGATTTTTTTCGCATAATTTCCGGACACCCTGTATGTCCGAAACATGTACCAAGTAATTTGATTTGTTTGATCCCATATCAAAATGTCATGGAGATGACTTCGGTTATTATTAGTAGTTATTTTGAGGTTAGATTTTTTAGTCCGTATTTTATGTGACCTTGAACACCATTCGATTATACACCAAAAAAGTACCCTTGGTGAAACTTGATACTGTGTACCGTTTTCGGAATATTTTGATTTGAAATCGATGAAGTAATAACTGATGCTGGTATGAAGTAAGTATAAAAAAAAACAATTACTTACTTATTTTATTGGAAACCGAGTTGGAAACCAAAAACAATAACATAACAAATCAATAACATATCTTAAGAAAAAAAAAAACTACACTCACCGTCAAAAAATTTCGTAAAATTGTTAGCCCTGTAACTTTTTTAATACATGTCCGATTTTGGTGAAATTTCGACCCAATCGTTTATTCATGTTTTGGAATGTTAGCCCAAATATAACTACTAAATCTCATAACTAAGAGATCTAGGATGAACAGAGTTGCCCCAATTGTCAGCAGGAGCGAGACAGTACTGTTTCGACCCACCAGGTCTCATCAGCCGCTCTCGGTCTGCTGACAACTGGGACAACTCTACGCTTCGGGTATATCACCCATTTCGAAGACGCAGGGTATAACATGAAGTTGTAGTCATGTTGTAGCCATCTTGTGGCAAAGTTCTGAGGTAGGATACAGAGATATCGCGACATACACTGTATGGCGCTGCCACCTATAGTCACACGTACAGACCCCTACGTCTATACGCTACAGAGTGGTACTACAAGTAAATCACTCTGCTGACAGATGGCACTACCTGACATACTTGAGTGGAATTTTTCCACCACCTATTCAACTGCTAAATCTCATAACTAAGAGATCTAGGATGAACAGAGTTGCCCCAATTGTCAGCAGGAGCGAGACAGTACTGTTTCGACCCACCAGGTCTCATCAGCCGCTCTCGGTCTGCTGACAACTGGGACAACTCTACGCTTCGGGTATATCACCCATTTCGAAGACGGGCAACTCTGTTCATCCTAGATCTCTTAGTTATGAGATTTAGCAGTTGAATAGGTGGTGGAAAAATTCCACTCAAGTATGTCAGGTAGTGCCATCTGTCAGCAGAGTGATTTACTTGTAGTACCACTCTGTAGCGTATAGACGTAGGGGTCTGTACGTGTGACTATAGGTGGCAGCGCCATACAGTGTATGTCGCGATAGAATCAGAATCAGAATCAGAATATTCTTTATTGTCAGAAGAAAAAGCTCTTGTAGACAAAGAGAAGATAAAACATAAGTACGTAACATAAAATAATAAAAATTTAAAACAATGTAAAAGATAAAATATGGCATGAGAAGGATCATCATGTGGTATAACGATTCACATTTCTAAGATGAATACTAAAACACATCACTATAATATTCCTTTAATTCATAGTAAGCCTTTTCAGCAAATAGCTGTTTGAGACTCTTCCTGAATATTTTATGATCTTCAATGTCCTTTACGTAGGTAGGTAGGTGGCTATACATCTTCAGTCCATTATATATAACCGAGTCTTTGATCAGGGTAGTCGATGGTAAAGGTAATTTCAGATGATTTTGTTGCCGAGTTATATGTTCTGTTGAATTATTTTTTAATTTTGTTTTATTTTTATGAATGAGGCTGACTGATTCTACAATGAAAAGTGAAGTGAGAGTAAGAATACCTTGACGTGCAAACAAAGGCCGACAAGATTCTCTGAATTTTGCTTTACACAGGTACCTAACGGCTCTTTTCTGTAGAGTGAAAATTACTTTAAAAAGTGTTTTTCTACAGACTCCCCAGAAGGCAATGCCATAGCTTAGATGGGATTCTATAAGGGCATAATAAGCTGACTTGGTATCTATGTATCCTACCTCAGAACTTTGCCACAAGATGGCTACAACATGACTACAACTTCATGTTATACCCTGGGTCTTTGAAATGGGTGATATACCCGAAGCGTAGAGTTGTCCCAGTTGTCAGCAGACCGAGAGCGGCTGATGAGACCTGGTGGGTCGAAACAGTACTGTCTCGCTCCTGCTGACAATTGGGGCAACTCTGTTCATCCTAGATCTCTTAGTTATGAGATTTAGCAGTTGAATAGGTGGTGGAAAAATTCCACTCAAGTATGTCAGGTAGTGCCATCTGTCAGCAGAGTGATTTACTTGTAGTACCACTCTGTAGCGTATAGACGTAGGGGTCTGTACGTGTGACTATAGGTGGCAGCGCCATACAGTGTATGTCGCGATATCTCTGTATCCTACCTCAGAACTTTGCCACAAGATGGCTACAACATGACTACAACTTCATGTTATACCCTGCGTCTTCGAAATGGGTGATATACCCGAAGCGTAGAGTTGTCCCAGTTGTCAGCAGACCGAGAGCGGCTGATGAGACCTGGTGGGTCGAAACAGTACTGTCTCGCTCCTGCTGACAATTGGGGCAACTCTGTTCATCCTAGATCTCTTAGTTATGAGATTTAGCAGTTGAATAGGTGGTGGAAAAATTCCACTCAAGTATGTCAGGTAGTGCCATCTGTCAGCAGAGTGATTTACTTGTAGTACCACTCTGTAGCGTATAGACGTAGGGGTCTGTACGTGTGATTATAGGTGGCAGCGCCATACAGTGTATGTCGCGATATCTCTGTATCCTACCTCAGAACTTTGCCACAAGATGGCTACAACATGACTACAACTTCATGTTATACCCTGCAAATATAACTACCTAAGAAAAGCGGGTGGCTTGATCATTATAGAGAGAAAAACAAAAGTTACTCTTTCACTCTCAACTTGTTAACGCCCTGTGACAAAAGATAGTGGTTGAAGTTAGAGTCAGTGACTCTAGTTGAAGTTAGCTTCATTATGTTATGGATTGAAGTGTGATCCCTTCTAAGCACAATAATGGTCTTTGATTCACGTCGATAAACGCTTGAGAAAGTATGGATTTTTTAATTTTTATTAACAATAGTTTTGATCCATTCTCCAACCTTCTGCTTCATCATGTTTGGAAACGTCAATATCTTCTTTTTATGAGAAAAGTATGGAATTTCTTGAATCTTTATTAACAATAATCTCAGGAATGAACTCCAGAGGCTCATTCGCCTTTGTCCAGCCTTGTCAGAGACTTTTTGAGAGCTACGATTCGCCTTTCAAGGATAATTTTAGCCAATTCTTCAAGACTACTTGAGAAATTTGATGAACTCGATGCCACGGCTTTTGAATGCTGTAATTCACACTCGAGGAGGGCATACTCGTTATTGACTACAGGTCTGCTTTTTGTTTTTAATGTTTGTTTCGGAAGTTGCTAAGAAAATGATGTAGAAATAAGTGATATTAGACCTTTAAGCTGTTAATTGATAAGTTTGTGTACTTACTTGAAATTGAAAAATGCAATACTATCTTTCAACACTCCTATCTTCTCTTAAAAATGAGATATTAACGTTAGAGTCCCTGTATATACCTTAGACAAGAGTCCAGACACAAAACTGACAGCCGTTGGGGTTTTTGATATTTTGTTTCATTTGGTTTGCCCACCTGACAATGTGATGAAATACCATAGCCGTCCCGTCCGCTTTTCTTAATTATTTCGAATTTCTGTCACTGTCGCTGTCACTTTGAAATTTTATGACCGCCAAAATTCAGCATTTTAAATTATTTCAATGTCCTGCTGCGTACATTATTGTGATGATTCACCTGCTGGGTGTTATTAAATTGAGAGAATCGGACAAAATTATATTGAAACAATTATATATCTTCTATTCTTTTATATCCCAACAGAAAACAACTATATTTTGCTTGGCTATATGTGATACCACGTAGAACACTTAAATTATCTTTCTTATATCTAATGAAGTGAAGAAATATCTGATGACGAAAATTTGCAAAAGCCATCTCAGGAATTGATTATGAAAATTATCGATTCGAAATTTGAACACCCTGCTGTTCATAATTTGAAAATCTAATAGTTATACGAAATACGAAAAAGCCACAATGCTCACAGTGGAATGAAATAGTAAATAAATGTGAAAAGCTCACAGTCATTTCCACCCAGTGTTCATAAAAAAATGAACAACAATGGTAGATTTCGGGAGAAAAACAACTACTTCCCTGGCTAATGCCACGCAGGATATTGGATTACATCCTCCCGAAATCTATGCATCGACTCGTTTAAACGAATACTGATACAAGTGATTCTTTCCTGAATGCCTATTGATTTCGATTAAGCCAGGCCGCTAGACAACCACAGACCGGTTTCGAGCTCTTTGACTCTCATCAGTGCAGTGTAGTCTCCAGCCAGCAGTCCTAAGACCGCCGACTCAGCGAAGCCTAGCCAAACAAAAATCAAGTTGGCATTATATCCACCCCGAGGCATCTTTCATCGATAAAATGAAAGTAACGCTATCTGAGTAGAACCGAGGAAAGAATCACTCCAAAACTGAAATTCCCATACGGGAGTGGCTGGCAGCCCGACTGGCGTGATATGAACTACGAAAAAGCCACAATGCTCACAGTGGAATGAAATAGTAAATAAATGTGAAAAGCTCACAGTCATTTCCACCCAGTGTTCATAAAAAAATGAACAACAATGGTAGATTTCGGGAGAAAAACAACTACTAATCCAATATCCTGCGTGGCATTAGCCAGGGAAGTAGTTGTTTTTCTCCCGAAATCTACCATTGTTGTTCATTTTTTTATGAACACTGGGTGGAAATGACTGTGAGCTTTTCACATTTATTTAGTTATACGAAAGTTAAAATAGCCCTATTTCTCACTTCTACCTACGGCTATGAACGGTTTGACAAACAATCTAACCCTCAAAATTGTTTCTGACAATCATTGATACTAGGGAAATTGAAAAGACAGAGCTCGATATACAGGGTGTTTCCTAACGACGGTTCCTAACTGCAGTGGATGATTTGTTAGGTCATTTTAAGAAGAAAAGTTCCTATGAACAAATGTCCGTAGTTGCTTCGTTTCTGAAATACAGGGCGTGGAAATTAAAGAAAAAAAAACGGTAATTATAAAATATCATGAATATCCTGGAACCGATTTGGTCGAAATTTGGTACTTTTATTTGTCAAATTCTCTAAAATTTCAGCATATCAAGTGTCAATTGGATTTTTGGCGGAAATAATGAATCTCCAATGCAGGTGTTCATGATATGCAATACAGTGGCTTTGATTTTTTTTCTCGAAAACGAAGCTGGATATGAAGAAAATGCAGGTGACCAAAAAGTTGAATTTTGAGTTGCTCCATCTGAACAAAATAGGAATTTACCAAAAAAAGTTAGTGGCGTACTTTTTTTTACACAATATTGTTGGCTGTGGTGCCCACTGAGACGCCACTGGCTCAATAATTTCAATTTGAATAGGTCTAAATAAGCGCCTTATTAGTTCAAATGGAAGTAAGAAATTTCAACCAAATCGGTTCTAGGATATTCATGATATTTTATAATTACCGTTTTTTTTCTGTAATTTTAACGCCCTGTATCTCAGTAACAAAGTAACTCCGGACATATGTTGATAGGAACTTTTCTTTCTAAAATGACCTAACGAATCACCACCTGCAGTTAGGAATCGTAGTTAGGAAACACCCTGTATATGTCTTATTCCTTTATTCAATCATCAATGCATTTTTTGAAAACAGAAAAGGACAGAAGTATAGCTGTGTCCGGACTCTTGTCTAAGGTATATACAGGGACTCTAATTAACGTCACTCAAAAACTATTGTGTTAAGATGGGACCACACTTTGATCCTAAACATAATGAAGCCAAGTTCATCCACTCGATTTCGCCACAGGGCGTTAAGGAATAAATGGTGAAATAGTAAATTTGATTTTTCCCTGTATAATAATCAAGTCATCAGCTTTTCACGGAAACTAATATTCAGGTTAGCATTTCGGAACATGAATGTACGATTTGATCGAAATTTCACAAAAATCGGACGAGGATTGAAAAAGTTACAGGTTACAATTTGGGCAATTTTTTGGTTCCGTTTTTTTTGCTGGTGGGTGTAGCTATTGAAGTATGTTCACTGAGGGGTAAACCGCCGTCAAAATTGTTCACAAGGAATTCCAGTTTTTTGTACACCAGAATTAAACCGCACTTCACACAAGGAATTCCATGAAACTTCAAGGAATTCCAGGGAATTTCAAGGAAATCCAAAGAATTCCATGGAAATCCTAGTAATTTCAAGGAAATTCGAGGAGTTCCAAGAAAATCCGAGGAATTCCAAGAGAATCCAAGGAATTCCAAAGAAATACAAGAGAATGCGAATTCTCAATGTATTGCTTTATATAAATATATAACCATTTTTGTATGTTCATAATTTATCTGAGAATATTCCTTTTCAATTCCAAGGAAATCCAGTCGTTTGTAGAACAGGAATATAGCGCACTTCACCCAAGGAATTCCAGGTAATTCCAAGGAAATTCAAGGAATTTCAAGGGAATCCAGGGAATTCCAGTTGTTAGTACTCCATAATTCCAACGCGGTTTACCCCTCGATATTCACTTTGAAAGTTGCAAGATAGAATTGAACATCACTTTAATGACCTCATAGCTGACTCTCATCCGTTTTAAAAATTGATGCATTTTTTCGACAAAATTTTACAGGGTTTCTATTAATGATCGTAGCATCGTAGTGGCCGTTGAGATAGTGCCGCTCTGTGCCTATGTTGTTTACAGACATTAAAGCGACCGAATGTGTACGATCAAATCAATTGAATATTTCAACGATCACTACGATGCTACAATCATTTAGAGAGACCCTGCAGAATAGGCGAGCGGACTAACTTTTTTTTATATCTTATATAGAATCATCTCAAATACCTTTCAATTTAATATTCTTTTAGAATTTTTCGTTCAATTTCGAAGTACCAAATTCAACAATAATGTCACGGTAATTTTGAAACGTCTGAAAATTTACCGCGAGTAATAACTGACGTTAGGATTTCGTAAGTAGGGGCAGACGATAGTACAGTTGCCATATGTTGAAATAAGATTGGGAACTTCAGAAATATTAGTTACTTAATAGTTCATAAATCCCCAATTTTTGTATTTGTTGTATTCCCAATTAGACATGGAAATCAATTGTCTAAAAATATTCCCTCATCTGTTATGGCTTATTGCTTGTAATACATTTGTGTTGATAATAATATTATTATATTAATTCACATTCAGCACATTGTTGCCAAGTCTTCAACATCAACATGCTATTTTGTTATGGAGTATAAGAGATATTTAGACATGCTGGTTGCTCGAAAAACTAAAGAATGAACTATTATCTCATGACTTCCTTATTATATATATGTTTTATCTCCAAATTTTTATCTACAAACACTACAGAAATATTTCGAGAATACCATTTTCATGGACCCCCTCTTACATACATTGTACAATGTCAAAACAATATTAAAGCCGTTAATCAGGAATTAAAAAAAAACGAAAACTACTAGAAACGAACCCAATTTTACTGCAAAAAATTACAAAATGTTTATCGAGATATCGTTGAATATTTTATTCAAAGGAAATGTTGAAAAATGTTACTTCACTAAACAAGATGATGAGAAGAATCATATAAATACCTAGGTACCTACCTATACCTATACCAATTTTGAAGCCGTATAGGTACATTATTCCAAATCACATATGCAATTTTCATTTCAAAAAGCGAGAATTATATATGAGTATAGGTAGGTATATCTTGGTTTGTTAATAAGAGGTTGATACCCATCACATATTCAAAATACTCAATATTATACTCTGATTACAACAGAACTCTGAAGTCAGTATGGAAATGTATTGGTATATATATGTTTTATCTCCAGTTTTATTCAACGACAGGATAAATTGTTTATAATCGATGACTTGACAACCTTGCTTCATGAGTGGAAATGGAAGATCATCGGCCCAATAACGAAACAGCATAAAAAATGACGTAACCATTTATTCGACGTAAGCTCTGAATTTCAACAATTTTGAACAAAGCATAGACTCATTAGTGACATAAAAAAAACGTGAGAAGTGTTGCAAAAATTAATTTAGTTCCCTAACCACACAGTGGAGTAATTGGATGCCAATAATTCATTATCAGTCCACTCGCCCATTGTGTATTCGTGAAAACGGAGGACAATTTGGACACTTACTCAAACTCAACAAATATTTTATGTGATTGTACAAAATCACATTCAGCTAATGAGCATTTACTACAGGCGATATAAATGAATAAATAGCCACTGAACATATTTACGTATCAGAAACGTTTCAGGAATGTCTTACGGATATCAGAAACCTTTTATCTCGAGTCTCTCTGTAGTTTCAGAAACGTCTCAGAGCATACAAATATCCTACCCAGACACGTTTCAAGACAACCGTTCTAGGCGCTTCCCAACAAAAGTTTCCAATTTTGTATAGTTTCATCAACTCTTCAAAGAAAGTTGATATGGTATAGAAATGAAGACCTATAGACAGTAGGAACAGACAAATCTATTAGGTACTACTTATCATTTTTCAAACAGTAGGCAATTACAAATGTGAGGAAAACAAAACGCGAATAGTCTAATCAAGTCCACACTAGTCCAACATATCCTAATGAACACTTTCATCTAATATCTCTAAAACAATATACTGTCCACTGTCCCCATGTACAGCCAACCAAAAGGATGGATCCTACCTCTTATGTAAAAAACTTCTTATGATAATAATCACCAATATCATTCATATCCTGATGACTATTTTTGGCTCCTCGAAACTAAGCAACAGGTTTGACTACCACTGCCAAACACATACATTTGGAAATCAGAAACGTACAGTTACTAGGTATGTCGCAAACTCGAAATAGGATCGTAGCATTTGTTGGCGATTGAGTGTTGTTGAGCTCACGCAGCACGCTCATGTCAAGCTGGCTAAACTAACTCTCATCTCTCGTCTCGTTTTAGTTTCAGTCAGTCGTCTCTCTCTGACCTTGTACTGTCTTGTACCGGTATCGATCCTTCCCCTTTCACACCCACGTCTCGCCCATCCATCACAACTTTCCTTAGCAACAAGAAATTCGACATACGAAATACATATTACTCGCTCTCATCTACATTTTGAGGCGGGATACCAACGTATAGGCATAAACAATATTGAAAATTGAACAAGCGTTGAAGTAAAATATATTTATGAGTAAAGTTCAACATTGATGGAGTGGTAGGTATAGTAGCCGCAGTTGTATTTTGATTTGGGATTTTCTATTATATTATGATGTAGAATATAGGTGTAGGCAACACAACAAAAAAAATTAAACATCAGTAGAAGCAGCATTAGAAAATACATTCTTATATTAGTTATTTGACTTCCAGTCAGCTGCTTATGATCTATAAGGCACAGATCAGACCTGTCCTGGAATACTGTTCCCATATTTGGAGTGCACCAAAACATACCCTGAAACTGATGGATTCTGTAGAAAAAAAGGCAATTCGTGTCGTGGGTGATGCCTCGCTTACAAACTCACTCACTTCTCTGGAACACCGTGAAAAAGTTGGCGATCTGGCTCTATTTTATAGAGTTGAGGCTTCGCACCCCTTCGTGGTCACTTTGGAGACCTGTAGAACATATCTTCCCAACGACTCGTTCATCCAACGAACAGCGAGGCTCTGGAACACATTGCCAATGGAGATGTTCCCCGAGGCATATAACCTCCAGAAATTTAAAAAGAACACCAATTCTTACCTTATTTCCCTTGGTTCTCACGATGTTCTCCGAACATTACAGGATATCCCTTTTCGTGGGAACTAGAACATAAAAAAACATGGGTGCATTTTTTTAAAATGTTTCCTTTTGGTTTCGTTCAAACGTTCTTGCAACTAAAAAATATTCGAGAAACCTGGACAAATCGTCTGGGATACGTTTCAAGTAACGTGTCAAACAGTCCACAATAGGCTAGAATTGAAATGTTTCTGGAAGGTTTCATGTTTAGTGGGTTTGAACCTGCTTCATGTTAATATGTTTGAAGAATTATATTTTGGTACTATAAAAATGGAATAAATCGTGAAATAAAAAAATTAGTGTGTTTTTCTAGTATCCGTTACGAGTTTCGCACCTCCCTGTATATTGAATCATGTTGTTTTCCATACCAAACGATTTGCAAGTTCAAAATACCATTAGGTTTCAAATTTCGTGATTCTTGTATCAATAGTCAGAAAGATAATTGGAGAAAAGTGCATTTATATAGGGACCTAGCTTCCAAGAACTGTAGCGCTCTTAAGAAGCATTTTCACATACATGTTGACAGGACTATTGTTTCTTATTTTTATCTATAGGATTACCTCCCGGAATGAAGTAACGTTATTCTGGGACACCCTGTAGGTATACGAATCCTCGTAGGAAAAAAAAAACTTGAATCCGTTGTAATTTCCGTTACTCGAAAATTGTTTTTTAATGACATTCTCTCGCTTATTCTGGACCTGCTGAATACGCTCTATACGGTGAAATAATTTGTGAACCAAAAACTATCCCTCAACAAACCTCCGAAGTAGAAAATCCTGAATCAGCTGAAATTTCCATTGATCGAAATGAATTATTCTTGACCTGCTGAATACGCTTTATGGGGTGAAATAATCTGTGATCCAAAAACTACCCCTTAACATCCCTCAGAAGTAGACGAATCTTAAAACAGTTGATATATCCTGGACAAAAAAACATGTAACCAATGATAGAAACTATACAAAATAAATTCCTGGAATACCGTTATTGAAAAAAGTACAGAGTCTCACCCGAACTTACATCATATCAGAGAAGAATTCAGCCTAGAAACTCTCGAACGTCGAAGAATCCTCATTAGTTTATTCCTGGGTAAACTATTGAATACTCAAGTGGACGGACAGTAACATTTTATTAGAGTATCTCTTTATGCACCGCCTCCTAGAGTTCGACCACGACAGGTATCATTTCATATAAATGTTGTTGGGAGTAACAACTTGCCCACAGCTTTGCAGATGATAGTACCCTCCATACTGCGTTATCTTCCAGAATTCCCATTTCTTTCCAGGAAACTAAGAACTCACGGCGCAGGCAGGTCAATGCTGTCAATGAAGATCTTGCTGAAATCACAGCCTGGGGAACAAACAACCTAGTTGAATTCAACGCCACCAAAACTCAAGCCTGCATTTTCTCTAGAAAGGCGGAACTCAGTATGCCCGATATTGTAATGTCTGGCTCCACCATTCCCACCAAGCCCACCATATCTATGCTCGGTATTTCCATCAGCAACACTCTTTCATGGGATAATCATGTCAGATCCATCGCAAAAGCTGCTTCACAAAAACTCGGATTCTTGTTAAGTGCGAACAGCTACTTTACACCTCAACAGCTTCCCATGATCTACAAAGCGCAGATACGGCCTGTTCTAGAATACTGTTCCCACATATGGGGTTCAGCACCAAAACATACGCTGATGCTCTTAGATTCCATCCAGAGAAGAGCCATTCGCTTGGTGGGTGACGCCACACTCACTCACTCTTTGACATCATTGGAACACCGTAGAAAGGTCGGCGACCTTTCACTTTTCTATCGATACTTCCACGGAAAATGTTCTTCGGAAATCTCCGGCTAGGCTCTGGAATTCATTGCCTGTGGCAGTATTCCCAACAACATATAATCTCCAAAAGTTCAAAAAAAATTCCAATACCTACCTCCTGTCCCTATTCATGCGCTCCAAGCGATAAAAAAAAAAAAAAAAAAAAAAAAAAAAAAAAAAAAAAAAAAAAAAAATAGAAATAATACCCCTATCGAGAGAATATGTAGTCTATACCGGGTGACACAGGAGACATGTAGCAGCCTGTAGTTTTTTTATCTGAAGGGATAAAATTTTGAAATTCACAGGGGGTATATAATAAATGGTAGCGCACTTTACAAACTCAACGACAATTTTTTTCAACCACCTGTTTGACCGGAAGTGACCCCAACTTTTTTTTTTAAAGTCACCCTGTAAATTTCTTCAGTCTATCTTTTTCGCCTTGAAATTCTCTATCCAACCATGTATCACAAAGTTGCATTCATTGCTTAATTCGCTGTTGAATTGCTTTTTATTCAAAAAGCATAAGTTGGCTGTGACATGATTTCGATGATATATCGACACTTGGTAGGCTTTTAAATTTAAAGATCATTAGTAAACCGATATTATTCAAAATGTTTTGATATTCTGATCACTGCCTGCAGGTTGTCAATAGCTTGTTTGAGTCAAGATGAAAACCTTCGAAAATAACTCATGATATTGAGGAATCTAAGATAGAAACATATTTTTTCGAATTCAGCTACTCGTACAGAAACTATCTGTCTTTTATTTTCGCCATGTACCTATCACATGATCTGCCCATTTGGAATAATGAAACTAAAATTGTTTCTCTTATACGATGATCCACAGGGCTATCAGTCTATTTTTTCATGATTATTTCACTTAGTAGGCGGTGTACCTACATAAAATGTTTTATTTGTTTGACAGTTAATCGATTCCATCAATAATTTTTCTTCTTCATTTGTGTGTTGATTAAAATTGCATATTATCAATAGAGACGGAAAATGTATTCAAGAAACGAAAAAGTCGATAAGTTGTTAATATGCAATTTTAATCAACACACAAATGAAGAAGAAAAATTATGAAAAATTATGCCAACATCAGTATGACACTGAAAAGTGTCAAACTATACGCAGCACAACTTTCAAAGAAACATAATTTGCATTTACATGTTGAGAACGGGAGCAGAATCGGTCCCGAAACGTCCAAAGATAAGTAAAAATTCGATATTTTTTCTATATATCTATATTTCTTTCTTTCAAACATTTTTTCAAACAAATTGTCACTGACAAGCTACTGGATTTTTCTTTTAGACTCCCTGATAAAAAAATTTGTTAAACGCAGTGACATTTTGGGGAAATCATCTGATTTGTCCCTCTACAAATATATTGATGAAATGATACGAATACTTTTATTTTTTAGAAACGAGGAGAGAAAATCCCAAAGAATCAAGTAAAATAAAACAAAGGCAACTATCAACATACCTATGAATTGTGTTGTGCACAATATTCATCACTCACAATAGTAGTCGTAGGAAAAAATAATGAAACAGTTCAGTAGCCCATTCAAATGATTGATTATTTTGTTCGTATTTAACAAGTCTTTGCATTTTGATAACAGTATTTTTATTACTTAGAAATGTTTACTTCGGTTCGAAGATGGCTACCTTTCAACTTTTTCCTGGATAGAGAACACCTTTTGATGCCAATAGACAGTTGAAGATTACACGAGAGCACGTTGATAGCCATGCAGCTGAATGGATCCTGCTATTCTGAGAATTTAAACATAAAACCGTCCGCCATTTTGGTTTGAATGAATATATTGGTCTGAAATTTTAGAATGTATAGGGAACGAAAAAATGTTCCATCTATTTCATTAAAAAACCCTTTCAAAATGACGTGACTTTGAATCACCTTTTAATATGCAACTAAGTATAATTATTAAAAGAATCTACTGAAATTGTGTTTTGTCAGTAGTCATAGTATTCAATGTCACATTCACTTGTGGAATAACAATATTGTTTTCATTCACAGATCTTCGTTTTGAAGAAATAACGTATCCTGTCTGCCAAAGAAACCCAGATCACTTACCTGACCTCTGAAAAACAGTAGAAAATGGTTTTAGCTGACTATGTTGCAAGTCATCCTGAAATCCACTGATTGCCATATTCGCCCGTGAAAGATCAGAAAATCTTCATCGACATTGAATGGCAATTCAACAGTAACATTATGCTGCACATTGACGAGAAACCATTCAAATGTGATGTTTGTCAAAAGGAGTTCACACAGAAGCATAATTTGACTTGCCACCGAAGAATTCACACTGGCGAGAAACCTTTCGAATGTAATTTTTGTGGGAAAAAATTTGTCATTAAGAATGGTTTGACTACACACATCAGAGTGCATACTGGCGAGAAACCGTTCGAGTGTTCTTTTTGTCAAAAAAACTTTGCCATTAAGAAAAATTTGACAAGACACATCAGAGCGCATACTGGCGAGAAACCGTTCGAATGTGTCTGTAAAAAAACATTCGTCCTAAAGACTGAATTGACTAGACACATGAAAGTCCACACTGGCGAGAAATCGTTCGAATGTGATTTTTGTCAAAGAAAATTTGCCATTAACGCAGATTTAAAAAGACACATCAGAGTACATACTGGCGAGAAACCGTTCAAATGTGAAGTTTGTCAAAAGGAGTTTACACAGAAGCATAATTTGACTTGCCACCGAAGAATTCACACTGGTGAGAAACCTTTCGCATGCGATTTCTGTGAAAAAAAAATTGCCACGAAGACTGCATTGACTAGACACATCAGAGTGCATACTGGCGAGAGACCGTTCGGATGTGATTTTTGTCAAAGAAAATTTGCCACTAAGACCGATTTGAATAGACACAACAGAGTACATACTGGCGAGAAACCGTTCAAATGTGATGTTTGTCAAAAGGAGTTCAAACAGCAGCAAAATTTGACTTGCCACCAAAGAATTCACACTGGCAAGAATCCTTACGAATGTAATTTTTGTAAGATGAAATTTGCTAGTAAGAATGGTTTGTCTTATCACATTAGATTGCATACTGGCGAGAAACCTTTTCAATGTCATGTTTGTTCGAAAAAGTTCAGATTGAAAAGTCATTTAAAAAGTCACAGCAAAGCTCGACATAGTGAGATATCTGTGGAAAGTACTGACTACCCGAAAGTTGTTGTTACTAATGATGATAATAACGGACAATATTCTGAAACAAAGATGGAAATTTGTCTCATTGATAAATTTGATGATGGAATGAAGACAGAAGTGAGAGAAGAAGTCGCCGAGGAAAGTTTAGTACTAACAAATTCTGCAATTGACATTGAATGTGTGAAAATTGAAGATCAAATTGAAATTGTTCATCATGAACTGCAACAACAATTAGACAATTCGGGGCAGTTCGTCAAAATCGAGAATACTGTTGAGGACAGTGATAAATTTTAATAGATTTTCATTGAATCAAAAGACATAATCATCATAACATAGTTATACTCTGATTGGTTAGATGATTGTATCTAAAGGGTTGTAAGATAAACATTGGTATGATATACGAGATAGTCTAGATTCAATGTCACCTTTGCAATCTGTCAATTGTTAATTTTCATTGTAACCAATCAATCAAATAATAGTTATTTTACTCGTGATGACATTGAAAGAGGCCTATGACACTTATTTTTTCAAGCAACCTGATTGAATAGCAAACAAAAACAATCGAAGCACTTTTATCAATTTCCAATGAAACCGGTGAAGTAGAGAATTTGCATCCTCCTATTACTCCATCACATTATATTATAAATTATTCAGTTACAGTTTATAATATTGGCAGGAAGTTAGGATATTTTAACATAGATATCAATAAAATAGTATGTAAAAATATAAGTAAAAGTAATTAAAACTCAATGAAGGTGAATAAATTTGAATATGGAATGAAATAGGTGAAGCTGCCCCGTCCTTAACTGGTAGATATCTTATACAGTGTGACCCACTTCTAATGAAACCACCCCTGTATCTTACGTAATCGTTGGGTAAGGATCCTGAAATTTGCTGGAGCGAGAGATATACCAAAAATGCACTCTATGACCAAGTGGGGTAATCTTCAGTGATATACACTGCTCGCCAGCTGCCATGAAACCACCCCAATTTCCGGAAAATGATATTAGGAGTCAAAATAGGTTGAAAATCACGTCGGATTCGGAATCAGGACGCCCAAGTTACTAACTATTCAAAGTTTTCCTAGAAGATTCTCAGTTCAGTAAAATTAAAATTTACTAACTATTCAAAGTTTTCCTAGAAGATTTTTAGTTCAGTAAAATTAAAATGTGTCTCACTTCTTTTTTTTTTTTTTTTTTTTTTTTATCGATTGGAGCGCACGAAAGGGAATCCCTATAATGTTCAAAGAACATCGTGCGTTCCTAAGGAGGATAGGGACAGGAGGTAGGTATTGGAATTTTTTTTGAATTTTTGGAGATTATATGTTGTTGGGAATACTTCCACAGGCAATGAATTCCAGAGCCTAGCCGTTCTATGGATGAAGGAGTCTTGATAAAGTGCTGTTCGACATCTTTCGAGGTTGACAACGAAAGGATGTGCTGACTGGGCTTGTCTAGTTCGTCTGATTGGTATTGCTAGTGAAGGGATGATTGCAGAGATTTCCGAAGAACATTTCCCGTGGAAGTATCGATAGAAAAGTGAAAGGTCGCCGACCTTTCTACGGTGTTCCAATGATGTCAAAGAGTGAGTGAGTGTGGCGTCACCCACCAGGCGAATGGCTCTTCTCTGGATGGAATCTAACAGCATCAGCGTATGTTTTGGAGCTGAACCCCATATGTGGGAACAGTATTCTAGAACAGGCCGTATCTGCGCTTTGTAGATCATGAGAAGCTGTTGAGGTGTAAAGTAGCTTTTCGCACGGAACAAGAATCCGAGTTTTTGTGAAGCAGCTTTTGCGATGGATCTGACATGATTATCCCATGAAAGAGTGTTGCTGATGGAAATACCGAGCATAGATATAGTGGGCTTGGTGGGGATGGTGGAGCCAGACATAACAATATCGGGCATACTGAGTTCCGCCTTTCTAGAGAAAATGCATGGAAGCACCCCCGTATCTCACGTAATTATTTAGGTAGGGTTCTGAAATTTGCTGGAGGAAAAGAAAGTCCAAAGATAAAGTCAATTACGTGAGATACGGGGGTGCTTCCATAAAAAATGCGACAAAATTTCATTTTTCCGAACTGAAAATTTTCCAGGAAAAATTTGAATAGTTAGTAAATTGGGCGTCCTGATTCCAAATCTGAAGTGATTTTTGACCTATTTTGACTCCTAATATCATTTTCCGGAAATTGGTGTAGCAGCACTGAAGATGACCCCACTTGGTCATAGAGTGTTTTGGTATATCTCTCGCTCCAGCAAATTTCAGGATCCTTACCCAACAATTACGTAAGATACAGGGGTGGTTCCATTAGAAGTGGGTCACACTCTATATGCCGTCTTGTACTTCTCAATCGCAGGGACACGGTTCTGATTATGGACATTTGCCCTTGTATGCTAAACGTTTCTGAAAAACGGCATATTCCTGGTGTAATACACCTTCATATAAATATACATATGTATATGTACATAATATCATTCTGAATATTCAACAGATTTTGTTTTCAAATTCTTATCGTGTGTGTTCAATAGATATAATTCAATGTTCGCCGTGGCATATAGCCAGGAAAGTAGTTGTTTTCTGTTGAATAAGCCGAGAAAGAATTGATATTTTCATCTCATAATGAATGCGAATTCTAAATGTATTTCTTTATATACAGGGTGTCCCGGAATTAGCCTGCCAAACTTCACCAGCGGCATCTACGATCAAAAATAGGAAAAAAAGTTTCAATAAACATGAGACGAGAATTGTCTTCATAGGGAGCTACGGCTCTCTGAAAGGGGGCTCCTGAAGATGATATCTAGAGTAATTTCGAAACTCCATGTGATGAAAAGATGCAATTTGGTACAAGAACAAAACTTTCCATGCCCAATGCTGTGAAAATGCAATCATTTCAAAATTTCACTCAGGAGTATAATATTACAGGGTGGGACTACATTGTTATTTTCCAAAATTTTTTGTATGCATATTTTTCGACAATTCAATCTAGGATTATGAATATCCACACCTCTTTACAGAAAAAAGGTACTCTTTTTCCGTAACGATCAGATGTATCATTGACGAGTAAAAGCGGTCTAAAAATATTGTTACATCTCAGATATTATGCATAACATTGCAATGAGTCGTTACATTGAATTATATCTGATGAACATCCAAAAGGAGAACATGAAAAATAAAAAATAAAATTCTCCGAAATTGAGAATTGACATTCTTTCTCAAATCGGATGAATAATATGATGTATAATGATATAAAAATATAACTAACCAATATATTGTTATGATATTTTCCTTAGAGGGGTTCTAGTAACATCATCAGTAAGACAGGAGTACAACGATCATCCTGTATCACGAATCCCAGATTGTTCTCCAACCTCCCAATGATGATGTAGAAGCTTCTTAGAACAAAACCTCTCTCTCTAATTGTTCCATCGATTGTTTCCAGAACATTCCAGAATCTTCTGTGACGGTATTTGTCACTGCGGCATATTATATTGAGTGTTCGTAAATATGCTGGTGTATGTAGGAATCATTGGGAGGTTGGAGAACAATCTGGGATGCGTGATACAGGATGATCGTTGTACTCCTGTCTTACTGATGATGTTACTAGAGCCCTCTAAGGGAAATATCATTACACTGCCCCCTCCTCGAAACGCATTCCTCCTGGAATGCACTCTGATTGTTATGAAGATAGGGACAACTGGTTTCATTTCTAAAACGTGCAGTATGGTAGAAATAGCATGGCACTGTCTTCTCTCTTGGAGTTCCTTTGGAGTTCCAGCAGCATACCAGAATTTCAACTCCAGTGAATCTAAATACAACCTCTAGCATGTTCCTTACAACTCTCCAATTAAAGCCATCCAGTCCACACCCCAGCTTTGGAACAGCTATCTTCTGTATGTCCTTCTCGAGTATGGTGCTTCGCAAGTCGACTAGTGTCTCCCAGAGGTCCTTGTAAGTGGGTTTCTCAGAAGATCTTCCTTTCGTTATAAGATAAAACAGAGCCCTTTTTCCTTCAGCGCTGATATCTTCTATTTCTAGTGCTCGACCGACGGAGGGACCCTGTTGATGAAGCTCCTCTAACTTCCCGAACTTCCTCATGAACTTGTTGGCTATTCCTTGAGACATCTGAAGATCCTCGGCGACGCAGTGAGCTAGTGCGAATTCTACAGGAATCGCAAAAAGGTCGCGGAGCTCTTCCTTGGTGACGCCTAACCTTGCTTTTGATGAACCACTGTATGTCCCAATGAATTCGTCGAATGTAAGCTCCTTTTCTTCCGGACAAATTTGTTGAACTTGTTGATCTTGTGTTCCCTCTAAAGGTGCTAGTCTGTTGAAATGAACGACTCTTGGTTTGCCACTGGGTTCTTTACTAATGCGGTAGATGTCATCGTTGATCTTCTTCTTGGCGGTATAAGGTCCTTCCCAAGATCTCTGTAGTTTTGGACAAATACCTCGTTTCCTTTGTGGATTGTACAAACACACCAGGTCTCCTTCTGCGTATCCTGCACCCCCAGCTCTGATGTATCGGTCTTTCATGCGATCGCTGGCGATTTTCAGATTAGAACGAACCAATTCGTGAATATCGTTCCTCTTTTTCATCAGATTCGTAACGTAATCTTCCCCCACTATGTCCTCACCAGGTCTACATCCGAAGACCAAGTCACATGGAAGCCTCATCTCTCGTCCAAATAGAACCTTCGCCGGAGTCTGTCCTGTAGATTCCTGTACTGCAGATCTGTAGGCCATCAAGAAGAAAGGAAGATGTTGATCCCAGTCTTGTTGGTGTTGATCTACGACTTTGCAGAGATACCTTCCCATGGTTCTGTTCATTCGCTCCACCATGCCATCTGACTGTGGATGCAATGGAGTTGTTCTTGTCTTCTTGATTCTTAACTTCTTGCTCATCTTCTTAAAGACTTCACTCTCGAAGTTACGGCCCTGATCAGAGTGAAGTTCCAATGACACCCCAAAACGACTGATGAGTTGATTCATTAGGACATCAGCGACAGTTATGGTTTCCTGGTTAGGGATCGCATACGCTTCCACCCACTTAGTGAAGTAGTCCATGCAGACAAGGATGTATTTATTTCCATTATCAGTCACTGGAAACGGCCCCGCAATATCCATGGCAATCCTCTCGAAAGGGCTTCCAACATTGTACTGTCTCATACTCATGGGTGCTCTTGGTTTACGATGAGGCCCATTGCTGGCAAAGCACACGGTGCATTTACGGATGTCCCCCTGAAGTTCCATCATGTACATATCCAAGTACTTCCGACACTCGGCTCCTAGGAATGACCAACTGCATCCGATTATCCGACCCATCATCGCTCTCGAGATTCGTTTTGAGCAGGTCATCTTCTAACACCAAGGAGTACTACTGACTCCAGTACGCCTTCAAAGTCTGTGAAGATGGTGCTACTTCTTGCCAAGAAGGACGGCGATTCGCTTTCTTCCATTCTCAAAGCTTCCGAAGTTCTGGGTCCTTTTCTTGCTCTTGCTTGATTGCTGCAGGTAACCAATCTTCATTGACAACGGTGGTTCTGTAGAGGGCTGCTTCCTTATTCTCCAAACGACTACAATGTGAGCACTCAGGTGGACATGGCCTTCTGGACAATGCATATGCATTCTTATGGCTCGTCCCTACTCGGTGTGCTATCTCGAAGTCATATTCCTGGAGCCTCTCGATCCAACGAGCTACTTGGCCTTCGGGGTTCTTGAAATTCAGGAGCCACTTCAATGCAGCGTGGTCCGTCCTGAGTAGGAATTTTCGTCCATAGAGGTACTTATAGAAGTGCTCCACTGATTTTACCATGGCCAATAGTTCCCTCCTGGTAACGCAGTAGTTACGTTCTGCCTTCGATAGCACCTTGCTGAAGTAACCGATGACTCGCTCTCGCCCATCTTGATACTGCGAAAGGACTCCACCAATACCGATATTACTGGCATCTGTGTCAAGAATGAATTGTCCTTGTGGAACTGGATACCCAAGAATCGGTGTCGTGGTCAAGCGTTCCTTCAGAGCATCAAAGGCGGCCTGGCATTCTGGATCTCAGTGGAAGGGACGTGCTACCTAGGTGAGACGAGTCAGGGGCTATGCGATATCCGAAAACATTCGAACGTAACGTCGATAATAAGTGCAGAGCCCAAGGAAGCTCCTGAGTTGATGCTTATCTCTTGGTACTGGCCATTGCTTCACTGCTCGTACCTTCTCAGGGTCGACTTCCACACCCTGCATTCCTACGACGTGTCCCAAGTAGTTAACCCGTTTCTGCAGCAGATGGCATTTCTTCAGATTGAGTGTGAGGTTTGCAGCCTGAAGTCTTTTGAAAACTTCCTCTAGGTTAGCCAGATGTTCTTCAAAAGTTTTACCGATCACGGTCATCCAGATAAACCAGGCATGTCTTCCAGGAGAGTCCCCTCAACACATTCTCCATGATTCGTTCGAAGGTGGCCGGAGCATTGTAGAGTCCGAAAGGCATTACCTTGAATTGCCATAATCCAGTGCCGATGGTGAATGCTGTCTTTTCCTTATCTGCCGGATCCATTTCTACCTGCCAATATCCACTTTTAGGTCCAGAGTGGAGAAAATATTCGATTCCGCCAAGGTGTCGAGTGTGTCGTCAATTCGAGGCAAAAGGTAACAACTGTCCTTCTTCGTCACGTTGTTCAATCGGCGATCTTTCTTCTTCTAGTACCACTGGTGAAGCCCAAGGACTATTGGATGGCTCTATTACCCCGTCTTGTTCCATATCCTGGATGATCTTTTCTGCAATTCCTCTCTTGGCCTGTGGTAATCTTCGGGCTGGTTGACGAATCGGTCTGGTATCTCCCGTATCGATTTTGTGACTGACGATGTTGGTTCTACCTGTTTTTCCATTGGCAGGTATGAAAATGGATCTATACCTCTGCAGTAACTCGGTTAACTTCTTCTTCTGTCGGTTGTTGAGTGAGTCGCTTGCAGCAGAGATGAGTTCTTCATACTTGCTGGCCCCATCAGTGGTTGCTGTCACCTGGTGGATTATGGAGGCTGCCGGGACACAGGTTCCAATCTTCGTTCCTTTGCCAATCGTCACAGGGTAATCATTTATGTTGATAAATCGAACAGGTACATGGTCGTCTGCTGACTAAAGCCTTGCCGACTAAGATTCCACGTCCAACTTCCTCGTCATAGTTCCAGGGTTCCATGATGATGGGACTGCCTTGCTCCAATGTACCCTCAATCCGCGCTGCTACAATGGTCTCGCTCCGTTTCGGTAACAGGACGTCCTCTTCTAATGTTACCCCTGCCGCTACCTCCACCCGTGGATGTAGATCTCTTCGGCACCCACCTTGAGTGATCGGCTTCTGAAGTCCAGGTGAATTCCTTGCGCACCCATGATGCTTATTCCCAGGATAACATCTTCTTCAATATCTGCCATGATAGCTCGATGTCGAAATTTGACGGTCCCGATCGATATATCCATATCGATTTCTCCATAAACGGTGGCAGCTTCACCCGTAGCAGTTCTCAGACGCCATCTTGAGTTCACGAGTTGCTTTCTTGAAGACGTGAGAAGTCCACGTCGCAGGATCGTGTTCGAGGCACCAGTATCCACCAACAATGCGCACTTCTTTTCGTCGATCTGTCCATCTACGTAGTCGCTGCTGTTATCACGTCGTAGGGATGCTACGAAGATGAGGGGGTCTTAAGAATGACGGGTCGAAGCTGGTTTCTTGTCTCATTTAAGAGGCCCTTGATGGCGTTGATCTCAAGCGCAGCTGCCAGAGCACTGGTGAGGTCTTTTGGTCGAGTCAGCCGAACTGCTTTCTGAATTTCGATATCCCGCAATCCTTCCACGAACGTTTGAACAGCTAGACATTCCATAAGGGATTCTGGGGCTGACGGGTAGGCACAGTGGACCAATCGGGCTACATCCACTTCAAATTCTTGAAGACTCTCATTGGCTCTCTGTCGGCGGCTCTTCATTTGCGATTGAAACAGTTGCTGCAGATGTTCATGGCCATATCGCATGTCGAGACGTTTCAAGAGATGATCGTAGCTATCGACTTCACCTTCCGGAATGGCTTGCAAGATGTTCAATGCATCACCCCGTAAATCTACTGTCAGAGCCACAACCTTGTCCTTGGATGTCCACCCATTGGCTTTTGAAGCTGCTTCGAACTGCTTCAGATAGTTCGGCCACGATGTTTTTCCATCGAATGTAGGTGGTTTACTCGATTGGTAGTGGTCACTGCATCTGGCCCTACTGTGGTTTCAATCATGAGTCCTTGACCATTTCCAGACTTCTCCAGCACAGCTATTCTTTTTATTTCTAGCTGCAGCTCCTTCTTCATTTTTTTTATCTGGGTGGTGAATTGGGTTGAAACCTGAGCTATAATCTTGTCCTGCTGCGACGCGATCTGTTCTTGCTGAGACGCGATCTGTTCTTGCTGAGCAACGATCTGTTCTTTCTGAGCAGCGATCTGAGTCAGAACCTCTTCCCGATGTATTGATATCTGAGTCAATACTTCTTCTCGTTGTGCCGATATCTGGGAAGCGATCTGATCTTGCTGAGCAAAAATACGTGCCAGAACCTCTTCTCGCTGAGCGGACATCTGAGGTGATACCTCGTCTCGTTGAGCTGAGATTTGGAAGGCTATCTGATCTTGCTGAGTTGAGATTTTCTCGTGCTGAGCACGCATCTGATCCGCGATCTTCTCTTGGTGAGCCACCATCTGATCCGCGATCTTCTCTTGCTATGCCACCATCTGGTCCGTGATCTTCTCCTGCTGAGCCACCATCTGGTCCGCAATGTCCTGTCGCTGAGCCACCATCTGGTCCGTAATGTCCTGTCGCTGAGCCGCTATCTGTTCCCAGATACAAGCCAACATCTATTCCGCTGAAGCTGGTTCCTCGAAGGTAAACGTCTCTGGATCTTGACCTACGCTCACCATATACTCTTTGAGACGATGCTGAAGTGTAGCCTTGATCCCTGTTGTGTCGAGATCTCTCTCCTCCAACTCGCGTTTCAAGTCCACCACTTTCAACTCGTGTAGTTTCTTCATTGCAACGGTCTGTTCACTTCACACTGGAATATCCCACACTTCTGACACCAATTGTTACGTTATTCGGGTGCGGAAGCGAACACGACACTATTAATTTCCGAACTGATTTATTTAAACTAAAGAAACACTCATTTATATCGAACTTATAACTACTATTTATGTAAAACGATTTATATCACGCGGTATATAACTGTCTCTCTGACACTCGCTGCTCGACTGACTGACGGCAGTTGGTCGGCCGTTTATATATGAGATCACTTGGCAGGCTTTCGTTCGAGAACGTTCTCGAATATTCTTCCGTCTTCTTCTTTTTGGTCTACATCTAGATTATTATTATTATTATTATGATTTGAATTTATGTAATTCCAGTCACGACCCTGCGGCCTCCGACGCCACGCAGAGTCGTGCTGGATAAAATCCAGTGACTACTCCCCACAGCCTGTGAGGTGAATAATTATCGCTGCACGCTGGGATTTTCTGGATTTCCGAGAGCAGCGTGTGTCGTGTGCGTCCTAGGAAGCCGATTATCAGGATGACCAATTCCACAGAATGGTCTGGATAGAGCCTGCGGAGTTCGAAGAGAAGATCTCGATATTTAGTCCGTTTCTCCTCCTTCGCTTTGGTTTGATGGTCGAGGAGGACTACATCAGGCTTGTTAGCTTGTATTTGCCTGAGGGTGGGGAATGAGAAGTTCCAATAAATTCGGCACCTCTCATTCTCCACAACGGACTCAATATCCCCCGGAGCATAGGGCTATTATTACGCTGGGATTTATTATTATCATTATTATTATTATTATTATTATTCATTTGAGTTCATGTAATTCCAGTCACGACCCTGCGGCCTCCGACGTCACGCAGAGTCGTGCTGGATAAAATCCAGTGACTACTCCTCACAGCCTGTGAGGTGAGTAATCACTGGGACCAAGTACCGTGTGCCCTGAGTAGACGCAATGATCCAAGTATGACGGCCTTCTGCATACCACTAGCCTTATTATTATTATTATTATTATTATTATTATTATTATTATTATTATTATTATTATTATTATCATTATTATTATTCATACCAGCAATATCACTTCCAGGTTTTGAGGATTGTTTGCAGCACCAGTCACCACAGGTATATTGCAAACCTGCAATTCCTGTTCCTCATATATTAAGTATGGTGCTCCACTGCAATAACAGCAAATTGTTGTGATCATATGTGCTATGTGTGTGAATTGTATCCATATTACACACTTCTTATAATGTGAATACTCCTAAGTCAGACTTTATATAATGTAAATATTCCTAATATACTTACAGTTGAGGTAGGAGGTATTCTAAACTGAGTTTTGGAATTCATTTATATCTTGTGAAATTAGTTCTTTTACCATATTCATCTGTGTAGTTCATTTTGGAACGGAGTTAATACTAATTTTCTAAATTGAATGTAGACATTGACAAAACATGTGTTTCAATGTAAGTACTGTGTATTATGATGAATAAATATTTTCTTCACTACTCTCACTTATGTCACTCCAAAGAAGTACCTACTAAGAGAAGGATCTACCAGTATACTTCTCACCGCAGTGCCCATGTATAGTGTTTTTCTCTGCATCATTTTACAAGATACCTTCATGAAAATTTACAATTATGAGTGAATTTGAAATCCAGGATTTGAATTCATGTAGAAATGAATTAACAATGAGCAAAAGTATGTATCTACCTGGTAAATAATAGGTAAGTCAGAGATTATAAAGTGAAACTTTGAAATAGCATCAATAAAGAATGAGGTGTTGATTGAGATAGTTGTGGAATAGTAATATGAATTTTGAATACCCACAAGAAAATCATTGCTAAAACACAAAAAAAATAGAACTACAAGATAGATACAATTTGAAATGTCATGAATATTTTCAAGTACGTGAATTCAACTGCAGGGAATGAATAAAAACGATATATATATACAGGCTGATTCACGGTGGATGGCACATTAGACGTTTCTGGTGAACCAGACAACGGATCATTTTGAAAATTCAATGGAGGACATATTCGGACATTCTCTAGCCAACTAAAATATTTTCGACAATGCGGTGTTGCCGCTTCTATTAGAAAGCAGTAGCAACTTTGATTTTTCAAATGGAACACTCTGTATTTTATTGCATTTTTAGATTCTCCCTGAAGAGCTGATTTCATCGATATATCACACTTGGGGTCTAGCGGAAATGATTACAGAGATATAGGGTGTGAAAAATCGACATTTTTCAACTTTAGGATTTTTTTGTGTCGAAACTATTCATCATTGGTCAAAACGGCTTACATGTCCCTATCTCAACTTTTGATCAACTATCTACTGATATTTAATTGGGACATATACCGGGTGATCAAGATTCTGAATTCGGCACCACCCTGTATTTGTTTCAATTAAATGTTAGTAGATAATTGATCAAAAGTTGAGATAGGGACATGTGAGCCGTTTTGACCAATAATGAATAGTTTCGACAAAAAAAAATTCCTAAAGTTGAAAAATGTCGATTTTTCACACCCTATATCTCTGTAATCATTTCCGCTAGACCCCAAGTGTGATACATCGATGAAATCTGCTCTTCAGGGAGAATCTAAAAATGCAATAAAATACAGAGTGTACCATTTGAAAAATCAAAGTTGCTACTGCTTTCTAATAGAAGCGGCAACACCGCATTGTCGAAAATATTTTAGTTGGCTAGAGAATGTCCGAATATGCCCTCCATTGAATTTTCAAAATGATCCGTTGTCTGGTTCACCAGAAACGTCTAATGTGCCATCCACCGTGAATCAGCCTGTATATAGATGTGAGAGGGAAGTTGTTGCTGACTATAGTTAGAGGTAAAATAGGTTTGTTGGGGAATGCAGCAAAGTGAAAAGAGTACTCTTTAAAGTTTGTCCAAGCTTTCGGAATATTATATTTCCATCTTCAGGAATAATACAAACAATTTTTCATTAGGTCATATTAATTCTACAAAGGGAATTTTACTTACATTTTTGTTGAGGTTGGTTCACATTAATATTAGTAATCATAAAATTGTATAAGACGATAATGACAAAGTTGAACAGACGAACAAAAAACAGAATCAAGAACATGAAATCTGCATTGGCTATATTACTTCAGAGATGACACTGCAAAATAGGAAGGATTACAAATAAAACCATAAATTACCCACCTGCACATGTTCATGTCATCTTCTTCCTTGTGTATTGCAGCTCAGAAGTCAAAGGCATTGAAATTGCTTCTTTATTTTCATAATAAAAATATTTGGAAGTAAAACAACCAAACTTATTTTTCCAAGTCCAAGTTTCTGGAGACATTTCCCCAGAAACAAAATATGAACTGTTGATCATTTTAATCCTGTTCTCTCTCAGATAGGCAATAATAATAATAATAATAATAATAATAATAATAATAATAATAATCTTTATTTCAAGGAATGTTATGCAATAAATAAAATTTAACACAAAACATTAAATGAAAAAACGTCACAAAATGGTACATTTGACAGGACGTGTACCTAATATTAACATTATACAAAAGCATGTATTTCACATGTACAACATTTGAATAAAAAAAATGTATGGAATACAGATAGAATAACATAATTATGACATTATACTATTATAGTTGTGCTGATATAAAATCATCTACAGTATACGGCTCTATTTTCATTAATAAATTAAAAATTGTTTTCTTAAAGATGTTAAGTGTTTGTATTTCTTGAACCTCGCGAGGCAGCTTCATAAAAAATCTTAAGCAGCAGTATTTTGTACTTTTTTCTGTGAGTGTTAGTCTGTGTGCTGGATAGTTATAAATTACGGATCTAGTATTATATGTATGTTGTGAAAGACAATCATTGAAAAAATGTTTATTTTTAAAGAAGAATAGTAAACACTCTTGTATAAATATTGCACTAGCTGTTAGAATTCTATTTTGTTCAAATTTTCCTCTACACGTTTCCAAAAAATCCAAATTTGATATTATTCTAACAGCTCGTTTCTGGATTGTGAATAACTTTTTGAATTCACCACTGCTACCGAAAAAAATAATCCCATATCTTAACACTGCTTCAAAATGTGCATGATACACAATCTTCAATGTTGGGTTGTTCAGATATTTTGCCATAATTCTCAAACTATAGGTCACACTATTCAGTTTATTACATAGTTTCTCAATATGATAATTCCATTTCAAATTTTCGTCTATAACAACACCTAGAAATTTGGTTGATGTTATTGTATCATACTTTCTATTATTTATGTCTATACTTTCAGGTGTTTGAAATCGTGCATGTGTTGTTTTAAACAATATACAACTCGTTTTTTCTTTATTAAGTATCAGTCTATTTTTATCAAAGTACTCATTGGCTGCTGTTAAAACTAATTCTGCGGATTCAATTAAACCGGGATAAAGTGGATCATATAGTTGGAAATTCGCATCATCTGCGTACATGGTAAGAGAACTATTTTCAACTGTTGCTGCAATATCAGCAAGATCATCTACGTAAATTATGAATAAGATTGGTCCAGTGATGCTTCCTTGAGGGATGCCCATTTTAATAGATTTCATGTTAGATCTTATTTCCAGATTATTTTTCATTAATGAAACTTTTTGTTGTCTATTTGAAAGGTAGGACTCAAACCACAATAAAGCAAACAAAGATTTACTTATCAGTAATAAATATATCTATGAATCACAAATTTACCTTATTGTTTTCGTTATTGGACCAATGAAATGAAAAAAGTTAGGAAGTTTTCGTTGGAGGTGCATACCAGTTTTCAAATTTATATTCGATTCTCAACGTTTATTCATTTCTTCCATTCAACTGAACTGATTTTTCATCATCAGAAAAGGCTTCTTAAGTGCAGGAAATTCATTTTAAAGGAAAATTAAGGACCCACATTTTTCCACTGGAACCTATTACTAGTTCATCCAGCAACTAAACACAGTTGATTTAGCGCAGTTTTAGAGATTTGTTGATTCTAATTTATAAAATAATATAGAATTGAGTCAGCAATCAATATAAAGTTCATGTCTTGTACTCAAGAGGAACAAGAAGAGAAAATTAACGTGATTTGTTGAATGGAATGCATAAAATATGGAATATTATATGAATCTCAATGAATGAACACAATAACAAAAATGACTGTATTACGTCTCATACTGGTTCAAATTTGCCCACCAGATGTCTTATCGGAATCGTCACCTTGCCAATAGCCGACGTATTGATATTCCGAGATCATAATATTCAATGATACTACAGGGTTTTCGCTCACATATATAACAAACATTTAATTCAACCTTCAAATCATTTGCACGGATTTTCTCATCTTGTCAATTTAGTAGTGTTTGTATCTCAGTAATGTTACATTCACAGTCATTCATTTATTCACAGGTTGGAGCTGACTTGATTGAGAAAATATCTGCCTCCTGCCGAAGGAAACTATATCACTGATTCTCAGAAACGGTGTGGAAGATGGATTCTGTTGCTGAAAACTCGCGCGACGATGAGACTCAAACCACCGAGCAAGCGTTCGAATACGACGACATTTGTCAAAAGAAATTCAACTATGGTAAGATTCGGAACAGGCATGTCAAAGGGCGGGATAATGTGAAACTATTCCAATGTGACATATGCCCGAAGAGATACACCGTGAAGGGAAATCTGACCAGACACATAAGACTGCATACTGGCGAGCTCCAATGTGATTATTGTCCAAAAATATTCGCTATAAAGAGTCTTTTGACTGAGCACATCAGAGTACATACTGGCGAGAGACCTTTTGGATGTGAAATATGTCAAAAACAATTCACCAATAAGACCAGTTTAATTAAACACGAAAGATTGCATTCTGGCGAGAGACCTTTCAAATGTGATTTGTGCCAAAAAAAATACCTCAATAAGTTTGATCTGATTAGACACGTCAAAGTGCATACTGGCGAGAAACCCTTCGAATGTGATTTTTGTCAAAAAACATTTGCCTATAAGTCTGATATGAATAAACACTTCAGAGTGCATACTGGCGAGAGACGTTTTGAATGTGAATTATGTCAAAAACAATTCACCGATAAGACCGGTTTAATTAGACACATAAGATTGCATTCTCGCGAGAGAACTTTCAAATGTGATTTGTGCCAAAAAAAATTCGTCAATAAGTTTGATCTGGCTAGACACGGCATAGTGCATACTGGCAAGAAATTCTTCGAATGTGATTTTTGTCAAAAAATATTTGCCTATAAGTCTGGTATGGATAAACACCTCAGAGTGCATACTGGCGAGAAACCTTTCGAATGTGATTTTTGTGAAAAAAAATTCGCCAGGAAGATTGATTTGATTAGACACATCAGAGGGCATACTGGTGAGAAATATTTCAAATGTGATTTTTGTCAGAAGAAATTCACCAGGAAGACTTCTGTAACGAGTCACATTTGCAAGACACCTCTTCAATCTGATCTTTGTTTGTTCAAACTTGGAAATCATCAATTAACCAAACACAATGAAAAACGCCATAGTGAAATTTCTTTGGGAATAAATCTGTGCTCGAAAAAATTTGCTGCTGAGTATAATTCTAGCGAACACCATCCTTCCGAAACACAAATAGAAACTCGTTTCATTGATGAGTTTGTGAAAGGAATGAAGGCAACAGTGAAAGTAGAAAAAGTCGAAGACACATTTTCACCAACAGATTCTACTTTTGATAATGCATGGGTACAGAGTGACTGTAAAATTGAGGTAGTTCATCATGACCTAGAACTGCATTCAGACATTTCGGAACATATTGTTAAAATAGAGAATAATACAGAGGAAGATTGTTAGTTAGGCATTTAGATAAATATTTTTTAATTAATTGCGAAGTAATAGAAGCAATAACCCAGTGTACCAAAACATGCAGCAACTTTATCACTGCTGCATTTCAAATGTGCCATGTTTTATCACAAAGATATAGCAAAGATGATGATGTCCGCCTCAGATGAAATCAGAGACTTATGTTCAGTGATGCAACATCAGACTTGAACAATATATGCTTCTGTGAGACCACAGTGATGACTATAGTTGCGTTTTATTTGTTCTATCCTGGTAACGGTGGTGGGAACGACGTTTACAAATAAAACGAGAAACTTCATGACCTCGCATGAGGGAATTGACATATTATAGATGATGGAGGATATATTTATATATTCGGACTCCGAATAATTTCAATATCAATAGAAGATTAAAAATCAAGGAAATTAATGAAATGAATCAACGCACATTTGGAGCAGTGATTGTGGTGCTTGGAGACAGTTTTCTGAGATCGAGAGAATTAATTTTATCTAGAATGAAGATATGAAACCTGTCTTACTTGAAAGAATTATAAACTTGTGAACCTCACGATGAAAATGTCTTCTAAATATCCTCTTATTCCAAAAAGTTTCGTTTTTTTTCAATCTAACTTTATTATTATTTGACAACTGTCAACAGTCATTCCACGCCATTCCTTGTAATGAGGCGGAATGAAAAGTGGCAACCGGTAAAGTTGCAAATAAAACGACACATTGAAGTGATTTCAATGGCAGAATCGGATAAATCAAACTCAACTTATGTCTCTACATAGCTCTTTCCATTGAGCATGCCAGAGACGTTTTTGACAAGTCTGTGCTCTGCATTGGCTCCATCCCTAATCATAGAAATTCATACTGGTTTTACCAGTACTTGTATCAATTTCAAAAGCAACACCAAGATATTTAGGATATATTCATGGAATTTCAATTGTTGAAATTGAAAAATCGGTGAATATACCACTAAACACATAGAGTAGCATTCAAAACAGTGAAACAAAAAGAGTAAAAAATGTGAATTTTATTCCAATCCAAAGACAATTTAGTCAACAAACCTCAAAACATCTGTAAAATATAAATATGATGATTGTCTTTCATGTCCCTTCATTCATTTTAGTCTGTGTGCTTTTTACCTGCAGATTCTATCTCTTCAAAGTGAAGCATATAAAAGTGCTGATTGGCCTAACCAGCTGGTGTTTGCAAGGGAATCCAAAACTGTTCTCATCAGAATGTTGATCAATTTTAACTTGAGGTCTCGCTTGAGGTTGAACCTGATGCCTATACTTGTGTGCTTTGTCAATTAAAATTGATTATTTTCCTCTTCAATGATATGTGCAATATCCATTACCTGAGCAGGCATCTCCGAACAAAGGTAATTATTTTTCATTAATTTATATAACCTCAAATTCTTCTATAGGCTCCTTCAATTTCAGGAAGAGGATAAAGAAAGATATCTGGATATATTTATTGCACTTTTGCTGGCATTGCAAATGGTCTCTTGGACCCCAGCTGAAATAACTGGTACTGATGACTTTATTACATTCACTTATATCAGCAGAGTGCTTCGAATTCATATCAAATCTCAGTCCCGATGAATAAAAGAGGCTGATGGTGATTTTAGTGAATGACAGCGGATTATTTTCGTTGTGGCCATTTAGTGAAATTTGATGAACAAATACATTAGTTTCGTTTTGTAAACGAGGGACCAGAAAAAGTGAGGTTAGGATATCACAGCAAAAATAAAGCACAGAACTTGCTATGACATTGTTCATGGTTGTTAAACCACAAATTTGAATTTCACATACCTAGGTACTCAAACTCTCACAATAGTGATGACGCAGAGGATGCCTCAATTTTATCACGTTGATAGAACGTATGATAAAACGAAGTTCTTTAATTGATCTCCTTTGTGATGACGCCTGGAATGCCTCAATTTTGTCAATTTGATAGAACGCACGATGCAACAAATTTCGTTAATTCATCTCCTTATTGGTGATGACGCCTGGGATGCCTCAATTTCATCACATTAATAGAACGTGTGATGAAAAGTTCTTCAATTGATCCCTTTTGCGATGACGCCTGGGATGGCTCAATTTTATGACGCTGATAGAACGTGTGATGAAACAAAGTTGTTTTTCTACTCACATAACTAAAATGTCGTTTAGCGTACGGATATGTACCACGCTAAATGATCGGTTAATCACGGATTGACGATCTGTGATTTATTCAAAATATTGAGCACATCACCATGGCAACACGATTTCTTAAACATATTACCATGGCAACAGAGTTCATTGAACACAGAGATTCAATAATTTGGGACATGTCTGGTCTGTCAATTGTATCAACTGTCAACTGTTATTTTCAAATTTTGTATCAGAATTATGCAAACAATATTCGTTTGTATCAGAATTCTTCATTAAAAATATATGCGAAATGTAGACGAAAGTGAAATCGAAGAGAATGTTCTGGTACTTGCATATCTCCAAGAAGTGTAAAAATAAAGCATCCATCTTTGAGAACAATTTATTTATTCTGCGCTAAGCATGACAATAAACGTGAAACAAAGGTTAGTAAGCAATGGACTGGACAGATCTACAACCAATATCACTTATACTTGTCTCGCTGGTTGCATGCAGTTGCATGTATTATGTCCTCAATTCCCATTCCTTTCGAATTATTTTTTAGGTTTGTAGGAATAGCAGGTATGTATGTAATTTTCGGAGTTCGTAGAAAAAGCATAGTATGTAACGCGTTTATAAACTCTTCTAGACACTCGTTTATTAAACTTATAAACTCTTCTAGACACTCGTTTATTAAAAAAATTATCACATTGATAGAAAGTGTGATGAAACACTATTTTGTAAAAGTTACATGTTATATTTTAGATGCAAGTTGCATTTGTTTCAGAACGGTGTGATGAAACAAAGTTCTTTGACTGATCTCTCTTGTGATAGCTGATACATGTGTGGTTAAGTGGGAAGATTGGATCTGATACCCTTCATATTATCTTTTTCATTAGTGTCATTTTTATATATTGTGTAACAGTAATGTAGATTTGGTAACCCACTTTTCGTCGAGAATTTGTATTTAGAATTTACTGCACCGTGTACTACAGAAACAGAGAGTCTGACTGCAAAATTGAATGAAAAATAGAACATGTCCTATTTTTCATTCATTTTATGTTGGGGCGCTTGCGCATAACGCCGTTATTCAACCTTCGAATCGTTTGTTTTGTTTTGAAGTGAGAAAATTTTTTTTGGGGTTATGGTAATGTCACTTTGTTGGTAGGTACTTTGAAAAGATCATTAATAAATTACAAAAAATATATGTCCACTGATTAACTTTACTGTTATCTCAAATTTGAAGTTGAAGTAATCACTGTACGTAGACCTCCACGTAGACGTTAACGTACGAAAAATAACGTTTACGTATTGTCGTTAAATTGAGTTGAAGTCGCCACTTTGGTCGTCACTGTCATCATAACGTCATAATACATTTTGTTTTCGGTTTTTATTGGTCATTTTTGGTTGTGTGTTTAGATTCGAACATTTATTCCTTTCAAAATTAGAGGACTCCTTGATGCAGAACTCGTTGGTGATCTCGAATTTGATAATTTTGACTCATCGGCATATTTCGAGTATAGTTAACGTACGTTGATATTTAAGGTATACGTGAAGGAACGTGAGATAACGTACACCCGTAAGCCCACTAACAACGCAAACGTGAAGAATTGGAAAATACGCATGCGTAGCTGTCAATTTCTACGTTTACGTTAACGTTCATGACAACACTTCAACTCTCTAATATTCAGAACTCCTAGCCCACGGGTGTTTTGTTATACTTCTCCATTTCGATTTTTTCAAACAAATATCCTGAGCATAGCACCCACTTTTGCAGAACTGCAGACAGATATTTTAGAGAAATTATTACTTTTATACCATTCATCAATTTTGAATATCTTCTTCCAAAATATACTTTGAGGTTACTATACATGCACAACAGGCATGTGCAATCTGCAAATTAATTATATTATTTCATAATATGCGCATGCCCCTTATCACAATATCTTATCTCTGATCTTATGTCGTGTCACACAACAAAGCACAACATTTTCCCACAGAAAATGATTCAGATAATTCTGAATGCTTTATTGTGTTCAATAATGATTCATTTCATGAGTGAAAAACTGGCCCGTGTCATACGGACTTTAATAACAGGATAAACAAAAATGGGAGTGTGTGGAATGGAAAATGAACTTCGTTTTTTTTTGTGATATTCTAGCTTTTTATACAAGGCCATGGTTTATTTGGACTGATCCTGAATAATTTTGTCACAACTTTCCGTATGTGGTTCAGGTGATAAATATTATTTCCGTCGACCTCGTATTAGCTACTAAGTTTAATGTATATGAAATCGTTCATTAATGACCCCTATTGATGAACGATTTGTCTATTAATTAATACGATTGTTTTATAGGCAACCAAAACATACACCGCGTGTATTCATTGTTTATGCTATAACTTATACGGATTCTGCATTTAAATCGAAAATATGGATTTCATCGAAGATTTTCCGTTAACGGGTTCGCCTTTCCAAGTTTCTGACACGATTTTAATCCCTGTTTTCTAACACAAGGAATTTATTTTCTATGTTGATCATTTCGACAAATGTCAAATGTCACTAATGTCAGTAACGATACTACTGGGTGATTCTTAGCAGTTTCCGGATGAATGAACCAAGTTTTCTTCATTGCAGGAGAAATGAGAAATATAGTCGACGGAAAAATGTTGTAACCAACTTTTATATTAAAAGGCGATCAATGATCTCGAACATTAACGTTAAAATATCTCGATCATTAATCGCCCTCATTAATACACTAGTTGGTTAAATAACTATTAATAAATTGATAACTACAGTTCAGTGTTATATCGTTTCTTGGCTCAATTTTTCTTCCTCTTTGTTTTTCATGTGTATTCGAAAACGCAGGTATAAAACCTCATAATAATAAATTAGTTGATACCAAATAATGAAATACGTTGCCATCGTTATTTCATTCTCCCATTCCTCCTTTGCTTTCAATTCGTGGGGGATCAAAAATCAGATAGTCCAATCATTTCACATCAATATTCGTAGTGTTCGTATATGGAGTGGTTTTACTTTTTTTTTCATTCGTACCCTATTTTGCTTATTGAAAGTACTCCTCAGCGTGTTCAAATTTTACTTCCAAAAACGGGCCTTTTTCAAAGTAACCACGACAACATCAACGACCCGAGAAAATGTCAAGGTTTTAATTATCGATCTGACTTGAGTCAAATAAAATATCAATAACGAACAGTGCTGCCAACTCAGCCATTTTATATCTAGTTCTAGCTTTTTTATACTGACTAAAAGAATATTTACTATTTATAATAATGGGCATTACAAAATGTTGGAATGAAAAACGTACACGATATAATAAGAGTCAAATTTATACCAGTCTGTATTTCTATGGATTTTGTTCTCCATGCTTTGTGCCATTTCGACAAATTGACGTTGACGTCGATGACGTCAACACATCACGTCATACGTCAATGTCAATACTACTGGAGTAGCTCTAGATCTAATGCTGGGTTTATAGATTCAACTAAACCAATAATTAAATTTACAAAAAGTTGAATAACAAGGAAACATCTATGAGGGTTTATACATTTACATCTGTCATTTGAATTAAGAATTAAAAATCACAAAGTTGGCCAACTTTGAACTTAACAACTAAGAATTAGGAAATTCTGGAGAGAGAACATGGATATTGGATTTGTTATTGTTCAAGTGGAGTTTGGTGATATTTAATTGGAATATTTTTTATGGATTCATGAATTTTGGAGATCAATAGTATATTACATAACTAGTGTGAAAAGTGACATATTTCGCGCGAGTGGACGTTTAGCATGAGCCGCAGAGCGGTTAGTGCAGAAACGAAACGAGCGCAGGAAATGCATTTTCCAACGAGTTTTGTACACTATTTTTCCTACGACCACAAATATTTATATTATATGTCATGAGTGTTTATAAGACCAGAGAAGGGATCATGTTTCTAATCATATTCAATCACATGAAGGTGATATCATTATTATTCATTCATATTTTACTTCAATATTTGAATGACATCATTAGTTTAACGTTAACTTAACATTAAGTTAATATGAACTTAACATTAACGCAACATTTACTTAACATCAACTTAACATAAATTTAACAGTTTCTTAACATTAACTTGAAAATTAACTTAACATTAACTCAACATCGACTCAACATTAACTTAAAATTAACCTAACATTGACTCAACATCAACTTAATATTAACTCAATAATTATTCAACATTAACTGAACATTAAATCAACATTAACTCAAAATTAACTTGACATTACCTTAAAATCAAATTAACATCAACACAATATCAAATTGACATTAACTTCACATTAATCACTAAATTACCAATACATTGACATTAATTCAACTTTCAATTATTGAAATTAATAACTTGATTTCAACTTTTCATCAACTCAACATTACGTCAACATTAACGACAATAACTCATGTTTAATCGACACTAACTTTCCATTAAGCTGACCATAACTCAACTTACCATAATTCTAACTGTTATATGTTGTCATAGTGAAACGAGTAACTTTCTCAATAATAAGTCAATGTGTTTTGTGCTCAAAAGACATTTCACATTCAATTTTTCATTGATATCAGATATGTATAACACCCTCATGATTATTAATTGTTGATTGGTAATTCCTAATTGTTAGTTCACTTTGCTCTAGACTCAACTTTTTAATGTGAGATTCGTAGTCCATGTTCAAATTTTTTGTTTTTGCTAACAAAATGGCTAGATTTGCTAAAAAATGGCTAAACAATTTTTCGCCAGCGGCCTAGTGCGCGAAATGCTACTTTGGTGATCGAGTACTGTTTTTTGAGTTCAAAAAACAACAACATTTTTTCTACAAACATAAATGAATATAGTTCGAAATTAGTAATATGTTAGCTTATTTTAAAAAATACTGTTGAACTGGCTAAAAAGCATCGTGGTAACGTTAGGAAACTAAAAAAAAGTGTCACTTCGCATATTGTTATGAATGCGGGAACCTTGTCTTTTTTGACGTTTGTATCAAAATGATGATGATGAAATAAAAGTGTTTCTTATGTGACTCGGATAATCTCTCAATTGATTTTAAAGTTTGTACGATCCCAGACGAGTATCATCTTGTAGATATTCAAGAAAGTTCGATAGCCCCAAATATTGCGATTCCAAAGTGTACCAGATGTACCAAATTTCAATTCATTATTTTGGAAGTCGTAGGGAAAATGGAAAAACTCAAAAAGAATCCGAAAATTTTAAATCTTTTATATCGGAAACGAAGCTCACTTGCATATCTGGAAAACATATCCTTGACAAACTTCTACTGAATTCATATATCTTCAAAACGGATTTATCCGATCATTATACAATTATGCTTTATATTAAAACATTGACTGTTTATCAAAAAAATCAATTAATTTAATCACTTATCTGCTCAAACTATAACACGAAAACTGAACCAGAACAAAAAATTGAAGCCTTGGATGACTGTCGGTCTGTTAACATCAATAAGATACAGAGATAACTTGAAAAAAAAATTGAACAAACAGTATACCGAAGAACTTCACTCGGAATATAAAAACTATAGAAACTATCTGAACAATCTTATCAAAAACCATAAAAATAACTATTACATAAATATTCTCGATGAACAACAAAATTATCGAAAAATTTGGCAAAATATCAATGAAATGACGAACAGTAAATCGAAATGCAAGGACAAATATAACATCACAAATGAGAGTGGACAAACAATTTCTGATGATAGGGAAAAATCGAATTACTTCAACAATTTTTTTACTAATATTGGTCAACAGATGGCGGATAAAATTGATAAAGACGACACTCTTCCGGAAACAGAAATAAATATAGTTAACTCACTATTTTTGAATCCAGTGTCAACAAATGGAATGATAAAAATTATATCTACCCTGAAAAATAATTTTTCACCAGGTCCTGATGGTATAGCTGTCTAATTCATGAAAAAAATCACTTGTATCTCTTAAGACCTCTGTGTCACATTATTAATATATGTTTCACTACTGGACATGTTCCTGTTGCTTTCAAAGGTTCTATTACTACCTCAATTTTCAAATCTGGTGACAAAAAACTTGCAACTAACTATAGACCAATAACCATCATCAATAATTTTGCCAAATTTTTTGAAAAATGCGTGAAAAATAGACTCGTCGATTTCTTGGAAAAAAACAATATTATTAATGAATCACAGTTTGGGTTTAGAGAACACATGTCCACCGAAAATGCTATCTTCCAATTGGTCCACAGTATATGGAATAACTTTAATAATGATAAAAAGTGCTTAACAGTTTTCCTAGATTTGGCCAAAGCCTTCGATACTGCCAATCATCGAATTTTGATCAAGCATTTAGAATTATCAGGAGTTAGAGGAATTAGTCTGTTGTTACTTACGAATTACATATCTGATAGGAGGCAGACAGTGAGAATCAATGATGTTTATAGTGACCCGCTACCTATCACCATGGGAGTGCCCCAGGGCACAGTACTCGGCCCAATTCTTTTTCTGATTTATATCAATAATTTTTATAAACTTCAAAATATCGATGCTAGTATTATATCTTATGCAGATGACACTGCTTTATTATTTGTATGGGATTCATGGGATAATAATAATAATAATAATAATACACGACACACGCTGCTCTCGGAAATCCAGAAAATCCCAGCGTGCCGTGATAAGGCACACATCCTGGCTGGTGGTATGCAGAAGGCCGTCATACTAGGATCATTGCGTCTTCTGTATCTTCCGTAATAATCATTGTGGTAGGATTCCGACATTCGCAGCTGTGAGAGAGATGCCAATGATACATCCGAGGATCAAGTGGGATCATCTCCAGTGATACACTGCTCGCTAGCAGCTATGGAATCACCGACATCTCTGGAAAATGCTATAAACAGGCAGAATATAGGTTGAAAATGATACACTCTATATATTAACGAAACTAGGAGAATAAATATCATTGACAAATATTTTATGTCACTAGTGCTGTATTGTTCAATAGGCGTAATGAACACCACGGGGCTGATCATAATCCTCGAAGTCATCATGATAGTTTATCAAAGGATACAGGTTGGCCTACGTTATATTTGAGGAAAATTTGAGAGTGAAAAACTATATTAGGATATAGATTACCGCATATTTAGTTCAAACAGGATGGATGTCCATCCCTAATGCCCGTAGAGTAACAGATATTCTGAATATAAAATTTCCACAAACATGGATTGGTACAAATTATGGACCGATTCAATGGCCCCCTCGTTCACTCGACTTGTCTCCATTGGATTTTTCCTTGTGAGGATTTCTAAAAAATCATATATATCATCGAGATAATCAAAATGCAGAAGAATTGCGTGGAATACGACATTTCAGCATTCCAAGAAGTGAGACCCATTCATCTAACCAACGCAGTGAATTCTGTGAGGAAACGATGTGAAGTTTGCTTAGGCCAAAACGGACAATTTGAACATCTTTTATAAAGCTTCATTTTTTTATGTAACTTATCATTTTCCAAATTAATAAATTCTTGTTTTATTTCTGTATTTTGAATAGTATGAATGTATTGATAAACAATTATATCAAATCAAATAATTTCAAATTTTATTTCATACCAAATATTCATTGTCTAGAAATGAAATATTTAAATCACATTTTCAATATTTATTTTCCAAATTTTGGTTAATATACACCGTGTACCAGCTAAAATGTCCCCCCCCCCTCCGCTGTAAAAAATAAACCGCGCGATCGAATGACTTGAAATTTGGTCACCCAGTATATTTGATGATGCTCACTCGAATTATGCTATTGAATTAATCGTAGGTATACAGGGTCACACCGAAGTGCACCTCAACTTTCTTATTTGAATAGGGACACCCAGTATATTATTCCATATTCAAGTAGAGTTCATTATTACAAATTCAACAATGCCGGATTTGATGGGATTTTTTCAAACGACTACGAAGATATGGCAAAACATCAAACGATGAAAACGCCCAATTTTGCCCACCCTGTACTGTCAAAAGACTGAAGAACCTAATATATAAATTCTATCAACTCAGGAATCTCAATAATCGAAAGCTACTGCTAATGATCTATAACTCACTTGCTGAATCAATTTTGAGATATTGCATTATTATATGGGGTGGTCTCAATAAGACCCTATTACATATCATTGATAGGTAATGCAAAATACGATATTGAAAATTATATTCATGAAAAATAAGAGATACTCCACTGAAGCACTTTACAAGGAAACTGGCCTATTGAGTGTAAGAAAACTGAATACCTATCACTGCCTGATTTGGATGCAAACTAAGTCTATCTCATATGTAAACCACAATTATAACACACGTGCTAAGTCTGAACTTAAAACAAATGTCCCTTTCTGTAGACTAACTCATACACAGAAATTTATTTCATATATTGGCCCTAAATTGATGAACCTTGTCCCTATTGATATCAGACAAATTTCTAACAAAAGAGAAATGAAGTTGAAACTAAACGAATATGTAAATCAGAACCATAACATACTCAAAACTGTATATGAACTTGACTGACAACTTCTAGAATATGTTCAAGGTGCTATATTCTCTCTTCCCTCATAACTCTCCCAACTCTCATGTAAAATGTCTATATTTATGTATATATACAGTATGATGCAAATGTATGGAATTCTCTGCAAGTTGTTTACCATCTCGTATAGGTCGGATATTTTTCCATCATGCTGGAAGACAGCTCTAGAGTCCAACCAATCCCCAAAAAAGGGAACAAGAACCTGCCCAACAACTACAGGCCCATTGCCCTGTTATCAGTAATCTCCAAAGTGATGGAGAAAGCCATCAATATTGAGCTTATCAAATAACTGGAGAGCTCAGGAATCATCAATGATAGACAAAATGTTGAGTTTATTATAATTTCATGTTTAATCATGTACTCTGTATATTATCATTACCTTTATGTCATGTATCTAGAGTGCAAATATTCTGGTTGTTATTGGAAAAACAATTATTATTGATTAAAATAATTTGTCAACGATAAGTCACATCTTGATCATTCTCTGAACTTCATTCTTCAAGTAGAAGAATAATAGATCCACCGTAGTGCCTCTCAACAGGTTATGGGCCCAGGCAAGCAGTAAGATCATAAGGAATTAGATAGATAGATAGATAGATCAGTTTATTTCCTTCAAATGACAAATTACAGATTTGTATAGGAATTGTCAAGAAAAACTTAATGCTAGGGGACGAAAAACAAACATATAAGACACAATGAAAGATAAAAACTATACCAAAGAAACTATAAGGAGTGAGATACAGTTAGTTCTGTGAATTTACTTTTGATCATATAAAAACTCGTCAAGTGTATAAAAACATTTATCAAGCAGAAAGGACTTGAGACTCCTTTTGAATGTTTTAAGGTCATTTTCGGATTTTATTTCTTCTGGTAGACGATTGAATATTTTTGGCCCAATGAAATTTGGAGAGTTTCTACTGATTTTATACTTAGCCATTTTTGTGTGAATGAAATGTTTTTGACGAGTATTAATTTTATGGATATCACTGTTGAGTGTGAAGTCGTTTCTGTTGATATATATGTATATTGACAATTCATAAATGAATAGGCCGATAAGAGTTAAAATTTCATGATCATGAAATAGTGGCCTGCATGAGCTGCGTTTAGGAGTTTTAAATATGCACCTTAAAATGGCTTTTTGTTTAATAAAAACATTGTTGCCCATTGATGAGTTGCCCCACAAACAAACACCGTAACGTAACCTAGCTTCTACTTGGGCATAATATATGCGTATCAATTGATTCGAATCTAAAACAGTGTTTAAGTTTTTGAACATATAAATTATTGAGCTCAGCTTAGAGACTAACTGTTCACAATGTGTGTTCCAATTCAAAAACTCGTCCATATGAATTCCCAGAAATTTCACTTTGCAGCAGGTGCTTACAATGCTATCATTAACATTTAGTTGGAGTGCATCAACTTTATTTTGATAATTATGGAAACGAATCACCTGTGTTTTCCCGGCATTGAAAAATAGATCATGTGTATTGAAATATCTGGTGGCTGAAGACAAGATTTCCTCACATTTATCAGATAATGAATGAGTGTCTTTAGTTGATACCAGAAAGCTAATATCATCCGCATAGGCGGTAAACAAAGGATATGTTATTTCTTTATCAATATTATTAATATACAAAATAAACAAAATTGGTCCCAAGATGGATCCCTGTGGCACTCCCATCTGAACCAGCTTCACTTCAGATGTACAGGAAGATAGTGTATTACCGTTATCGAATTTGAGAGATACACATTGATATCTATCAGTAAGAAACGAAGAAACCCAGTTTAGTGCCTTTCCCCTAAGACCATATCTCTCCAAATAATTTAGAAGTTTAGAGTGATTGACACAGTCGAATTCCCTGCTCAGATCACACAAGATCGCAGCAGGGCATTCACCTGTTTCAATAAAATCCATCAGATTAATGAAAAAATTGAGAATGGCCGTTTGTGTTGATTTTCCAGAGCGAAAACCGTGCTGCATAGGTATCAGAATATTATGCAAATCAATGAAATTCAATAGGCGTTCTAAAAATGCGTACTCGAAGATTTTTGAAAAACTTGGAGGTACGGTTACTGGCCTGAAATTATCGATTGTAAATATTTTTGATTTTTTTTGAATGGGAGTGACCTTTCCCACCTTTAAGGATTCTGGGAAAGTGCCAGTTAAAAATGAAAAATTCACCAGGAAAGTAATTGGTTCAATGATTATGTGTAGAACTCTCTTCACTATAAAAACAGGTATCTCGTCAACTCCTGAGGATCTCTTGTTCTTCATTTTGCGTGTTATCAAGTTAAGTAATTCTGTATCACTGAAAGGATTCAGGAACAAAGTATGGTGATTTAACTCTGTGCTTTCATTCCTAGGATCGTTCGAGTAGCAGTCTTTTGATATATTACGTGACAGTGCCTTGGGTGCTTCAATAAAAAAATCATTGAATTCATTTACAATAAGAGTGGGCTCTCTAATGTGAGTATTATTCTTTTCGATTACTAGGTTCCCATGTGAAGTATTGCTTCCATTCGAAAGTTCAGTTACTATGTTCCACAATGTTCGTGAGTTGTTTTCAGATGTATTTATCTTATGTTGGTAATATTTCTTTTTTGATTCCTTGACCAGTTTTGTGTGCTTTTTCTTCTCGTAAGAATATATTTCAGCTAGAGCAGGATTATCCTTCTTCAGGTAGAAGAGATGTTTCAATGAAGAACTTGAATTGAGTATTGTGTCGTCGATCCACTTATTTTCTCTGGCACCTAATCGTACTTTCCTTTTGGGAAAACTGATTTCGAAATTATGAAGAAATATATCATAGAAATTTGTGAAGGCTATGTCATTATTATCTTGTTCATAAATGCTTGACCAATCTTCCTTTTGTAAGATAATTTCGAATTTTTCAAGATTCTGTTCATTGAAACATCTCCTAATTTCTGTTTTAGTTTCAGTTCTAGGTTTTGAATTCGAGTCTTGCCTTTCTAATAAAATCGTGCGGTGATCTGATATTTCATTATCGAGAACGTAGCAAGTTTCTTCAGGAACACAATTTGAGAATATCTGATCTATAGAGGTGCAGCTCGTGCTTGTGATTCTTGTGGGCCAACCCACCAATGGACGTAGATTGAAGCAGGACATTACAGTATACAACGATTTAAAATGAACATTGGTAAAAAGATCAAGGTTAAAATCACCACAGACAAGAAAAGTTATGCCGGGTTTGTAGAGTAAATCTAATATATCACGAATATTTTTTAAAAATATGTTTGTGTCCCCGCAGGGAGATCTATAACAATTAATTATGATATGTTTGTGTTTATTCACTTTATAGGAGATGCCACAAATCTCGAAATGCTGTTCAATGCAATACTTCCCTAGATTTAATACTTTTACATCGATGTCATGTCGTGCCCATATTGCCACGCCACCACATTTTTTATTAGGTCTAGTATAAAAACTTTTCAAAATAAAGCCTGGAAATACTATATTGTCCAGCAGAGCTTCCGTCACTCCAATCTCTGTGATGCATAAAAACAATAGGTTGGAAAAGAGATTAATTTCGGTCTGCAAGATGTTGACTTTGTTAAAATTGATAGTGTTCATATTTAACAATAATAGGTATGGGTCTATCAAGAGTTCGTATTTGGTTTTTGGCGTGGAATTAGTTTCTGATTGAACCAGTTCAGGAAAATGTCAGATAAGATTGACCTGGGAAGTATTTCCAAGTTTGATGGTAAGAATCACCAGCAATGGAAATTCCAAGTCAAATGCGCTCTGAGAGCGAAAGCAATAATATTTGGTGTCGTTGATGGATCAGTTCCAAAGCCAGCAGCCATTCATCCAGAGGAAGTCAACCAGTGGAATAAGAGAGATGCTATTGCAATGTTCACGCTGACTTCTGCAATGGACCTTTCCCAAATTACTCTCATCGAAAACTGTGAAACTTCCATGGAAATATTCCAGAAACTCGATTCGATATACCAGCTGAAATCAGAAACGAACAAAATGCTTGTTCACGAAAGGTTCCATCAATATAAGATGTCCACTTCTGATTCCATTGCTCAACATATCTCAAAAATCGAAAATTTGGCAAGAGCAGTCAAAGAAACTGGTGACGTATTGAGTGATGCAGCAGTAATGACCAAAATACTGAGTATTTTGTCGATCAAATACAGGAATATACGTCAAGCATGGTTATCCCTCGATGAGAACAAGCAAAACATCCAGAATTTGACAGCACGTCTTTTAGATGAAGAGGCAAATCTAACTATCACTGAAGAATCTGAGATTGCCTTAGCTGCTTCATCAAACAGTGATCAGAAGTTCCGGAAGAAAACCAAACCGTTTTGTTATAATTGCCGCAAAAAAGGACACCTGGGTAAAGACTGCAAGTCACCAAAGAAGAAACCCATTTTAGAAAGAAGAAGTGATACACAAACTAATCCAAGGGAAACAGCTTTCAATGTAGAAAGTGTTGAAAGTCTTAATATTTCTGAAGATTATTGGATTCTAGATAGTGGAGCTTCAGCACATATGACTTTCCACAAAGAATATTTCATTGATCTCGAAGAAACTCAAGATGGCAATTCAGTCTCCCTTGGGAATAATCACAATCTTATTGTCAGAGGAAAAGGAACAGTAAAAATCCAAAAATTGATCAATGGAAAATGGTTCAATGCTTCTATCAATAACGTATTATATATTCCCGAACTCAGAAAGAATCTGTTTTCTACAGGAGTTCTTACCAGCAGAGGAATGAAAATAGTCAAAGAAAATGAAGAAGCACGAATATATGACAATAACGGAATATTGCTTGCTTGTGCTATCAAGCAAACAAATAACATTTACCGTATGTTTTTTTGGACCATCACAATTCAAGCGAATGCTGTAGAAGAAAATAATCTTCAACTATGGCATCAACGTTTAGGACACTTGAATAAGAGATATCTTCAAGATATCACTTCAAAAGGACTAGTGAGTGGTGTTGAAATAACAAACTCTGAAGATTTCTTTTGTGCTGACTGTAATTACGGCAAACAAAGTAGAATATCATTCAAGAAAAGTTACTCCAACAATCGTAATATATCACCTGGTGAACTGATCTTCAGTGATGTATGTGGTCCAATGGCTGTACCGTCTGTCCAAGGTGCAAGATACTTTATTCTTTTCAAAGACAGCTTCTCAGGATATCGTATTGTATACTTTATCAAGCACAAGTCTGATGCTTTAGAATGTTTCAAGAAATATTGCAATCTTACCAAGAATAAATTCGAACATCCCGTGAAACCTCTTCATGTGGATAATGGAAGTGAATATTGCAATATGGATTTCCAAGAGTATCTTCACAAACAAGGAATCAGCATGGAAAGAACGGCACCATACACTCCTGAACAAAATGGGAGAATCGAACGGGACAATAGAACAATCATCGAAAGTGCACGTTCAATGCTATGTGGAGGAAAAGTTCCGAAATATCTTTGGGCTGAAGCAGTAAATACGGCTGTATACATCCTCAACAGAACACCGACATCTCAAACTCCAAATTCCACACCATTTGAAGAGTGGGTAGGAAAGAAACCAATACTGGATCATGCTAGAATTTTTGGCAGTGAAGCTTATGTTCATATTCCTAGAGAAAAGAGAACAAAGTTAGAAGCCAAAAGTATGAAATTAATAATGGTTGGTTATGATGGAGACTCATGTAATTATAGACTATTCGATCCTGTAACGAAGAAGATAACGATCTCCAGAAACGTTATTTTCAATGAAAATATCAAAGGATATGTGGAGAACAGAGAAAATTCAGCCCCTGTATATTTCGAGACTGATGATATTACAGAAACCCCGAACGAGGTGATAGAACCAGAAAGAAATTTTGAAGGATGTCATAACCAAATGCCAGTTGAACGTCAGAGACGAAATGTTCAAAAACCAGTGAGATTTGAAGATTATGAGCTCAATATGTCAGAACTATGTACTCCACAAACTTTCGAAGAAGCCATGAATAGCGAAGAATCTCATCATTGGCAAGAAGCAGTAAACGACGAACTTGATGCACTGGCGAGAAACAATACCTGGGAATTAACAACTCTTCCACCTGAAAAAAAAACGATCGGTTCAAAATGGGTATTCAAGATCAAGTTGAAAAACGATGGTAGCATAAATCGTTATAAAGCGAGACTATGTGCGAAAGGTTTTGCGCAGAGAGAAGGTGTAGACTACAATGAAATCTTCTCCCCAACAACCAGGTACGATTCGATTCGTGTTCTATTAGCCACTTCAGTATTGAATGGTTACAAGATGAAGCAATTCGACGTAAAAAATGCATTTTTACATGGGGACCTGGAGGAAGAAATCTATATGCAAGTACCAGAGGGCGTCAACAATCCAGAAAATCGAGTTTGCAGATTGATAAAGTCACTGTATGGTCTCAAGCAGGCTCCTCGATGTTGGAATAATAAATTCAATAGATTTCTGAAAAATTTTGGTTTTCAACAAAGTCAAGCTGACAATTGTGTCTACAGGGGCGAAGTTGAAAATTCGAAAATATTGTTGGTGATTTTTGTAGATGATGGACTAATTTTTTCAAAAAGTGAATCTGCAATAGCCATTGTTCTGAACTATTTGACGGAATGTTTTGAAATTACATTTGGCGAAGTTGATGTTTATGTGGGTATGCAAATTGTTCATGATCAGGAAGATGGATCAATATTTATTCACCAGACCACATACATCAAGAAAATATTGAACAAATTCAAGATGGACTCAAGTAATCCTGTCAAAATACCCGCTGATTGTCATACAGTATTCACAGCAGAATCGATCTCGAATATTTCTGAAGACATACCGTACAGGCAAGCAGTTGGTTCCTTGATCTTCGCTGCTATTGTATGTAGACCCGACATATCATATTCAGTGGGAGTTGTGAGCAGGTACTTAGCAAATCCTACAAACGCTCATTGGAATGGTGTGAAGAGAATTTTCAAGTATCTGTTGAATACAGTAGACTATGGAATCAAATACTACAAAGATGGAAACAATTCATATTTGACTGGATATTCTGATTCTGATTTTGCCGGTGACGTATCTACTAGATGTTCGACAACTGGATATATTTTCAAGATTTGTGGAGGACCAGTAACCTGGGCTAGTCAAAAACAGCATAGTGTATGTTTATCGACTACGGAAGCTGAATATGTCGCAGCTTCCAATGCATCTAAAGAAGCTATTTGGTTGCGGCGATTATTGGAAGATATTGGAGAAAATATGCACAGGCCCACGGTATTGTACATCGATAATCAAAGTGCTATACGTCTCATCAACAATCCTGAATTCCACAAACGTACCAAACACATAGACATACGTTTTCACTTCATTAGAGAAAGAGTGAGGAATTGTGAAATTCTACCGATGTACGTACCAAGTAGAGAACAGGAAGCAGATATATTAACGAAGCCGTTACCTGCAAGTATTTTTGAAGAACAGAGAAAATTGATTGGTATATGTTCCAGGAAATGAAAGGAATATATTCATATCATTTTTCAATTATTGTAAACACTCAGTTAGTGGGAGTGTTGAGTTTATTATAATTTCATGTTTAATCATGTACTCTGTATATTATCATTACCTTTATGTCATGTATCTAGAGTGCAAATATTCTGGTTGTTATTGGAAAAACAATTATTATTGATTGAAATAATTTGTCAACGATAAGTCACATCTTGATCATTCTCTGAACTTCATTCTTCAAGTAGAAGAATAATAGATCCACCGTAGTGCCTCTCAACACAATACGGCTTTCGCCACCGAAGATCTACTGGAGATCTACTTGCCTACGTCACCCATTTATGGCAATCTTCAATAGAAAAACACGGGGAATCTCTAGCTGTCGCGTTGGACATATCGAAAGCATTTGACCGTGTTTGGCACGATGAACTCCTCCACAAACTACCATCATACGGCTCATCACCTCAGCTATGCCATCTCTTATCGAGTTTTCTTTCAGGCAGATCGCTTCACGTGGTGGTTGACGGTGTATCGTCTGATACCATTGGCATCAATTCCGGCATTCCACAAGGATCAATTTTGGCACCAACATTATTCCTGCTCCATATAAATGATCTGTTGGGAGTAACAACTTGCCCCATCCACAGCTTTGCAGATGATAGTACCCTCCATACTGCGTTCTCTTCCAGAATTCCCATTTCTTACCAGGAAACTAAGAACTCACGGCACAGGCAGGTCAATGCTGTCAATGAAGATCTTGCTGAAATCACAGCCTGGGGAACAAACAACCTAGTTGAATTCAACGCCACCAAAACTCAAGCCTGCATTTTCTCTAGAAAGGCGGAACTCAGTATGCCCGATATTATAATATCTGCCTCCACCATCCCCACCAAGCCCACCATATCTATGCTCGGTATTTCCATCAGCAACACTCTTTCATGGGATAATCATGTCAGATCCATCGCAAAAGCTGCTTCACAAAAACTCGGATTCTTGTTCCGTGCGAAAAGCTACTTTACACCTCAACAGCTTCTCATGATCTACAAAGCGCAGATACGGCCTGTTCTAGAATACTGTTCCCACATATGGGGTTCAGCACCAAAACATACGCTGATGCTCTTAGATTCCATCCAGAGAAGAGCCATTCGCCTGGTGGGTGACGCCACACTCACTCACTCTTTGACATCATTGGAACACCGTAGAAAGGTCGGCGACCTTTCACTTTTCTACCGGTACTTCCACGGAAAATGTTCTTCGGAAATCTCTGCTATCATCCCTTCACTAGCAATACCAATCAGACGAACTAGACAAGCCCAGTCAACACATCCTTCCGTTGTCAACCTCGAAAGATGTCGAACAGCACTTTATCAAGACTCCTTCATCAATAGAACGGCTAGGCTCTGGAATTCATTGCCTGTGGAAGTATTCCCAACAACATATAATCTCCAAAAATTCAAAAAAATTCCAATACCTACCTCCCTAGGAACGCACGATGTTCTTTGAACATTATAGGGATTCCCTTTCGTGCGCTCCAAGCGATAAAAACAAATTCATTATTTCAGAAATGGGCGACATTTTGAAAAATTCCAAAAACACGTCAGGTTTCATTTTTGAAGCCTCATCTCATGATATCCATATGAGAGATGTTACGTCACCGGTGTTGGAGCAATGACGTAATGAACGATTTTTTCAAATGAAAACAGGGGTCATGTGACACCTCGTTGGAAAGGTCTACTGATCGTCTATTCAACAGTCAACATTTTGCATACGAAAATTGAAATTAAAATGGATTATCATTTGATTAACTGAATCTTGCAGAGGTCTATGCTACTGAGAATTGAACAACGAAGGGTCGTCTATTTAAAAAAATACATCAATTAATAAAGTTCTGGAGTCTAGTTTTTGGATTTTTTTCGGAAGTCGTCTTGTTTTGAAATGAATTTATTCCATACATTTGCATCATACTGTATATATTCAGCCAGCTGTATCTGGTACACTTTATACTATTCAATCCAGGTTGATGACTGCAATACAAGCTCTGCTTAGGTAGCTATCAGCCTGGTCCGATATTTTTGAATCTATTAATACTCTGCTACTCTTTATGTAATTATGTATAATTATGTATGTATGTATGTATAAGCAATAAAGATTTCCATTTTTCCATATATATGTTCACATAGAATTTTCACTTGAAAAAATGTCTTCCCACCCTGCAAATGTCAACTTTCAAATTATCATATATGTAGGACATCTTTTATATTTAGGACAACCTCCATAGCATCACCTTTTTGAGCTATCGTGAGTAGTAGGTACTTTATTTGTTTCTATGGGAACTATGTCGATGGGGTGGAATATTTTTTGCTAAGCAACGGGGATTAAAAAAAGACCTTCGTGCTAACTAGTCGTGTTTAAGACGATAGACGATTTTAGAATATTTCGATATCCATAGTCGAGCCGCGGCTTTGACATTGCTTGTATAGACGATTTTGTGAACCTTTAGAATCTGTATTTAGTACCACCAGTCTCTGTACGTTGTATCAGATCTTTAGTAATTTTCAACCGACCACTGACATCTGTGATGACATCTGTTTATTAAAACCATATTAAAACCATCGAAAACACAGATCGAGTGATGTATTATCCTCTCCATCCTTACAAATCAAGAATCTAGACCTATAACATCCTAGCAACATCAGGAAAAACCTACATATATAATATATTTTATAATACTGTCTAATGTATACTACCGGTTGCTGCAAAACATTCTTGTTTACTAGTCTATCGCTATCATTTTCTATTGCATGAACTACTTCTAACATCTAACATGCGCATTACTCTCTTACATCCTGTGGTCGCGCTGCGCGCAAATTCAACTCTGTCTTCGTCTATCGCATTATAGATTCAACAAGTGGGTGAAGATAACTATAGGACCAACATTTCTGTTTATACCTGGCAACCATATAGTTAGACGAGGAAAAAAAGGCAACCCTACGATTGCATATTCTCTAAGCTTTGTACTTACGGTTGGTGTAAAATATTTTCATCAAACACATCGGTAAATATTGAAAAAAGAAGTGATTTTGAATTAATTATAGCCTGGCCTGGCCATTTTCTTATAATTTTTAACATCCTTAATTACTATAAAATAATTTACATCCATTAAACAGATGGCTGCAGGTCGACCTTACTTCAGATCCTCTTCTAATATGTAAGCCGTTTTGACTGTGTTGCTCATCACAATCGAATCTAAAGTTCATTCAATAAACAAAGTATTTTATTTTCTAATTTCATTTGCCTACTGGTTGAAGTAATCACTATATCGTTACTATTTATGTGCATTTATTAATTAGTGTAATTTGGGTTATTTGATGACAACTTGGCAACCTGTAAAGTCGTCTTGTATTGCTGGTTGCATGTGCCTAGGTTTTTTCATACATTTTTTATTTCCCTACTGAAGATTCTGTAACCAACGACGCTTGCGTTTCTCATTTGAATTGGTGATATCTTGCGTGTTTTTTTTTATACCATCTCTGTAGGTTGTATTATCTTTTGAATCTGTTTTTTTGTGGTTCCTCGATATTTGGTTGCTAGGAAGGATTTCTTTTCTCGCTGGACTATCACAGAAAATAGACAGACAAAGTGTCTCCATTAATGAGCCTTTAATCAACATATTAACATTTATTTGTTAAATAAATGTTTATTGGTGTTTGGTCTTTCTTGTAGGTGAGTAATAGAATGTATATATGTAAGAATTAAACTGTTATTCTGGAAAATTAACTGATTAATGAATGAGGAAATCGCACACGTGGATGTGGAATGATGAAATAAAATTCTAGTAGATACTTCACAAAGTTTCGACACGAAAAATCCTAGATTTGAACCCCCTATATCTCTGTAATTAATCCCGTTAAACCTCAGCTCTTCATGGAGAATCTGAAATTGCAATAATATACAGGTATGCACTTGTATTTGATTTTTTTCTATATATTTTACAGTTTGGCTAATATCGAAGGAGATCACACTATTGACTCACACCTCACACTGTATATAACTATTCGAAAGATTAAAACTTTCTTGCAAATTAACAGTAATTCGTTTATTTACAGGTAGTGCTGTTTACTTTCTGCTTCGCCAAAGCCCCACGTGATCAAGGAAACAGGACCAGCAGACGTATACCTACCTGCCGGAAAAAACTAGATCACTGACCAGATGGAAATTGATTCAGCTCATTGTGCAGCTGAAAATTCACGTGCTGATGAGACGCAAACGACCGAGAAAGCTTTCGAATGTAATATGTGCCTGAACACTACAGAATTCACACTGGCGAAAAACCATTCGAATGTGACACTTGCTCGATGAAATTCAGCAAAAAATTCACTTTGAATAGACACATTAGAGGGTACTCCAAAGAAAAACCCTTCGAATGTGATATGTGCTAAAGATATTCGTCGAGCAGAGGGATCTGATCAGACACGTAAAAGTGCACACTGGCGAGAAACCGTACGAATGTGACTTATGCTTGAAGAAATTCAGACAACAAAGTAATTTGCTAACACACGTCAGGTTGCACACTGGCGAGACCCCATTCCAAGGTGATTTATGTGAGAAGAAGTTCAAACAGAAGAGAAATTTAACCGAGCACCATCATAGGATGCACACCGAACGCGGCAAGGTTATATGCGATATTTGCAATAAACCTATGAGCAAAACTAATATGCCGAAACACCGTAAGCTGCACACTGGCGAGAAACCATTTGAATGTAACGTTTGCCTGAGGCAATTCGGACGAAAAGATAGTATGCTCATACACGCCAGGTTGCATACTGGCGAGACCCCATTCCAATGTAATATATGTGAGAAGAAGTTCACACAGAAAAGTCAGTTGCTGAAACATATAAAACTGCACACTGGCGAGAAGCCTTTCAAATGTGGTTTTTGCCAGCAACAAATCTTCAGTAAGAGTGATTTGTCGAGGTACATTAAAGAGCATACTGGCGAGAAACCCTTTCAATGTGATGGTTGCCTGAAAGAGTACAGATTGGAAATTGCTGTGAATAATGAAGTAGAGGATGGTTCAAGCGGAAACCATTCTGAAACACAAATTGAAACTTGTGTTATTAATGACTTTGATGATGGACTGAAGGCAAGTGTGAAAGTAGAAAACGACGAAGACGTCTTTTCTCCGGCAGGCTCTACTACTGAAAATGCATTGATGGATAGTGACTACAAAATTGAGGTAGATTATCATGATCTAGAATTGCATTCAGACATTTCGGGACATATTGTTAAAATAGAGGAAAATTCAGATGAAGAAACTGATAGGTAATTATCACATTTGGATCAAGTTTTTCAACTAACAGAATATACAAGACAGTCAAAAAATGCTTGCCGATATTTCTGTGTCTGATAGTGCTTTTTGCTTTAAAGTGGCAAATATACGGTGATTCAGTAGCAAGTATCTTAGAGCAATTGATTTAATCTATCGAAATATAAGGGGTTCAAGTGTCGGCTGATGGTACAGTTTTTTTCATTATTTTTTCAAAGTGAAGAAACAGCATACTGGAGACTGTTCTTCGATTCTCAAGAGAAGATAAGTTGTATTTAAGTAGAAGTGGCGCCCTTGAAACATCATTGTTGTAGTGCCCAGTTTCTTTATTATTATAATCCGATTCTATTCAAAATTGGTTTCTGGGGGTGTTCTGGGTCGAAGATTATATGATTGTTTCGTCAAAATTTGAAAATTCAAGATGGCTGAACCAATATAGCGGACGAGTTTTGTAATTATGATCCGATTCTATTCAAAATTGGTTTCTGGGGGTTTTCTGGGTCGAAGAATATGATTCTTTTGCCAAAATCTGAAAATACAAGATGGCGGAACCATTGTGGCGGACGTGTTTCGTAATTATGATTCGATTCTATTCAAAATATGTATCAGGTTTTCGGGGTCGGAGATTATGAATCATTCGTGAACATTGGGGGTTTCAAGCGAACTAAAATGAAGTAGAAAAATAATCATCTAATAGTTCAATTCACAAGTTGGTTTTCACTTCTATCGGAAGTCTCCAAAGACTGCTCTCGCACTATTTTTTCATAGACCAATGATTCTGTTTTTTCACTGTATATGTTTTATTCAAATCGAGCAGGTATTTGAAAAATTCTGGGTACAATGTGTAAAACACCCATTGGCGTAGATTCCGGGGTCACATGACATCATTTGCTTCCCAAAAAATTCTGAATATATGATTTACTACCCTTAGTTGGAATGTATAATATCAGCCACATGAATATCAGTAGGTAATAATTTACAAGACTGACTCGAATCTGGATGACTCATTATTCTATTTTTTTTTTCAATATATGGTATGAATGAGGTTATTTATTTTGTTATCCCGTTTTCGTTGCTTCCAGTTCATAATTCACAAAACTTACTAACAAAACTGGTGACCAAAATCATAGGAAGTTCGGGAGTGAGAATTGGCACTTTCTACTTTGATTTTTTGTGAAATTCCAGCTTTGCATACAGGGTCATCGTTTATTTGGTTTCCTGCTGAATGTGTGATGATGAAGTATTCTATCTATCTAGTTATTGCCTGGCATCTAATCCAAATTGTCTTGATCAGTAGTTTCCGTTTAATAAATAACGAATTCAATTCGAGAAAGGTCGGAAAAATGAAATTTTCATGAGATGGAAGAGATAGGTTCCCTGATAGTCCACCTGAGTTTTCGACCTCATGGGGTTGCTGCTCGAGACTATAGGGGATGAAGACTCTGACTCGTGGCTTTTTTTTCCTGTATGTTCAGAGAACATTGTGAGAACCAAGAGAAATAAGGTAGGAATTGGTGTTCTGCTTGAATTTCTAGAGGTTATATGCCTCGGGGAACACCTCCCTTGGCAATGTGATCCAGAGCCTCGCTGTTCGTTCGTTGAACGAGTCTTTGGAAAGAGATGTTTTGCAGGTCTCCAAAGTGACCACGAAGGGGTGCGAAGCCTCAACTCGACGGGTTAATTTCGCGGGGAATGCCAAGGGATGAAGAATTATCGATATTTCAGAAGAGCATCGTCCATGAAAATATCTATGAAATTGAGCCAGATCGCCAACTTTTCTACGGTGTTCCAGACAAGAGAGAGTTTGTGAGCGAGGCATCACCCACGAGACGAATCGCCCTTTTTTGGACAGAATCCAACAGTTTCAGGGTATGTTTGGGTGCTGCACTCCAAATATGGGAACAGTATTCCAGGACAGGTCGGATCTGTGCCTTATAGATCATAAGCATCTGACTGGAAGTGAAATAGCTCCTGGCCCGAAACAGAAAACCAAGTTTTTGGGATGCACTTTTAGCAATTGATCTCACGTGATTTTCCCAAGAAAGGTTATTGCTGATAGTAATACCAAGAATCGAAATGGATGTCTTCAAAGGTATGGTTACTCCTGACAAGCTTGGTGGAGAAAAACATCGTTGGAGTAGGTGCTATTGAAAAAAAATTCGAATAAAATTTGTAGAGAACAAAAATGTGCAGCTCTGAGTTATACACTAAATATTCAGCAATGCATTTTGTACCAGCTTGTAGCAATTCACTTGCAACGATTATCATCTCTTAGAACTGGGAGCACAGCAGATTTCATCTCCTGGTTGTCACTTGTTTTGTACACAATCATAACTGCATCAATAATTCAGACCTAGGTATATGAATCATATTCATAGTGGTTGATTTCGTAGATAGCACCTGAAATAGGAGGTAGATTTATTTAAAGAACCACAACATTAGCATCGCGTTTGTTTATATTCCGGATATATTTTCAAGCACATTGAATGTTAATTATTTTCAGAAAACCAAATTAACCAAAACATTGATAGTTTTCATCTCCATTATTATTGACAGCAAGTTCATTTTAACTAATTTAGAAGGTCAAGAGTGACATTTAGATTCGGTGTATTTAAACTATTTTCACCATTGGCATCGCAGGAGGTCATCGCATCATTTATCCATTCTGGAGCAGATAGGGAATGTTTTCTCCACTCAGGTTCACACTAAATAAGTTGTTTCACATATTCCTATAGGTTATAGCTCAAGGGCAATCGAATAATGGCAATTTTCCCATTGGAGATGGCCCTGGTGATTGATCGAATTCGGATTCTTCCAGAATCTTCTCGAATCAAATATAGGTGCTGTCCTCTTTTCTTCTCGAATTTTTCGTTGCAAGAGTGTTATTCATCTGTCCGGTGCAGTGATTATTCCTTTCACCTTTCCAAATCAGAAAGTTATCTGTAATTCAAGTTGAAGATTTTGATGTAGTGTTGAGTATACCGTCATTATCGCTTGTGTGAGTTCTTCAACTATCGACTTGTTCTGGTTTCAATCGGCAGAACCACCATCTTGCCATCGTCTGCTCAATCCGGAATTGACGACTTCTACAACAGCCACATTCCATACACGTGTTCTTCATTTTTATAACATTTTAAGAACATTTTTGGTTCCTGTGCTTGTTCCTGTTGTTCTGGAATCCTATTAGATTCTAATTAGAACTTCTCCCTCACTCAGGGCTGTTATAGTAGTATATCTTCAGTCAGTCTGTCTCCTACCACTCTTGTCTGGGTCTGGAGTGATAGCTGGTGATCGGAAATTCCTCTACCGTCCTTTATGTCCAACTGGGTTGTACCCAAACCTACCTGTATTTCTGGGTTCAGATTTGATTTGAGGCTCCCGAATTCATGTTCACATACTGTCACCAGTCAATTTTCTGCGCTGAAGGTGAATTTAATTTGGCGTGCCGTAGAGCAGAAACTATTCGTCGGAACCAAAAAAAAAGCAGTAACCAAAGTTGTGCACAATTTTGTTCTTTACAAAATATATAGAAAAAAAGTTCATATTAAATATTTTATATGAACTTTTTCTCAATATCACCTACCCCAACGGTGCTATTCTCCACCACCCTTGATGTAAATTGACGTATTTGTCATCTAAACAGGGTACGGACAGATCCTCGTCTCCTCTCACTCTAAAGTGTTTGTGAAACAGTGATATAGTTCCATTTTTATTCAATTCTGGGGATAAACCCTAGATTTCTGGCATTTGTTGTTTTTTAGGTTATATTGGGGACATTGGCGTATCATACGTAATTTCCACATGATAACTCTGTAGAAGGTATTCAAACTAATGTGCTCATATGTCATGTGTGCTGTATATTTATATATTCATGTTGGGTATATCATTTTTGCAGTTTTTTTCGAACATTTAAATTTTCTGAATGTAGGTATAATTTTTTAAATGGTAGGGCATATGCCTCTTCTTTTAATCCTACGTTTAAATCGAAACTCTTTCTACTAAAATAAATTCACAAACTTGTGGTGTGGATAATTAGGCACAATGAGAAAGTATAATATGTTATTCCATAGTCCTACCTCGCATATTTTGCTGATGTATTTACCGATTTTCCAAATTTGGTCTCTTCACTTTCCATGTTCTGAGTTGATTTGCATTTGTTGGGAAGCTGACAATTTCATATTTGCGAACCAACTGATTGCCTAACCCAGCACATCTAATGTCGTATTAGGATTGAGTAATAATTGAAATTTTGTAAGATTTCTTTCAACGCCTATGGATCTGACAGCAATGTCATGTCAGGGACGCCAATACACAAAACCAAAGTCACTAGATCATTAAAAGAGAAAGGAGCAATGATCTGTCCGTACCCTGTTAAGATGATAAATACGTCAATTTACATCAAGGGGGTACATATATTTCGTCAGATCGTATTGTATCAAAACCGTATTTCATCAAATCGAATTCTATCATAATGGCATTCTGTAGAAACTGTACTTCATAGAACCAATAATTCATCAAAATATAAAGGATCATAATGTATTTCATCATACAGTTAAACAAAGAAATGTACTTCATAGAGAAGTAAAACATCATACCTTATTTTTTAGAATTGGTAATCCATCATAACCGTATTCCATCGAAACAGTAAATCATCAAAATCGTATTATATCGAGACAATATCGTATAGAACCTGTTGAGCATCGAAACGGCAATTCTTCAGATCCGTATTTCATTAAAACATCAATCTATCAGAGTGAACACTTATCGAATTCGTAATTAAGCGAAACCGTAATTTGTAGAAACCGTAATTCGCCAGAACCGTATTTCATCAAATCAATAATCCATCATAACCGTATTTCGTAGAATCGGTAATTCATCAGATTCGTATTTCATAGAAACAGCAATTCATCAAACCCGTATTTTATCGAAACGTTAATTAATCATATCCGTATTTCATAGAATCAGTAATTTGTCAGCCCCGTATTCTATAGAAATGGTAATTCATCAGATCCGTATTTCATAGAATCAGTAATTCATCGAACCCGTATTTTATAGAAACGATAATTCATCAAACCCGTATTACATAGAATCTGTTATTTGTCAAACCCGTATTTTATAGAAACGGTAATTCATCAAATCCGTATTCCATAGAATCAGTAATTTATCAAACCCGTATTTCATCAACATTAATTCTCCATATTGAATAACTGGTAATTCAGCAGATCTGTATTTCATAGAAACCGTAAATCGTCGACACCGTATTTTATCGGACGGTAAATCATCGGATCAGGTTGAAATCGAAATGTTACAGGAAACTGCATTGCAGTGACTCGCCAAAGTAAATTTAGATTGTTGAGTAGGACACGCACAGATGTCGCAGCTCGATAGTGAAGTATAGTAAAATACTGTCGAGAATTATTGATTTTACAGGAACAGCGAGAGATTCATTCGTTCATAACTTTAATTCAAATACTCGATGGTAGGGTAGGTATCTAAACGAACAATCAAATCTTGCCGATATTTCGTGAAGTTGATGTACACAGCAATTTCCAAACATTCGAGAATAATTGAATGTTGCAATTATGTTATGTTATAGAACTGACATGGGTATTTCGACATCGTTTTCGAAATAGGTATATTATTTCATTATCATTCATTATTATGATTGAACGAACCACTACTTTTCACTGTAGTGATTTATGATCGATAGGTACATCCATAAATACTTGGGAAGGAATCAGGCCAGGCCTGAATAGGTACCTATACCTAGGTGTTATATTTTGAACATTTTATTTTTACCAGGTGCACATCAATGGGAGCTAGAAGGGGTGATTACCCCCCTCAGAAAGCAGGAAGGGTAAATCCAAGATCGCGGATCCCATATGGCGGACGAATTTTGTAATTATGATTCAAATATATTCAAAATTTTTATCTGCGGGTTCTCGGGATCAGAAATTCTTATTCTTTCATCGAAATTTGAAAATTCAAGAAGGCGGATCCAATATGGCAAACGAGTTTTCTAATTATTATGATCCGCTTCTATTCAAAATTGGTATCTGGTTTGAAAGGGTTTTTGAGGTCGGAGATTATGATTCTTTCGTCGAAATTGGTAAACTCAAGATGGCGGATCCAATATGGCGAACGAGTTTTTCAATTATTATGGTCCGCTTCTATTCAAAATTGGTATCTGGATTGAAAGGGTTTTTGAGGTCGGAGATTATGATTCTTTCGTCTAAATTGGTAAATTCAAGATGACGGATCCAATATGGCGCATGATTTATTTCATTCGGACTCGAATCTATTGAAAATTTGTATGTATGGGATTTTTCGGGATCGGAGATTATGGTTCTTTCGTCAAATTTGGGAATTTAAGATGACGGATCCAATATGGCAGACAAGTTTTTTAATAACGATCCGATTCTACTCAAAATTCGTATTTGGGGGCTTTCGAGGTTCAAGAATGTGATTCTGTTTTGTTAAAATTGGAAAATTAGTGATGGCGGATTCAATATATAGTGGAGCAGTTTTGGAATTATATACAGAGTGGGCCTTTGAAAACGAAACAGAGGCTCTGTAGGTTGCCAAAACCAGATTATGAAAAGAATCCGAAACACGTCAACTACATTTTCGAGGGGGACATTCTACAATATTTTCAGCCCAGCGGCGTTGCCGCTGCTAACGAAAAGAAGCAACAACTTTGTTATTTCAAATGGAACACCTTGTATTTTATTGCATTTTTAGATTCTCCCCGAAGAGCTGATTTCATCAATGCATCACACTTGGGGTCTAGCTGTGATGGTTTCAGGGATATAAAGTGTTCAAAATCGAGATTTTTCAACTTTAACATTTTTTTGTGTCGAAACTATTCATTATTGGTCAAAACGACTCTCATGTCCCTATCTCAACTTGTGATTCACTATCTACTAACATTTAATTGGAACAGATACAGGGTGATCAGAAATCTTGAACCACCCTGTATTTGTTCCAAATAAATGTCAGTAGATAGTGAAACACAAGTTGAGATAGGGACATGAGTGCCGTTTTGACCAATAATGAATAGTTTCGACACAAAAAAATGTTAAAGTTGAAAAATCTCGATTTTGAACACTTTATATCCCTGAAACCATTACAGCTAGACCCCAAGTGTGATGCATTGATGAAATCAGCTCTTCGGGGAGTACCTAAAAATGCAATAAAATACAAGGTGTTCCATTTGAAATAACAAAGTTGTTGCTTCTTTTCATTATAAGCGGCAACAACGCAGGGCAGAAAATATTTTAGAAAGATGCCCCCCTCGAAAATGTAGTTGACGTGTTCCAGTTTTTTTGATAATTCGGTTTTGGCGACCTACAAAGCCTCTGTTTCGTTTTCAAAGGCCCACTCTGTATATAATTCGATTATATTCAAAATTGGTATCTATTTTTTTTGGGTCGGAGATTATGATGCATTTATCAAAATCGGAGAATTCAATGGAGCGCATATAATATAATATATATATATGGCAGACGGGATATGTTGTATCTGGAGGTTGTTGGGGTAGGAGATCAAACTAGAAAGCACGCTTTTGTAGTAAGCCGCCAAAATAAAAAATAGAAACCCTTTTATAGATAGTGGAACTAAAAAGAAGTAGAAAATAAAATAATAAAATTGTGTTGATAAATACACAACATAGAATGGACTGATTACGGCGATGCTAATATTTTCTATGTTGTGTATTTATCAGCACACTTTTATTATTTTAATTTCTACCTCTTCTTAGTTTGACTGTCTATAAAAAGGTATTTCTTTAGTTTTCGCAACTACTATTTATATTTACAATAATTCAGAACCTATAAAGCATCTTTGGGACGAACAACGGAAGCGCGTTTGTTTACTTTTGGCCTTGTCATGCCATCAGAGACTCTTCCAGAACTACGATTCGTTCTTCAGGAAGAATTTGAGGTTATATTTCAAGACTGTTTGAGAAGTTTGATCAACTTGATGCCACGGCGGGTGAATGCTGTAATTCAAGTTCGAGGATAGTATACCTACTCATTATTGACCTACCATCTAGGTCTGCTTTTAGTTTGTTTTTCGTACTCAGGGTTCTTTCGAGGGGTCAACCAAGTCCAATTCCGATGTTATCCGTCCAATCTTGCTGAACAGAGTATCGTGTCATACCATTTCCATCAATTGTTGTCTCTACTTATCACCAAATGATTCATCCTATGAAGAGCTCTTCGAATTCTTGTCTCTGAAGCTTGACCAAATTCAACAGAACCATCCAGCAGCAGAAATCATCATCATGGGCGATTTCAATGTACACAACACTGCTTGGCTCGTACACTCTAACAGAACGGATGAAGCTGGGCGACAAGCCGAAGCTTTCGCCATCACTCACGGCTTAGAGCAGCTTATCAAAGAACCCACACGAATTCCCGATGCCAATAACCATTCATAGCTAACATACTTGACTTATTCCTCACTAATAATTCAGCACCCTACACCATAGATGTACGAGCTCCACTTGGCAATTCTGACCACACACTCATCTCCACAACCTGCCCATTTTTCATTCCATCAACTGCTCCGGCACCCCCACGTCTTATATGGCATTACAATTCAGGAGATTGGGACGGTCTCCGCATGTTTTTCTCCGAGTTTCCTTGGCATAGAGTATGCTTTGACTCTGAGGACCCTTCACAGTGTGCTGCGGAAATATCCGACATCATCATGCTCGGAATGGACACATACATACCTCATTTTTCGGAAAGATCATCACCTTCGAAACCCTGGTTCAACAAAAACTGTTCTAGAACTGTTGCCTTGAAACAAACAGCCTACCATCGCTGGCGCAAAAACCCTAACCTCGCGACTTGAGCAGAATACGTTGATGCCAGGAATAACTGCAGCCAAACAATAGATGCTTCGAAAGAAACATATAATGCCAAGATAAGATCGAAACTCATAGATTGCCCCAATGGCTCCCGTTCGTTTTGGTCCCTTGCTAAAGCGGTCGAAAGAAATTTCACTAATAGTTCATTTCCACCACTGTCCAAATTCGACGGCACATTAGCAACAACATCGCAGGAGAAAGCAAATATTTTTGCAGAGATGTTCGCAGCAAACTCTACTTTAGATTCCCAAGGAAAACTTCCGCCAGACATTCCACCCGTTGAGAGTCGAATGCCCGAGATCGTCTTCCGTCAACGCACTATCATACGAATTTTGATTAGTCTCAAAACGAATAAGGCTTACGGTCCTGATGGAATTCCACCCATTATCCTCAAAAAATGTGCACCAGAATTAACACCGATTCTCTGCAAGTTGTTCACCATCTCGTACAGGTCGGGTATTTTTCCATCATGCTGGAAAAGGGAACAAGAACCTGCCCAACAACTACAGGCCCATTGCCCTGTTATCAGAAATCTCCAAAGTGATGGAGAAAGCCATCAATATTGAGCCTATCAAATATCTGGAGAGCTCAGGAATCATCAATGATAGACAATACGGCTTTCGCCACCGAAGATCTACTGGAGATCTACTTACCTACGTCACCCATTTATGGCAATCTTCAATAGAAAACCACGGGGAATCTCTAGCTGTCGCGTTGGACATATCGAAAGCATTCGACCGTGTTTGGCAGAAATGATTTCTGGACTTGAACAAAACAATCTCAACATGTATTTTCGAAAAATTTTACAATAACCCATTAGGGAACATATTTGTTAAATGTATGTCTGTTCCTAATCCCGTTTGTACCATAATGATGTCGGTGATCACTAATTTTTGGACCTTTTTGTAAATACTTGACGAGTATAGCACTGAGTATGGCTTTTTAGCCGAAAGCGCTTTGCGATTTATAATAAAAATTTTTACACGAAATACAAAATCTCTTCATTCTATTGATCAGTTACGTGTATGCAGCTAGTAAAAATCTTCACGATATTGTAATGTCTGGCTCCACCATCCCCACCAAGCCCACCATATCTATGCTCGGTATTTACATCAGCAATACTCTTTCATGGGATAATCATGTCAGATCCATCGCAAAAGCTGCTTCACAAAAACTCGGATTCTTGTTCCGTGCGAAAAGCTACTTTACACCTCAACAGCTTCTCATGATCTACAAAGCGCAGATACGGCCTGTTCTAGAATATTGTTCCCACATATGGGGTTTGGCACCAAAACATACGCTGATGCTCTTAGATTCCATCCATCCGCCTGGTGGGTGACGCCACACTCACTCACTCTTCGACGTCATTGGAACACCGTAGAAAGGTCGGCGACCTTTCACTTTTCTATCGATACTTCCACGGGAAATGTTCTTCGGAAATCTCTGCTATCATCCCTTCACTAGCAATACCTATCAGACGAACTAGACAAGCCCAGTCAGCACATCCTTTTATTGTCAACCTCGAAAGATGTCGAATATAACTTTATCAAGACTCCTTCGTCCAAAGAACAGCTAGGCTCTCGAATTCATTGCCTGTGGAAGTATTCTCAACAACATACAGGCTGATTTTAAAATGGGTGCATATATTCAAGACATATATATGAGAGAGTCTAACAAAAATTACTAAGATATTTGATTTTTCCTAAGTCTTCACATTAACGAGAAATTTCATTTTGAAAATTGAACATAAAATGCTTCGAAATTCGAGTACGCCACTGGGAAGCGCGTGAAATCTGTGGAATCCCAGAGAATCCCCAATTCGTCATTCACTAAAGTCAAAACAAGACAGTGATGCCAGATTGTTTCAGAGACGAATATCCTGATAAAAATTTGTCACAGAATGAATATGAATTGAAATAGGTTATGGAAACTAATAGAGGTGAATGTAATATGTACAGGATCCTTATTTTTTAAAGTTTACTGAGAGAACTGTGGGGTGATTATCTCCATGGATCACGAGGGACGGAGAGAAAGATGAGGGGAATGATAGAACGTCCCCCTTCCTTCAATTCGAAAATAAGGCCCCAGCGGGTAGATACAAAATTAGCAGACAATAAATAGGTACACAACATTCACAAAGTTGAAAATCGATTCACCTAGTAGATTTTCTCATACCTGCTCGAACAGCAAAACTCCCGAGAGCAAACAAATACTAATATCGAGTCCATTCCAGACTAATATCGTCCTGTGTTCTTGTTGGTTCATATTCGCACTTAAACCATCGAAAACGACTCGACGACGACATATCCTTCCTGGCAATCTCACATGGAAAAACACGATCACGACCATATCACGATTATCACGACACAAGACACAACATCCAATTATTTTATTTTTTATTTTACGTTTACAATTATTTTACAACAGACACAAACAAAACTATTATCATATGATCTGTCAACATCATTTCTCAAAACAGTAGTATCTGTGACCATAGATTTCCTCTTTGCTGTGACCTTTGACAGTACTAACTAGGATTGTTCGCGTTCAGAAAATAAACAATCCGAAACCGTCAGAAGCATGCACAAGTCCACAGAACCCAAAAAAATCATACAGTTCTGTGAAACTGCGCATGCTTCTGACAGTTTCGGACGCAAGAATTCAGATGACCATGAATTACTGATAGGCGATTTCTACGGACCAATCAGAAACAGCAAAGTAGCGCCTGCGTGGTTGCGATTCATCCTGATTGGACACAGCTGATTGGATTTGTGAGATTAGTGTATAGTGAGGAAGTATCATTTCATTGAATTAAACTAATAGATGTTTTTCCAAATTAGTTTTTTATGAAAATGGTAGTTTCATTTAAAGATATGATCCTTCCTCACTAATACATTAATCTCAATCACCTGTGCCCAATCAGGATGAATCGCAACCACGCAGGCACTACTTTGCTGTTTCTGATTGGTCCGTAAAAGTCGCCTATTAGTAATTCATGGTCATCTGAATTCTTGCTGGTAGCACACCATGAGAACAATCAAAACAAAGATCCTTTCTTGACAGTTTGTTGTTCTGAGAATGTATGTTATTTTGGAAAACGTCAAAACGTGATACTAGTAAATGTAAACAGTGTGGTCCTTGTCATTACTTTTGTAATAGATCTATTACTATTCCACGGAGATTGTTACAATATTACGATTTGTCATGAATCTATTACTATTGGCTGTTAGCACCAAAATATGATGTTTTGTTACTGTTAGCACCAAAATATGATGTTTTGTTACTAAAAAATCTATTTCTGTGTTCAGCGGATAATTATGTTCTGCTCTATGGGTCTATGTTCTATATTTATGTCATAAGTTCTGTGTGACCTGCCTCATTCCTGCCAAAACTGTCTAATTTGTGCGATATGGTTTTACAAGAATGACATTCAGAATGTCAAATGTCAGATTTTTAGGATCTATTACCTTTTGATACAAATCTGTTACCATTTTCCAAGAAAATCTATTACGAAAAAATCAGACCCAGGAACAACACTGAATGTAAAGTTTTGTTTCTGACAAATTGCTTGGAATGTGACGATGCATTTCTCAAACATTGAGCTGAATGATATGGTTCTCATGTCGGGTCGTTATTGTGCGGGGCCCATGAGACTCCTCGAAGACCACGAAATTGTAGCGATGAAAGGAGGTGGAAGGAAGGTTCTAAAGGATTTTTTAGTAAAATAACTTCCAACCGTGAGGTGTTAAGTTATACGCTATTCGAGCTTATGTGTAGAAATCTTGGGTGAGTCCATTTTGAAGTTTTTGTATTATCTTTCTGAAATTCAAGACCAGGGTTAACTTCTTCCCCATGTACATTTTCTCGATTATACATTTTATTTACTATCTCCTAATTTTCATGTAGAGTGGCAACGTCGCTTCGTTCATCACGGTCGACTGCGGATCGCAAACGATAGTTGTGACAGAAGTAGAAATCTGGGCGGAAAAAGGGTATTTTGCCCCAAATCTATTTCGATCCTAATAATATTTTTAATAGTGCTATTCGGTAGTATACCTGAAGCTTTCTTAGTGTTTAAAATATATGCACTTATTTTAAAATCAGCCTGTATAATCTCCAAAAGTTCGAAAAAAAATCCAATACCTACCTCCTGTCCCTATCCTCCCTAGGAACGCACGATGTTCTTTGAACATTATAGGGATTCCCTTTCGTTCGCTCCAAGCGATAAAAAAAAATTCCGGCGTTCCACAAGGATCGCACTTTCGGATCCAACATATTGTTCCTACTTCATATCGATGATCTGTTGGGAGCTACCACTTGCCGTATGTAACCAAGAACTTACGACGACGGCAGGTCAACGCTGTCCATGACGACAAATAACTACCTATAGGGTACCAAGAATCTAGATCAATTCAACGCCACCAAAAATATACCCTGTATTTTTCTCTATAGAGGGACAGAACTCAGCATGTCTGATATAACAATGTCTGGAACCAGTATTCCTACCAAAACCACTATATTTATGCTATAAAGGTATTTTCTCTTTCATGGAACGATCATGTTCGATCCATCGCGAAAGCAGCTTCGCAGAAACTCGGATTTTTATTCCGTGCGAAAATTACTTTACACCTCAACAGCTTCTCAAGGTCTGGTGGGTGATGCCACACTCAACAATTTTTTTGACATCACTTGAAGACCGTTGAAGAGGCGGCGACCTCTCACATTCCAATATAAGTTCTTTTACGGTGAATGATCTCCAGAAATCTCTCCAATCATTCCATCACAATACCACTCAGACGAGCTCGACAATCTCAATCAGCACATTCCTTCGTCGTCAACCCTAAGATATGCCGAACAAATCTTCAACAATAATTGTTTGCCTATATAGAACGACGAAGCTTTGGGATTTTTTGCCAATGGAAATATTCGTAAGATCCGAAAGATCTAAACAAATTTCAATTTCTACCTCCTCGTTACTGGGTACGCACGATGATTTCCAAACATTGAAGGGATTCCCTTTCATGCGCCCCAAGAGACAAAAAAATTAATAATGACAGCTTATTTTGAAAATCTGACTACGCCACTGGATTCTACGTGAAGAAATGTATGAGAAACTGTTTTCACTTCTTCTGTAATTTGAAAGATAGCTGAGATACAGGAGTGGTCCGAAAATGCAACATTTGAAATTTCTCCTTGTATCCCAAAAACCAAGCAGGCTATGAATATTTCGTTTGCGGCATCGTGAGTTCCACAGAAAAGTTGCAGAAACCGCAGATCTCCTTCTTGAATAATAAGTGAGGTATCCCGTGAGGACATCGGAAATGGGACAGCTTGTACATAATATAATTATGAAATGATGTTGCAGTATTTTACAATCATTTCATTCTCGAACATTCTGAGGTTGCCGTGTACAACTTTAGTTTCGATTGTTTATAGACAAACTTGCTGTTTCTGTGAAATCATTGCACTTTACTGTCGAGCAGCGACATCTCTGAGTCTCTGCCTGAACTATGGCGTGTCGCTGCAGTGCAGTTTTCTGTATCATCTGAATCTCATCCTGACGGGATACAATCCGATGATTTACCGTCCGATAGAATACGGTGTCGACGAATTACGGTTTCTATGAGATACGGTGCTGCTAAATTACCAATTCTATGAATGTTCATTATGATAGATTAACGTTGATGAAATACGGGTCTGATAAATTATCATTCCTATGGAATACGAATCCGATGAGATACTTGTTCTATAAAATACGGGTTTGACACTTTACTGTTTCTATAAAATACGGATATGATAAATTATCATTTCTATGAAATACGGGTCTGACAAATTACAGGTTCTATGAAATACGGATATGATGAATTACCGTTTCTATGGAGTACGGGTTTGATGAATTACTGATTCTATGAAATACTGATTTGATAAAATACCGATTCTATAAAATACGGTTTCTATGAAAAGTTGTTATGACCAAATACGATTATGATGGTTTATTGGTTCGATGAAATACGGTTTTGACGAATTACGGTTTCTATGGAATACGGTTATGACGAATTATCGTTTCTGATGGAATATAGTTCTGATAGATTACCAATTTGATGAAGAACTAGTACGATAGACTGATGTTGCGACAGAATACGGATTTGATAAACTACTGCCTCGATAGAATGTAGTTCTGATAAGATACAGATATGATAGAATAATGACTCGTTTTAATACCATTTCGACATAAAACTGTTTGATGATTTACGTGTTGAATTTTTATATTTCGATGAAGTACGGCCCGATGTTTTACAGTTTGATATTTTACGGTTCTACAGAATACAGTGTCGATTCTATACTATTTTGACGATTTACCAATTCGATGAAATATTTTTCTATGGATTTGAATTCGATACTTTATATTTTGACACATTAGGTGTCCCCCATCAAGGGACCCTAAGGTAGACTATCGGGGAACCTATCTCGACCATCTCGCAAAGTATCATTTCTTTCCGACCTTTTGCGAATAGAACTCCTCGTTTTGCACCCATCGCTTGGCCGAAATTTGAGTGAATCTAAAACATGCTGTTTGAACGATATTAATGAATAAATTAATAATAGTGAGATGAATTTTCATCGTTTCAGTTTTCCATTCCACCTTTGCTACCAGAGAGATTTGATTCCAATTCTTGCGGGCACAAGAATCAGAGAATCCCGAAGGAACATATTCAAAATCCTTGAAATTATACTATAATCAATCTATATCAATATTTGTAATGAATGATGGTATGAAGTGTTTTTCCTTAACTTTTCGCACATAGAACTATTCGAAAAATACACTCACCGGCAAAATAATCGATCCACACAAAATATTGAAAACATTTCATCAACAATAACTTTCGCAATTCAAGTCTGTTTTGTTTGATCTGAGACAAAACCTTGACTCGTCGGTGGATAGGATTCCCTAGCATATCTAAGGCGTTTAACTCGATGATTCCTCAATAACTCTGGACCAGTTGCAGGTCTTCTTGCTCGGAGTCCAATATCGAAAAGCCCCATTTTCATTCTATCACTGACTTAAACACATGCCTCATCTCCTCTAATTTGTTTTTCATTTGGACAGAAGTGAGTCTTCTGTCCCTAAAAACTTTGAGTGTTATGAAGCGATTATCTCGATCTTTCGCAGATTTTTTTCCTACAACAATTATCTCTTTTTGTGAATACACCAAATTCTCGTAACCGTTTTACAGCTCTTTTCACCCTAGAACTTGAAACTCCCAAAGCTCTGGCGACCTAATTTTGTGATCTACCATCCTGCACCAAAGCAATAGCGCTCTCGCAGGAGTCGGTTGCTGAAAGATCCATATCTTATTCAACCATTCGATGATAAACACGAGCATAAAAATTGTTAACTCTGACAGGTCTGTCACAGCCAGCTTTGCAAAAAATAGTTTCTTGAGAAACTTTGTTATTGCCATAGAAAAAATGTAGGAATATAACGTTTTTCTAAAACCATTGTAACTTCCACAGAAAAACAGTTATCGTAACAAATAAAAAAATTAAACGTACTTAACAAACGTAGCTTCATGATTGAATGAAAAAGTACACGATATACCAGCTTAGCCACTCCACAGATTGTTTTAAAATTGGACTGAAAATGAATTTTTTGTGTCACTCTGTATAATTTGGAGAATTTCTTGAAATCCTAACCTCGTGTGAGAGTCCTCATGAAATTACCCACGAAATAAAAAAAATCAAACAAATCGGACTTGAATTAACGAAGGTATTGTTGATACAATGTTATCCTTATTTTGAGTGGATCGATTATTTTACCGTTGAGTGTATAAACATGCAGCTTACAGTAATTCATTTATTTACAGGAAATGCCGTTTCCTTTCTGCTTCGTCAGAGCCTCACGTGATCAAGGAAACACCAGAGATACCTACCTATTCTGCTCGATGCGTTTCTGAAAATGCTCGTACTGAAGAGGCGCAAACCACCGAGAAAGCCTTCGAATGCAATATGTGCCTGAAAAGGTACGCTAAAAAGTCAAAATTGACTGAACACTATAGAGTTCATACTGGCGAAAAACCGTTCGAATGTCACACTTGCTCGATGAAATTCAGCAAAAAGACCACTTTTAATAGACACATTAGAAGGCACCCCAACGGAAAACCCTTCAAATGTGATATGTGCCAAACGAAATTCAACGAGAAGAATGACTTTATCAGTCACCTAAGAGTACCCACTAGCGGAAAACCGTTTGAATGTGACATTTGTTTGATGAAATTCAGCAAAAAGTGTAGTTTGAATAGACATATCAGAGGGCACTCCAACGAAAAACCCTTCGAGTGTGATATGTGCTTGAAGAAATACAACCTGAAGAGGAACCTGATCAGACATATGAGATTGCACACTGCCGAAAAACCGTTCGAATGTTACATTTGCTCGATGATATTCATAAAAAAGTGCACGTTGAAAAGACACATCAGCAGAGTGCACTCCCCATTCAAATGTGATTTTTGTCAAGCAATATGTCCTAATGACGCCGACCTAACTCGACACATTACAAAACATACTGGCGAGAAACCTTTCCAATGTGATGTTTGTTTGAAACAGTTCAGATTGAAACGACAATTAACCAGACACAGTAAAAAACGACATAGTGAAATACCTTTGGAAATGAATCTGTGCCCAACAAAATCTGATCCTAGCGAACATCAACCGTCTGAAACACAAATAGAAACTTCTTTCATTGATGAGTTCGTGGAAGGAATGGAGGAAAAAGTTAACGTAGAAAAAGTCGAAGACACTTCTTCACCAACAGATTTTACTTTTGACAATCCATGGGTAGAAAGTGACTGTAAAATTGAGGTAGTTCATCATGATCTAGAACTGCATTCGGACATTTCGGGACATATTGTTAAAAAAGAGGAGAATACAGAGGAAGATTGTGTTAATTAAGGCAATTGAATAAAGCTTTTTTAATTAACTGAAAAAATAGAAGCTATAATATTGGATCTGATACATCTGATGCTTTTTCATCAGTGTCATATTTTATATTGTGTTTCAATAAGGTAGATTTGGTATCCCCTTTTTGTCGTTTTCACTTTATTCACCTACCAATTAGTCACAAAACTTAGTAACAGAATAACAAAAAAAAATGGGAGTGTGTGGACATGAAAATGAACTTTTTTTCTGATATTCTAGCACTTTATACAAGACTATAGTTTATTTGGAATGATCCTAAATAATATTGTCACAACTTTCCGTATGTGGTTCAGGTGATGATGAAGTATACATATTAATAATAACTTAATAACTACAGTTCTGTATTATTTCGTTTCTCGACTCAATTCCGTTTATCTCTTTATTTTTTATTTGTATTCAAAAATGCATATACAAATCCCTATAATAATAAATGAGTTGATACGTTTTCACCGTTTTATTTTCCCATTCCTCCTTTGCTTTCAATTCGTGGGGGTTCAAAAATCAAAGATACTCCTATCATTTCATATCATTCGTAGTGTTCCTATATATGGAGTGGTTTTATTTTTTTTTATTTGTACCCCATTTTGCTTATTCAAAGGACTCCTCATCGTGTTCAAATTCAATACTGGAGTAACTCAAGGATCAGTACTGGGACCGATGCTTTTTTTGTTATACATTAATGATCTGACATCTATTGATATCAAAGGAAGATTCACTCTATTCGCGGACGATACTACAATACTATGGCGTGCAGATAATGCAAGCGATCTTCATAATTCCATTTGTTCAGACATTCAAAAGATCAAAGAGTGGTGTGATTGTAATCTTTTATCATTCAATATATCCAAAACCAATGTAGTATCCTTCCGTTGTAGTATAGACGACATACCTTTAGGCACGAATGAGTGTGATCACGAACAAAATATGCACAAAATTTCTTGGGGTATCAATAGACAATAAACTGAAATTCGAAGACCATATCGCAACGCTCAATAAAAAACTTTCTTCCGGTTGTTATGCTGTTAGGATAACCTCTAGTGAACTAGGATCTTCTGCAGCAAAAACTGTATATTTTTCATTGATAGAATCACACTTGAGATATGGAATACCTTTCTGGGGAGTTTGTGCTGATTCTCATTTGAAGCCAGTTTTTATTTTACAGAAGAGAGCGATAAGATACTTGAATAAGGTCAAACCACGAGTCTCTTGCAAACCTTTATTCATTAAAGATATCATCCTGACGCTTTATGCCATTTTCATATTAGAAACGGTTTGCCTTATCAATAAACATAAAAAGACATTTTCGAGTTCAAATTCTCACCTCATACTGCCTATACCCACCTCAACCCTCGTTAAGGACTCAGTCATATACAATGGTCTAAAAATGTATAATCACCTACCAAATTATCTGAAAACCACGGATAATAATCATTTCAAAAAGGCCGTGAAAGAATTCCTCAGTGAAAGACCGTATTATAGTCTACAAGAATTTTTTTGGGAATGTTTTTAATCTGTGATATTGATGATCTATCTTTTTTTTATTTTCTTCACTGTGATAATAATTATATTTTTTATTGTGTATATATGGATGTGTGACACTGTGTTTAGAAAAATACATAGATTTTTTTATTTTCTTCACTGTGATAATAATTATAATTTTTATTGTGTATATGGATGTGTGACACTGTGTTTAAAAAAATACATAGATAATATATATTTGTAGTTTTAGGAAATTGTAACTTTGTCAATAAGATATACTCTTTGGACAATAAAGCATATCAATCAATCAAGTTGCAAAAACGAGCTTTTTTCAAAGTAACCACGACAACACCAACGATCCGAGGAAATGTCAACGTTTTGATTATCGATCTGACATGAGTCAAATAAAATATCACTAATAAAATAAGTTACAAAGGACCCCGCACAATTTACATTCAAATGTTGTGAAAATCTAGGATTAGATAGGAAATGTCCTTTGGTTCAAGGCCCGTCGTTATGCCCATAAGCACGTAAAGCCAAACGAGACAACCTTTACCAGAACAAAAGAAATTCTAGAGGGGCTTTGTACCTGTTACCTCTGTATAGGTTATGAATGTATGTGTGAGGGTAAATTTGTTGATTATAATAGTAGTAGTAGTAGGTGGGGAGGCTGTAGCCAACCAAGTAGGCCCCGATGGGCTCTTTTTGCTAACCCCTGCTCTCCACATATCTACGCTTCCTTCACCTAAATTTCCTTTACGAATCTCCCTGACTTTCTGATGAAAGTCAGTATGTCCGTCCACTCTAATATAATCAAGTCCTCCTGTTGAAGTTTGTCTACTCCAAATATTTCAAATCTAGCCTTCCGTACGCCTCGCACTCGCCGAGGAAATGGAGTGACGTTTCGTCGTCTTCCCCGCATCTGCGGCAAGTGGGGTTGTCCTCTATTCCCATAAGTGATAAGTGTCTGCCTAGCCTGTTATGTCCTGTGAGTACTCCTATGAGGAGGCGAAGTACTTGGCGGTCTCTGCCAAGCAGCCACTCCTTCCTTGATTTGCTTGGACCGGCCATGAATTCCTTGGCCTGCCTGCAACCTGTGATATTTCTCCAGTATTCTCCTAGTGCCTTGTCCGCCCATTCATCGAAGGCTGACGTAATTTGGCTCCTTGATATACCTAGTACAGGCTCCGGCCCCAGAAACGGCTCCGCGGATCCGGCCCTAACAAGTTCGTCTGCTGTTTCTTTTCCGGGCACCCCACTGTGACCCGGGACCCATACCAGTTCAACTTCCTCTGATTCTGCTAATATCTCCAGGGCATTTCCACATTCCTGTACCAATGCTGAGCTTGGTCTGGGATGACAGATTGCCTTGAGTGCTGCCTGACTGTCCGAACAGATGTAGATCTTCTGCTCTGGTCCCTCTTTCACCTCATGTCTCTCTGCTACGACCAGGATGGCGAACACCTCAGCTTGGAAAACTGTGGTGTATTTTCCTAGAGCGTAGCTGACTTCTGTTGAATGTTTGAGTACCATTTAATGGTCTCAATTCATTTTTGGAAGTTTAGTGACTTCTCAACACTATTTAGTTGGCTGATCGGGGTTCAATTCGACATTTGTTGGTCACAATGTGAATACAAAAATCATAATCGTTGCAGCCTATCTATGGGTGAAAATAAGGAGTGTTGAAATCGGTGGTCACCTCATTATATTTCATTACCAACATGGGTAGGTACTTCTGCCCATGGACCATGGGCATGTTGAGAAAGTCACATCTTGCGTGATATTTGCATTCATATTGTGTTTTTATTACCATTTCGTAATAAAAGTCGTGGATGTCTGCACCATTTATTGAACAATACTTTTATACTTCAAGTATTGCTTGTAGCCATCGTCAAGCTTGCCTTTTTTATATAATTTGACAGATCACTTTCCTGCATAATCTCTGTCATATCAGTTCTGTCAAATCTTTATGAAACTATATAGTATTCTAAGATTAGTATAGTGTAGTCTATCGCAATACATGCACAACACTCCCTCCATTTACATTTTTAATTTGACACGTGCAATCTGAATACATCACATCATATAATTATATCCAAAACTAAATTATAAGTCTAATCTTACAAGTGCCTTGATGGTACGTGATGAAAGCCTTAGACAATGCTCAGCGTCATCTGTATTTATTATCACTATTAATACCATTTTGAGGTGATAATATCGTTTCACCAGATTCTCTTGGTAACTCACTATATTAGAAGGGATATTTTCTTGAAATTTTTTCAATTCTCACATCATCAAAATTATCAAATGTATCATTTACATTATGTGAGCTGGAATCCTTAATTAAATCAGTATATCAACGGCTGGAAGGAATATTTGCCGTATTTAATTTTAAATCATCAATATGAATAAGACTGATTTTACTATTAGCGGTCTGTACTAAATAAGCATAACTACTATATTTCATTCCAAAATCTTTCCTTTCGTCCATTTCTCTTCTTCCCCTCTTTTTGTTTTCACTAGGACCGAATCGTCAGGTTCAAAGCAAGATATAGTTTTGAATTCGTAAGCCTTTTTATTGAGAGTTTGTTTCAAAATACTCAACCTGCTTGTTCTTCGTTTTCTATTCGAAAAATGTTCTGCAGGTGTTTTACCCGTCGAAGTTTGAGGAGTATTTTTATAGGCAAAAAGAATATTATCGAGTTGTAATTGAATTGGACCTGAGCTATTATCGAGTCCAATTTATATTTGAGACTTTCAAAATTTGGACAGTTCGTTCAGCTGCACCATTTAAATTCACCAAAGTCCGAGGATTTAACTAGATTGAGATAACTCTTAGGATTACTGAATTTTTATGGAAGGTTCATACTTCGTATATCTCTCGCTTCTGCAAATTTCAGATTCTTAACTCAACCATCACATAAGATACAAGGGTGCTTCCATTAGAAGTGGTATATCTGACGATTTCGCTAATATCGAAGGAGAACACACTATATTGAGTCACCCTGTATATAACTAGTCGAAAGATATAAACTTTATTGCAAACTAACACTTATTCGTTCATTTACAGGTAGTGCTGTTTCCTTCCTGCTTCGTAGAAGCCCCATGTGATCAAAGAAACATATCAACCTATATCTGTCGAAAAAAAAACAAGATCACTGACCAGCAAGACTGTTGAAAATGGATTCAGCTAATTGTGCTGCTGAAAATTCACGTGCTGATGGGACAGAAACCACAGAGATAGCCTTCGAATGCAATGTGTGTCTGAAAAGGTACGCAAGAAAGTCAAGATTGACTGAACACTATAGAATTCACACTGGCGATAAACCGTTCGAATGTGACACTTGCTCGATGAAATTCAGCAAAAAGTCCATTTTGAATAGGCACATCAGAAAGCACTCCAACGAAAAACCCTTCGAATGTGATATGTGCCAAAAGAAATTCAACGAGAAGAATCTACTCACCAATCATCAGAAAATTCACACTGGCGAGAAACCGTTCGAGTGTGATATGTGCCAAAAGAAATTCGTCCAGAAGAGAGATCTGATTAGACACTATAGAGTGCACACTGGCGAGAAACCATTTGAATGTGACGTTTGCCTGAAGAAATTCAGACAAAAAAGTAATTTGCTCACACACGTCAGGCTGCACACTGGCGAGACCCCATTCCAATGTGATATATGTGAGAAGAAGTTCAATCGGAAGAGAAATTTGACCGAGCACTATAGGATGCACACCAGACCCGACAAGGTTACATGCGATATCTGCAATAAACCTGTGAGCAAAGCTAATTTGCTGAAACACCGTAAGCTGCACACTGGCGAGAAACTGTTCAAATGTCGTATGTGCCAAATGACATTCAACTATAAGACGAGCCTGATCAACCACCTGATAGTACACTCTGGCGAGAAACGCTTCGAGTGTAACTTTTGCCTGAAGAAATTCAGACGAAAATATAATTTACTCACACACGTCAGGTTGCATACGGGCGAGACTCCATTTCAATGTAATATATGTGAGAAGAAGTTCTCACAAAAGATTCATTGTATTGAACACCATAGAATTCACACCGGAACCCACAAGGTTATATGCGATATTTGCAAGAAACCTATGAACAAAAAATATTTGACGAGTCACCGTAAGCTGATGCATAGTGGCGAGAAAACTTTTCAATGCATAATTTGCCAGATGACATTCACTTTCAAAGGTCAGTTGTTGAAACACATCAAACTGCACACTGGCGAGAAGCCGTTCAAATGTGATTTTTGCCAGCAACAAATCTTCAGTAAGAGTGATTTGACTAGGTACATTGAAGAGCATACTGGCGAGAAACCTTTTCAATGTGATGGTTGCCTGAAAGAGTACAGATTGAAAATTGCTGTAAATAATAGAGTAGCTGTCATTGATGGTTCAAGTGAAAACCATTCTGAAATACAAATTGAAACTTGGGTTGATAATGAATTCGGTGATGGAATGATGGAAAATGTGAAAGTAGAAAACGACGAAGACGTTTTTTCACCAACAGGCTCTATTATGGAAAATGCATGGGTGTCAAGTGACTGCAAATTTGAAGTAGATCAACATGATCTAGAATTGCATTCAGACATTCCGGGACATACTGTTAAAATAGAGAAGAATCCAGATGAAGAAAGTAATAGGTAATTATCACATTTGGATAAAGTTTTTCAAATAACAGAATATACAAGGCAGTCAAAAAATACTTTCCGATATTTCTGTGTCTGATAGTGCTTTTTGCCTTGAATTGGTAAATATACAGTGATTCAGTAGCAAGTTTCTCGAGATATCTCATACATTTCAAATATATCATCACTATATCTCTATGAATGAATAACCCGAATCAAATGAAAAATCGGGAAAACATGCAACGCCACAAAAACGTTGAAAAAAGTTGTAAATCATCCAAACACGCTACATGCATATTAGGTTGAACACATCTCTATGAAAGGTCTCAAAGTTTCTCGAGATATCTCATGCATTCCAAATATATCATCACCATACCTCTATGAAGAGTCTTGTGGGTTGCTAGATGTCAGAAAAAAAAATAGGATTGAGAATCATTGACTATGGAATTTATTAGATCGTATATTATTTTTATTATCATTACGAAAATTTTTATGATAACTTGAAAGGTTTCTGAGTACCATATGCTGTTAATAGATATTATATGTATATGTACAGTGTGTGCGATTTCAACCCGCAAAACCTTCCTCATTTGAAACCCGTCGACCGATTTTCAAAAACAAAAATTCCATAATGTAATACGCAACGAGCTCTATTCGAAAATGTGGACAAATCCGAAATATTCAGATTTTCAAGGCCTGCTGTTGTTTGTTGAAGCGGTCAAAATTTCGAAAACGACTATTTGACATTTCTTTCTAACAATGACTAGCCTATTCGATTCAGGCGTATCTAATATACAATGGCAAATTTTGATATTTTTTATTTTTGGATTCACCCTGTATCAAAATCTAAAGAGCTGATATAACCGATGAAATAGTCATTCATTAGAGGAACACATTCAATACTTAGATACGAAGTTTCATCGTTGTAACTTCTACAGGAAGATATCTCTAGGTCAACCCAAAATTAATGAAATTTTTTATTATGATCCGTATTATTCCTGGAAATATAAATAATTGTAAAGTCCGAGGAAATACTCTCCATGCATGAAAACATTCATTGTCCCCTCCAATTTTCCTTCCATTTCGCCAAAAGCGGTATATTATTATGATCACACTAAGTATTTTTTTTATGTTCTGGTCCCCACGAAAAGTGATATCTTGAGAACCAAGGGAAATAAGGTAGCAATTGGTGTTCTTCTTAAATTTCTGGAGTTTATATGCCTCGGGGAACACCATTCTTGGCAATGTGTTCCAGAGCCTCGCTGTTCGTTGAATGAACGAGTCTTTGGAAAGAGATGTTCTGCAGGTCTCCAAAGTGACCACGAAGGGGTGCGAAGCCTCAACTCGACGAGTTAATCTCGCGGGGACTGCCAAGGGAAGAACGATTGTTGATATTTCAGAAGAGCATCGTCCATGAAAATATCTATAAAAAAGAGCCAGATCGCCAACTTTTCTACGGTGTTCCAGAGAAGTGAGTGAGTTTGTGAGCGAAGCATCACCCACGAGACGAATTGCCCTTTTTTGGACAGAATCCAACAGTTTCAGGGTATGTCTGGGTACTACACTCCAAATATGGGAACAGTGTTCCAGGACAGGTCGGATCTGTGCCTTATAGATCATAAGCAGCTGACTGGAAGTGAAATAGCTCCTGACTCGAAACAGAAAACCAAGTTTTTGGGATGCACTTTCAGCAATTGATCTCACGTGATTTTCCAAAGAAAGGTTTTTGCTGAAAGTAATACAAAGCATCGAAATGGATGTCTTCAAAGGTATGGTTACTCCTGACAAGCTTATGTTGGGCACAGTGAGATCGGCTTTTCTAGAGAAAAGGCATGCTTGTGTTTTGTTTAGTATTGGAGAAGAGAAGACGGTATGGAGGGTACTATCATCCGCGAAGCTGTGTACTGGACATGAAGTTGCTTCCAACAAATCGTTGATATGGAATGGAAATAGTCTTGGTGCTACAATTGATCCTAGTTGCTAGGTAGGGTCTTTTTGCCTTTTTTAGGAACTGGTTGTACTCTTGCAATTTTCCAGTTGGACGGGAATATCCCCAATTTGTAAGAGTAGTTGAACAACTTGAAGAGAACAGGTGTTAGTTCGGGAGTACATTTCTTGAGAACAATCGGTGGGAATCCGTCGGAGCCACAAGCTTTGTTGATGTTGAGACCCAATAAAATCTTCCTTATAGTACGTTGGCGAAAGGTGATCTCGGGCATATGACTGTCCATTGGCGTTATGTTTGGAGGTTGTTTTCCCGATGAATCCAGAGTGGAATTTCCAGCAAATAAATGCGCTAAAATGTTGGCTTTTTCCTGGGCAGTTGTGGCTTGTGTTCCATCTTCCTTGGTTGAAGGAGGAAAAGAGCTGGAAGTGAAGTTTCTTCCTAGAGCTTTGGGGAAGGACAAAAAATGAACGGGATCCGTTAGGACATTCAACAAGTTTTGATCTTATTTTGGCATTATGAGCATCCTTTGATGATCGCATTGTCTCATTGCATATGCCTCTAGCCTCGACATATTCTGCTCTTGTCTCAGGGCCTGGATTTTTTGCCATCGATGGAATGCTGCCTGTTTGGAAGCGACAGCTCTAGAGCAGTTTCTACTGAACCAGACCTTATCGGAAGATGTTCTCCTTGCAGTGTTCGGTATGTAGGTTCGCATCCCCAACATGATGATTTCAGAAATTGTCTCAGCACATCGTGTTGGATCTACTGAGGAGAATAACAGTATATCTCCTTGTCTTTCGAGACGATTTTCAAAGTTACTGTATGGTAAACTATGTAAGAAACGGTTTACTTGAGTTTTCAAAATGGTGAACCCCAACTTTAGTTTAATTGATTTTTGGTTGACCTGGAAACATCTTCCTGTAGAACTTACAATGACGAAACTTTTATCAAAGTACTCTATAGAGCAGGGGTGGCGAACCAATGGCACGCATGCCATGGATGGCACGCGACACAATATTTTGGGCACGCCTACGAAACCAAAAAAGCAAAATAAGTGAGGATGCTAGTAACTTGCTTTGTAATGAGTGTTGGTATGAAGTGTTTTTTCTTGATTTTTCGTACATATATACAAAAATATAAACTTGCCACTTACAGTAATTTAATTATTCACAGGAAATGCCGTTTCCTTTCTGCTTCGTCAGAGCCTCACGTGATCAAGGAAACTCCAGAGATAGCTACCTATCAGAAAAATGCTAGATCACTCACCAGCGAAACTACGTTGAAAATGGATCCAGCTAAATGTGCTGCCGAAAATGCACGTGCTGATAAGACGCAAACCACCGAGAAATCCTTCGAATGCAATATGTGCAAGTCAAAATTGACTGAACACTTTAATAGAGAACACACTAGCGAAAAACCGTTCCAATGTGACACTTGCTTGATTAAATTCAGCCAAAAAGGGCATTCCAACGAAAAACCCTTAGAGATCAATCACTTGAGAGTTCAAACCGACGAGAAACCCTTTGGATGTGATATGTGCCAAAAGAAATTCGACGTGAAAAGGGATCTGACCAGACACATAAGAGTACACACCGGCGAGCAACCGTTTGAATGTGACGTTTGCTTGAAGAAATTCAGTGATAAAGGAAATTTGATCAAACACGTCAGGGTGCATACGGGTGAGCATAGGATACACAATGAACTCAACAAGGTTAAATGCGATATTTGCAAGAAACATGTGAACAAAAGTAATTTACTGAATCACCGTAAGCGGATGCACATCGGCGAGAAACCTTTTCAATGCAAATTTTGCCATAAAACGTTCACTTTTGAATGTTATTTGCGTAGACATATCAAACAGCACGACAAGGAGAAACCTTTTAAATGTGATTTTTGTCAACAACAAATCATCAGTGAGAGTGATTTGGCTAGGTGCATTAAAGAGCGTACTGGCAAGAATCCTTTTCCTCCTTTTCAGTGTGATAGTTGCCTGGAAGAGTTTAGATTGAAAATTGGGGTAACTAATGAAGAAGCTGTCGAGGATGGTTCAAGCGGAAACCATTCCGAAACACAAATGAAAACTTCGATCGATGAAGAATTTAATGATGTGGAGGCAAAAGTGAAGAAAGAATACCTCGAGAGCACTTATTTACCAACTGACTTTGCGGTTGAAAATGCATTTGTGAAAAGTGACACCAAATTTGAGGTAGTTGAATCTGATCTAGATCAGTACATAGACATTCCGGAACATATTGTGAAAATTGAGAAGATTTCAGTGGATGATAGTGATAATTAATACATTTGGATAAAGCTTTTTTCAATTAGGTAGTATACAAATGCAGTCCAAAAATGCCTTCCGATATTTCTGACTGATGGTGCTGTTTGCCTCAAATTGGTATGATTCAGTGGCAAGTGTTTCAACTCTACATCGCAGAGCAATCAATTTTTTCAAGCGAAATATGGCTGATGAAACGGTTCTCTTCACATAGTAGAACAATGATACTGTTTTTTCACTGTTCAAAACGAACATGAATTTCAAAGTTTCTGGGTACAATTTGAAAATACTCCCAATAGTGGTATAGATTCCTGAGGTTACATCACATCATTTTTTCCGCAAAATAATCTGAATTGATGATATCAATCTTTCAGAGCACGTTCTCTGATCAACGCTCTCGAGAATTTAAATATTTGTATCCTTATATTCCTTGGAATGTGAATTTGATATTCCAAAGCCGATGTGATACCAGCAAAATGAATATCGGTAGGTAGTATAATTAGCTATAAGATTGAATCTCATACCACTGAAAGCTCTGAAATTTTTTATATTGTCTGACGATAATGTAGTATTGGTATTACATTTTCATTGTTTCCAGTTTTTTAACCTAACAATTGGTCACAAAACCTATACTTAGTAGGTAACAAAATAACCAAAATCATAGCAAGTGTGGAATTTGAAAGTTTTATTAGTCGTTACTTGGATTTTTCGTGAAATTCTAGCTTTGTATATAGGCACATGGGTATATCTGGTTTAATGATGAACAATAATATTATGACATTTTTCCGTATGTGGGTCAGGTGATGATGAAGTATATTAATAATATCTACCTTGTTATAGAGTTATTTGTTTTACTAGGCAGGAAATCACAAGATTTAATGCCGTGGCTGGCGTTTCATAGCCAAGGAGTAGCCGAGGCTAGGAGACCAGCCAAGGCATAACATCTGCTTTTCTGCCGTATGAAATAAAGTGCCCAAAGAAACGAATGGACCACTGAAATTTTCGACGATTTTCAAGTTGCCATAAATTTTTAGAAAATGAATGGATTCTCAATCGGAATGCAGTGATTGGATGATGCGATCTTTCTGTTCAAGATTCCATGTTCGAAACTCTTCGGGAGTTTTCCTGTCATTAAACACCAAGTGTTCGAAAAAAATATTACAAAAATGAAAAAATTCAATTTTACTGTATGCCTCAGTAGTCTGGGGCCACACAGCTAAATCTCATATCACCAGATTACGAACATTACAAAACAAAGTCGCGAGAATGGTGACAGGATCTCCTTGGTATGTTCGGAATAACCAGATCGCCAGGGATCTGAAACTCCCTTCAATCGTGTCAGTCATTAAAGAACGAAACATCAAGACTTTCGAAAAAGCTGAGGTTCATGAGAATCAGCTTCTTCGAAATGCAGTTGATTATGACCCAGGTGATCAATCAAAGTTCAAAAGACCGAGATTGTCCATAAACTAGAGAAAATATCGACATTATGACCAAATTTACTATTCTCAAGTTTTTGATATTTATTTTTTCCGTTCGATCTCTTTCAATTCTTAGAATGAATGAAACTTATTTGGGGCAGAAGGGCTGTTCGCATCAAACTTCAATACCGTTTTTATTTTGTTCCATAATAGATATCAGGATAAGAGGGACTCTTCCCTGGTCTGAATAAAATAAAAGAAAGATCCAATATATATATACAGGATGTGAAAAATCGGTAATTTTTCATTTTTTGGTTTTTATCGCATCATTTCCGATTTTAAAATTATGCGAGCCACATTCAAATCATTTTGTCACTCTATACGATGAAACACATCCTAGAAAATGGATTCATATTGCGTTGAAATCATCGACAACTTCAACAGAAGAAACATTAATTTTTTTGGAGAAATTTTCAGAATTTGGTTAAATCGCCGTCTGTTCAGTTTGGTGCTGCCATAACCATATGCTATGCTAAACACAAATCCTTCATTTGGATCGATTGCTCTACTGAAAATCTCGAATTGATTTCGTGATTTTTCAGATAAGGCAATCCAAGGGAGCGCAAGGGGGCCCTGTTGGATTTTTCTGACCAATTAATACAATAACGATGCGACAATGGTTTTAAGTTATTCCTGAGCTTATCACAGGGTTTTTCATCGCGTAATCGAAAATCAATCAACACTCAATTACGCGATTAATACCACTGCAACACCCAACTGTCATCGTCCTACAACAATATCTCTGGCATTATTGTACCAAAAAATTATGCCGCGATTGTCTCGTGATGAACTTGATAATGTTCTCAGACTTATTGAGAATGGCCTGTCAATATAAGAGCTGCAGCCCAAATGTATGTAAAAAATGCATCCTTATTGAGTGAAGACATTCGGCAAGCTGCAGGTTTGAATGTCAGTTCACAACACTCCCCCTTGGAATCCTTTAACTGAAAAATCACGAAATTAATTCGAGATATTGAGCAGAGCAATCGATCCAAATGAAGGATTTGTGTTTAGCATAGCATATGGTTATAGCAGCACCAAACTAATCAGACGATTTCACCAAATTCTGAACATTGCTGTTTTTTTTTGAAAAATTGTTCTATTCGTCATTCGGTTGCCCCCTGACGAGCAACCCTCAGAAGTCTTCGAGAGTCTTGTGCGAGCAAAGAATGACGGGGGCATTACCTTTCAACGTGTGATCCCAAACACTTTCTTCAAGAAAAATAATTTTCTTCTGTTGTAGTTGCCGATGATTTCAACGCAATATGAATCCATTTTCTAGGATGTGTTCTATCGTATAGAGATTCAAAATGCTTTAGATGTGGCTTGCATAATTTTAAAATCGGAAATTCGATGAAAACCAAAAAATGAAGATTTATCGATTTTTAACATCCTGTATGAGGAATATGGAAAATTACGAAATCGAAAAAATACAGGGTGCTTCAAAATTGAGAATTCTGATCACCCTGTATCTGTTCCAATCAAATGTCAGTAGATAGTGAATCGAAAGTTAAGATAGGGACATGTAAGCCGTTTTGATCGACAATGAATAGTTTCGACAGAAAAAAATCCGAAAAGTGAAAAATCTCGATTTTGAACACCCTATATCTCTATAATCATTCCTGCTAGACCATAAGTGTGATACATTGATGAATAAATCATCTCTTCAGGAAGAATCTAAAAATGCAATAAAATACAGGGTGCTCCATTTAAAATAACGAAGTTGCTAGTTGTTTCTGATAGAAGTGGCAACACTGTATAGATGAAAATATTTTAGACGGGTAGAGAATGTTCAATTATCAAAGCATCCCAATTTTCAGAATGTTCTGTTTTTTTCGTTCTCCAGATACTTCTAATAGGCCATCCACTGTGGATCACCCTGTATATGCGCCAGAATAGGTTCGCTAAAAAGTCAGCATTGACTGAACACTATGGAGAACATTCTAGCGAAAAACCATACGAATATTACGTTTGCCTGAAGAAATTCAGCAGGGTCCACTTTGAATAGGCACAGCAAAGGGCACTCCAACAAACCCTTCGAATGGGTTAGTACTTGGATGGGTGACCATTCGAGGAAACGCCGCGTAAGCCCGTACATCTGTAGCGGAATAGCATATCATAGCTACAGCTACCATATCAATGAGCACAAGATATGGTATGGATGTTGGACTCGTTGAAGATCCCTACCTCTGGTTGGAACACCAGAGGATTCGGCAAAATTTCCGGTTGGGGGTATAGTGTGCTCACCGGCGTCGGTGATTAGCCTCAGTAGCAGAAAAAGGCCGACGTTAAAGATACAAAGTTAAAAAAAAATTCAGCGTCACCAATTAATCATTCCAGAATTACATCATTTGACAGGTTGCTGAGGGGCAAATAAGGGGGCAAACATTGTATTTTGTCAAGATTTGTCATATGAAACCAGAATAAGTGGGATCGTTTTCCTTTGGAATCCGACTTGGAACCAGAAGAAATTAGTTTTGACTAAACGTTCCAATTCTAATTCAATTTTCGGCTTGAGTGCGATCGGAACCGGGCGTGCTTTAAAAAACCGTGGTGAGGCATTCTCTTTCAGTTTCAGTGAGACCTTGAACTTATTAAAATTTCCCAATTTCCCGTCAAAAATCTGATCAAATTTTTTTAAAAGACCCTGAAGCTTGGCTGTAGAATTTACGTATAGTAGCCTACTATTATTATCTAATTTACACAATCCAATGTTCAACATTTTTAGGGCATTACGACCAATCAAAGGAGGTCCCCCGTTTTTTATAACATATGTTTTCAATATACAGGGTGTCCCTAGACCAGTGGGACAGTTAAATATCTTCTGCACCAATAGGAATTTTCAAAATATTATAATTCCACATCATATCGCATCATGAGTGCTATCTTCAGGAATGACTATATTTTATACGAGGGGCGCAAGGAAGGCTCACAAAATCGAACATAAATTTTTTCAAATGGAACACCCTGTATTTCATTGCATTTTCATATTCTCCTTGAAGAGCTGAATTCAACGACCTAGCACACTTGGGGTCTAGCGGGAATGATTTCCGAGATATAGGGTGTGGAAAATCGAGATTTTTCATTTTTGGGAATTTTTTGTGTCAAAACTATTCATTATTGGTCAAAATGGCTCACATGTCCATATCTTAACTTTTGATTTACTATTCACTCGTATTCAAATTGAACAAATACAGGGTGGTGTAGAATTCTCAGTTTCAGTCGGAATTGGCTTTGTTAATAGTTTTTGCCATATGGGCGTTCCAGGTGAGTCTTTTATCTAGGGTGACCCCTTGATATTTCACCTCCGTCGCAAACGGAATGCTCCCTCCATACAGGACAGGCTGACGAAGCTTATCTAGCTTTTGCCTTTTGGTAAAAGGGATGATTACAGTTTTCCAGGGGTTCACAGACATCTGCTCCCTCTCGCACCATCTGTACACAGTATTGAGGGCTTCTTGTAGGCCGTTTGAGATCGTCGCTTCAAATTTCCCTCTTACTATTAGTAGTATTACTTCTGATTGGTAAAGCAAAATCTGTAATTAAAATGACGCAAAAAGCTGAAAATGTTCATGACGGGGGTCATCCCAAACACAAGGCCATCAGAAAAATTTCAGCAGTCGTGGTGAAAATCGAACCGTTGTGGTAACGATCGAACTCACCTGCCGGAAATCCAACGTGAGAACATTGACGCTTCAACCACGAGGCTACGCTGGCTATAATACATGTATGGAACATTCTATAATAATATGGAAGTTGTGATAATGTTTTTGCTCATGATTCTTTTGTGAATCCACGGAATAGCAGATAGGTATACTGTTCAATTTATTGTTTTCTTGTTGAAGATATATTTTTCTCTTCAAGAATTGAATAAGGATCAATTAACGTCATTGATAGTTCTATGAATATTATTAATTATATAATCAATATTATTGTTATGATTACTTACTTCTTTCCAGGATACAACACAAATGACAAAACCAAGGCAACTGAGAAAAGCCGTAAAAAGTCACGTTGATTTTTTGTTGTTGTGGATGACATTTGCATAAGTTTTATTCACGTTTAATTGCAGATTCTGCTTCACCAATCAGAATACGAAACGTAAAAAGCAAAACGTAAAAAGTTTGTTTGTGAATAACGCCGCTTAAGATGAGGAATAATTAGAATAAGTATGTTGAATGAAAGGCAAATTACCTACAAATCAGGAACATGTGTAAAGTACATACTCTTGAAAATAAAATATACAAGGTGTTTTTGAAATAAGTGCACATATTCAGCACATACAGTCTAAGGAATATTCCCATGATATCACATTTTTTCTAATTCTTATTCTAATTATCGAGAAATTAAATCCCGGAAATTGAACAAAATACGAGAAAAAAATCAAGAACGTCACTTTAAGACAATTTTAATAATTGAACTCCGCGTGATTGTGCCTACCGCATGGAAATTTGAACAGATTTGCTACAGTGTAGAACTTTGGGTGGAAAAAAGGGTCTAACCTCACATTTTATTTTCATCCCTAATTTTTTTTTAATGATGCCATTCGATATAACATGTCTAGCTTCCTCAGTGTTTGAAATATTTGAACTTATTTCAATGCCACCCTGTATATTGATTAAATCATAAAAAACACAGAGAAATCATATAAAAGATAATAAAAACATAATAATATAATACGACATGGAATGAACAATTGCGATAATGACAAAATAATAATGATAATATTGATGATAAATGAAAAAACTCTAATTCCAACTCCGAATCCAACGAAATTTTTTTTTCGCTTGGAGCGCACGAAAGGAAATCCCTATAATGTTCAAAGAACATCGTGCGTTTCTATAGGGACGATAGAGACATGAGGTACATATTGGAATTTTTTTTGAACTTCTGGAGATTATATGTATATATGTTGTTGGGAATACTTCCTCAGGCAATGAATTCCAGAGCCTATAGCGCCGTTCTATGGAGGAATAACGGCTGTAGAAATGTCAAATTCATTTCGGTCTATATCCCGGGGGTCTATCGTTTTGATTTCTCAGGATTTGAAACTACGACAAAAACTTTTTATTCAATTCTACTAAAAGAGGGGTTTGATAATGAATTTGACATTTTTGCAGCCATTGTTCCTTCCTTCTCTATAAATTGCTGTGATCAGATTTGTGATCCGACGTTTCGTGTTCTTGTAACCATCATCAAATAACACTGATAATGATTTTCAGGTTTGAAACTTTGGATAAAACTCTCATATTTTCTGCAGATTGCCTTTACCTAATAGGGGTCTTTGTATGACTTGTGCGCCTTGCTGCATGTAAAATCATATTTAGGCAGTTGGCGCCTTATTTTCAGTTTCACAAAATTAATTTCAAGAAATTCGCACTATGTGAGCTAAATATTCAAATTTACTTACAGTACAAAAAAGATCAATTTTAGGTCCATTTTGATAGATTCTTTCAAGCTGATGGGTTTCGAATTGAAAGAGTCTGCTGTGCCGTCAATTTATAAAATAGAGACATTCAAAAAGAGAGTTCCGTCGTCATCGTATTGGGAATTACTGAATGATACGATCGCAGAGAAAGAAAATGAGAATGAGATGATGCGGAAAAAAATTGAAAGATTGCAATCAAAACTAGAAGATTTAGAGAAATTGCAATGTCCTATGTCATCAGTCCACGGTGTTTTTAATTCAGATCAAATTCAAAATTTACAGGCGTAAGGCTGCAGGAAGAGGTGGGAACCAACACAATTAATAAAGCACTTGCTATCAAATTTTCTTGTGGTACCACTGGATATAAACACCTGTTGAAATTATAATTTCCATTTCCTACAATCAGAACACTATCGAGGAAAATAAAACACATTGCTTTCAATCCAGGAACATTGGTATAGAATCTCTCCATTAATTGAAAATGAAAACAGAGAATTACTCGGACATTGAGAGAGACTGCTGCCTTTGCTTTGACGGAATGGCTATTACTCTAGGGCAAGCCTATTGCATGGAAACTTCCCAAACTTTGTTTTGAAACGTCAGAAAATTCTGGTGAAAATGTCACCCACGTCCTAGTTTTCATGTTGTTCATTATTTGAAAATCTAATAGTTATTCTAGTTAAAATAGCCCTATTTCTCACTTCTACCTACGCCTATGAACGGTTTGACCAATAATCTAACCCTCAATTAATATGTAATATATCAATCAACGCTAGGGGAATTGAAAAGACAGAGCTCGATATATATGTCGTATTCCTTTATTCAATCATAATAGTTATTTATGTAATGAGGATCATAAAGACGATCATTATGGTACAAGTCGTGAATGTTATCGGGCGAGGCGTAGCCGAGTCCGATAACACAGCGTGTGCCATAATGATTGTTTATGATTCGTATTACATACAAAATTTTATCTGATGGCATTTATATCAATACATTTTCGAAAAATCAAAAACTGCATTTTCGACATGTCACAATGACAACTATTTTTAAAGGAGTAAGTATTGTGTAGTTTCAAATATTAGTAGGTGAGTGAGCTGTGCTTTGCCATTATATCAATATTACAAATTGTAGTAATTGTTCTTTTACCATTTATAATAAATAGTTTTGTATACATAGTTATGCATTTTGAATAAACTTTTTTGATCAAACCATTACATGTTTTCCTTATAGAATTTCATTATGGTACTTAGTACCATAATGAGCTTCCTTAAGTCATCAAAATTGAGTGACATAACGTTGTCATTATGACATGCCATCAGATAAATGCATTTTTCGAAAACAGAAAAGGACAAAAGTATAGCTGTGTCCGGACCCTTAGGGAGAATTAGGAGAATCTATTAGAGCCTAGCCATAGCACCACTATACGGGAAATATTGCCACGCCGGTGGCAAGTCGAAAGCGTATAACACTGTTTCATGCACTAGCGGGTGGGCGTAAAGCGGAACTTTACAGCCCGTGGGCCCATTATCGCCCACGGGCCATAAAGTGCACTTTACCTGATTCAATCGTTATGATTATGATATATATTATTGTTCATCCGATTCCATCTACGCTATAACTTCCTACTTTGAATAGTATACCTTTCTGGCTGTCTGAAGTTTTTAGCCAGAAGATGACAATTTCAGCTTGTTTTTTGGATGTATTGCTAGACAGCAACTAAGATGGCTACAAGGACATCAGATTGATTGACAACGTCAAATTTAGGTAGCATAGGTACTGGGTATATATATAAATATTGTTACATCTCAAGTATCTCAAGGAATGAATCTCTGTTAGTGAATAAAGAGTTTTACTCTCACGATAATTGCGATATTCGTACGGTAATTTTGATATGTAGATTATACTTCAGCGTGTAATGGACCTCAGCTAACGCCATCGGGCCATTATTCACGTCGCAGGCCATAAACGTCTACTTTACGCCCTTGATACATAAATAACTATTGTAGTTGGTTTTCCCAGGAGCGTAATATGGTCATAGATAAGTTACCAGACTGGTAACTTATCTCTGATATGGTCATTAGATTAAGGTAGGGTCCCTTGATGGAAATTGACATTAAAGTCATCTTAACAGGGTACTGACAGATCATAGCTGCATTCTTTTTTAATGATCTAGAGACTTTAGTTTTGTCTACTGGCATCCCTGACATTGCTGTCACGTCACATCCATGGGCGCTACAGAAAATCATTCGAAATTTTAATAATAGGTATGTACAGGGTATTTAATTGTTGAGGAAGATCATGTGGCGAACAAGTTTTGTGATGAAGATCCGATTCTATTCAAAATTTATATCGGGCGGTTTTCGGGGTGAGAGATAGTGATTGTTTCGTCAAAATTGAAAAATCCAAGATAACGGATCCATTAGTTTATATAATTACTACTCTATCACAAATAATAGAAAATATGTAGGATGCAAGAGTACAAATAACGTGCCTATGAGTTATACTGCGTATACCTACTTGTTTTTTACTTTCATCAATAAATTATTTGAAAATGACTTTTAAGAATCATATGTATATAACATGGGGGTGAAGTATATTCTATTCTTTATTTCCCTGCACATTTTACAAATAACTCTTTATCAGCCTACTTTTCGTCCTAGACGAAGTTTTATACATAGTTGATATTAGTCACTCAATAAATTCTTCGAGTTGTATTTCCGAAAATATATTTAGCACACATTACATGAGTACAGTAGTTTAGATATTCACATCGAGGTTTCCACCATTTCTCAATCATAAGGCTCAGCTCATTCAGCTCATAGATAAACTACTGCTCAGTTTGAAATCAGAATTCATTCAGTCAATTCAGCCAACCCTTGTATACAGCCTAAGAACAGTCTCTTTTGGTGAAATATATTGAGCTTTCAGTAAAATTTATATGTTCCCTAAGCTACCTCTCGAAAATTATTAAAGTTCGATGCAATGCAATTTTGAATCGAACAATGCGCATGCGTCTATGTCATTTCACGGCAAGTTTCATGCAAGTTTCGCAATAGAACCAGTCCTATTTTTCCTGCAATTTCAAGGCAAGTTTAGTAAAATTTTTAGTAATATTCATCGTAGCATCTTGATAAAATACTTATTTTCTCCATAACGTGGCCTGAAACACCAAATAACCTCAAAAAGTACATTGAAGGCTCAAAAAACCTGGAAATAGTGAATATGAACAAGAAAATATGACAGAAATATCTCAATGTACGGCGACTCGCAATAAATTGAGAAAAATTGCGAGAAAATTGCATTGCCTCAAATTTGCCGAGAAATAGCATAATGTACGGCGCCCTCATAACTAGAGGATTGTTCATCTATATTTTGGTACAGTTGAATCAGGAATTCCATATGGAAATTACGTATGATACGCCAGTGACCTCAATATAACCTAAAAAACAACAAATGCCAAAACTCTAGTCGTTGATAAGCGTAATATATCAATCAACGCTCTAGTGTTTATCCCTAGAAATGAATGAAGATGGAACCATATAACTGTTTCACAAACACTTTAGAGTGAGAGGAGACGAGGATCTGTCCGTACCCTGTAGAGATGACAAATACGTCAGTTTACATTAAGGGACCCTAGATTAATGTTCCTTCTACCGAGCGAAAAGAGCGAAAAGACACTACTATGGAGGCATTTATTGGTTAGGCCAGCAAGTCGCAATATTACCTCGCTTTGGTGCTATGGCTAGACTAGTGAGAAGTGAGAATCTTGTCATTCTTGTCACGATTGCTATTACACGGGCTGTGTGCGAATAGACACTTCCTTGCTGAAACTGAGATCTGAGAACAGTGAGAATTCTGAGATCAAAGCTGAGAATGCTGAGATGCTGAAACCTGTGTGAAACCTAGGCTGAGAATACTGAGATCGTAGTGGTAGTGGTATGCTGGTATGGTGATGGTGCTGTTCCATTAGTACAATCTCTGTGGATGGTGATCCGTTTCCCTTTGAGAACTGGTCTCTTGGAATCTAAACTCTAAATACTTACCACTTTGGAGTCACACTATTTGAAGTCGATCTGAAACAAGCTGAGATCGAGGCTAATATAGATGAACCAAAGGGATTACAATCCCAATGAAACATGTGATAAGGATGGAGTCATCTTAAAGTGAGTGAAATTCAAGTTACAAAAAGATTCATATAACATCACTTTGATTCAATTCAACTTTGTGCTGCTAAATGAGTTTAACTAGCATCAACTTTGTGAGCACAACAAATACTATGTTAGGTCACCTACTTGTGTCCTGTCTGAATCATGTAGTAGTCAGTATTTTTATTTTTCAGGGATGACATTGAAAAATAAGAAGGGAAAACAATGTCTAATTCAATATAAGCTTTTTCCATAGTTTTAAATGTTATCACAATGTCATCTAATGACCTTGGACCTTGGTGATTGAGCAAGGAATTGAGTGGAGTAATGTTTTATGATTCTTTACTCTTTTATACAAGGGAAGAACAATGCTCCTAAAAGTGGTTGAGTGGTTGTATACCATATTTGTAAACAAAAAGTATTGTTCCATAATCATAGTGTAATGAATCACAAGTTGTAGGTAATACCTATCAAGGGTATTCTCCAGGGTATTCTAAAATATAAACTTAGACCCAGACTCAGATTTATGCATTCACATAACATCAAGTCACTGAAATCTGCTGAAAAATGAAAATTATGTTTGAAATAATGAAAAAGCAAAACTTCTTTGATGCATTCCGAACTTATTTGGGTCAGACATGGAGAAATTGAAACTTCTATTGAAACATAGTGAGATTCACCAAGTATTCAAAAAAATGTTACCTTCATACCTTATTCAAAGGGTACCTAATGTAGAAAGTAGTTTGTTTAGGAGTTTGTTTGCCCCTTGACTATTTCATATCCTGAAGCATGTTATCCTGGATATTACCCTTATGTTATCAATAGGTAATATGAGTAATTATTAATGAATGAAGAAATCAAGGAAGAAATATGGATCACTAAAAAATCTCCATAATGTACATTTGTGAAAACTGCAAATTTCAAATTTTCATTCCACCTGCCATTTGGAAAACTTCTTATGCACGTTCTCCCTAATCAACCCTTTATATTATGCTGTTCAGAAATGATTAGCCTTTTGTTTAGCACTCAACCTGCTAGGTTATTCTGGGTTATTCTACTTGTTAAATCAATGCAATGTGTTCCTTGAATATGTCTGAACCAAGGCCTCAACTCAAAAATGAACACATGGAATTTTTGGTGTACAAACAACTGGGAATCCCCGAAATTCCGTGGATTTCTTTGGAACTAATTGAAATTCTTTGGGTGAACAAGGGTAGAATCCTGGTCTGTGGAATTATCTTGAAATCCTCTGAACTCTTAGGGTTCCTTTGAATTTCTTGAGTGAGCAACAATAGAATCCTGGTTTACAAAGAACTGGAGTTCCTTGATTTCCTGTAGAATTCTTTAGAATTCTTTGGAACTCCTTGGAATTCTTTGGAACTCTTCAGGTAGGCTGCTGTAGAAATTTGGTCTCAATTCTACTGGAATCCCCAGGCGGTAATCACATGGGAACTTTGATAGAAGTCCGAGGAATTTCGAGGACAAAAAAGTTATTTCATTAAATTTACTGGATGAGTCAGAATGAGAGCAACAAACTTGCTTGAGAAGTGGCTCTGAGATATGGAGTATGGAAAGTATAAAAGAGAAAAAAAAAATGAAACTTCGTTTACTATTCCAGATTATTCAGTGTAGTCACAAATAGGGCCCCGCTTGGTGCAAGTTATCTTATCAGGGTAGGGACAGATCCTCGTCTCCTCTGATGCTGTTATTTTTCATACATACAGGGTGATTCACCATAAATGTCCCCCCCTCTAGCTCACTTATTTTTGAACCGATTTAAAAATTTGAAAAATAATCTAAAATGATTTTTCAGAAATTCTTTTCCTGTTGCATCAGAAAATACAGGGTGCTCGGAACAAACGATCTACAGAGTACTACTTGATTTTTTCAAATGGAACACCCTGTATTTCATTGTATTTTTAGAATCTTCCTGAAGAGCTGATTTCATCAATACATCACACTTGGGGTCTAGCAGGAATGATTACAGAGATATAGGGTGATCAAAATCGAGATTTTTAAACTTTAGGATTTTTTTGTGTCGAAACTATTCATTATTGGTCAAAAACGGCTCCTATGTCCCTATCCCAACTTTTGATTTACTATCTACTGACATTTAATTGAAACATTTACAGGGTGGTTCAAGATTCAGAGTTCTGATAACCCTGTATCTGTTCCAATTATTAAATGTCAGTAGATAGTAAATCAAAAGATGAGACACGGAGATGAGAGCCGTTTTGACCGATAATGAATAGTTTCGTCACAAAAAAATCCTACAGATGAAAAATCTCGATTTTGAACACCCTATATCTCTGTAATCATTCTCACGAGACCCCAAGTGTGATGTATTGATGAAATCAGCTCTTCAGGGAGAATCTGAAAATACAATGAAAAATAGGGTGTTCCATTTGAAAAAATCAAATAGTACCCTGTAGATCGTTTGTTCCGAGCACCCTGTATTTTCTGATGTAGCGGAAAAAACTTTATCGAAAATCATTCAAGATAATATTTCAAATTTTGAAATCGGTTCAAAAATAAGTGAACTAGAGGGGGGGACATTTATGGTGAATCACCCTGTACAATCACCATCAAAATTTCAAGAAAACTGCATCATTAATAACTGAGATTTTAGGGTGTAGTCATAAGAAGCGGAATTTTGAAATATATTTTTTTAGCTCTTGGGATCTTGAAAATATGAATTGGTGGTTTTTAGGGATGCTAAATCTGAATTTGATAAAAAAATCCAAAATAAGCTCTAATATCTTTTTCCCAAATAGAGGCCTTTATGTACCCCTCAACATCGCACGCCAATGATAAATAAAATGTTCACTATGCCCAATACCTCATTGTTCTAACATACAATCACCACAAAAAATTTATGAAAATCGGAACATTCATAACTGAGACATTAAGGCGGGCCTTTCGCGACAGCTTTCCGACCGAATATAGCCTATATATATATATACTAGTTCAACAACTATTTCTAGGTGTCAGTGTGATGTCGAAATCGGAATAAAATAATTAAATTACAGCTTTCACAGCTATTGTAGAGTTCTTCGATTTCGTCTGTTACAGCAGGTCACCAATAGGTGGCACACAATTGAATGCAATCGTAGGTAATTGTATTATGTACGTGCAGTGTTGCCAGAGCTACTGCTCCACGGGCCTGCTCAACATGATTCCACTTTTCACTCCATTCAAGTCAAGCAAATACCTATATCTCGCTACAATGAAAATTTATGTCATGAGTCATTTTTGAAACTGTCTTCACAAGTAGTCTTTCGAATATTTCTTTTCCTTTTTAATTTCATTTCCTACTAATATAACTTATCATTATTGGCGTCGCCAGAAAAACTTCCAAGGATGGGGATGGAAATCATTGTTCAGGGCAAAATACTCAAAATAGTCTGTGTAATTCAGAAATAATGTGTGCAAGATTTTTTATCAAGTTCAGATGGCTAATAATAGAAATTTCGTGTTTTCTGTATAGGGTATATACGTAGACGATTGCCTAGTTTCAAATATCTTCATTCTTACGAATTCACACTGCTATTACTGATATAAGGGTTATATTGATATATACAGTGTGTAGAATGAAAGAAATCCTTGATTCAAATTTCATGTTCTCTAATTCAGACCTGCTTGCTGAAATACAAATTTCGATCACAATTGCACTTATGAAAAAAACAATATTTTCGAAGTGAGAACTTCTAGGCGCGTTGAGCACTTTTTTGGGTGGAGAAAAACATTGGATTTCGCGTCATCGTCACGACCCGTTCCGTGTCCCGTTATCGCGAGGTCAATGAATAGCAATAAATTTGAAGGGTGCAGTATCGCATCTCATCTTATATTATGTAGTATTTTGTAATTATGATTAGTTTCTATTCTAAATTGGTATATGGAGGTTTTCGGGGTCGGAGATTATGATTCTTTCATCATGACTCCACCAATATGGCGCACGAGTTTCGTAATTATGATTCTATGCCATTTGAAATTTGTATCTGGGGTTTTTTGGGGTCGGAGATTATTAATCCCGAAATGAAAAAATTCAAGATGACGGATTCAATATGGCGGACGAGTTATGTGATGATGATTCTATCCTATTCAAAATTTATATATAAGGGTGTTTGGGGTCGGAGATTATGATTCTATCGTCAAAATTGGGAAATTCAGGATTGCAGATCCATTAAAGCGGACAAGTTTTCTAATTTTATTATCCGATTCTATTCAAAATTTTTACTGGTGTTTCAGGGGTCGGAGATTTTGAATCATTTGTCAGAATTAGGAGATTCAAGCGAACACCATCTCAAAAGTTTTTGTTAGTCTATCTTAGACAGCGAATGTTTTTAGGTAATAAAGTTTGTCGAGTTGATAAAAATTCTGTTTGATAGTGATAAAACAGTGTATAGTGTGAGATGTGATTATATCGTACCAAAGTTTCCAGGATTCCCTGGTTTCGGTCTTCAACATAACGGTGAGAAATTGATTTGCCATCATATGCTTTCTATATCTCACAATCCATTTTGTTTTAAAGGTCAACTTTTTTTAAATCATTTAAAAATCGAATCATAATGAAAAAAATATAAGAAAATTATGTTCATGCTGATATAAAACTCACAAAGTTATTGTATGAGGAATTTTAAAATGAAATATTTTTCTTGAACAACCTTTTTCTCCAAAACTAACAACATTTTCTATGAGAGATGTGAGGCTGCACCTTGATATTCTGATGTTTACTATTTCTAGCTCACACATTGACCATTTTCATGCTGATTTAAAACTTACAAAGTTATTGTATGAGGAATTTCAAAATGAAATATTTTCCTTGTACACCCTGTTTCTCCAAAACTAACAACATTTTCTATGTGAGATGTGAGATGTGAGGCTGAATCTTGATATTCTGATGTTTACTATTTCTAGCTCACACATTGACCGTTTTGAATGAATAACCCTGTATATATTTCAAAGAAAATTTTAATATCACGGAATTCATTGAATTTCAAAAATCTTCCCCAAAGAAGATGTAAGTGGAATATGAAGTATCTACCTACGATAATTCTCTAAAACATGAACTGGATGTTCGATAACGTCTCCAAATGTCTCGAAAAAGAAGCGGCTGCTATATTTTCAAATATTTCGTATGTGGCTGACTTTCCTGTTGCCTCGCTTTTCTGCCCATTCTTATGAATTTTTGCGACATATCATTTGCAGCAGCTTGCAACACTGGCTTTTCAATTATTGATTATATGCCGGTTAGTTTGAAGTTCATCTGAAGTTCACGCAATTCAAAGGGCACGTGGCGGACTGCGGAAAGACGGGGAATCACCGCGCGACCAATGAATATCCCCCCGGTTCGCCGCGGGAGGGAGAGAGACATATAACGATTTCTCGCTCAGTTTTGTTTTGTTGCCGTGCCATTCCTATTATTTCCATCTATATGCTGACATAATTATCGATCTCATGAATAGAATTGAAGAAATTCTGCTGAATTTGTATGTTTAAATTTTCAGGTCTACTTATATAATTATAATTCAGTGACAAATTCTAGGCCGTTTCAAACTACTCTATTTATTTTCTAGTTCTTTTTAGTTCGGTTCTCTATACCTCTTCATTTTTTCAAACTACTCTTTATTTTCTACTCACTTCTTTTTAGTATGGCCATGTATGGCTATCTATAAAAAGGTGTTTCATTAGTTTTTCAAACTAATATTTATTACAATAGCTGATACCCGGCAGAAGTTGTTCTGCTATATACAATTATTTCCAGAAAATATTTTTTTAGTTAAATATTTATCAACATACTTATATTCATTTGTTTTCTAATTCTTCTCCGACCCCGAAAACACCCAGATACAAATTTTGAATAGAATCGGATCATAACTACAAAACTCAGTTGCCATCCTCCATCTCGAATTTCCTTATTTTGATGAACAATCATAATCTCCCATCCCAAAATCCCCCATATACAAATTTGGAATGGAATCGGATTAAGTTACAAAACTCGTCAGCCATATTGAATCTGCCATCTTGGATTTCCAAATTTTGATAAAAGGATCATTATTTTCGACTCCGAAAACCCCCCGATACCAATTTTACATAGAATCTGATCATAATAATTAAAAAACTCTTCCACCATATTGGATCCACCATTTCGAATTTCCCCATTTTGACAAATGATTCATAATTATCTACGACCTCTAAAACCTCCAGATACCAATTTTGAATAGAATCTGACCATAATTACAAAACTCGTCCGCCATATTGGATCCGCCATATTGGATCCGCCATTTCGAATTTCCTAATTTTGATAAAAAATCATAATCCCTGACCTCGAAAACCACCAGATACCAATTTTGAATGATATCTGACCAATCTGTTCTGTTCAGCACCAAAACATACGCTGATGCTCTTAGATTCCATCCAGAGAAGAGCCATTCGCCTGGTGGGTGACACCACACTCACTCACTCTTTGACATCATTGGAACACCGTAGAAATGTCGGCGACCTTTCACTTTTCTATCGATACTTCCACGTGAAATGGCTATCATCCCTCCACTAGCAATACCAGACGAAGTAGACAAGCCCAGTCAGCACATCCTTTCGTTGTCAACCTCGAAAGATGTCGAACAGCACTTTATCAAAACTCCTTCATCCATAGAACGGCTAGGCTCTGGAATTCAGTGCCCGAGGAAGTATTCCCAACAAGATATTATAATCTCCAGAAGTTCAAAAAAAAACTCCAATACCTACCTCCTGTCCCTATCCTCCCTAGAAACGCACGATGTTCTTTGAACATTATAGGGATTTCCTTTCGTGCGCTCCAAGCGATAAAAAAATAATTACAAAGCTCGTCCGCCATATTGGATCCACCATTTTGAATGTCCTTATTTCGATGAAGAAATCATAATCTCCGACCTCGAAAACCCCCAGATACCAATTTTGGATGGAATCTGACCATAATTACAAAGCTCGTCCGCCATATTGGATCCGCCATCTTGAATTTCCAAAATTTGACGAAATATTCATAATCTCCGACCCCGAAAACCCCTGAGTACCAATTTTGAATGAAATCGGATAACTATACTCGGTCGCCATATTGGATCCGCCATTTTGTATTTTCTATTTAAAAAATAGATTACGACCGATTCTCATACCTACCGAATACGCACAAAAAATTTCATACGAATCGGTCGAGCCGTTTCGGAGGAGTTCGACCACTATGACCGTGACCGTGACAGGAGAATTTTATATATTAGATTTGTTCGTCTTACAAACACTCGGAGAACCTCCCCTTGAAATATGCCCAGATAATTGAATAATACCCTCTGTATTATCACGTCGCCTAGATTTCATAATATGTCCGAGTAATATGTATAACATTGGCAACGGTGTAAACGGGTTTGAATTCATCATCTCTCCTAAGCGCCATCTGCTTGCAATACAATGCACCATTCCTCTCTGCCGCAGTCTGTCATTTCGAACACTGCCATCTATCAGGTAGTGCCTGAACTACCACATCCTAGTTTCCTGCATTACATTCTTTCAAGAAATGGAGTTTACCGAGATCAGCTGGGATGAATGGATATTTTGTTGACAGAATAATCGTTTTTGTTGCTTCCTGTCCGAATGGAAACATTTCAAGAGCTGATATTCCAGTGACACCTTGCCGAATTTCCAACAATTGTACTGAGATCGAAAATATTTCAATTTGAGACAAAAAAATTTCAATGTTTACTTTTTTCAAAAATCTGTATCTTCTATAAATAAATGAGTTTCGACTCCGTATGATAACCAGGCCCTAGTCCCAACCTTCTTCTTTACGATGATTTAATCAGTTTTTCAATTGAATCATTCATAAGCCCATATAGCAACATCTAGTGAAGGCCTGCATGTCGATTTGGTTGAATCTCTCCTCTAAAGGTGTATTCATGATAAACTTCTGTTAGTTTTGTATGTTCACATAAATTGAGAAATTAGGAAGATTGTTATATTGAGTGGAGTATTTTCAGAAAGCTCTTGGAAAGGTCTTTTCAATGGTGAGGGAATATGTAGGGTGTTCAATTTGAAATGTATTGCCTTTTGCCACTGCTCTCTGTATATACAGGGTGTCCGGAAATTATGTGCAAAATATCAAGGGGGTGATTCTACATGATAAAATAAAAAATTCATTTTATATGTACGTGTGTCCAGAAATGCATAATTTTCAACATACAGTGTGTTGAAACTTTGAAAAAATATGAATATCTCAAATGTAATTATTTCAACAACAAAATCTCGCTCTTTGAGTTGATATCTCGCCCGTTTGTGACAGCATAGCTCGCTGGAAAAATCTATGGCAACACTGTCTGTCAGACCCCAGTTAAATAGAGAGTTGAAATGAAACGTGAGCTCCATACTCTGATATAAATTTTCTTGTGGCGTTCGGTTGAAAAATTTCACTTTCAATATCACCGATATATTTTCCATTGTTAAGAGAATATTTTCAGTTCGAAGATTGCTATTTTCATGTAGATATTTTTCCACTGTGAACCATTAGGATCTCGTGAGGTAGGTAGTACCTAATGATAAAGGGACAGTTGAATAGAAACAAAAATCTGTTCTGCATCAGCATTAGCTCAATCATACCTTATTAGGACACTGGCTCGGATACTGATATCTACTTTACTGCTCCTGTTTCGTAGTTAGTTTTTGAGTTGGTTTCAATTTTTATTCATGTATTGTAAATGTAAAAAGTGTCTAGTTTGTTCATCATGTTCCTGAAGACGTGTTTCTGGGCTATGTGTGTAAGTATGTTTTTCTTCAAGTAAGTATTCAGTAGTTTTAAGAGTTATCTTTCAGTCCTGAGTCAAATTCAGTTGGATAGTGAGCTCCATACTCGAATATTATTTTTGGTAAAACTGCATTCATCATGCGATGGGTTTTATTCGAAAACATTTTCTGGTACCTACGTATTTTTGTCTGAAAAACACGAATTTGATAATGAAAATGTGAACAAACCATTATTTATCAAGAAATTTCATTATAAAGTTACAAATGTCCCCTTCTTTTCCGCCTGTCTTCTGGATCGCATATAGAACAATTTGCCCTTCTTTCTTCATCATTGGACAATTTATATATATCACGATGTACGACACATTTTTTTTCTTTAGCTACTCTTACATTACAGCCTTTTTGCAGCAACTTTATTGCAAGCAATATAAATTGCACGCAAAATTAAAAACTAGAGAAACTAGTCTTCTTACATTTGCGACATTTTTCAAGACTTTTTCAGAGTTTTCGAACTATTGACGTTGACATTTGACATCATTTTTGACATTATAAGTTGTTGATATTTCAAAATAAACAAGTCAAGCGAAATTAGGGGGAAATTCATTTTGAGAATGGATAAAGGAAAAATACAAGTTTTACTCATGGCAATTACTACTACTGCTGCTCTTGCCACTTACATAAAAATCTCAGAAATAATTTTAGAAGGTATTTTACAACTTATAACAATGATGCTTTATGACCAACCAAAACCCAAAACAAAATTTATAAAATAAAGTATGGTTAATGATTCTTCTTAATAATAATAATAATAATAAAGTTTATTCACAAGATCAGGTTCAAAAAAATACAAAATTCAAAGATTCTACACTGAGTTGATGTAAATAAACAAAGCTACCCACAAAAATCATTGATTGCGCGTGGGGGTTATATTTATTCAATCTTTCATAAGCTATGATCTCAATAAATCTAGGTATAGGTATAGTATGTATATATATATATATATATAAGTATATGTATATTTTTATATAGGTAATCTTATGTAAATATTCATCTACTAGCTACAATATGATGACCAAATTGAAAATAAATAAAGATAATTAATTACAAATCAAAATAAACAAAAAACGAATAATAAAATAAATACAATGGGGAAATATTAATGAACACAATAGACTCATCTTCGCATTTTCCATTAACCATGCTCATATATCAACACATTCTTATGATGGAAATAATATTAATTTTGTTTACTCATTGTTCGGATTAATCAAGTGATGAATTATTATTCTATTTATATTAAGCAAATATCTCTTCACTTTTGTTCTGAACAATTTTAGATTATTGATCCCATATTTAATATCAGTTGGCAGGGTATTGAATAATCTTGCTGCCAGGTAAGTATGACATCTTTGTCCCAGGGTTCTTTCAGCCAGATTTGTTCTCAAATTAATGTTACTTTTAAATCTTCTTCTACTTTATAGTCGACCATTATACAGAACCACCAACACGATAATTATGTTGTCAAAATCTAAAATCACGCACAATAATAGAAAATATGCAAAGTTGCGCGTGAATGACCTTCAAAATTAGAAACATTTCTATATATTTCAAGCCTGAAAGTTGCAGTGAAAATAGGCCGAAACGCATGCGCAATTATTGTTTAACAAAGGCCAGCAATTCAGTTGCCAGCAATTTCTATGAAAAGGCTGTAATGTAAGAGTAGCTTTATATGAGTCAACTAGAAAATAAATATGATTTTCTTGTGATTTATCCATATTTAGTGAAAAGAAGGAAGAATATCATTTAAAATAATGGCGTGGGTAATGTCATTCTAAAGCAATCTGTTGACATTTGACATCTCGTAATTGGACTGACTATTGTAAATGGCCGTCATCTGGTATGCTTGTTCACTAAATATGAAAAACTCGCCATAAAAATCATATTTCCTGTTGAATTTTCCATATAAAAATGTGTCATTAAAGTACATCATGAGTATATAAAGTGTCCAATGACAAAATAAGAAGAACAAGTAGCTGTAAATGCATCCAACACAAGGGGAAAAAGAAGGCGAAATTTCGAACTTTAAGAATAAATAAATAAGAAATTAGTACTACAATAGAAACAATCAAGTAGACATATCAAAGGAATTCTTAATTTCTTACCATAAGGTAGCTTACATGATGGAAAAAAAAATATTGTGAAATATTGAATATTGCAAAAACATTGAGACTCTGATGTTTAATTGTTTCAAAAGGGGATGACCAAGAGAAACATCGAAATATCATCGTTATGGTGGATAATGTTTGAAGTAGCCCCCCCCCTAACATTTGGGACACTACGATAAAGTAATAATGGCTGGCTTCCATCTTGCGGTTTGCTAGTCAAGATGGAAGTCAGCCATTATTACTTTACCGTTGTCCCAAAATGTTAGGGGCTACTTCAAACATTATTCACCATAACGATGATATTTCGGGGTTTTTCTTGGTCATCCTCTTTTTCGAACAATTAACCATCAAATTTTCAATGTTTTTTTTTTTGTAATTTCTTACATTCAACAATTTTTTTTTCACCTTCATGTAAGCTATTTTATGGTAAGGATTCCATTGATATACTTGTTTCTTTTGTAGGACTACTTAATTTCTTATTTGGCTGATGAGGGACATAACTTTGTCCGAAACATATTCCCCTCAAGGTGAGCATCAACAATAAACGGCCGTGGAGATGACCTACTATATTTTTCATTCTTAAGGAATATCTTTATTTTGAAGGTTGTTTTCATGCATTTTACCACTAATGTGATCTTGTGAGGTAGTAAAGATACAGGACAGTTGAATAGAGAAAAAAAAGCATATTGTTTAACGAGCACGGAATGATAGTCATTTCCTACGAGAATGAAGTTTGCAGCATGAGTCATCATAATTTTTCTACGGCTGTAATAACAGTTTACAGTGAAATTTTTTATTTCTTCGGCTTGTAGTCATCTGATTTCTGCTCAAGTAATGCTGATCTATTATACAGAACAGTCGTTGCTGGGAATTTGACATTCAATGGGAGATGAGATGTTGTGAAAAAATAACACCTCACTGATTTATCGAAAATAGTAAAACGAGAGCCTTTTTGTGTTATATAGCCGTAGAAAAAATTGTTCTGCATCAGCATTTGTTGTTTATTAGAACACTGATATCTACCAGTATATCTTGTTTGGTAATTAGTTTTCCGTAGCTTTTGGGTTTTATGTGTTGTGAGTGTGAAAAGTGTCTAGTTTTTTTCATCAAGTTCCGAAAGACGTCTTTCTGGGCTATGAAGACTAGGTAAGTATGTTTTTCTCCAAGTAAGTATCCTGTAGTTTTAAGTCAAGTTAAGTTATATCTGTCAGACCCGAGTCAAATACAGAGTTGAAATATGACATATCAGCTCCATATTCAAATATAACTTTTTTTCTAGTCGCGTATCGCAATACGCGAATTAACCCTCCAGTACTAACATGATTTTAATAACATTAGTACCTACTAACATCGGCCTGTGAAACTGAATGCGAGAAATGCTATTTATATTTGTCTTGTCGTACTTAGAAATTGATTTTATTCATCAAAATGCATAATGTTAGTACTATTTTTATTATTTTTTCATTATTTATATTGTTACGACCCTGGCCATCGATCCCAGCTACCTGCGGGAATGTAAACAAGCCATATTTCTTGGAATAGTAATTAGGTGATTCGACGGCTATTGAGATGACTCGAGAAGATTATCGACCTGTTCACGATATTTCGAGTGGAATCTAGACGTTTTATTAGGTAATATAAATAGATGTTGTTAGGGACAGGAAGGGAAGTCTTTATTTGGAAGCGTTATAATAGCGATCGAGGAAGTGTTGTGAATCGGAAGTGTTTAGTACGAGTATTGTAATTATTGTATAGTAGTGTTCAGAATAAATCGTTCTAAGTGTTATACCGAGTGTTAAGTTATTACGGACCCAGAGTAAAATCGTAACAGTGGTGTCAGAAGTGTGGATTTTTCGAGGACATTTGAAGACGTATGGTGAATACAAGGAGTACGTCATACGACGCGATGGAAGACATTTTGAAATTTATGCAAAATCAGTTCGCGGAACAAGAGGAACGACGACAGAAAGAAAAACAAGAGGAGGAGAAACGTCGTCAAGAGGAAAAATTAGAAGAAGAGAAACGTCGTCATGAAGAAAAATTAGAAGAAGAGCAACGTCGTCAAGAAGAGTTACAGAAAATTCTAGAGCATCAAGAAAAAGAACGAGAACATCAGAAAATCTTCTTCGAACAAATTCTGCATAAAACTGATGTGCAAATAGATGTGTTGAAGACAGATTTCACCAAAATTGACGACAAGCTTAACCAGGAAGTTTCAAGAATAGATTCCATGTTCGATACAATCAAAAGAGATGTAGCGAATCAGATCGCCTCGCTACGAAGTCAAGATCGTCGTGACAGGGTTCTTCCGTAAAACCACCAACTTTTGATGGACAGTCGCCTTGGTCTATGTATCGCCGACAATTTGAGGCTGCAGCAAGTGCAAATGGGTGGAGTGACGAGGAAAAAGCTACTGCACTCATTGTAGCTCTGAGAGGACCAGCTTTGGGGATGTTACAGTCGATCCCAGTGGAACAACAAAATCACTTCGGAGATTTAGTGGCTGCGCTAGAACTCAGGTATGGTGACCAACATCGAGAACAGCTTTACCGGGCTCAGATGAAAAATCGTGTGCAGAAGTCTGGAGAGAGCCTACAGGAGTTCGAAGCAGATGTGAGAAGACTGACTCAATTATCCTACCCAGAGGCACCAGAGGACTTCAAAGAACAACTGGCGGTGCAGGTATTCATCGACGGGCTGAGAGACTCAGAAATACAGAAGACTCTGAGGCTTACACACTTTAAGAGGAGTGGTGAAGCCCTAGTAAGATCTCTGGAGGTAGAAGCGGCCTTCAACACCTCTAGGCCAAAAGTGAGAGCTGTGTCCATCGAGGAGCCTTCCGAAGACGTGGACCCAGTGGCGATAATGTTGAGAAAAGTGCTTGAGGAACTCAAAGAAATTAAGAGTGGGTCTAGTAACCAGCGAAATAGATCGTGCTATCGCTGTGGCAGAACTGGACACCTGATAAGGGACTGTAAGGTGAGAGTACCACCACGATCTTCTTCACCTGCAAGGACGCCATCACGGTCGTACTCACCTGCGAGGACTAGGTCATCTAGTGAGTCCTCAGATAGATACCAGGAAAACTAGAACTAGCCAGCGTATCGGGGCGCATGCTGGCTAGTAATAGCGAAGCTCCCAGGGTCATTAACATCAAAAGGATAAGAAGAACAACTGATAGCCTGACCATCAAAGGAAAAATCAACCAAATGGATGTAACCTGCACCATAGACACCAGTGCATCAGTTTCCCTGGTACGCAGTGACATTCTCCGGCCTGGAAGTATAAAACCAACCACTTCCAACTTTGTTCTTCGTACGGTCACTGGAGAAAATGCACCTATACGAGGGATGGCTGATATTGAGTTGACGCTTGGAAGACTCCATATAATGAACATGGTATACGTCGCAGATATCGAAGATGAGTTTATCCTCGGCATGGATCTGATAAGTGACTACGGGTTTTCATTCGACAGTGATCAGAAGACCATGAAATTTGGAGGAGAAGAGTTTGTACTAACGACACCAGCCGAGAGGGAGACGTCTGTGAGGCTACGACTAGCGAAGACTGTGAGAATTCCTGGATTCACTGAGAAGATCATCCATGCGCGATTAGAAGAGGACCCTGGGTGCTGCGTTGGATTAGTACAGTCATGTGAGGAATCCCCCAGCAAGCTGTTACTTGTCCGAGCTTTAGTGACCACCGAACGAGACATTCCTGTGAGGGTAGCAAATGTTTTACCTACCACCATAACAGTAAGGGAAGGAGATATTATCGGAGCTTGTGAACCAGTCAGTTGGGTAGCAAAATGTGATAAGACTAACGAGCAGAGATGGAGGGAACGAGATGACAGTGCATTGAAAGTTCTGGAAACCTCCTTGGACCACTTATCACCAACAGAATATAAAGCTGCCAAGAAATTCATAGCAGACGAAAGTGATATCTTTGAATCAACATCAACAGGGCGGACGAACTTGGTCAAGCACAGAATAGATACTGGTAAAGCTCACCCAATTCGGCAACCACCAAGAAGAATGCCATTTGCTAAGCAACAGGAGGTGGAACAGCTGGTTGACAAAATGATGAAGGATGGGGTAATTGAAGAATCATCCAGCCCTTGGTCTGCACCGGTTGTATTAGTGTCCAAGAAGGATGGATCCACAAGATTCTGTGTGGATTATAGGAAGCTCAATGACGTCACCAAGAAGGATAGCTACCCGTTACCAAGGATTGATGACACTTTGACTACATTGGCTGGCTCCCGATGGTTTTCGACACTGGACTTGAAGAGCGGATACTGGCAAGTGGGCATTCACGAAGAAGATAAGGAGAAGACTGCTTTTACGACTGGTAATGGACTGTACCAGTTTACTGTGATGCCTTTTGGACTATGTAATGCCCCAGCAACCTTCGAAAGGCTGATGGAATTGGTACTGCGTGGGCTCACTTGGAAAACTTGCCTGGTATATCTGGACGATGTTTTGGTCATGGGAAAGAATTTCGAGGAACACCTGAAGAACTTACGGGAAGTGTTCCAGCGATTCAGGAATGCCAACCTCAAACTGAACCTGAAGAAATGTTCACTATTCCAGAAACGAGTAGATTTCTTGGGCCACACGGTAACGTCAGAAGGAATACAAACTGACGAGACAAAGATTCAAGCCATTCGAGACTGGCCAAGACCGAAGGACAAACATGAAGTTAGAAGTTTCTTGGGATTGTGCACTTACTACCGTCGTTTTGTGGAAGGATTTGCTGATATTGCGGCACCACTCCATAGATTGACAGAAGAACGAGTCAACTTCAACTGGTCTGTAGAATGTGAGAAATCCTTCAAGAAATTGAAGGCTGGCCTCTGTTCGAGTCCTATTTCGGGGTTCCCACAAGAGAGAGGCTTGTTTATTTTGGACACAGACGCGAGTAACATCGGAATTGGAGCCGTGCTATCACAAGTACAGGATGGTCAAGAAAAGGTTATAGAATACTACAGCAAAGTGATGGCCAAACCAGAAAGGAATTATTGTGTCACCAGGAAAGAACTGCTGGCAATTGTTAAGGCTGTTGACCATTTCCACAAATACTTATACGGGAGAGAATTTCTCATTAGGACGGATCATGCAGCTTTGAGGTGGCTGATGGAGATGAAGAATCCTGAAGGTCAAATAGCAAGATGGCTGGAAAAGCTGAACCAGTATCACTTCAAGATTAAGCATCGCCCAGGAAAACTACACCAGAATGCAGATGCCATGTCCAGAAGACCTTGTTCGGAAACCTGTAAGCATTGTCTGCGCATTGAACATCGAGAAGGAACCGCTGATGTTAGAAAAACCAGACTTGTGACCGATGATAAGTGGACAGCAGCACACATGAGACGAGATCAGGAGAACGATCCGAATATCGCCGATTTTCTACGTTGGAAAGAAAGAGGAACAGAAAGACCGACATGGAAGGATATCTCGGATAGAGGGCCTGCTTTCAAGGCGATGTGGGCACAATGGGACTCACTAGTTGTGGAGAATGGATTATTGAAGCGAGTTTGGGAATCAGCTGATGGTAGATCAACAATTTCTCAGCTGGTTGTGCCCCACATCAGAGTTAATGAAGTTCTGGAAGAAGTCCATGGCGGAAAATCTGGTGGACATTTTGGAGTTAACAAGACACTGAGTAAAATTCGAGAAATATTTTACTGGGTTCAATGTCGTGACGACGTGGAAAGTTGGTGTAGAAGATGTCCTGTATGCGAAGCCAGTAAAGGTCCCAGAACGAGATCAAGAGCTGGAATGAAGCAATACAATGTGGGTGCACCGTTTGAAAGGATCGCCATCGATGTAGCCGGACCATTCCCTTTGACTGATGATGGAAATAAATACATCTTGGTTGCTATGGACTACTTCAGTAAGTGGGTAGAAGCATACGGCATGCCAAACCAAGAAGCCTCCACAGTTGCCAGGATATTGGTCGACAACATGTTTTCACGGTTCGGGGTACCAATGGAGTTACATTCTGATCAAGGGAGAAATTTCGAGTCGAACTTATTCAAAAAGGTCTGTGATCTAATGGGAATCAGTAAGACGAGAACAACTCCACTACATCCACAATCCGATGGCATGGTCGAAAGATTCAACCGAACTATGGAAGAACATCTTTCCAAAGTAGTCGAAGAGCATCAGAGGGACTGGGACAGGCATCTTCCCTTATTCCTGATGGCGTATAGAGCAGCTGTCCATGATTCAACGAAGCTAACTCCAGCTAGTATAGTCTTTGGAAGAGAACTCCGCTTACCTTGTGACTTGGTGTTCGGTTCACCAAGTGTTGAAGAAAAGGAAGTACGAGACTACGCAGATGAGCTCCGAAATGGCTTGATGAAAACTCATGAGACTGCTCGGGAAAGATTGAAATTAGCAAGTGACAAAATGAAGACACGGTATGATCTCAAAGCCAATTCAGAGGGATTCTTTGAAGGAGATCGAGTTTGGCTGTATAATCCTCGACGGAAGAAAGGCGTATCACCCAAATTAACACCATCTTGGGAAGGACCGTATAAGGTGTTGAAAAGGATCAATGATGTGGTCTATAGAATCCAACGCAGCCCTAGGACAAAGATGAAAGTCGTTCATCTTGAAAGACTGAAGCCTTATCATGGTGAGGAAAGTTCTGTTTTTGATCGGGACGATCAAATTTGAAGAAGGGGGTAAATGTTACGACCCTGGCCATCGATCCCAGCTACCTGCGGGAATGTAAACAAGCCATATTTCTTGGAATAGTAATTAGGTGATTCGACGGCTATTGAGATGACTCGAGAAGATTATCGACCTGTTCACGATATTTCGAGTGGAATCTAGACGTTTTATTAGGTAATATAAATAGATGTTGTTAGGGACAGGAAGGGAAGTCTTTATTTGGAAGCGTTATAATAACGATCGAAGAAGTGTTGTGAATCGGAAGTGTTTAGTACGAGTATTGTAATTATTGTATAGTAGTGTTCAGAATAAATCGTTTTAAGTGTTATACCGAGTGTTAAGTTATTACGGACCCAGAGTAAAATCGTAACAATATTATAATAATAACAATAAACAATTAGGCTTAACCTTCTTCGGAGTTACCAAAGTTATCTTTACCAGTGAAAAAGGGATCCCTATACTTCGTGTTTTGTTTGGAAACATGGTCTCGATGTGCAGTAATGTGTTCTAAGTTGGGTTCCGACTCAGACTCCTTTACGAGAATTTCTACTGACTCAGTGACTCTGGTTCTAACTCTTGATCCGACTCGAAATAGGTGATTTTGAATCAGGATATTCTCTTTATCAACAATACCAAATATTCCCTGAAAAAAATACCTTAAATTAAATAATAACTAATCATTAATAGCTATTTATATATCAAGGGAGCAAAGGTATTCATTTCCTCCCGCGTGTGAAGTTTGATGTTCGACGCGTAGCGGTCTTAAAATTGTGCTGCAAGCGGTCTATCTCTCGAGTCTCGATCCAAATTAATGTGTTACATGATCTAAAAGGTTACAAAAGTGTAATTTGCGCCCACAGAGTATGCCATGGACAATAATTATTGACAGTAAATTTGAAACTGAACGAAAATCAATTTGACACTTCTGTCATACTGAATTTGTTTATTGTGTAATTACATTTTATTTAATGTTTCGACTTTCGATTGAGTATATATGTTTGGAAAATAAGGAAGTGTATGAGTGTATTGGAGTTTGCAAAGGAAATTGTTATTTGGTTCATAGAAGTGAAAGAGACACTGATTAGGTATTTGGGTACCACAGATCTTATATACATACAGTGTGTCCCACTTACCATGCTCACCATGGGTATCTTTTTAACGGTGAGAGATACGAGGTCGGTTAAATGACACCAAATGTGGAGTTTGTCAAGGCCAACTATAATGTGAAAAAATATTTTGATAAAATCTATTCGTTTTTGTTTTATACGAAAAAAACAGATTTTGATCATTTTCATGTCTCCTCCGTAACTTCTTTATTTATGAAAATATTCAAATAGGAATTTCACATTCTCATGGCAGATTTTCAAAATGATTTCGAGAAAAATATGAAATTTATACCAACTCTTCTAATATTTGAGATATCAGCACCAACTTTAGTTTTTCAAATGTAGGTCATAGCTCACTATGACTTAGTTACAAAACTTTTTTTTTTCTCTTACAGATGATATGTCGCAGTAATAGTTTTGTGCTGATAACAACGGAGTTATCGTCATTTATACAAAAAAAAATTATTTGGAAGCCGCCATCTTGAATTTATAAATTTTAACAAAAAAATCATGATCTCCGACCTCAAAATCCCCCATTTACCAATTTTGAATGGAATCGGACCAAATGTTGTCCGCCATCTTGGAGCAGCCATTTTTTTTTAATTTCAACAAAAATTCCATAATGAATTGTCACCGAAATTATGAACACCTGCCAAATTTCAAGTTATACGGATTCAGAGAATCAAGGTCCACACAAGACGCAGTAGCTTTTCGCACATCGACTCGAAATTATTAAAAAATGGGCATTGAAAATCATCCATAATGAAAAAATCGATTTTCCAAGTGAAGAACTATATAAGAAAGCAAAAGTATTTGATACAAGACAACTTTACCTACTTTACAGACAAGCTATTGAGCAACTTTGGTGGGGATGGTTTTCAAATGTTTATTTGCGAATTGAAAAGTATGTATTTATTCAACTGGTAACTATACAGGGTCGCTGATATGTATGGAAACAGGTGAATATCTCGGCAATCTGTTGTTAGATTTTTTTGAATTTATGTACAGTGTGGTTTCAAAACGTGGCGGATTTGAAAATGTTATAGCATCTGTTGCCACTTTTTCAGTTATTCCGGATTTTTAGTAACTTCCTTATTTTGGATGAAACACCCTGTACTTCATTGGATTTCCAGATTCTCCTTGAAGAGCTGATTCCATCGATCTATCACACTTGGGGTCGAGCGGGAATGATTACATAGGTATAGGGTGTTTAAAATCTAGGTTTTTCAACTTCAAGATTTTTTTGTGTAGAAACTATCCATTATCGATCAAAACCGCTTCAATGTTCCTATCTTCACTTTTGATTTACCATCTACTGACTATTTAATTGGAACAGATACAGAGGGTGATCAGAATTCTGAATCTTGAACCACCCTGTATTTGTTTCAATTAAATGTCAGTAGATAGTAAATCAGAAGTAAAGATGGGAACATTGGAGCGGTTTTGATCGATAATGAATAGTTTCGACACAAAAAAATACTAAAGTTGAAAAATCTAGATTTTAAACACCCTATACCTATGTATTCATTCCTGCTAGACCCCAAGTGTGATAGATCGATGGAATTAGCTCTTCAGGGAGAATCTGAAAATCTAATAAATTACAGGGTGTTCTATTCAAAATAAGGAAGTTAATAAAAAATCCGGTATAACTGAAAAAGTGGCAACATTGGCTATAACATTTTCAAATCTGCCACGTTTTGAAATCACACAGTACATAAATTCAAAAAAATCCAACAACAGGTTACCGAGATATTCACCTGTTTCCATACATATCAGCGACCCTGTATATATAGCTTCAGAAAATTAATATACGCATAGATATTATTATTACTATTATTACTATTATCATTATCAAATAATTGTATCAGGCATACATTATATTATACACTATAGGTGAGCTATAAAATATTTCTACATGTTACACGTTAATTGTTGCATGTTACAAATTTTACTTGAAATTTTACTCGAAATTTTTCTTGAATAAACATTATTATTATTATTATATATTATATTATTATCAAAGAAACCCGAAGAAAAATACTCAGAATCCTTGACAGGATACTGCAATCAATTTACATCATTATTCATAATGAGTATTGGTATGTAGTGTTTTTTCTCCATTCTATTCGAAAAGTGAAGTTCCTTACAAACTAACAATAATTCGTTTATTCCCAGGGAGTGCCGTTTCCTTCCTGCTTCGTCAGAGCCCCACGTCATCAAGGAAACACCACACCACACAGCCGGAAAAAGCTAGATCACTGACCCGAAAGACTGTTGAATATGGATTCAGCTCATTGTGCTGCTGAAAATTCACGCGGTGATAAGACAAAAACCACAAAGAAACCCTTCGAATGCGATGTGTGCCTGAAAAGGTACGCTAGAAAGGCATTATTGTCTGAACACTATAGAGAACACACCGGCGAAAAACCGTTCGAATGTAACACGTGCCCGATGAAATTCAGCAGAAAGTCCATTCTGAATAGACACATCAGAGGACACTCCAACGAAAAACCTTTCCAGTGTGATATTTGCCAAAAGAAATTCAACGAGAAGAAATACCTTGTCAGCCACCAGAAAGGACACACTGGCGAGAAACCGTACGAATGTGACGTCTGCTTGAAGAAATTCAGACAAAAATGTACTTTGCTCATACACGTCAGGATCCATACAGGCGAGACCCCATTCCAATGTGTTATATGTGAGAAGAAGTTCGCACGTAACAGTAGCTTGATATTTCACCATAGGATGCACACCGGGCCCTACAGGGTTATATGCGATATTTGCAAAAAACCTGTGAGCAAAGGATATTTGCTGAATCACCGTAAGCTCATGCACAGTAGCGAGCAATCTTTTCAATGCATAATTTGCCAGATGACGTTCACTTGGAAAGGTAATTTGTTGAGACACATCAAATTGCACACTGGCGAGAAGCCTTTTAAATGCGATCTTTGTCAGCAACTAATCTTCAGAAAGAGTGATTTGACTAGGTACATCAAAGAGCATGGTGGCGAGAAACCTTTTCAGTGTGATGGTTGTCTCGAAGAGTTCGGATTGAGAAATGAGGTAACTAATGGAATTGTTGTCAAGGATGCTTCAAGTGGAAATCATTCTGAAACACAAATGGAAACTTTGGTGAATCATGAATTTAGTGATGAAGTGGAGGCAAAAGTGAAAGTAGAAAACGTCGATGACGATACTGAAGATGCATGGGTAAAAAGTTACTGTAAAATTGAGGTAGTTCATCATGATCAAGGATTGGATTCAGACATTCCTGAACATATTGTTAAAATAGAGAAGAATTCAGAAAAAGATAGTGATAATTAATACATTTGGATACAGCTTTTTCAACCAACAGAAGTTATATTCAATAAGGCAGTCCAAAACTGCCTCCTGATATTTATGTGTCTGATAGTGCTTTTTGACTTAATCCCTAACTGGTATAGTGGTTTTCCGAAACGTATCCGGTATCGTGAGGCATTTCAACACCCCATTTCATATTAGATGATAAATGCAATAAAAACCCAGCAAACACAGTTACATCACAGAGATATGGCAGCGATGTAACAGTTGTGACCTGTGATTTCGCATTCTACGTCGCTGCGATGTCATACGGATGTTATTTTATCCCACTAAAACTTCATCCATGCGACGTCGCTGCGATGTCATACGGATGTTATTTTATCCCACTCAAATTCCATCCATGCGACGTCGCTGCAATAAGTTCTCTGCGATATAACAGCTATATATATGTTATGCAATTTTATCGCGATATGATATTTGTGATAGAAAAGCGATGTGTTTTGAAACGAAAAAAAAAAATTGTTTACTCAAACATGGTGTAATTGTAGATTCTCCACTGACAATTTTGTAATATAGCTGTAGAAAAAATATATAAATGCCCAAAGCTTGTTGGCGATATAAATTAACCTGAAGTAAGACTTTCCTGGATTTTTTTCTTTATCTTGACACGAAATTATTCATTTTGAAAACACTGTTTCACACATCGGTCAATGAATGTCGAAGCAAATAAGTACCGTACTTATTAACTGAACAGGAAAGACGTATACATGTTACTATGACTACAATAAACCAACCAAACTGGAGTAACATATTCAATACTCTCAAATTCAGTAGGTAACCAAAAACTTTAAACCCAAAGCAAAACACTAATAACTGACACTAATCCGGCTCAGTCTCAAGTCTGCGTCAGACAAAATGACGAGGTACATTTTTACACAGTTGCCAGATGAACTAGTAAGAAATTATACGTTCATAACAATTCATCGATCTTTTGTCAGCCATTCAATATATCAATGAGTCTATGAATTTAGTCGCGAAAATTTTGTACAGTATGTCCATTTAGTGGGCACTGGGACGAAATAGCACAGGACAAAATAGCGCAGGACGAAATAGCGCGGACAAAATAGCGCAGGGACATAATAGCGCAGGGTCATAATAGCGCAGAGACAAAATAGCGCAGAGACAAAATAGCGCAGAGACGAAATAGCGCAGAGACAAAATAGCGCAGAGACGAAATAGCGCAGAGACAAAATAGCGCAGGGTCATAATAGCGCAGGGACAAATTTGAGCGCGAAAAAGTAGTGCATCATCTATGATTACGTTAATTCGTTTGTCAGGGCATAGACTATTTCTTCAAATACTAGATGTTTCAAAAGGAGACTACCCTTACAAACGAAGTAACTCAATACTAGGTATGCCGTTGGATTGTTAAAGTAGACCTATGATTAGGTTAGTTTGTTTGCTAGGGTATAGACTCATTTTGAAACACCTTGTATTTGAAGAATGAGTCTTCACTCTAACAAATGAACAAACCTGATCATAGATCCTGCACTCCATTTTCGCGCGCAATTTTGTTCCTGCGCTATTTCGTACCATTACTATTCGCGTCATAGCTTGGTAATAATATTGAAGCTTCTACAGATACATTTTCATAAGAATTTTGTATAATATTTCTTGGCTTAAGGGGTGTTGCTCGAGCGAGATCCTTTATTTTACTCTTTACTAAATTTACCTGCTCCATAGCGGGATTTGGACCATGATTGTGAGGAGTACTGATCGATTTAGTGTTTTCACTACAAACCAAGCGACCCTTACACCTACCTGTGGTACATCTCCATGATATGGATTTAGAATTGGCTCGGTCTTTTCTGTACCGGAAACCTTCATGGAAAAGAATGTCTCCACCTTTTTGTGATTTTTGCATGAACTCCTTGATTGAAACTGGTCAAGATGCATAAATGATTATACAACTCCACCCAGAACTATACTGGGTTACATTGAATTGCGCTATTTTGTCAATGCGCTATTTCCTCTATGCGATATTCTGTCCTGATGCGCTATTTCATCTATGCAATATTATGTCCCTGCGCTATTATGACCCTGCGCTATTTTGTCTCTGCGCTATTTCGTCTCTGCGCTATTATGACCCTGCGCTATTTCGTCTCTGCGCTATTTCGTCCCTGCGCTATTTTGTCCTGCGCTCTTTTGTCCGCGCTATTTTGTCCTGCGCTATTTCGTCCCAGTGCCCATATAGTGCGTAATTCTTCGATATCTCCAAAGCGTTAACATATAGAGAAAAACTTCGAAGGAAAAACTTTAGTTACTGAAGTTTCCCATTTCAAAAATATTTTCAACATTACTGGGTGTTTTATAAAAGCAGGACGGCTCGGAGACGAGTTTTTTTAAATGGAACACCCAGTATTGTTTTTTCGGAATTCATTCCGCCGAGGTTTACCTTCACATCGCTGTAAAAAAAAATCGAATTCAGGGCAAAAAACATGCAATTGTCACTCACCTTTTTTTTTTTCAATGAACTTAGAATTATTTCGCGTCATGACGTCGTACTTGAAATCGGTTACGACGTTGCCAAGTTATAAATGATAAATCTATTTTTACCACTATTGAAGAGTCATGTTGAATTGGGCATGGTATAATCATTTATTCAAATTTTGAAAATATTTTTGGCATACGGTAGTAGCAAGGTCTCACGTATACCAATCCAGTAATTTTGCGACATGTTCTTTAACAGGGTGCTCAATTTTGCATTCAGAATTTTGCAAGATTCAGATGGAACCTTTAATGACGGAAGAAATTTGTTTTCAAAAGTTTTTTTGTAGTGATAATGGATTTCGAGATATCGAAGACTTACGCACTAAATGGACACACTGTATATGATTTTTGTAAAGCTGTTGATCCCCAGTTACAAGAAGTTTTATATCAAACATGAACTACCTGCTAATGCATAAATATAAGATTTGCGTATAAAAATATATAACTGACAATGTTGTCGACAATGTGCGCATGATCACCATTACCGTAAGCCCACTCTGGTTGTATCAGATTTCAGCGATTTCTCACACTTGCATTAGCCTTCTAGGTCTTTGGGTTCCGAAGAAGTTCACACAGAAAAGTCAACTGACTGTTCACCATAGGATGCACAACAGAACCAACGAGGTTCTATGCGATATTTGCAATAAACCTGAGAGGAGAAATGAATTGCTGAGTCACCGTAAGATTAAGTACAGTGACGAGAAACCTTTTCAATGCCCTATTTGTCAGATATCGTTCACTTTCAAATGTCATTTACTTGGACACATCAAAGTGCACACTGGCGAGAAACCTTTCAAATGTGATTTTTGTCAGCAACAAATCTTCAGTAAGAATGATTTGACTAGGTACATTGAAGAGCACACTGGCGAGAATCATTTTCCTCGTCCTTTTCAATGTGATGCCGCCCAATGTGATGCCCATCGGGCGATCGCCCGACCGCCCGGCCCCCCAGTCCGCCTCTGGTTGCCTGGAAGAGATCAGATTAAAAAATGAGGAACCTAATGGAATTGCTGCGAGGATGGTTCAAGCGGAAACGATTCTGAAACACAAATAGACACTTGGGTAAATAATGAATTTGCTGATAAAGTGGAGGCAAAAGTGAAAGAAGAAAACATCGAAGACACTTTTTCACCAACAGATTCTACTTTTTATAATAAATACAAGGGTGGGGTGTGACTGTAAAATTTAGGTAGTTCATCATGATCTAGAACTGGGTTTAGACATTCCTGAGGATATTGTTTGAATGTAAAAACTTCACAAACGATAAGATTTCTACAAAATTCTTATACACACAACATGTTTCGCTCACACAGTAGCTTCGTCAGGTGATATACTGGTACAATGAACTCAGTCAATTCAAAAAAAGATATTGTTTGAATATAGAGGAATTCAGATGGAGATCCTAATGATTGATATATTTGGATAAAGCTTTTTCAACTATCCGAAGTAATATACAAGACATTCCAAAATGCCTCTAAGGTGATTCAGTACCCTTGGAGGGATCAGGCATAAGAGGAAGAGCAGTCGACCTCTTGAAAAACTACCTACTTGACATATCGCAAACAGTCAGTGGGAATATGTGAAACAATGAGTATTGAGAAGAAATCATCAAGCTATGTGGTTCCACAAGGAATTGTTCTTTGGCCAATTTTGTTCTTGTTTATATATAATTTATTTACACAACATTCAAATGGGGAAATTAACAGATTTGTGTCGACGATACAGCTGCTTTACGGATGAATTTGAAGAGATAAAATAAACAATATTTAAGAAACATATTTGTTGAAGAATCTCGAAGACGTGTTTAACTTTTGAATGATTTTATGCTCTGTATAAAAAAAACAACGGTTTTGTTAATGTCAATTTTTGAAATATAGTTTTTTGTTGCTGTCAGTTTCTGAATATATTTTGCACTCAAATATTTACTTGGAGCCTCATTTGGAACCGTATTCGATTAGTTTTCTCCCTATTCGCGAGATTCACGAAGTGGGCGACATCTAGGTTACATAATACGAACTTCAAACTGGCGGAAAACAAACTGTTGTCTATTGATAAAGTGCATGCATAGACTACATTGCATACATCTTGCTGTAGCTGTAGTTGTCAAACTTGCCAATGACATAAAGTGTTATCACTCTTATCAGTACACAGTACACAAGCTAATGGCACTAATGGGATTGAGTGCGGATTGAGTTTGTTTTCCCCCAGTTTTGACGTGGCTTTGACATGGAACGATGAAAACCGAGCGCGAATATCAGACGTCTTTGTTCACCGGGTAGGTGTTCTTTGAAGACGAAACAATATTCGACTGGTTCAGTCATAGACTACTTACAGTTAATTTTGAAGAAACTATTATACCCTATTTGCTATAAATACAAAAAAGCTCAAAGTTACAACAACAAATGTTCATAAAATGAACAACAATGGTAGATGGACGGGAGAAAAACCACAAATTTCCTGGCAAATGCCACGCAGAACATTGAATTACATCCTTGCTATAGCTATTAAAATCATTTACCAGCTTTTAAAGCTCTAGAGCTCGAAGTAAATCAAAGAGACGTGAAAATAAATGCAACTAACGAGATGAAATACGTAGGAATTACTGTAGATTCCCATCTCAGATGAAATCATTAAGGGCGCCGTATATTATGCTATTTACCAGCAAGTTCGATGCAATGCAATTTTGAATCGAACAATGCGCATGCGTCTATGATATTTCACGGCAAGTTATATGCAAGTTTCGTAATAGAACCAGTCCTATTTTTCCTGCAATTTCAAGGCAAGTTTAGTAAAATTTTTAGCAATATTCATCGTAGCATCTTGATAAAATGCAAATTTTCTCCATAACGTGGCCTGAAACACCAAATAACCTCAAAAAGTACATTGAAGGCTCAAAAAACCTGAAAATAGTGAATATGAACAAGAAAATATGACAGAAATATCTCAATATACGGCGACTCGCAATAAATTGAGGAAATTGCGAGAAAATTGCATTGCCTCAAACTTGCCGAGAAATAGCATAATGTACGGCACCCTTCATACATGAGCAGGTTGCTGAAATACTCTGGTCACTTCTCTACAAGTTCAAGTATTTCGGCAAGATTTTCACAACTAGGCAACTGAAAACATTATATCATGCTTTGATCGAATCGCGCAAGCATTATTGCATATATTGAGCTGGGGTGCATGTTCAAATAAATACCTTTTTTTATATCCTGGAGCACGCGCGATAGGCATTTTTTTAATTTTCGAAGAACATCGTACGTTCCTCGGAAGAATTTCGAAAATAATTTATAAAAATTGCCTTTTATACATCCATCTTATTTGGTTTTAGTTAAAGTCATATATTAGATCTAAAAAAAGCATATTATTATCACACACTAATCTTCACTCACAAAAACAGGCACTTATTTCATAACACTACTACAATACAGGGTAAAAAGTTGGTAGTTATGTGATTTATGTGTGGGTTACTTAGCTGTGTGCACGTGTATATATATACAAATGATTGCACGAAATACAGTGATATTCAACAAACCCGATGAAGTCTAAAAGAATAATTACCTTCTGAAAATAAGTAGTCTGAAAATCATACATTCTACAGACAAAAAAGAAATTCACAAAATGAACTCATCTATTGCTTTTGGTTGAAGTTTTCCTCAAATCAGTTCATTTTATATACTCATATATATGTGATACGAGATGTGATGTGTTTATTTATAATTCATTATCTAGGTATCAATGTATCAATAATTTATTTGTTCACTATAGCGTATCATCCAATACTATTCACATATTGTTGTAATACCCATGCAGAACATTGCATAGTCGAGTAATTCTCATGCAATATATGTTTAATGGCATGTAATATCTTCATGTAAATAGTACATTGTAGGACACATAAATTGGGAGTGATCACCCCCTCGATGTGATACTTATATTTCATCAACTATGTATCGATGTATTGATAATGTATTGTTTCAGTATAGCGCATCTATGACAAGAACTAATCCCCAGAGGTTTAATACAAATTCCAACACCTACCTCCTCTCCCTATCCTCCCTAAGTACGCACGTTCTTCGAACATTATAGGAATTTTGTTTCGTGCGCTCCAAGAGATAATTTATTTATTTATTAACGGGTGAACCCAGTGTGAAAAAAACATGAATATATATAGCCTATACAACATATCACAGAACATTGATTGATTTATACATATCTTCATTTTAAATACAAGAACCATTAAAAATAAAAACATTACATTATTGCAAGAATGCGTTTGGCTCTTTCAGTGCCAGTGTTAAAAATGTCCCAGTTCACCATGTTACTCAGCGTCATCATCCTGTTTATCGGGTTATTGTTTGCATATATAGTTCTATGAGTTTCTAAATTGAATGTGCTGCTATAACTAATCGTTTTTGAGGAACATGAAATTTTAGGGAGGCCAATAATTCAGGACAATCAATCTGATTATTACATAATTTTTGAATAGTGATGATGTCAGTGTTGCTTCTACGCTCTTCTAGGCTTTTTATGTTTAGGCAATTTAAAATATTGTCATAATCAAATTCCTCCATAGGAATACCAAGCTTGAAACCAATATAACGTATAAAACGTTTCTGAACTCTTTCTATTTTCATGATATGAGCTTGGAAGGCAAGGCACCACACAGAGCTGCTATTTTCAAGTTGAGAGCGTACCAATGAAAAGTAAAGGGATTTCAATGCGACAATATTATGAAAGTCCTTTGTTGATCGTTTGATGAACCCTAGCATCTTCAAAGCTTTGTTACAGATAAATTCAATATGAGGAATAAAGCTAAGTTTTGAGTCAAAAAGTATACCAAGATCTTTCATAATGTCTACCTTTTCAATGACTACATCATTTAATGAGTACTCATCATTGTTAATTATGCTGTGATTTTTGCTGAAACGAATATATTCACATTTTGGAATATTCAGAACTAGTTTTTTCTTGTGGCACCACACAGAGAACCTGTCCAAGTCCTCTTGAAGATGAGTTGAGGAGAAGGGGCTCTCCAATTTGAGATATATTTTCATATAGTCAGCATATAATAATATTGAACTGAATTTAAAGCAAGAAGATACATCATTAACAAATAAATTGAACAGTATGGGTGCTAAATGAGCACCTTGAGGAACTCCAGAAGTGATTAAAATTTCATCTGACAAGGAGGAATTAATCTTAACTCTTTGCCTGCGATTATCTAGATAGGATTTTTGCCATGCCAACAAACTGCCTCCAAGGTATTTGGACAACTCAAAAAAAGCAAATTATGATCTAGGTACCTTGTCAAATGCCTTGGAGAAATCTGTGTAAACTGCATCAACACTTAGTCCCTTCTCCAAGGCATCGACAATGTAGGTCTCATAGAGTAAAAGATTTGTAGTGATAGATCTTTCTTGGCAGAAACCATGTTGTGTTGAGCTGATGATATTTTTGAATTTAAATTTCAGAAAATCATTTACAATAGATTCAAATGCTTTGGGTATGAGCGATATCTTTGTGATTGGGCGATAATTTAATACAGAGCTTTTCTTCCTGACTTCTTGTAAATTGGCACAACATAAGAGTTTTTCCAAAAAACTGGGAAGGTACCTGATTGAAGAGAATTATTGAGATAAAAAATATAAATACAACCATTCATGGTTTCTTTGGGTTTCTGTTCATTGTAATTAGTCCTTTCAACCCGCCTTGTTGAGATTTTCAAATCGTAGAAACCAAATATATTATTATGACGAATATTACCTATTCTGAAAATGTATTTTATGTACACTAGAGGCGATATTTCACTTTGATTTTTTTGGAATAAATATTATTATCTTCATTGATTCAAATTAGTATCCCCACAAAAAATTAACCAAAATTATAGAAATAGTGTAATTCAACCTGATCACTCTCACTTTGATTCTTATCATTAGTACCTAATCGAGAACGGTAATTCGATAATAATGAATACATTGATGGTATTGAAGTGAATTGAATTTTCATCGTTTTATTTTGCCATTCCTCCTTTGCTACCCGAGATAATAGTTTTCAATTCGTGGATGTACAAGAATCAAAGAAACCCTAAGAAAACTACTCAGAATCCTTGAAAGGATACTGCAATCAATTTAGATCATTATTTATAATGAGTGTTGGTATGAAGTGTTTTTCTCCATTCTAATCGAGAAGTGAAATTCCTTGCACACTAACAATAATTCGTTTATTCACAGGGAGTGCCGTTTCCTTCCTGCTTCGTCAGAGTCCCAAGTGATCAAGGAAACACCAGATATATACCTACCTGCCGGAAAAAGCTAGATCACTGACCCGAAAGACTGTGTTGAATATGGATTCAGCTCATTGTGCTGCTGAAAATTCACGCGGTGATAAAACAAAAACCACCAAGGAAGGCTTCGAATGCGATGTGTGCCTAAAAAGATACGCGAGGAAGGCAATATTGACTGAACACTATAGAGACCACACCGGCGAGAAACCGTTCGAATGTGACACGTGCCCGATGAAATTCAGCAGAAGGTCCGTTTTGAATAGACACATCAGAGGACACTCCAACGAAAAACCTTTCCAGTGTGATATTTGCCAACAGAAATTCAACGAGAAGAAATACCTTGTCAGCCACCTGACAGGACACACTGGCGAGAAACCGTACGAGTGTGACGTCTGTCTGAAGAAATTCCGACAAAAAGGTACTTTGCTCAGACACGTCAGGATGCATACAGGCGAGACCCCATTCCAATGTGTTGTATGTGAGAAGAAGTTCGCATATAACAGTAGCTTGATAGATCACCATAGGATGCACACCGGACCCTACAGGGTTATATGCGATATTTGCAAAAAACCTGTGAGCAAAAGATATTTGCTGAATCACCGTAAGCTTATGCACAATAGCGAGCAATCTTTTCAATGCATAATTTGCAAGTTGACGTTCACTTCGATAGGTAATTTATTGAGACACATCAAACTGCACACTGGCGATAAGCCTTTCAAATGTGATCTTTGCCAGCATCGAATCTTCAAAAAGAGTGATTTGACTAGGTACATCAAAGAGCATGATGGCAAGAAACCTTTTCAGTGTGATGGTTGCCTCGAAGAGTTCGGATTGAGAAATGAAGTAACTAATGGAATTGTTGTCGAGGATGGTTCAAGCGGAAACCATTCTGAAACACAAATGGAGTGCAAAAATGGAGTGGAGGCAAAAGTGAAAGTAGAAAACGTCGATGACGGTACTGAAGATGATCAAGAATTGCATTTAGACATTCCCGAACATATTGTTAAAATAGAGGAGAATTCAGAAGAAGATAGTGATGATTAATACATTTGGATAAAGCTTTTTCAACTAACAGAAGTAATATACAATAAGGCAGTCCAAAATTGCCTCCTGATATTTATGTTTCTGATAGTGCTTTTCGACTTGAACCTTAACTGGTATAGTGGTTTTCCGAAACGTATCCGGTATCGTGAGGCATTTCATATTAGATGATAAATGCAATAAAAACCCAGCAAACACAGCTACATCACAGAGATATCGCAGCGATGTAACAATTGTGACCTGTAATATCGCATTCTACGTCGCAAAGACGTCGCTGCGATGTCATAGGGATGTTATTTTATATAACAGCTATGTATTTTATGCAATTTCATTGCGATAGGATATTTGTGATGGAAAAGCGATGTGTTTTAAAACGAAGAAAAAAAAAAGTTTCCTCACATGTTGTGATAATACACTCTCCACTGACTTCTGATGACATATCTCATATTGATTATTTGTTGTTATGACTGGTTGGTGTTCCCTCGGGTCTCCCGTCCATTCAGTCGTCTTTTCAGCGGCGCTATCCTTAGTACATACGAATATCTATCAGAATGAGATCTGTGTCGGCGAGATGTAAGCAAACCAAGAATAGTTTGATATCAATGTAAAAAATATTTACGAATTTTGCTTCAATTTGTTGAGTAACGTATATCCATGTATTGTATGTACAAGAATCTAAATAACAAATTTTCGAAAAATTCTCGCATATCTCGCAAATCGCATTGTTGCCTCATCACGACATCTTAAAGATGTCATGTCGCAGATGTGTTTGCTTATGTATATCGCAGCGATGAAAAATTTGTGATATCGCAGTGTTACAGGGGATTTTTCTCCTCATCGTATCAACTGATATATTTTTAGTATCTCAGAGGATATACAGGGAGTAAGAAAAAGTGTAAAAATTTCAGAAGGAACGCTCTATATATTTTCGCGCCATTAGATAGACCTTCCGAAGAGCTTTCCGAAAATACCCCACTCAATACATTTATCTAAAAAAAAGTGTTCATCGACCCTCTAATGATTTTTGAGAGTATGCTGTGACAATGAATCTAGGTAATATGTAATTTTGATTCAATTTCCGGAAATTAACAAAAACCAAAATAAATTTATTGATCACAACTAATATTTCCACCCCGGTGCTGAACACATTCTTCTTAGCAATTCTGTAAATGGTTTATAGCATTTTCTATGAAATGGGCATGTCTTCCATGCAGCATATTCACTTCATGTCTAATGAAATATTTAATGACAATAAAATGTCTTAACAAACCCTCAGTATTTTCCCAGTTACTCATGGTTACCTCATGGGATACTATCTACAATCATAGAATAGTTGTTATTCATTCAGAATTCAATAGAAACGAATTTTATCTGATGGCATGTCATAATGACAACGTTATGTCACTCAATTTTGATGACATAAGGAAGCTCATTATGGGACTAAGTACCATAATGAATTCATTATGGTACTAAGTACCATAATGAAATTCTATAAGGAAAACATGTAATGGTTTGATCAAAAAAGTTTATTCAAAATGCATAACTATGTACAAAACTATTTATTATAAATGGTAAAAGAACAATTACTACAATTTGTAATATTAATATAATGGTAAAGCACAGCTCACTCACCTACTAATATTTGAAACTACACAATACTTACTCCTTTAAAAATAGTTGTCATTGTGACATGTCGAAAATGCAGTTTTTAATTTTTCGAAAATGTATTGATATAAATGCCATCAGATAAAATTTTGTATGTAATACGAATCATAAACAATCATTATGGCACACGCCGTGTTATCGGACTCGGCTACGCCTCGCCCGATAACATTCACGACTTGTACCATAATGATCGTCTTTATGATCCTTATTACATAAATAACTATTAGGTTCAAACGTCTATATTATGAAAAATACTGAGGATAAATGTATTGAGTGGGGTATTTTCAGAAAGCTCTTCTAAAATGGCGCAAAAATATATAGGGCGTTCCATTTAAAATTTCTGCACTTTCTCTTGCTCCCTGTATATCTTCTGAGATACTAAAAATATATCAGTTGATTCGATGAGAAAAGAAATCCCTGTAATACTATTTTTTCAATTGTTTTCTACTGTCAAAAATAATAAAGTTATAGGTTGTGGTACTTTATAACGTGTCACCCGGTACATTGTCGCAATGGAACATTCGTAATATCGCAGTGTTTCCTCATCGCGATATATATCATGTCGCAGATGTGTTTGCTCATGAACATCGCAGCGATGGAACGTTTGTGATATCGCACTGTTACCTAAACGCGACTTCTCAGAGATATCATGTCACAGATATGTTGGCTGGGAAACTCATTACTCTTTCAAAAATGTTGCAATTTTGTGAAGATATCTGATCATGAAAACTAAGAACCACATAAAAAATCTATTTATATTTGAACCAATATAAACAGAATTATTTGGTATGAGTATTATAGGAGAGGAAAATAAAAACCCATATTCTTTGGAGGCTGTAAAATAACTTGAAAAGTCGTGTGAATAGTAACCGCTATTGCAAGCGTGTTCTTCAGAGCTCACTATTGACTCCTGTGTTGAAATAGTTTCGATTCATAGTAAAAAAAACTGACAGGGGTATAATTTGCACAACCATTCACTCTTCATTTTCGAAACTGTTTGATTTTTGCAAAAAATTCACTACGATTTCCTAGATATCAGGAACCTAGGAGAATACCTGTAACAACAGATAACCAAGTTAATCGATTATCGCAAAACCATCACTATTGAGTACCGAAACACCCAGTTGAAGGTTAAATTGGTACATACGTGATTCAGAGCAATGAAACGTATCTATCGAAATATATGCTGTTTTTTCATTAATTTTATTTCACATAGTGGGCCAATGCCTGGATTTCACTGTATATACCTGTCGTTTTCAGAATAAACAGGCGTTGGAAAAATTCTCGGTGGAATGTGGAAATACTCCCAGTGGCGTAGATTCCGGGGTCACATGACATCATTTGTTCCCCAAATTCCGAATATACGTTTTTAATATTTTTCCGTCGACCTCATATCAACGAGTAAGTTTAATGTTCATGAAATCGTTCATTAATGACCCCTATTAATGATGTCTATTAATGCACGATTGTTTTATAGGCAACCAAACATACACCGAGTGCATTCATTGTTTATGCTATAACTTACGGAATCTGCATTTAAATAGAAAATATGGATTTCATCGAAGATTTTCCGTTAACGGGTTCGCCTTTCCAAGTTTCTGACACGATTTTAATCCCTGTTTTCTAACACAAGGAATTTATTTTCTATGTTGATCATTTCGAAAAATGTCAAATTAATGTCACTAATGTCAGTAACAAGGCTACTGGGTGATTCTTAGCAGTTTCCGGATAAATGATGAATTCGCGAACCAAGTTTTCTTCATTGCAGGAGATATGAAAAATATAGTCGACGGAAAAATGTTGTAACCAACTTGTATATTAAAAGGCGATTAATGATCTCGAACATTAACGCGCTCGCACGTTAAAATATCTCGATCATTAATCGCCCTCATTAATACACTAGTTGGTTAAATAACTATTAGCACTCTTTCTGATCACAGTTCTCGGAAAATAAAAATGTTAATAGTGATAGTTTATTTATCAATTGGTCACAAAACTCAGAAACGAGATAACCAAAATTATTGCAACTGTGGAATAACTCTTTACTTTGATATTTTTTGAAATTCTAGTTGTGTTTAAAGGGCCATGGCTTATTTTGGTTTGATGATGAAATATTTTAATAATAACTTGATAACTATTCAGTTCAAAGTTATGTCACTTCTTAAATCTCCTCTCTTTCTCAAAACCTTGGTTCTTATTATAGGTAATCCAAATCGATAGTTCAAGAGAACCAAGAACATGTTCATACCCAAGTATAAACAATAATTGTAATAAGTTAGTTGATAATATTGAGCCTACATACATTTTTATCGTTTTATTTTCCCAACCCTCCTTTCCTACCCTCGATTTTGAATTCGTGAAGGTACAAGAGTCAAAGGAACACGAAGGAAGATGATGCAAACAATGATCTCAAAACCTGTGGGATTTTTCTCGTTATATTGTTTTCGTATTTTCTATTTCTCAAGAAAAAAGCAAGCCACTTTATGTCCCCTATTTTATAATTTGAAGCTGCATCGGTTTTGTCAGAATTTATCCAAATATTAATAATGAGTGTTCGTATGTTACGTATGTTATTTATTTCAATTTAATCAATCCATTGAATATTACCTGTTTCATAATTTGCATTCGCATCGGTTGTGTCTAAATGTATCTAGATATTCCAAATGAGTTTTTTCATATATAAAACTATTCGAAAAATGAAAACTTTCTTGCAAACTAATGATAGTTCGTGACACCTTGTTTGACAAGTGAATTTTGCATTTGCAAGACAGAGCGGAGCGTCTAGCGAAGCCAAGCAAAAGCAAAAGTTGCGAGTCAGAGAAGGTCACTTCTGATCCGAATGAAACATGCTATTTTTTCTGCAATCGAAAGAACCAACTAAAATAAATATGTGATGTGATATGTGACGTTCGAATTGTAGTTTCGATTCAAATAAAACCACAGATTGACTCATTTGTGTATGGACCAGTTGTCAGCCCTAATAGCAAATACCGCACCAGTGTCAGGTATAGGAAAATGTTAGGTTAGGTGAGCATATCAACAATAATAATAGCGATTATTTCTTTCTCTCCATATTCCACTGTGTTTGGCTCGGTAATCAAATAGAGCTGAACAATATCGTTGTGTGAAACAGAAAACTATTGCTGGCCGTGATTATTCGAACACAAGTAGTTATCCATCCCGAGAAGAGAAGGCTTTCCTGATCAAAACAAAAATACTTGACTATAATATGGTGTATGTGATATATCCTTTGTCTAGCAAGCAAGGATATCACTATTGGGATGTGGATTCAGGATTCAGATAGATACTCATATCTGGGATGTCTGTGACGAGAGAGGAGGAAGTCCTCTTGCGCGAGGCTTTTATTAAATCACTTTGACATTGACATGACATGATTGACTAACACGTTGTTGACATAGAATATAGAATCATAGAACATGTGACAGTGTATTTATATCTCCAGCATGGGTATGAAATGCCAAATATGTGCCGAAATCGGAAACAAATCCTGTAGGAATGCGTCCCAACCCAAATTCAACCGTAACAATGTTGTTTATTCTTGATGACCTCTAGTTCATCCTTTTTGGTTCCTTGGAGCTGAAGTTAAACTTTAGCGCCTAGGAACTAAAAGTGTTGCCTAGCAACATACCTATGCTTGTGTCAGTAATAGAAACGCCAATTCAAGAACTAATTTTGGTATTAAAATAAACGTCTATGTGTCGGTTGCCGAAAAATATCATTTGCTCACACACGTCAGGGTGTATACTGGCGATGCAGAGCTGTCCCAAAGCATTTTGCTTAGTACTCGTCAAAGCACTTGGAGCACTTTTGTGCTCGTACGCACTTTTTTGAACCAGTGCTTAGTGCTTCGAGCATTTTACAAGAAAGCTTAGTGCTTAGAAATCCCGGAACTATAAGCACTAAGCTTCTCCATACTTACTACTTGTTGAAACATGAAAACATGGCCAGTAGCACCCCTACTCAAAAAAAACTTTTGATCGTTTTTACTGTGTTGAATTGTGTTCAAAATTACATGAATAAACTCAGGATTCTAGATATTTAATATCTAGGCAGCTATACTTTTATCACACTCTGATATTCCTATATAAAAACAGAATTTACCTTAAAAACTAGACCATAGTTACAACTACACGACATGAAGTTGCTTCCAACAAATCGTTGATATGGAGGAGAAATAGTGTTGGTGCTAGAATTGATCCTTGCGGAACACCAGCATTTATGATAAGAGAGTCAGATGAAACTCCGTCGACCACTACATGGAGAAACCTGTTTGAGAGAAAACTAGCTAGCAGACAACATAGCTGAGGAGGCAAGCCATAGGATGGAAGCTTGGCGAGGAGTCCGTGGTGCCAGACTCGATCGAATGCCTTGGAGATATCAATTGCCACGGCTAAGGATTCACCATATTTTTCAATATTAGATTGCTGCCGTATATGTGAGACGTAAACGAGCAGGTTACCAATTGATCTCTGATGACGGAAGCCATATTGCCTATCGTTGATAATGCCTGAATGTTCCAGGTATCTCAGCTCGATGTTGATAGCTTTCTCCATGATCTTTGAAATAATAGGTAGCAGTGCGATCGGTCTGTAGTTGCTAGGTAGGGTCTTTTTGCCTTTTTTAGGAAGTGGTTGTACTCTTGCAATTTTCCAGTTGGAAGGGAATATCCCCAATGTGTAAGAGTAGTTGAACAACTTGCAGAGAACAGGTGTTAGTTCGGGAGCACATTGCTTGAAAACAATCGGTGGGATTCCGTCGGAGCTACAAGCTTTGTTGGTGTTGAGACTCAATAAAATCTTCCTTATAGTACGTTGGCGAAAGGTGATCTCGGGCATATGACTGTCAATTGGACATAACAGCAGTATATTATTATGGACCTCGAGTGACTTCGAGCAATATGAGTGTTCATCAAGGCCCAGAGGCCATCAGCGCTATTCGGGTACAGTGGACACGCATGTATTCGGTTCGGACCTCGATTCGGGCTGTTCGCTGTTCGGAGACTGAGTTTTCAGAATTTCAGATTGTCCGCCATTTCCATTTTGTGTCTTGAGAGCATTGGTCGCGTTGTTTCATTTAGTTGATGTTTGTATTTGTTAGAATTTGTTTGGGTTTCATGAAAAACCACTTAACGGAATGGACGATTCTGTTTTTGATTCAATCTTTTTGAGGTTGATGGTGAGATATGTAGGTAAAATTAGCGTTCTTGAAAGGATGCGCATTTGTTGTGATCTGGATTGGTACGTATTGGACCCTAGCTGTTTATATTTGTATAATTGTTTGATGTGGGATAAGTGAAGCTATTTTTCTCTGATTTTGCTTTCATTTACAGACCTTATACCTACTACACTATTCTGTCACCGTAGGAATTATCACTACTAGTGCTTGTGTTTTTGATTGTTTAAATTTATTCAGTTGCACACCTTGCATTGTGACAACAGCATCATAGTCGTTTGACAATGAATTTTATGAACTTCAGAATTGAAATATAATTTCATAAACTATTGAGAAAAAATCATCAAAATGAAAATGTCCTGCTTAGTAAAGAATTGCAGGAAGGCATTAGCGATTTCATTTCTTTACAAAGGAAAAATCAACCATTCGAATCTTTTATTTTATTTTTATCACTTGGAGCGCACGAAAAAAAATCCCTATAATGTTCAAAGAACATCGTGCGTTCCTAGGGAGGATAGGGACAGGAGGTAGGGATTTTTTTTGAACTTCTGGAGATTATATGTTATGAATACTTCCTCAGGCAATTAATTCCAGAGCCTAGCCGTTTTATGGATGAAGGAGTATTGATAAAGTGCTGTTCGACATCTTTCGAGGTTGACAACGAAAGGATGTGTTGACTGGGCTTGTCTAGTTCGTCTGACTGGTATTGCTAGTGAAGGGATGATAGCAGAGATTCCCGTGGAAGTGTCGATAGAAAGTGATAGGTCACCGACCTCTCTACGGTGTTCCAATGATGTCAAAGAGTGAGTGGGTGTGGCATCACCCACCAGGCGAATGGCTCTTCTCTGGATGGAATCTGAAAGCATCAGCGTATGTTTTGGTGCTGAACCCCATATGTGGGAACAGTATTCTAGAACAGGCCGTATCTGCGTTTTGTAGATCATGAGAAGCTGTTGAGGTGTAAAGTAGCATTTCGCACGGAAGAAGAATCCGAGTTTTTGTGAAGCAGCTTTTGCGATGGATCTGACATGATTATCCCATGAAAGAGTGTTGCTGATGGAAATACCGAGCATAGATATGGTGAGCTTGGTGGGGATGGTGGTGCCAGACATTACAATATTGGGCATACTGAGTTCTGCCTTTCTAGAGAAAATACAGGCTTGAGTTTTGGTGGCGTTGAATTCAACTAGGTTGTTGGTTTCCCAGGCTGTGATTTCAGCAAGGTCTTCATTGACAGCATTGACCTGCCTGCGCCGTGAGTTGAATAAATGGGAATTCTGGAAGATGGAAGGAATGTATGAAACGGCCTGGCTGGAAAATTCATTTGAAGATAAGCAAAATTTGTGAGGTAAGTACATTGAAATTCCGTTCTTATAACAGCAGATTGGAATGAAACATAATTTTATAGGCCCATTTTCAAACAGAAGATTTACAAAACAAACTAATTGAAAAAAATCCATCAGATGAAATGCAAAAGAAAATGATTTTAGAGAAAGAAGAATTGATAGCAAAACTACATAATAAAATTGAAAATTTGAGAATGAAACTAAGGTTATCAAGTAAATTGCAACGTGATATATCATTGAATAGCGTTTTCAATGCCGACTAAATTCAAAATTTATCAGTAAAAAGTGAATGCAGCAAAAGGTGGCAAAGCGATACAATATTTATGTTTTATTATCCATATGTGTCTATTTTGAAATATTAAAATTATGTTAAATGGACTCTAGGGAAACTGAAAAGACAAAGAGCAGAATATATGTCTCATTCTTTTATTCGCTCAAACCATTGTAATATAGAAATTAGAAAAGGAAAGAAGTTCAGCTGTGTCCGAACTCTTATCTAACTAATACCATCCAATGACTCTATGAGATATGAGACAGCGAAAAAAATCGTCAAAATGACGTTCACATTACGTCGAATGTGAAAACTTCACAAACGATGAGATTTTCAAAATTCTTAATCACACGACATATGTTTCGCTAACACAGTAGCTTCAACAGGTGAAATACTGGTAAAATAAAATAAACTAACCTTGGCTTGCCTAAACTTATATATATCCTCCTGGAAATCTTATCGTTTGTGAAGTTTTTACATTTGCTATGGATTTCCATCAAGGAACGGCCAAGTCAATTCAAAATATATAAATTTCAAAATAATTGTATAATTTGATAGTGTCATTGAAAATACCCCTAGATCCCAAATTTTATTAGAATATCACAATTATTTCGAAATTTATTAACAAAAAACAAAAATAACAATTCAACTTTGACACTCTGTATCTCAGAAACGAAGAACTTTCGGACATATATTTATACGAACTTTTCTTCTTATTTTGACGTCAGCAAAATGTTCCTGAATTTTCTACATGTACTTAAGAGACACCCTGTATATATAATTGTTGGCAAACTCGTTAATGGATCATCAATACATTTTCTCCCAAATGAATCCATCCTAGCAGTTCTGATACATTTATGCCCAAAAGAGCTTCAAGGCTTTAAATCATCGTGAGTGTAAAAAGTTATACTTGATAAGGAGCGCGGCAAAAAACGCACGACGATAAATGCATTGTGGGTTGCCTGACCTCTAGTAGATATTTTGAAAGAAATAAAATTATTTATACATGTAGCAATCAGGCACATATGCAACCATCAGCACGAGCTGAAGAAATGACATGAGATATGATTGACACGTGACTTTAGGTATCTTCATAATACATATACAGTGTGTCCCACTTACCATGCTCACCATGGGTATCTTTTTAACGGTGAGAGATACGAGGTCGGTTAAATGACACCAAATGTGGAGTTGGTCAAGGCCAACTATAATGTGAAGAAATATTTTGATAAAATCTCTTTGTTTTTGTTTTATACGCAAAAAACAGATTTTGATCATCTTCATGTCTCCTTTAACTTCTTTATTAATGAAAATATTCAAATAGAAATTTCACATTCTCATGGCAGTTTTTCAAAGTGATTACGAAAAAAATATGAAATTTATACCAACTCTTCTAGAATTTGAGATATCAGCACCAACTTTAGTTTTTCAAATGTAGGTCATAGTTCACTATGACTTAGTTACAAATAACTTTTTTTTCTCTAACCGATGATATGTCGCAGTAATAGTTTTGTGTTGATAACAACGGAGTTATCGTCATTTATACGAGAACAAAAAATTATTTGGAAGCCGCCATCTCTTGAATTTATGAATTTTAACGAAAAATTCATGATCTCCGACCTCAAAACCCCCCACTTACCAATTTTGAATGGAATCGGACCAAATCTTGTCCGCCATCTTGGAGCAGCCATTTTTTTCAATTTCAACAAAAATTCCATAATGTATTGTCATCGGTTAGAGAAAAAAAAGTTATTTGTAACTAAGTCATAGTGAGCTATGACCTACATTTGAAAAACTAAAGTTGGTGCTGATATCTCAAATTCTAGAAGAGTTGGTATAAATTTCATATTTTTTTCGTAATCACTTTGAAAAACTGCCATGAGAATGTGAAATTCCTATTTGAATATTTTCATAAATAAAGAAGTTACGGAGGAGACATGAAAATGATCAAAATCTGTTTTTTGCGTATAAAACAAAAACGAATATTTTTTATCAAAATATTTTTTCACATTATAGTTGGTTTTGACAAACCCCACATTTGGTGCCATGTAACCGACCTCGTATCTCTCACCGTTAAAAAGATACCCATGGTGAGCATGGTAAGTGGGACACACTGTATACGAGGTAGAAAAAAGTGAAAAAACTTGGTCACTCATAATTATTATTATTAGACTAGATATAATATACATCTTCAATATTTTATGTACAGAGTACAGCGGTTTCAGCACAGTCTCTTGAACGTCGAATTGACGTCACTCGAATGATCCAAGTCAATATCACGTCGAAATAACGTTACAAAATGACGTCATGGGCTGTGACATAATTACGTCATCCTACTATCATTATGACGTCCATGTGTCGAAATGACACCGCAGTATGCTGCCTGGGAAACTATAACATTGGATCTAAAATACCCCTGATAGGTTTTTCATCAATCCCATTTTTCATTAATCCCATTTTTTATATTGTGTTGGTTCCTTTTTTTTGTTGTTTTTTAACCTACCAGTTGGTCACAAAATAACCAAAATCATAGAAGTGTGGAATTGAATTACTCTGTACTTTGATTTTTCGTGAAATGCTCGCTTTGTATACGTATTAATATTGATAATAATAATGAGGTCAATAATATTGAGTCAATTTCCATCGTTTTATCTTCCCATTCCTCTTTTGTTACCGGAAAGATTGATCTTCAATTCGTGGGGGTCATGATAATTGATATTGTTTTATTGTTGTGGCAGTTTCTTTATTTATTTAGTTATTCGAAAAATATATACTTTCTTGCAAACTAACAGTTATTCGTTTATTCACAGGGAGTACCGTTTCCTTCCTGCTTCGTCAGAGTCCCACGTGATCAAGAAAACACCAGATACCTACCTCCAGAAAAAAGTTAGATCGCTAACCAGGAAACTCAGTTGAAAATGGATTCAGCTCATTGTGCTGCTGAAAAATCACATGCTGATGAGACGCAAACCACCGAACAAGCTTTTGAAAGCAATGAGTGCCTGAACAAGTTCGCTAATAAGTCAGAATTGATCCAACACCATGGAGAACACACTAGCGAAAAACCGTTCCAATGTGACACTTGCTCGATGAAATTCAGCAAAAAGGGGATGTTGAGTAGACACAGAGGGCACTGCAACAACAAATCCTTCGAGTGTGATATTTGCCAAAAGAGATTCAACGTGAAATATGACCTGATTACACACATAAAAGTGCACACTGACGAGAAACCATTTGAATGTAACTTTTGCCTGAAAAAAATCAGGCAAAAATGTAATTTGCTAAGTCACGTCAGGGTGCATACTACCCCATTCCAATGTGATATATGTGAGAAGAAGTTCTCACAAAACAGTTACTTGACAGAACACCTTAGGATGCACACCGGATCCAATAAGATTATGTGCGATATTTGCGAGAAACCTGTGAGCAAAAGTTATTTGCTGAATCACCGTAAACTCATGCACAGTGTCGAGAAACCTTTTAAATGTAAAATTTGCGAGAAGACGTTCGCTTTCAAATATTATTTGGTGAAACACATCAAACTGCACACTGGCGAGAGACCTTTTCAATGCAGATTTTGTCATAAAACGTTCACTTTGAAAAATTGCTTGCATAGACACATCAAACTGCACACTGAGAAGAATCCTCTCAAATGTGATTTTTGTCAGCAACAAATCATCAGTGAAAGTAATTTGATTAGGTGCATCAAAGAGCGTACTGGTAAGAATCCTTTTCCTCCTTTTCAATGTGATAGTTGCCTGGAAGACTTCAGATTGAAAATTGAGGTAACTAATAGAGTAGCTGTCAAGGATGGTTCAAGTGGAAACCATTCTGAAACACAAATGGAAACTTGGGTCAATACTGAATTAGGTGATGGAGGGGAGACAAAAGTGAAAGTAGAAAACGTCGAAGACACTTCTTCATCAACATATCCTACTTTTGACAATGCATGGGTGGAAAGTGACTGTAAAATTGAGGTAGATCCTCATGATCTGGAACTGCATTCAAACATTTCGGAACATATTGTTAAAATAGAAAAGAATTCAAAGGATGATAATGATATTGAATACATTTAGATACAGCTTTTTGCCAGACATGCCTCCCAATATTTCTGTGTCTGATGGTGCTCTTTGCCTTAAATTGGTATATACACGGTGATTCAGAGTGGCCAGTATCAGAAATTGGAGGGCTGGCAGAGCAATTCGTTAATTGTTCAAGTTTCAGCTGTGGGAACAGTTTTTTTTTGTTTTACTTTAATATTATAGATTTTATATATATATATATATATATATGTATAGAATATTAGATTAAGATTCTGTATTTTTTATTGTATAAGTCGATTTCAGAATGAAGTAATTGAAAAAATTCTAGGTACAATGTGTCCTTGATTCCAGGGTCGCAGAAATGATTACTGATCACTAAACATTAGTAGGACCCACCATTTACAAGAAATAAAATGTTAATAGCGAAATAGCATTGATTATTCTTTTCACATGTCAAAATGTGTCGTTTTCGATGTTTCAACCAATATGCTGATAATTTGTTAATAGCAAATTTACAGTGATAATTTCTTTACGTTTGGATCTTCGTTCAGGAAGGGGCCCAACTACATTTTATTGGATATTATATCGTAAGCTAAATAAATAAAAATTGGCAAACTATATATATATATATATATATATATATATATAGGTGTAAACGGTATATTGTTGAGCCCGTCATATGAACGGGGCGCTCTTGAGCCCACCCTTTCCTGTGTAGTTAGAAGAGTATATGTCAGGACAATTATATCTTCTCATCTTTGTCTCTCATGGGACACTTAGAGGGGAAAGGATTTCAAACGTTTAAATATTTTTATATGTTTTTCGCACGTTGTTGAGCCATTTATACTTTCACTACGTAGTGGAGCCCAATTATATACGAATTTATATGAACCGTTCCTAGTGTGTCCCGACAGTGTTGCCATGTTTTGTTGATATTAATACATATGACTATTATATAAACCGTACTCTAATGAGCCTCAGAGGTAAAATCATGGTCGCAATGATGGGACAGGAATTGCGGAAATGCAAAGACGTGAGTTGATATTGTATATCATTTTGCTAGCATAATCTTCGGATATATTTTTTTCAATTCTGTAGTTGAGTAAAGATAAATGAAATTGAAGACCAAGTTGGTGTTCGTATGCAACTGGTTGGAAATATGTAGAGAGAATAAATTAGTTAGGTGAATGATGAATACTTTAAGGGTTGACCCCTGCTTATGAACAATACATATCTAATCAACGGCCCATTTCATCAACACCCAACTCATCAACGACTCAACTTATCAAGGACCTAACTCATCAACACACCCATTTAATCAGCACCCGGCCACCTCGTCAACAATCCATTTCATCAACTTCCTAACTTGATCTAAATAACGAACTACACTCATCGACCCAACTGACCAACTCAACCGTTTCATCACCTCCAATAACCTAATAACGTTCAAAGTAATACCTCATTTTCATATCATATTTATTTTAATAACCATTTAACAATTACATCGAATTATTCACAGCCAACAATCCTTACCTACAATTTTCGTTTGTTTTGTAAGTGTCCCAATATTCAAAAGGTACAGAGAAGATTCGAGACTGACTTATGTGATATTCGTCAAAAAATTTACGTTAATATACTGATGTAAAAGAATAACAGTGGTAGGCAGACGGTGTGGAAGATAATAATTCAATAATAATTATCGTAATGATGCAATGGCTATTTGGCTTCAGAAAATCTTCGAGGAAACCAAGGAAAAAATATGAACATAAAAAGTGAAAAATAGTTCTGCCACCTCAAATCATATAGTTGGGTCGTTGATAATTCGATACTCTGATGAGTTAGGTGTGTTAATGAGTTGGATAAGTTTTGTCAGTTGATGAGTTGAGTGAGTTGAGGTCGATGATGAGGTAGATCGTTGATGAACTGGGTCTTTCATGAGTTGAGTCGTTGATGAGTTTGGTCATTGATGAGTTGACCGTTGATGAGTTTTGTCGGTTGATGGGTAAGGTGAATCGTTCATGAAACGAGTCGTTGATAAGTTGGGTCGTAGATGAGTAGAGTCCTTATTTCGAAAGAGCGAGATGAGCTGAGTCATTGATGAGTTGACCGTTGATAAAATGAGTCGTTGATGAGCTAGATCGTTGATCATTTGACTCGTTGATGAGTTGACCGTGGATGAATTGAAATATTGATAGATTGGATTGTTGTTGAGTTGGGTCGTTGATGAGTTGACCGTTAATGCTTTGAGTCGTTGATCAGTTGACCGTTGATCAAATGAGTCGTTGATGAGTAAGGTCTTTGATGATTTTGACTCGTTGATGAGTTGATCGATAATGAATTGAAACGTAGATGAATTGGATTGTTATCGAGATGGGTCATTGGGGAGTTGACTTTTGATGCTTTGAGTCGTTGTTGAATCGAATCGTTGATGAGTTGAACGTCGATAAAATGAGTGATTTATAAGTTAGGTCATTATTTATTCGACTATTGATGAGCTGGCCCTTTATTGAGTTGACCGTTGAACAGTTGAGATGAGTTTATCAGGAGGATCGTTATCAGTTGATGAGTTGGGTGTTGATGAGTTGGGTCGGTTGATTGTTAGGTCATTGATAAAGTGGATCGTCGATGAGTTGTGTTGTTGATGAATTGGCCGTTGATGAGTTGAGTCTTTGATGTGTTGATCGTCAAGTCGTTGATGAATTGTATCATTGATGAGTTATATTGTTGATTACTTGGGCGGTTAGTAAATTGCGTTATTGATGAAATATGTCATCGATGATTTGAATTGTTGACGATTTCTTTGTTGATCATTTCAGCCGATGATGAGTTGAATCGTTAATGGGTTGACCGTTGATGAGTTATATCGTTGATGACTGGGATCATAGATGAGTTGTATTGTTGATGTGTTGACCGTTTTTGAGTTGTATAGTTGATCGCTTGCCCTTTGATGAGTTGTGTCATTGATGAATTGGATCGTAGATGAGTCGGGTCGTTGATGAGTTGGGCCATTGATTATTTGAGTCGTCGATGATTTGACTCGTTGATGAGATTAGCCGTTGATGAGAGGACTCGTTGATTAGTTGAGTCGTTAATGATTTCGCTCGTTCTTGAGTTCGGTCGTTTATGAGGTAGATTGTTCGTGGAACATGTTGCTAATGAGTAGACTCGTTGAGTGTTGATGAGTAGATCCATTCATGAGTTAGGTTGGTTGATATGCAGGATCGTTGAGGAGGTGAAACGTTAATGAGTTGGGTCATTGATGAGTTCACGTTGGTGAATCAATTCGTTAATGTGATGATGGTTCATAAATTAGGTTGATAAATTGGATCATCGATATGTTTGGTCGTTAATGAGCGAACGTTAATGAGTTGGGTCATTGATGGGTTGGTTCGTTGATGACTTGACCGTCGATGAATGAATCATTAAAGAGTTGACCGTTGCAGTGTTGCGTCATTGATAAGTTGGGACGCTGATGATTCGATAGGTGTGACGTCTCTGACGAAAAATCACCAATTAGGGACGTCACAGTGACATGATCATTCGTCATATGGTTGCCTGGGCAACGTATCGAATCAACAGCGTCCCAACTCATCGATGATCCAATACTTCAACTACTTTCTATGACGTGAGAAATACGTCATCATCTCGTCGTCTAGGGAACGTCAGTTAGAAAGGTAAAATGAGACGATAGTTTCATGACGTACCTAAATATACAGGATGGGTATTTTCAGTAGCGAAAAGTTTTCAGAAAAAATAAATTTTTCATCAATTCACACTGATATTTAGAAACTTGTACATCTTGGTGATTTTATAGATATATAGATATAAGTATAACTCATCAAAACATGCAAGTTTTATTGAAATTATATATACCCAAAAAGTGAGCTATATATGTTTATATTCAAAATTTAGAATAGGTGTATACCTATATTGAAACCGTCACTGCAATGATTTTGCAGTGACGCATCTATGACGCCTAAAAATCACGTCGGTGTGACGTACCAATTTGGTGAGCTCTGTCATTCCGAATTTTTCTCAATAATTTGCATTGTTGAGTGACAAATAATTTATGAATATACGTTTCTCAACAAAGTGAAGCTAAATTCGCCAACATCGTTTTCATTGCTATCAAACTATTTTTGGTTTGCTTACATCACGCCGACACAAACTACATAATTTGTTATACAAATTCGAGTAACTGACTCATTCTGATGGTACTGAGGGATAGCGCTGCTGAATAGACGATTGAATGGCCATGTCATCAGAGATCGGTGGTGATTATCACACCATGTTCGAGGAAACTTTTTTATGTGTCATCACCAAATTTGAATGTCATTCTGACGTCATTTTGACGCCAGCATGACGTCAAAGTTTGGTGAGTGAATGACGTCAATAAACGTGAGCAATATGACGTCATTGGGCTGTGACTGACGTAAAAAGAAGTCTCTGAAACGTCATCTGATTGCCTGGATGGTGAGTTGGGTTTTGATGAGTTGTTTCGTTGATGAGTTAGCTTGGTTGATTAGTTAGGTCGTCGATGAGGTGAATCGATTAGTTGAGTCGTTGATGAGTTGATTGTTGATGAGTTGAGTCGTTAATGTGTTGATCGTTGATAAGTTAGGTAGTTGATGATTTGACTCGTTGATGAGGTGGATTGTTAAATAGGTGGGTCGTTTTAATGTGTTGAACGTAAATATGAGTTGGGTCGTTGTTGAATCGGATCGTTGATGAGTTGGGCCGTTGATTAGTTTGATCCTTAACGATTAGACTCGTTGATAAGTTGTGTCGTTGATGAGTTGTGTCGTGTATCGTTGATGAGGCGAGTATTGTTGATGAGTTGAGTCGTTGAAGATTTGACTCGTTGATAGGTATTTCGTTGATGAATCTGGCCGTTTCCGACTTGGGTCATTATTCAATAGTATTATTGATGAGATGACCGTTGATCAGTTTGTTTTTTGAAGAGTTAGGTTGGTTGAAAAGTTAGGTCGCTGATGAGGTGAATCAGTGATGATTTGACCGTGAATCAGTCGAGTCGTTGATGTGTTGATAGTTGATGAGCTTGGGCGTTGATAAATCGGATCGTTGATGAGTTGGAGAGTGCGCACGAATTTTTGCCGGAAAACATGAAGTTGACATGTTCGGAAACATTGTAGCGAAATCACTGATTTTTATTTTACATTCAGAGAGTTGCACAATCCATCTTCATTCATGGTCAAAATAGGAGAACCACAGCTCTGGCTACAGATCCAATTATTATCATATTTAGATCTACAATCTCTGCTTCTTGCGAGATTAAATGATCTCTGCATACTCATAATGTTATTCCGGAACGTTACTCAATATCTATTGAAACGATTTGCAAGTGAAAAAAATGAAGATGAATTGAACTACTCACATTCGAGAGGTACACTTCAATTATTCTAGGACTAGATCTGTCTCTTTTTAGCTATACCAACAGACAATGCTCTGCTATTCATGCACTGATAATCAAGCCAAGAATGAATCTGACTCTTCGTAGCATGAGGCCTCGAAAATTTGCCTGAAGCATCAAACTACCTGTAGTGCTTATTGTAACGTTTGGGAATGAGCTGATTGGAAAAAACTCCGATATAAATTGAAAAAAAAAACACAGAAACTTAAGTAATTCAACCCTGTCGAATGTTTTAACAACTCAGGTATTACCTGATATCGAACTCGTCAACAAATAGAATTTTCTTCCTGCAATCATGAAACAGATTGATTATCCGCTCGAGATTTTTTATCGTTTTGTAAATAGAGTTGTACAGGGTGAACAACTAAGCACGGCTGTCGGCCATATCTTAGCAACGAATAATGATGCAAGATCATTACACGATGTAATAGAGAAACTTAATCTCAACAGCCAACGGAAACCGCAACATGGTAACTTTTCGCCAACGGAAGATATTAACTATCAAAGTTGAAAGAATAAAAGATATGACAGCCGTTCTTAGTTGTTTATCGGGTACATAATGGACAGGACACTATCAAGTTCCTATTTCACATCATCATCATGATGCAGAGGTCCCAGGACAAATTGTGTATCCTCAATACCAACAATCGCGACGTTGCCAAATTTAGGGCTCAACAACGATACAATCATGTGTGGGCTCAACAACGTTTATACAAATCTGAAGTGTATATCCCTATATACAAAAAAGCGCCCTCTACAGGCCGATCCCCGAAGTTTTTGCTGTATGTCGGTTATATTATCGGTATATTGTGGAGCCCGACCAAAAATGCGGGAAATGGCTTTTCAAACAATTCTGACCACTCAGTGAAGAGATACAGGGCGATACGTTGTTGAGCCCGAAACCGGGCTCAAGAACGTTTCTTCGGGCTTCACTACGTACCGTTCATATGCTAATCGGGCTCAACAATGACCGTTTAGTTATCTATATATATATATATATATACCTATACCCTATACGAAGTGACCTCCTAAAATGTATGTTGGGTGTACGTTAAGACCTCATATATGACGTTATCACCTCCGAAAGCGGAGGTCACAACGTATCGTGTAGTTTTTTTAGCAGAAGCAATTAGAATGGTTGTCCCAGTCTATCTTCAAATTTAACGGTGGAGGTCACTCCGACCTACGAATATCACCAAATATATGGTTTTAGTTCCGATATCTCCCGCGGGCGCTGATTTCGCTTCTGGTGAAACTTTCAGTCTCAGTACTCTATGACCTCCGCTGACGAACTGATCTGTTTAATTTATTGACTTGTTCAGTTTTGAGAGATTTCGGAAAATGGAGAAGAGTAGGAAAATCGTAGATATGGCAAAGGCGTTATATGATGCGAAAGGAGGTAAGTTGGAATCAATTGATTGATATTGGAATTATAGGTTCTTCATGAACAGGTAAGTACCTTTTATCTTCTAGTTTTTGCCCTGGCTTATTATGGATATTTTTTTTAGCACTCAGTGGCTAAGAACATGGTTATATTGTTCATAACGATGTATTCAGAGATTTTTGAAAATGTTTGCATTCATAGGAAAATGATGCATAGGTACGACCCACAAGTGAGGCTGTAAATCCCTGAATTGATTTTTTATTCTCCCTTTCATCAAATTATTTCTCGTGAACGTTCAACAATCAATATGATCAAATCCTAATCACCATGCCTGGATATTCGAATTCTGTTTAGAATAATGATTTCGATTTTTCGAATATTGTATCGTTAATGGAAAATTCTCCATATAAACTGAGAGATTGCTCATCAAGTATTATGTGAAAATTTGCCTGCTGGAATGTTGCTGCTTTTTCTGGATTCGTAGTGGAATGAACATCAGTAATAACAATAATTCGGTTATAATATTTGTGGCAGAGAGATTTGTTATTATGAATCAATTCGATTCAAAATTGATTTGGGGATGTACGGTGTCGAGAATATGAATTTATTGTCAAAATTCATGAATTCAAAATGGCAGCTCCAATATGGCGTCTCTAAGATGGCGAACGTGATTTAAGATTATGATCCGATTCGATTCAAAATCAGTATCTGGGATCGTATATCATGAATTTGTTGTCAGAATTCATAAATCCAAGATTGCCGCTCCAAGATGGCGGACATGGTTTGTGATTATATTCCGATTTGATTTAAAATTAGTATCTTAGGGTCTCCAAAGTTCGAATATAATGAAATTATTATGAATTCAAAATGGCGACGAGATATGTGGTTATTGTCTGATTCAATTCAAAATAAGTATGTCGGGGTTTTCGGGGTCGGAAATTATAAATTTGTTGTCAAAGTTCATATATTCAAAATGGCGGCTCCAAGATGGCAGAGGAGATTTCTGATTATGATCCGATTCGATTCAATATTGGTATGTGGAAGTTTTTGGGGTCGGAGAAAAATACTTCTCACATACAAGCTCTTATTGAAATGCGCCAAGAAGTGAAAAATAATTTCTTTGGATGTGTAACGTAGCTCATTCTGTGACATATTCAAAAGCTTGCCGCTCCTGTACCTATTTCAACAAATAACTTGGCGCGGCAAGCTTTCGAATTAGTAACTTACAGAATAACCTACGTCAAACATCCAAATAAATTATTATATACTTTCTAGCACATTGGAATGGGAGCTTTTCTTTTAGAAAATGTTTCAACTTCTAGATTTCGCTATACCAGGGGTTTATATGTTTGAACATCATTCATGAAACTATTAAATTACTCTCGAGAATCATTATACAAGGTGGGTAAATGTTTCGAATATTCTATCGTTGATGAAAAACACACTAGATGCATTTTCTTCATTTTATTATGTCCATCATCATTCTGCTATTCGAACAATCCATTTTTCGTTCAACCTTGATATGTATTATCCAGAAGTTCTTGATTCATAACAGTTTCAGTTCAATACTGCAATGATAGTGTATTAAAATGGATTACAAATATGTAAACCACTGGATTGAGAGGCGGATTGAATTACTTCAAAAGATTTCCAACCAAGTTTCAAGGTAATCGGGATGAGGGTTTTCGGAATATTCATGAAAAAAAGATTGGATACTGTCTGTAGGTTAATCGAGGAGGTGGAACATTCATTATTCCAAATTTTCTTGGGATTTTTTCTTTTCGTTTCTATAAAATAAAAATATGAATATTATTTCAATATACGTGTAGTAAGGACAAATCAGATGATTCGCCCCAAAATGTCACTGCGTTAATAGTAATTTTCCTAACAAGTGCGGAAAGTGATTCTTTCCCGCACGTGACTGCCGTTGACACGAACGACGCGAAGCGGAGTTCGGGCAAGCAGTCGAGTGCGGGAAAGAAACTTTCCGCATGAGTTAGGAACAATATTTTTTCTACAAGCGTAGGAAATTGATTGAATCGTTCAATTAATTATTCAAGCAAATGGGAACAACTAACAAGAGATATATATTCTCTTTCTATTAATTATTAGTTATAGCTATTGTGAACTTACAGTTTGACGCATTATGTTGGTTCATTGCGGAAGCCAGCAGGCCCATTAGGAGTTTGGTCTCTAAGTTCCAGACACTTCTATGAAATGAGCCAAAAATACCTATTCTTCATTCGGTTTTTTCATTTGTTTATTATTGCACCATTCAATGAAACGCGTGTATAGCTTCTCATACCTTTCTTAAGACTTCGTTGGTGATAACGCATCTGTATCAAATCCCTATAGCTAGAAGTTTTTGATCACATTGTGGCATTTCCACTGAATCGAAAATGACAGTAACGCTGTGTCTGTCACTTCGACAATTTCAAACTTATTTGAGGTTTGATTGGCATGACAAATTGACGTTTTCCGTCAGATCAATCCAAATCTATAGGGGGATGATTATAATAATCAATTTTTATTTCTCAATATTTCTTAATTTTTACAATAAATAGTGCAATTTGATGGATGATTCTGAACATACATACATAATACTGCAACAAACAAACTTAAACTTTTATATTCCATCACCAACCACTTATATTACTAGCGATTTTATCATATCTTTGTTTTCCCGCACTGTTGCGGGAAAATGACGACACTTCCCAAACTAAATTGCGTGCGGGTATAGGGTGACTCACGCACGCTTGTAGAAAAAAGAATTTTCCTATCAGAGAGCATATAAATGAAAAATTCACTAGCTTGTCAGTGACAATTCGTATTGAGAAAAGTTTGGATAAGAGAAATAGAGTTTAATAGAAGGAATATCGAATTTTCACTTATTTTTGGACGTTTTGGGACCAAATCTGCTTCCGTTTTCATCATAAAAAATGGTCATTTTAATAGCAATATCGTATCTGTCTTGAAACTTCTTAGTTCTCAGTGACAATTGGTGACGTTGGCAATGAAATGAGTTACAGGATGTTTTCATTAATCAATCTTGAATTAACCATTTTCATGTTCAGATTTCAGTAGTGAATACCATGTTCTGTCTATATCAACTGAACAAGAAGCAATGCTATTGTCTTCGTTCAGAACAGTGCAAGCAGAAATAAATACATTTGCGGAGTTCTCAGAAAGTTCATTAACACAATAATTGTCTTGATAATTCACACTTTTATATTCCTTTGAATCATCGATGTGACCACCGAATATCTGGCTTAGAGGTCGGAGTCTATAACGGCCTAGCTATGATTAATTTTAATATATGAATTGGAAGTCACTTCGTACGATATATGTGAATAAATAAAAAAAAGGAAATGCTTACCCCTCTCTAGAAAACTTGGTAATATATATTCCCCTATTGATAAATATGCAATTATGTTTTCATATATAGGATCAGAAACAGTGGAGGTCGGTCCGCCTGTTCAATGCAATGGAAGTCACAAAGTTATATTAGTACCTATATATATATATATATATATTTGGAAAGAGGATGAACAGATTCATCACTATATAGTTGGAAATATACAGGGTTTTGCAATAAAGCGAATTGTCTGTTATTATTGATATTATTAAACAATTCGCATTTGTATGTTTTATAAGTGCCAAAAGAAAAGCTGTGAATAGGGCCAAAATATGAATGGACACCTTGTAGGACCACATTTTATGTACGGGCAAACATTAGTCAAGTTGAAATTGTAAATGTAGGAAACTCTATTTTAAAAAATAGAAGTTGCTATATATATTTTATTTTTTTCGACTCCTAACTCTAGAATACCATGCCTCCAGGTTGACCAATATGTATCGGTTTCAAATAAAAATATAATTTTAACACTTGACCGGCTTTTGTATATTTCAAGGGGAAAGTTGAATATTTTGAAACAGTGTAAATTATAAATAATAATGCCCAGTTTTTCTTGTTTATTATCTATCAAATTATCTTATGTTATGAGTTGATTATAGTCTCAGGAATATATAGTATGCATGTTCTTGAAATCGCGCTACTTTGTTACGACGTGTGTGCCCAATATTATAACTCATGGTTCCTTTAGCCATTTATAAAATTATAGATGTGATGACGATTTTTAATTTCCCGTAGAAAATGAAGGAATGAAACTAAATACAGATTATTCAAGTGGAATCACTCCCTGTATTTTTCCTACGTTTTTTTAGAAACACTTTGAATATTATTGCTATGAAAAGCTTTGGTGCGCAATGACAGCTAAAGATTTTAGCTGTTCATTCTCAAACGTCAGTATCGAATTTATTCGAAATTCAAGAATAATATCAGTTATATATTCTTGCAGGGTTTTCAATGGATGTCTGAGAAACTGAAAATGGATTTTGCTACTCCTGCTGCGGAGAATCCACGTGATGAATCTGTCGAATGTGTGGAGAAATTCAAAGAGACGGGCAATCTGATCATACACAGTGGAAAGCACAATGACAAATGTGACGTTGATCAGAAGAAGTACTGCGGAGATCAAAATGACGAGAAACGTTTGGAAGACGACATCCACTCTGTCCAGAAACATTTCGGGTGCTACAGTTGTCAGAAGAAGTACACGAGAAAATCTGATCTCATCAGACACCTCAATAATAAGGTGCACACCAGCAAAAAACTTCCTCAATGTGATATTTGTCTGATCACATTCGCGTCTGAAACTCGTTTGCTTAAACACATTAGAGTACACACCAGTAAAACACGTTTCAAATGTGACCATTGTCTGAAAATATTCACTACTAAGCGTCAGCTGAATATCCATAATGATAAAATGCACAATGCCGGTAAATTATTCAAATGTGACATATGTTACAGATTATTCATCTTTAAGGGCAGGCTGACATCACATAAAAAACTTCACACCGCCGAGAAACCTTTCGAATGTCTTATCTGCCAAGAAAAATTTGCTTTTCAAGGTCTTCTGACTAAACACATTACAGAACATGATCATATGGAAAAGTTGCAATGCCAGAACAAATTCACTCTCGATGATAATTTCAGTGGCGAGTATTCTGAAACGAAAATAGAATCTGGTTTTGATGAGGACTTAGTCGATGAAATAGAGTACAAAGTGAATGTGGAAGAGTTGTTGCAGGATTCGCAGGATACTTTCTCGGCAACAGACACTGCTATCGAAGAAGTAGTTGTGAAGAGTGAAAGTGATTTGCAATTGAATACTTTCGCATTACAGCTGAGAAAGAAAATAGGGGACATTCTTAAAAGATAGATTCACGTGTCTGTCAGAATAAATTTAGCATCATTACCTATGGGAAAATCTTTTAATGATAAATCATTTTTTTAATTCCACTTGGGCATTAAGTTTTGCTTTAAATAAGATATAAGATCTGCTACATGTCGAAAGTTACTTTTCACAAAATGGATCGCTGAAAGTGGGCTTATTTGTTAAAGTGCCTCGAACATCTCATTTCACGCCCTCTAAAAAGAGTCGGGACACTGAGATTTTCATATTGTTTATAATTCCTCTGGTGTGCCCACTCTTAAATTGTTTCGTCAGACTCTCTCGATATGAACAATTGAATGCGAGTTCGGAACGTGGGGTGCTCATATCCGATGATAGATGGCGAGAACGATGGACAATTCTTTGGAAACTTTCAATAATAGCTGAATTGAAGGTACTAGAGACAGGGCGCAACAAATAATCGGTGCGGAAACATCGTGATCTTGTTTGTACTTTTGATGTTAAAAGTACAAGATGTCGAGACATTGAACCTCCACTGCGATGTTCTGTTCAAACATGAATAGATATCCTTCTTGGGATGTCACAAAAATACATTCTCCCTGGTTTTTTTGATAGCCTTTTCATGGACAAAACATAACCTTTCCAAAGCGTTATGCGCACATCCAATCGCTGCAAATAAACCATTCCTGGTGGGTATACATTTAAGAAAAAAAGAATAAAACTAAAAAAGAACTTTTTCCCGCTGGGGAAGTGAACCCACTCAATTGTGATTACATTATTACAAGCTTAACATATATTAAAGTTGTGTATTCTTCCTATCTTTGTTTAAACACAATAAAGCACACACACATTGTATAGATAAAAAGTATGTACAATTTAAAGAAATTGTGACTAGTATCCTCCACGTGTAGCAGAGGTGGCTGGTGTTGGTCAAGGAATGTGAGTGCATATGTAAGGTATTCGTCTCAGAGGCCTATCTCCTGGGGCGTTGTCCTCTATACAGGTAATTTCACTGAGGGTACCCAAGGAGTGGGGGAGTTGTTCAGACGCTTCCAGTGGTGAGTGTTGTGGTTTCAAAGGAAAAATAAATTTGGAAACATAAAACCTCCTTCCCCTTTTTCCTGGTCGGGTATATCCACACACCTCGCCCGCCTTTGGCTGTTAGGCCAACCGCCGGGCGTGGGAATGTATGTACACCCAGCCGAGTTCAGAGCCATTCTATCACTTTGCATGTGATAGTGGCACTATGTTGCTTTCAGTTCTTGGAAGATAGTGATGTTTGGATCTTCATGGTGTCTTGGCGTAGTTCCGTGGTTCTCTAAAAACATGGGTTGATGCATGGGCATCGCCCTAGCTTCTCAGGTAAGGCACTAGCCGTTCGATATCCGTACAAATGGCTACCGCCCCATATCTCTGCTTAGCGCGGTTGCCAAGATCGTGGATAGAGTCCTCTTATGACTAATATCTCAAGAGGTCGAGAAGCTGGACCTCATACCAAAGGAAGAGTACGGGTTCCGCTAGGGACACAGCACTGTGTTCCAAGTGGCCCGAATTGTTCATGAGGTTAAGGAGGCCAGCAACAACGATAAAATCACCGATCTGGTTATGATGGATGTAGAAAAGGCCTTTGACACCGTCTGGTACGAAGGTTTAATGGTCAAGCTGCACAAGGCAAGAGTGTCGATTATTATCAATAAAATTCATCATTGGTAATATATGCATCAAATCGATGCATATATTACCAACAGGAAAATCCGGGTCAACGAAAGTATATCGGGAGATTTTCCACTCGAGGCAGGTGTTCCACAGGGGTCGTGCCTCTCACTTTTCCCACATTCGAGCGGACGAGTACGGCACTGTACGCCGATGACACGGCGATTTATGCTCACTCGTCCGTCTCGGATATTGCCAGACAGCAAATTCAAATCCATCTGGATAGGGGAATCGTGCCGTAATTTGACGAGTCAAAGATCTGTGTAAACAGTGAGAAAACTAAAGTTATTAATTTCTATAAGAAGAGGAACGACATCGAAATACACAGACCCTTGACCGTCAAAGGGGTGGAGGTGACAGACAGGATCCCTGTGAAATACCTGGGAGTTAAACTGGACACTCCTACGACATTCAGGCCCAATATCAACTATCTTATACAAAAAACACAAGCGGCTATAAAAAAGATGTACCCATTGTTATCCAGGACCTCTGCACTCTCGCAGGAGAACAAGGTCCTGGTATACAAGCAGGTCATAACATGTGACGTACGCGTGTCCTGTGTTCTGCAGCATCCCACCTACTCTTATGAATAGGCTACAGGTGCTGCAGAACAAAGTACTTCGTATTATCACCAATGGTGACAGATACTCTCGAGTGGCAGATCTCCACGAAAGATGTGGTAATTTGCCTAGAATCAACGAATTCATTCTAAAAATATCAAATAAATTCTACAAATACCACATCGCTGGAAGTGACCTTACCCGGAACATCACCACAGTACGCCAACATCACAACATACGCAAGAAACACGCAATGTCGAGCGCGGTTAGTACTTGGATGGGTGACCATTCGAGGAAACTCCGAGTAAGCCCGCACATCGGTAGCGAAATAGCATATCATAGCTACCGCTAGGTACCATATCAATGAGCACAAGATATGGTACGGATATGCCGTCCTTCGGAGGGGACGTTAAGCTGGTGTTCCCGAGGCCATGGATGTTGGACTCGTTAAAGATTCCTACCTCTGGTTGGAACACCAGAGGATTAGGCAAAATGTCCGGTTGGGGGTAGTGTGCCGTTACCACCGATAAAACATCGGTTTTATCGGTGGTAACGAGTGTGCTCACCGGCGTCGGTGATTAGCCTCAGTAGCAGAACAAGGCCGACTTTAAAGAAACAAGGAAGAAGAAGAAGATCGGTTGATGCATAAATCATCAACCCGTGTTTTTTGCGGATGTTGTGATGTTGGCGTGTTTGTGTGATGTTCCGGGTAAGGTCACTTCCAGCGATGTGTTATTTGTAAAATTAGTTTTTTGTTTGATATTTTGTGTACGTATTCTTGAATTCTTGGCGAATTACCTCATCTCTCATGGAGATCTGCCACTCGAGAGTATCTATCACCGTTGGTGATAATACGGAGTACTTTGTTCTGCAGCACCTGCAACCTATTCATTTGAGTAGGTGGGATGCCGCAGAACACCGGGCACGCGTATGTCATCACAGACCTAATAATCTGTTTGTATACCAGGACCTCTTATTCTCTACCGAAAGTGGAGAGGTCCTGGATAACAGAGGATACATCTTTTTGATAGCTGCTTGGGTGTTCTGTATCAAGTAGTTGGTATTAGCCCTCAGACTCATACGGGTGTCCAGTTTAACCCCAAGGGTATCTCACGGGGGTTCTGTCTGCCACCTCAACCACTTTGACGTTTAGCGAGGAATTATTGATTTTTTGATGGAATAAGTTAATGACCTCGTTCTTCGTGCTGTTTATACAGATCTTCGATATGGTTGTTTGAAACACGAGACGATTTTGAATATAGGTGAGTTGGCCTAACCTTGTTTTTATCCCAGGAGTCCACAGCCGAGCCATGTCCCAACCTTTTACAGACACCCGACAGGCAGGGTTTTCATCAGTTAGCAACCTTTCAGATGAAATTAGTTGTACAGATTCGGTTAGTATGTTCCATATAAACACTCAGCACTCATAGTGTGTGTCAAATAAAATAGAACAAATAGCGCTTTTTCTCGATGAATATAAATTTGATGTATTTTGTTTAACCGAGCATTGGCAGAAAGAATCTAATTTAACAACAATTAATATTCCTGGATATTGACTTGTGAATCACTTTTGTAGAAAACAATACAAAATGGGAGGTGGAGCAATCTATCTAAGACAAGGAAATGTATCATTTAGACCCCCTCAATTTGAATGCATTCAATGTGGAAATTCATTCTGAATTCTGTGGAGTACTGATTCAGGAATTGAAAACATATGTGTTCACTTTATACAGATCTCCTTCCATGGATTTCAAGATATTTATTGATAACATAGAACGCCTATTGGAACACTCTTTAAAAATGGACGAAACAGTCATAATTTTGGGAGATTTCAACATTCATTTTGAACTTATGAATGATAGTATTTTGAATGAACTATTATGTTTGTTGAATTCTTTTGGCCTTTCGGTAACTATTCATGACCACACTAGAGTAACTACATGAAACTCTAGCTGTATTGATAACATATTAACGAACTTTAACACCGACTTGATCAAAACTGGTGTTTTGGAACCATGTTTATCCGATCATTTTGGGCAATATGCAGTCATAAACAGAAAACTCAATTCGTCTGAAAATATTTCTTCATGCGAAAGAGCTATCACAACCTCAGGGTTACAGAAATTGAAAAATGCACTGTGTGATGAAAACTAGGAGATTTTTACAAATAATGGACTGGACGCCAATTATCGGTAAAACTGCATTTGGCATGCTATGGGTTTTTTTTCGAAATTTTTTTTTGTAACTTACGTATTTTTGTCTGAAAAACACGAATTTGATAAAGAAGATGTGAACAAACCATTTGTTGATATTATAGCACCTACCTGGTGTGTATAATACGTCGAAAAATATATCGCAGACTGGTTTCGAAAGTATTTTAATATTTTTATGTGAATTGAAAGACAATCCTATTATTTTGACAATAACCATCAAACTCAAAATCGACTGTGTGTTTATACAGAGTCTTGACAACATATGTATATAAAAATTGAAACTGAAACAAAATATCATCAGCTCCTCTGAATGCACCGATTCTCAACATTCCTCCCACCTTGAGTCATTTCCTCGGAAGAGTATGATTCAAATATCTTCAAAAACCATACCTTGACGGAGGTTTGCTCTTTCGTCCAGATCTTGTTATTTTGTCTTGTTTATTGATTTCGTTCTGAGGTGAGAAAGTGATACAATCACGAGCTGAAATCAAATGATCAGTATCTTCATCTTGCGAATCCATTTCTAATGAATATAATCGTTGTACGGGTCTCAAAATGTATCCAGAAGAAGTTCTCAAACGTACAACTCGTATTTCGCCATCTTTCCCTGGGAAAACTTCAACTATCTTCGCCAATGGCCAATCAATTCTTCTAGTGCAATCATTTCCTACCATGACCACATCACCGACATTCACATCGATTATTCTTGATTTCTTTTTTCGTAGTACCAGTTGTCCTAGATATTCACTTCGGAATCGTCTTCGTAGGTCTTCTCTAACTTTACATCTGTATCTGTATCTTCTTTTCAAGGAATCTGCTTCTATCAAATCTAGATCTGGAACACCAACTTCCCTTATATCCTGAAGAAACATAGCAGGAGTTAATGTTACTAGGTCTGACTCATCTTCAGAGATATAAGTGAGTGGTCTAGAATTGACAATAGATTCACAATCGCATAATACCGATGAAAGTTCTTCATATGACAAACAGGCTCTACCTAACACTTTTCTTAGGATATTTTTGATGAGGCGAATCAAACGCTCCCACCAACCGCCCCACCATGCGGCGGTCGGAACATTGAACCTCCAAGTTATCCTCTCAGCTGTGTGAAATTTTGCAATTTCGAACCAGTCCAGTGCTTTGAGAGAATTTTCTGTTCCTTTGAAGTTTGTAGCATTATCACTATACACTGTTGAGGGTCTTCCTCTTCGAGCAACAAACCTTCGAAATGCTTGAAGAAAACTGTCTGTTGATAACGAGGATACTAGTTCGAAATGCACAGCTCTGAAGATCGCGCAGGTAAATATACAGACCCATACCTTTTCTTTGTTTCGCAGAAAGAGGTGTCCAAACAGATCTATACCAATAATCTCAAAAACAGCCGCATCTCGTACTCGATCTCTCGGTAAGGCTACTGGCACAACTTCACATTTCTTGGCATCATATTTTCGACACTTTGTACATTTGGAGATTACAGACTTGATTGTTTTTCTCCCACCAAGTATCCAAAATCGTTCCCTGAGTACTGACAGAAGGCTTTGTACTCCAGCATGACATAAGCGAACATGTGCATCAAAAATCAAACGATGTACTACTGGGTGTTTTCCTGGTAATAAAGCTGGGTTTCTAAATTCTTCCATGTCGTTTCTCTCAGTTATTTTTGTCTTGATCCTCAAAATCCCATCTTGATCTTGAAAAGGCATCAGAGAGTTGATACTCTCTTCTATATTGACCAAAGCATCGTGTTGTATACTCTTTATCAGAAATACTTCAGCGTCCTCTATTTCTTGTACAGATAAATCAGCCTTTTTTCGATTATAGGGGTTCAAACAGTTGAAAATGAATCTTCTGATCCACCCAATCATATTAACAATTTTATGATATTTCGAAAAATATCTAAAAATCCAGGAATTATCTTGTTTCTTCGACGAGAATAGTGCAATAACATTCTTCCTTCGTTCTTCGGATACAGAGTCTTCGTCCACTTCAATTCGTTGTGTAGGCCACTCGTTTTCTTGCCTATATAGCCAAGAAGGGCCCTCCCACCACTTTGATTGAAGTAACTGTGTTGCTGAACAGCCCCTGGATGGAAGGTCTGCAGGATTGAGAGTTCCAGGCACATGGAACCAACACTCGGCGTTCGAAAATCTTTTTATTTCTTGAACGCGGTTCCATACAAACGGCTTCCATCTCTCTCCCAGTTGTATCCATGCCAACACTGTAGTGGAATCTGTCCAGAAGTATATGTCAATATCATTTCTTTCTATAATTTCAGTAATTGTTGTCATTAGTCTAACTCCAATTGTTGCTGCTAATAATTCAAGTCGAGGTATAGATATTTTCTTCAGAGGAGAAACTCTGGATTTAGCTTGTACCAGTTGAATTGAAACTTTGTTATTAGACTCAGATCTCAGAAAAATAACGGTAGCATAAGCAACTTTGCTTGCATCGCAAAAAACATGAAAACTCAATTTTGAAGAAACATCTGAAGCATGCATAAGCCATCTAGGGACGTGTAGATTCATCAGACAGTTCAATTCATTCAACCACTGCAGAAATTCTCGGCATATGTCTTCAGGAACCTCTTCATTCCATCCTAGCTTGACCATCCATGTTTTCTGTAGTAATAATTTGGAGAAAAGCAGTACAGGGGACGCCAAACCAAGTGGATCAAAAAGTTTATTTGATATAGACAAGATGACCCTTTTAGTTATTTTTTCGGTATTCAAATTCTTAAAATTGTCAAAACATAATCTCAGGGTATCAGTATATTTATCCCAATTCATACCAAGAATAGGTGATATGCTGGAATCTGTAGGAATGTCATTGATTTGCGTATGTTCCCATCCTCGTAGATCGAATTTTGCTCCAGCCATCACTTCCTGACATTCTTGTATGAACTTCTGTAATTCCTCTTCGGTATCAACACTCGTGATACAGTTGTCTACGTAAAAGCTCTTCATGAGTTTCAGAATAGTGTCCTTTGAATAATGATTTTCTTCGAGAGCTTTCTTCAAATGATAATTGATTACAGCTCCAAGAAGAAATGGGCTGCAGGTGACCCCGAAAACAACTCTCGTGTGTCTATAGCATATCAATTCACCATTATCTCCGTACCAGATGAATCGTAAGAAATCCCTTTCTTTTTCTTGCAGACTAATCTGAAGAAATGCTTTTCTTATATCGGATGTAACGCCGATTCGAGACATTCTGAACCCCACTAGAATCGATGGTATCAAAGATATTAAATTGATACCCTTTTCTAGACATTGATTCAATGATGGACAGTTCTTGAGTTTCGCAGATGCATCAAAAACTGGACGAAGTTTTGTGGTAGCACTAGTCAGCTTTATTACATGACGATGAGGCAAATAATGTGCTGCATGTGTAGCTTCTGTGATTGACACCTCCTCTATGATACCTTCAGATAACCATTCTTGAAGAACCTTATTGTACTCGTCATAGTAGCCGTCGCTGTTGAATTTTTTCATGAGGTTATCTAGTCGGTGTTTAGCCAAATCAAAATTGTTAGGTAATGGAGGATGTCCTACAATCCATGGCATACTGATTTCGTACCTGCCGTCTTCGTTTCTGGTAACAGTCTTCAAGAAATGGTCCATCACGTCATCTTCATGGTCTTTCTTGGATTTCTGCTCATCAGGATCAGTGATTCCCAACACATCTAGATTCCAGATATCTGTTATAGTAAATGCTTTACTGAACAATGAAGTAATGATCATGGAATTTGTATGTTGCGGACTATTAGGAGTTGTTTGAACTTTTCCCATAAGTGTCCAACCTAGAAGTGTCTTCATAGCAACTAGACCACATTTTAGAACATGTTGTGGACCAACGAAAAGTTTACCAGCAATATCAGCACCAATAAGAACGTTTATTGAGGTATTTTCATCGTTTATCTGGATACCTAATTCTTCGAGTTCTTTGGACCAGGGGCCATCATGTATTGAAACAACATCACTGCAAATGACTGCTTGATCCATAACTTCAAGACTGCAAGAATAGTCTTGTTCAAGGCTCTCTAGAATCACCCTGTAACAATCATGATGGATAACTTGAGATAAACAGCCGCCAAAAAAGGGCATGGACCATTTCTTCTGATCTTATTTTCTCTAGTTGCATATCAATAGCTATGTGTTTGCTGATGTACGACTTCTGCGAACCAGTATCGAAAATAATACGTACACATCGAGATTCATGTACACCTTTCAATTGAACCAATAGAGTTTGTAAGAAAACTTCATTTTGATGGGAATGGTTTGAAAGATTCTCGGTTATGGAAACTATACATTGTGTTTCATTATCACCAGGACACATCAAAGTGGTATGTTTGCCTCCACAAGTCTTGCACTTCAAAATTGCTGCAGTTCTACATCTTCGAGAAATGTGTCCAAATTTTAGACAAACATGACAACATCCTCTGTCGGAAAGAATCTTCTTGCGCTCATTCAGAGTCATCTTCACTGCTTCGGTACAATCATCACTACGATGTTCTTTTTTACAAAATACACATTTCAGAGATCTAGTGCTGACCAAGGAATGTGCGGTTGGAGTAGGGAGACTGTAATCTTCTTTCTTCTTCTGTTGTTGTTTCTGTAGATCAAAACTAGTTGAAGCTAGAGTGATTCTTTCTTCATTTTCAACTTCACCCTTCAGAAACTTCATCAGTTGATCTAATCGTTTCTTCAGACCATCATCAACAGAAAAGTGCGAACTTCTTTGCCAAATTCTCAGGCATTCTTCTGGCAAACAAGATTCGATCAAAGGATATAACATGGCAGCACATGTTTCAGAAGTTACACCAAGGGTTTCCAGAGCTCGAAGTTGCGTTTCGATCTTATCATAAAGAAAACTCAGTTTGGACTTGCCACTTAGATTATTCAGGATCAATTTCAACAATTCACGTACGTAAACCTCGACCAAAAGATCATCTCTGCCAAATCTCGATTTTAGACTTTCTATGGCCTTTGGATAGTTTTCTCCAGAAGGTGGGTAACTTTCAATAACTTGTCTTGCACGAGATTTAGGAATCGTTGCTTGTATGAGATATTGAAACTTATCTTCATTGACTAGATGTTCATCTTCATGTATTCGTTTGAATTGGCTCCAGAATGATAACCAATCTCGAATATCTCCACCAAATTTCTTGAATTCGATCTGAGGTAATTTCAGTTTACGCTGAAATTGGCCTATCTGACTACAGGTAATGTGTGGATCTACATCTTGTATACTAGTAGAGCTTATTTTATTATTGACTCTTAGCTTCAAATTGTTGAATTGCATAGCATATTGATCTGCTTTTTCCATTTCGGAGTCGATATCACTGGTAATAGAGTCAGAATCCAAAAGAAGTTCCACTAATTTCTTGTCTAGATCTTGTATTATTTGCATTTTCTGTTCGAGTATCTGAAGATTACCTTGTAGTTCAAATGTATCAGGGCTAGATGATTGTAATCCATCCATGATAACATCATAGATTCTTGTGAAAGATGTTCGATGGATGTCAAGTGCCTTCATCAACTTTTCCATACTTTCTGCACCGGGTCCTGTCACGGTCGCGAAATGTTGATATTATAGCACCTACCTGGTGTGTATAATACGTCGAAAAATATATCGCAGACTGGTTTCGAAAGTATTTTAATATTTTTATGTGAATTGAAAGACAATCCTATTATTTTGACAATAACCATCAAACTCAAAATCGACTGTGTGTTTATACAGAGTCTTGACAACATATGTATATAAAAATTGAAACTGAAACAAAATATCATCAGCTCCTCTGAATGCACCGATTCTCAACACCATTATTTATCAAGATATTTCACTATAAACACAAATTTCACCTTCTTTTCCGCCTGTCTTCTGGATTGAATTTAAAACAATGTACCCTTCTTTTTTCATCATTGGACAATTTATACAGTGTGTCCCACTTACCATGCTCACCATGGGTATCTTTTTAACGGTGAGAGATACGAGGTCGGTTAAATGACGTGGAGTTTGTCAAGGCCAACTTTAATGTGAAAAAATATTCTGATAAAATCTATTCGTTCTTGTTTTATACGCAAAAAACAGATTTTGATCATTTTCATGTCTCCTCCGTATCTTCTTTATTTATGAAAATATTCAAATAGGAATTTCACATTCTCATGGCAGTTTTTCAAAATGATTTCGAAAAAAATATGAAATTTATACCAACTCTTCTAGAATTTGAGATAACAGCACCAACTTTAGTTTTTCAAATGTAGGTCATAGCTCACTATGACTTGGTTACAAATAACTTTTTTTTCTCTTACAGATGATATGTCGCAATAATAGTTTTGTGTTGATAACAACGGAGTTATCGTCATTTATACAAAAACAAAAAATGATTTGGATGCCGCCATCTTGAATTCATAAATTTTAACAAAAAAATCATGATCTCCGACCTCAAAAACCCCCACTTACCAATTTTGAATGTAATCGGACCAAATCTTGTCCAGCGTAAGCGTAATATATCAATCAACGGTTAAAGTCATCTTAACAGGGTACGGACAGATCCTCGTCTCCTCTCACTCTAAAGTGTTTGTGAAACATCCTTATTCAATTCTGGGGATAAACACTAGATTGGGCCGTGATTCTTGAAAATCGGGGAGTAGAACAATCGAGAGAAAGTGGGCGTGTCCACTGTCCGAAACTGAAAACCGTATTCTTGAACTGAATAATACAAGAGGAGCGCTCCCTAGGGAGTTACTAATGCATCTATCAAGATTTTTAAGAGAACCAAACCGGGAACGCTTCTGATTGGCTCCCTGCCATTGAATTGCATGAAAATATGACAGCTCTCTCATCAGTCTCATCAGCGATTGAAGGTTAGCTTTTTTGAATTTCCATATTTCGTGGGATTTCGATTGTGCTTTGGATTCAAAAAACATATGAATGAAGATATTCTGGATGTTGAACTACAAAATGACGTTGGTGTGGTTATACTTCCCAAACAAAACCCTTTTGAGTTGTCTGATCAGAAATTTTTGTAAATGCATGTTTCGGCTAACAAAATGTTTAACGAGGCAACTGATTAACATTGTGAATCCTCATATGGAGCACCCACAAGAGCCTCTGCTCTCAATGTAGAGACTGAGGTATGTCACATCAACTACCTATATCTTCACCTTACGAAGTGTGATTTTCACCTCATGACCAATTTGTAATTCTCGAATGATGAATAATAACTTGGAAAAAAATATATTCATTCAACGTTCTCCTTCACCCTTCATCTTGCCTGTAGAATGTCAAAATGTCAGCAAATAATCGTTTCTGATTGGTCGTCACCTTCGGCAACACGTGGCAACACCGTCTATCGGGGACCTATGAATTGGCTCCCTCCCTCTTGCTCAAGAATACGAACTTCTTGGTTTGATATGAAGGAGTAGAAACAAATCGGGGAGCGCTCCCCAGCGATTATTCTACTCTATCACCGTCAGGAATCGCGGCCACATTCGTTGTTTTTTAGGTTATATTGAGGTCACTGGCGTATCATACGTAATTTCCATATGGAATTCCTGATTCAACTATACCAAGATATAGATGAACAATCCTCTAGCTTTAGATTTCACTACTCCAGCATGATCTTTGCGAGGTAGGGAACATTTAAATTGTACTGAAAGCTTAATATATTTTACCAAAAGAGATTGTTCTTAGACTGTATGCCAGGGTTGACTGAATTGACTTAATGACTTCTGAGTTCAAGCTGAGCAGAAGTTTATCTATGAGCTGAATGAGCTGAGCCTTATGATTGAGAAATGATGGAAACCTCAATGTGGGTATCTGAACTACTGTACTCATGTCATGTGTGCAAAATATATTTTCGGAATTCCAATTCGGAGAAGAATTTATGGAGTGACTAATATCACACTATGTATAAAACTTTGTCTGGGACGAAAAAAAGGCTGATAAGAAGTTATACGTAAAATGTGCAGGAAAATAAAGAATAGAATATACTTTACCCCAATATTATACATATGATTTTTCCGTTTCCCTTGCATAAAAAGTAATTTTCGAATAATTTATTGATGAAAGTAACAAATAAGTTGGTATACGCCTTGGTATACGCAGTATAACTCACAGGAACGCTATTTTCACTCTTGCATCCTACATAATTTCTATTTGTGGTAGAGTAATAATTATATGAACTAATGTCTTTCGCCATATTGGATCCGTCATCTTGAATTTTCAAATTTTGACGAAACAATCATTATCTCCTACCCCAACAACCCTCAGATACCAATTTTGAATAGAATCGGATCTTCATTACAAAACTCGTTCGCCATATGATCTTCCTCAACAAGTAAATACCCTGTACATGCCTATTATTAAAATTTTGAATGATTTTCTGCAGCGCCCATGGATGTGACGTGACAGCAATGTCAGGGATGCCAGATGCAGCTATGATCTGTCCGTAGTTAGATTAGATTGTTGAGGAAAAGCAGTCTCTTTTGTTCTCTCAATTTTTCAAAAAATATGTTTTTTCTGTGACGGGAAAAAAAATTGGCATTTCATCTCTGTTGGCAGGTTATAAAATGTCACTTTTCATAAATTACTTTTTTCCCGTGGGAAAAAAGTGAGTACTTCTTTCCCGGATATATATCACATATATATACTCTGTTAATGGCTTTTGTTATACCGTCTCCGAGAAAGAACTGCAAGTCCTTTTATCTTTCATTCGACTTCGCGGTTTCGTATATTACTAAACAACTACTGAATTCGCAATTTTTTAAAATCAAATCACAGAATTGAATTGACAGAAGTGACATCAGATATTTGATTACTTCAAAAGAATGATAAAGATGCCTATAAAACGCAGGTGTCCCTACTGTTGAAAACTTGAAAATTCACGTAGATAATTTTCAGATTTCGAAATAATGTAATATCTTCTCAATATTGATTCTTCCTTCTGTCACAGAAAAAAATAGTGTATTATACACGGGAAAAATATTAGATTTTAGCTCACGGTTTTTTGTCTCCCTCCGCTACGCGTCGGGAGACAACACAACCTGGAGCTAAAATCTACTACTTTTTTCCCTTGTATAATAAATAACTATCTTTAGGAAGAAGAATGATGGAAATGAGTAGATGGTGCGCGTACTCGGTCATTTTTACGTATTGAAAACTCGCTGGATTGCTTACTATGATTTCTCTACGTCACATTGAGCTTACTTCTACTTTTTTCCGATAGATAGTGATATGTGGCAAATGGCATTTTAGGTTCGCGGAACATAATATGTAAAAGTTGGTTAATTTCACTTGAACTTCGAAAAACCTGCGGCAATTTCAAAATTGACAGAAGTCATAATTGTCAAATATCGCCATCTATTGAAAGATCGTTCTCGAGAGGCTGGAGTGATCGGTAGAATTTCTGTATCAAAAGCGCGCCAGTGAGTATATCCACCATCTACTTATTTCCATCATTGAAAGAAGGTCCAATGAGACCGAGTAAGGTCAAAAAATAAGTTGTTGCCTTATATTAGAGAGTTGAAGTAACTGTACGTAGACCTCCACGTCGACGTTAACGTACGAAAAATAACGTTTACGTATTGTCGTTAAATTGAGTTGAAGTCGCCACTTTGGTCGTCACTGTCATCATAACGTAATAATACATTTTGTTTTCGGTTTGTATTGGTCATTTTTGGTTGTGTGTTTAGATTCGAACATTTATTCCTGTCAAAATTAGAGGACTCCTTGATGCAGAACTCGTTGGTGATCTCGAATTTGATAATTTTGACTCATCGGCATATTTCGAGTATAGTTTGGTTAACGTACGTGAAGGAACGTGAGATAACGTACACCCGTAAGCCCACTAACAACGCAAACGTGAAGAATTGGAAAATGCGCATGCGTAGCTGTCAATTTCTACGTTTACGTTAACGTTCATGACAACACTTCAACTCTCTATTGTTTAACGAGCACGGAATTATAGTGATTTTGGGCGAATGCTGCAATCATTCAAGTCGGAAATTAGCATTCCGTGCGAGTTATGAATTACAATTTTTTTACGGTTGTAAACGAATAACAGCGACATTTTTTATTTTTTCTTCTCGTAGACATCTGATTTACTATCAAGTAATTGATCATTCCAGGACACGTGATTTTGACATTGGTTTTTTGAATGCAATGCAATTTTGAATCGAACAAGGCGCATACGTCTATGATATTTCACAGCAAGTTCCATGCAAGTTTCGTAATAGAACCAGTCCTATTTTTCCTGCAATTCCAAGGCAACTTTGGTAAATTAGTAATATTCATCGTAGCATCTTGATAAAATACAAATTTTCTCCATAATGTGGCCTGAAACACCAAATAAACTCAAAAAGTACATTGAAGGCTCAAAAAACTGAAAATAGTGAATATGAACAAGAAAGTATGACAGAAATATCTCAAAGTACGGTGACTTCCAATAACTTGAGAAAATTGCGAGAAAATTGCATTGCCTCAAACTTGCCGAGAAATAGCATAATGTACGGCACCCTTTAGGTTACCTTTGATTAGAGTCACTGCATGGTATAGTTTGATAAGAGTTCGGACACAGAAATGACAACGGTTAGGGTTTTTGAATGTTTAGATTTATAAAGTTACACACCCTGCATTGTGACAAGAGCACCATAGTCGTCCCGCGCTTTTTCATTCAAAATTGTTCGAATTTGACAATACATTTTATAAACGTCAGAATTGAAATAAAATTTCATAATTATACTTTCGAGAAAAAAGCAGCTATGGAAATCACTTGCTGTGTAATAAATTATGCCAATTCTGAAGGAAATGGATATCATTTATTCAATTTTCCAAATCAAACATCAAGCATTCGCTTATTCAAGGAAGATATGAAACGGCCTGGGTGGAAAATCAATTTGAAGACGAGCGGAATTTGTGAGGTACTCATTGAAATTCACTTCTCATAACAGCATCTGATTAGAATGAAACTATATTTTAGGCCCATATTCAAACAGAAGATTTCAAAATCTGTTTGAGAGAATCTGCTGTTCCATCAATTTACAAAGCAGACGATTTCTCTACAAGAACAAAATTTCCTTATATTATCATCACACAAAATGCAAAACAAAAAAAACATGGAAAAAATATCACAAAATTACATAATGAAATTGAAAATTTGAAAACGAAACTAAGGAAAGCAAGTAAACTACAACGTGATATATTATTGAATGGCGTTTTTGGTGCCGACCAAATTCAAAATTCAACAGTGGAAAGTGAATAGATATTTATGTATCAAGGGAATTATTATAAGGGCCTTAATTATGCTGGAGCATATCGTTTAGGAGATATTTTCTATATCTCCTAGGGTGCTAAGTGAAGTTGCTGAGAACTTTACAAAATCAAGTATTTGGTAGGTCTCGTCAAAATAAATTACTTTTTTCCCATGAAGTAATTATCGAAAAATGATTTGTTCTCTGTATTTCAACACCCTGTATCTCCGAAATGAAGCATTTCCGGATACAAGCTTATATAAACTATATTTCTTGAAATTGTCTCAGGACTACTTCACTTTGAACGTACTTATGTTACTCCCTGTATATTGAAAATACCTACGTTTAATTTAATATTAATAACTTCATGTTTTATACTTATCACTGGAGTACAGTTTCACATACAATAAGGAATTATAGCTATAAGTTTATCCATATGTGTATATTTTCTAATACATGCATTCTTTTCATTTATATTGTTGTTCATCTACTGCTATGATTGATTTGACAGAAAATGTAACCTCTAAAATCGTATCTGACAATCAGGCGCTACTAGGGAAATTGAAAAGACAAATTGCAGGATATATGTCTTATTCTTTTATTCACTTAAACCATTGTATTTAAGATGCCATTGTATTATAGAAAATAGAAAAGGACAAAAGTTCAGCTGTTTCCGAACTCTTATCAAACTAATACCATCCAGTGACTCTACCTTTGATGAGTATAGACCTGACCATCCCTGTCATATCCAACAAACAAAATTATGAAAATTCAAAATACAATGTTTGCCCTATCAGATACGGAAATAAATTTGATGACAAAGTACCTCATTGATGTATCGAACACAGTGGAACAAGAGCAATTTGTTGTTAAGCCGTAGAAAATAGATATTCACCTCTGCTATTTGCAAAGAATCCATATTACGTTATTGTTGTTGGGAGCTAGAATATTGAATGTTGTGTTCAAGAACTGTCTACAGGCTCTCGTGGTTTTATTTCATTTTTACCCATATGACTTTTACACGTGACTGACATTGATTATTTGTCAATTGTCATTATTGAATATTTGATTGAAGTTTGAAAACTGCTACAAGAAGTTCGTTAAAAGTTTTTTTTATATCATCAATTTGTATAGTAATTTTTCCTTGTGTTGTGTAGTTCTTGTACGCAGAAAATAGAATTCTTTTTTTTTTCATGAATAACTGATGTTTGAATAGTTTTATCTTTGGTAAATTAGCATTATTTTTACTATTAGTATTCTGTATTCAAGTACCCAATGCATGTGTGTTCATTACTGTTGATTTTGTCTACATACTTTTCTAAAGATTTCAGGTAGGTAACAAACAAAAATGTCCAACAAGGGAACGGTAAATATTGACGATTTCTTGAAAATCGAGAAAATTGGAGAAGGCACATATGGGGTTGTGTACAAAGGAAAAAACAAGAAAACTGGCGAATTAGTGGCTATGAAGAAAATCAGGTGAGTCGATATAAATGTCATATCATTACTTGAATTATTTCATATTACTCAATATAATTTGTACCTATTTGATGATATCAAAATATAATGTTGAATACCTAGAAATATTACCTATTTATGGATATTAATGTACCTACTCATGGCTTCTTAAGAGTAATTATTCTCAATAAACTTCTCTTGGGTTTGAATAAAACATAATAAATAGATGAACAGACCAATTTAGTAGGTGATTGTGAATAATAAGTATATTATACTTTCTTTATTGTACTTCCAAGTTATAATATGTCAAATCAGTGAAAAATACATTATTTTCAAATATGGCTCTGCTGAGTTCGCCGGAAGCCAGCAAAGCCATGGAATATTTTGAAAAAATATGCAGCAAAAAATTCCAATTCCAAAATGAGATAGCTATTGAGCTTACAATCACTAACACTCTGCCTTATGAAATCGTCATAAAATATGCTTTTGATAGATATGCATGGTGTATAGTGAATGCATATATCAACGAATCGTTTAGTGTTTTTTTCTGTTAGAAACATTGAGCAAAAACTTCGAAAATAGGGTAATTATTTAGCCTTAAATTAGCCTTCAATCAAAACTAATACTTTGCCTCATGAAATCATCATGAAATATGCTTTTGATAGAAATACATAATGTCCAGTGGATGACATGTATATGAAGGAATCATTTTGTGTTTTTTTTGTTGGAAACATTGACCAAAAAATAAAAAAATAGGGTAATTAATTAGCTTTTTAATATGGATATATCAAATCAGTGGAAAATGTATTCTTTTTAATAATGGCTCTGCTGAGTTCCTCTGAAGCCAGCAAAGCCACAGGTTTTTTTTTAAAGATATGCAGCAAAAAATTCCATAATGGGATGATAATTGAGCTTACAATCAATACTAACACTTTGCTTTATAAAATTGTAATAAAATATGCTTTTGATAGAAATGCATAATGTATAGTGAATGAATTCTATATTTTCACTATATCAGATCATCAAAATATATTGTTTTTCAAGAATGGCTTTGCTGAGTTCAGCAGAAGCTAGTTAAGCCACAGTTTTTTTATGATAGAGAGGAGCAACAAATTCGGGAATGGGGTAATAAATTAGCCTAAAATGAGCCTGAAATTATGAGATGTGTCTCATGTTGAAATTTTGCTAGCTTCTTTGGTAAGTTCAAAATGATGATTGTTTCTGAAAAACTCATTATATTGATGGTTATTCATACCAGAACAAATTTGGTATAAATTGCATCAATAATAGTTCATCAGTGATTGTGTTATTCATTAGTATTATTCCTTTCTTTCTTGGTTTGATCAATGTGATTCAAACTATCAATCTAGTGGTATTTTTTACTTTTCTTCAAATGTATTCCCATATGTTCATTTTATTTATATTTACCAGGTTAACAATGTTGTAAGCTATTCATAGATTTTTTTTTGTATATTAGGCTTGCCTACTTAATGAATAATGATGAATAGTTATGCTATAGAGATGGGGCTGTTGAAAGGAGACATGCTGTATTGTAGTTGAATAGGAGTTACTGAAATCTGGGAAATAAAACATTTTTAGGATATGGAGAAACAAGATGAAAGCTTCACAAAATCATATTAATAATATAAATATGTCTAAATGTATTAATATTATATGTTGCACCTGACCAACACAAAAAATAGTTTTGAAAATATTTGCCAAAAAAGTAAAATTCATAGCAAAAATGTTTCAGTGATGATTTCAGATTGAATTTCCCTATTTTGCTGTTTTTAAATACATTTCCTAAACAGATCGATATTGAAAGGCAAATTTCAGGCTAATTAATTACCCTATTTTCAAAATTTTTCTCAAAGTTTTGAACAGAAAAAAACACAAAACGATTCCTTGATATATGCGTTATTCACTATACACCATGCATATCTATCAAGAGCATATTTTTTGACGATTCTATAAGGCAGAGTGTTAGTATTGATTGTAAGCTCAATAACTATCTCATTATGGAATTGGAATTTTTTGCTGCATATTTTTTAAAAATAACCCATGGCTTTGCTGGCTTCCGGCAAACTCAGCAGAGCCATATTTGAAAATAATGTATTTTTCACTGATTTTGATATTTTGATATTGAAAGGCAAATTTCAGGGTAATTAATTACCCTATTTTCGAATTTTCGTTTCCAGCAAAAATTCACTATAATAATAATAATAATAATAATAATATTTATTTCATCCTTTGAGACATTACAAAATGTATAGGACAAGTCAAGCGCTTACAAAATGGTTTAAAAATGAAATACATGATGAAATACACAGAATACAATTATTGTCAGTAAAAATTAAAACAAATGGCAACAATGGCTAAAATGGCTATACATCATGCATATCTATCAAAAGCATATATTATGGCGATTTTATAAAGCAAACTGTTAGCATTGATTGTAAGCTCAATAACTAACCCATTTTGGACTTTTTAGCTGCATATTTTTTAAAAGAAACCTGTGGCTTTGCTAGCTTCCGGCGAACTCAGCAGAGCCATTTTTGGAAAGGTTATATTTTTTCCGATCTGATACATTGGGATTTCTATGCTAATATTAGGCTAATTAATTAAGCTATTTCAAAATGTTTTGCCTGAAATTTTAGAAACAAAAAACGAATTGATTTGTTCATATTCGCAATATTCACCAGGTAATATATGTTCCTATCAAAAGCATATTTTTTGACGATTTTATGAGGCAAAGCAACAGTATCGATTGTAGGCTCAAGTACTATCCCATTTTGGATTTTTTTGCAGCATATTTTCTGAAAGAATTCTGTGGCTTTGCTGGCTTCAGGCGAACTCAGCAGAGCCATTTTTGAAAATAATATATTTTTCATTGATTTGATATATCGATATTGAAAGGCTAATTTCAGGCTGATTAATTACCCTATTTTCAAAATTATTTGCTCAACGTTTCAAGCAGAAAACAACGAAACGATTTGTCGAAATACGCGTTATTCACTAAACATTATGCATATATCTATCAAAAGCATATTTTATGACGATTTTAGAAAGCAAAGACACAGGTTTCTTTTGAAAATATGCAGCGAAAAAATCCAAAATGGGATAGTTATTGAGCTTACAATCAATACTAACACTTCAACTTTGAAAAAGCGTCATAAAATATGCTTTTCATAGAAATGCATGATGTAGTGAATAACGCGTATATCGACGAATCGATTCGTGTTTTTTTTGTTCAAAAAGTTGAGCAAAAAATTCGAAAATAGGGTAATTAATTAGCCTAAAATTTGCCTTTCAATCTCTATATACAACCCATTTAATTTAGTACCCCAATTTCGGAAACACCCTGTATAGAGAAGGGGCCGTTTGAAGTGAGACCCAATGTATAGACAACAGAAATAAGATCTTTGAGTAGATTTCTGTGGGGCCAAATATAATTGAAATTTAAAGATCTTACTTCTAGCACAAAATTGGGTATAACTTTTTCTTGTTTCAAGGAAGAACTTTCTGAAATACACATGTACTCTTCAAAATTCACAATAACTCATTATTTCAAACAGAATTCATTTGAGAATATCCATATCCAGAAGAAAACGTACTTAGTTTTTCGCGGTGCTAACCACTATGTCCAATACTGTACAGGGTGGGCAAAATTTGGCGTTTTCGCCGTCTATCTCAATAACTAGAGGAGTTATCGAAAAACCGATATACATGTTCCGGGTTCGATTTTGGAAAAATCTCGAATGGCACAATCAAAATTTCGAAATCTTCATTCGTTTTAGAGATACAGGGAGAAATTGAAAATTTGCCGATTTCGATTTTATTTTCTGACTACTTTACGGTGAGAGGTATCAAACAATTTCAAAGTATATTTATATAGTATGATGCGTGGAATCCATTGGCATCATCAGAAATTTTATACAGGGTGACGTTGAAAAGATACGGCAGCCAATTATGTTTTTTCTAATGGAACACCCCGTATATTTTGGCACAGTTGAATAGTCCCAGGCGTTCTCATTACAAATATATATATAACCCTACCTTTTCCTTCCACAATTTCAGATATATCCGCAACAATATATTCAGTGTGTCACATTTCTTATGGTTACACCGTATCTTCTGTAAAAATAATTGAGGTAGGATTCGAAAATTCGCAACTGTCAGAAAGATACAAATGATACACTCATGGAGTCATGGACCAAGTGGGATCATCTCCAATGATAACACTGCTCGCCAGCAGCTATAGAATCATCGATATTTCTGGATAATGCTATCAACAGGCAGAATCGAGGTTGAAAATGACACTCTGTATATATTCACCAAAGGTGGAAAATGAATATCATAGGGAATGTTATTTCCAGACAAATGGATATTTGGTGAGAAATAAAATGGGAAATTATTCGATTTGATATCATTGTTATCAAGACATTTGAGATACAGAAATAAGACCAATAATTTACTCAATTAGGAAATCAGTAGGTTGCGTTGAAAAATATAGCCTTATAGAAGATGTCCAAATTCCAGATACAGAAGATACGGGGGTGTAACCATAAGAAATGTGACACACTGAATATATTTTTGCGAATATATCTGAAATTGTGGAAGGAAAAGGTAGGGTTATATATATATTTGTAATGAGAACGCCTGGGACTATTCAACTGTGCCAAAATATACGGGGTGTTCCATTAGAAAAAACATAATTGGCTGCCGTATCTTTTCAACGTCACCCTGTATAAAATTTCTGATGATGCCAATGGATTCCACGCATCATACTGTATAAATATACGTTTGAAATTTTATGATACCTCTCACCGTAAAGTAGTCAGAGAATAAAATCGAAATCGGCAAATTTTCAATTTCCCCCTGTATCTCTAAAACGAATGAAGATATCTAAATTTTGATTGTGCCATTCGAGGTTTCTCCAAAATCGAACCCGGAACATGTATATAGGTTTTTCGATAACTCCTCTAGTTATTGAGATAGACGGTGAAAACGCCCAATTTTGCCCACCCTGTACAGTTGGGCCAATATTCCTATTCTCGCAATAGGAATGTCCAATTTTGTATTCATAAATATTCGATCATTTCCGATGATATCCCATTTTGTATTCATGATATTCGATGATATCGGTCTAATCCTACGTCCAAACTGTCTAATCCGTGTTCGGTTTTGGGAGAGTGAATTACCTCTCGTTATTGCTTTTAGATATTCATGAAATGAACTAGACAAGAACACTAATTTCTAGAAAAAATACTATTCACCATTGAAAATAACAGGTCGCTCCACCTGACGGCAACAACTTGAAAACTTCTGAGCGGTTTGTTTTGATAATATGACCAATAAGCATAAACAAAAAACAAATGTGAACCAATGAAAACAAAGTAAACAGGCCGCTTTGACAGCTTTCAAGAACTCCGATAGGTGGCTTACGCTTATTTTCCAATGCGAATGACGTTCCGCATGATGAGAAAAGGCATAGAGATTATTTTTAACACAATTCTATTCCTTCTACATTCCCCAAAATGAATTCCTAAAGAAATGCTCACGCTAGAACCCGGCAGAAACTCGTCAGTGATAATGACGTCACACGTACTATAACGCGCCGACCGTCTATAAGTAGTCGAGGAAAATTGGTAATTCATTATTCAGTGGGATGAAACTAATCTGTGATGAAACCATAGAAATCATATTATACAGGATGTTCCTTCAACGCGGTGATTCTTGGACCAATTTCAAGAATAAAACTGTCGTAAAAGTCCTAACTTTTGAGAGTTGAACATATGCTTTTCCTGATGGTAAAATTAATTCTGCTATATGACTGAAACGGTGCAAAAATTTCAAAATGTTCATACTGTGGTAATAGATGTCCTGAATGGAGTACTCAAGCTTAGTATTCACATCAAAATTTGAAGTTTGATCTCGTTTTTTCGTTTTTTCTCGAAAACGGAGCGTCCTATCGGGTATCAACAAGAAGATCTTTTTTGTACAAAATTGAATGACTTTTTATAGCATTTCATTAGATTTGGAAATATTCCATCGTTGTTCACTTTCAAGTATACTATAATCAATCATATCCCCCTAACGGCGCCATTGGTAGAGGAAAGGAAAATTTGCATACATCAAAAAATGCACCTTGATCATAGAAGATATGTATCAAATTTTATAAAGATGTCTACAATATTATCCCAGTTATTATTAAAAAACTGTTTTTTTTTTCAAAACTATATCACCCTGTAGCTCAAAAGTCAAGACTTTCAGAACATACGTTAGTGGGAAGTTTTTTTCTTGAAATGAGTTGAAGAATCACCCCTTGAATATTAGCTTGTCTTCAAGGAACACCCTGTATATACTGACGCTAGGATGCCAATGCAATAGATCAAAAGTGTGGTGAATGATATGGGCCAATCGTCAATGCGCATGTGTGAATATGATGAGAGGATATGCGTGTCAGAATATTTAAATCAGCTATTGTATGCGACTTCTTCATCAGCAATACCATGAATACTGAATTGAGAAAATTTGAACTTGAATTTACATAAAGAATGATTCAAAAATTGGTCTGATTCAACCAACTAGACCATTACATTTTTCTCTGCCAAAGTGCCATTTCTATGATAATATTCCAATTTCTATGTATGTGACTGACCTTTCATGATGAATATAATCGGTCCTTCTCAGGTAACTAGATTTGTGGGACTGAATTTGGTTTCTCATTCATCCTATATATCTCTTAGAATATACCTACTTATATCTTTTTGCCCGAAATGTTTGCTACAAATAGCATTTTTATCTTAACATATACTACAACACACATCTGTTGTCGAATCTCTTCCCACAGCGTTGTTTTAGTCGATCCAAAATTTGATGAGCACTTTTCTATCAAAAACTCAATGAGCATAAACCTAGTAACTAACGAAACATAATTAACTCCAGCGCTCTTCCCCTTGTTCTTGCACCACAAAACTAAACAAGAACTCATTGTTTATGCTGATAAAGATTTTACGAAAAAAATACTTCTGCCAGCTGCGATCACATGCACTTCTAAACTCATCAGCTTTCTGTAAAAGGTTGGGACATGGCTCGGCTGTGGACTCCTGGGATAAAAACAAGTTGATTTAGGCCAACTTACCTATATCCAAAATCGTCTCGTTGAGTTGGTACAAGGCGTTGAAGTAGCGGCCCGTCCCGCGTTGCTGGTCGGGCCGCTACGGTCCTGAAGTATGCAGTATTCGGGGCGGGACGGGGCGATTCATAAAAAACGCGGGGCGGGCTGATACATGAGTGTGAGCGAGGCAGGTCGGAATATTCAGAATATTCTTCCTCGTCATCGTATCGGGAAAATTTTCTAAATATTCGGTGATAATGTCACGATATATTAGATGGTTTCTCCAGTCATATCGATTGATAAGGGTTTAGCTTGGCTTAATAGTTTGCGAATATTACCTCTCGCAAACTATAGACTGACTTCGGAACCCTCACATCCAATATTTATATCCATCATTTTATTGGATTTGCACGTTTCTCATGAGAGTTCCTTGGTCAGTTTTCATAGTTTAATGTCAACGGATGATTTGATTAATTTTATGTTTATAAAACCCTCATGGATCCAAATTACTAATATACTGTATGTTCTACTCGTGACATGACCTCTCTCTCTCCGAGAAAACTGGACCCCAGTTTAAAATACTATCAACCTAAATATTTCGAGGATAACCTATGCCTAAAATATTCAAATGACAAAAACCAAAACATCTTGGAAATTCAGTTCACACACTCAAAAGTTTAGTGTCTACAATGCAGACTCACACCTTTACTCAGTCCGGCGCTGGCTATTCAACTGAAGCATCCTAATCAGACTCTTCTCGGTGGGACTTCTGGCAGCTTGGGGGTAGGGAATGACGATTGGGCATGGCATCCTCCAATCGTCATGGGGATTTCGGCAGGATCCTTTTGGACTCGAAGGTATCCATGTCACGAGTAGAACATACAGTATATTAGTAATTTGGAACCATGAGGGTTTCATGAACATAAAATTGATCAAATCATCCGTTGACATTGAACTATGAAAACTGACCAAGGAACTCTCATGAGAAACGTGCAAATCTAATAAAATGATGTATATAAATATTGGATGTGAGGGTTCCGAAGTCAGTCTGGTCTGGGGCTACTCTTGACTTGACAAGAGCTCGTCGTGATGGTCTTTATAATGTGAGTTGTTAATAGGTATTTATATTCATTGTTGGTTATTCACATTTATAATCACTTCACCCATAATGTTTCATGCTATTTTAAATATTGTTATGTTTGAATGTATTCTCGTACTTTCAGTTACCCCTGAACTATTAGTGCCTATTCGAATATTACCTCTCGCAAACTATTGAGGCGAGTGGACAATTTTTTTTTATTTCTTAAATAGAATCGTCACTCAAGTACCTTTCAATTTCATATATTTTTAGAATTTTTCGATCGATTTGAAGGTGCTAAATTCATCAATAATGCCACGATAATTTCCAAACGGCTAGAAATTCACCACTAGTAAAAACTGACGTCACGATTTCGCAAGTAGGGGTAGACCATAGCACTGTGGCTGTATGTCGAAATTCGATTGGGAACTTCAGTTCAATAATGCATTGGTAATTTTCCTAATTATCAATAAAAAAAAAAACAATCGTCTCAAAATGTTCTCTCATGTGTTGTGGATTATTGCTTATAAATACATTTGTGTAAAAAATAATTACTGTATTCATACACACTAGAGGACATTTGAATTGGTGAGCGTGACAACACAGCGCACGAATTGTGAGCGGTGTCAAGTAGGTTCTCAGCGTTCAGTACATTGTTGCCAATTCTTCGACATTTACGTGATATTTTGTTATGGAGTATAAGAAATATTTGTACATGCTGGTTGATCGAAAAATTTCAAGAATGAACTTTAATATCATGGCTTCCTCCTATAATGTTTTATCTCTTGTTTTATTCAACGACAATTTTTTATGACTTGATTATAATTGGTGACTTGACATTCTTGACAACCTTGCGTCATGTGTGGGAATGAAGGATTATCTGACCAATAACGAAACAGCATAAAATTTGATGTCACCATTCATTCGACGTATCGCCAAATGGCGGCCATTACGGTACGTTTGAAATGAGCTCTGAAATTCAACAATTTTGAGCAACGCGTACTCATTATTTACATAAAAAGGCGTGAGAAGTGTTAAAAAAATTAAATTAGGCCCCTAATGACACAGTGGAGTAATCGAATGCCAATAATTCATTATCAGTTCACTCGTCCATTGAAGCTCTCGTGGTATTATAAGTGGAAATTTATGCTTTGCAACTTTTGATAGCTATTATCTCGGCTATTATACTTGTAAGATTGGAAACGTAAAATATGGGGCGCATGCAGATGTTTTTCCCATATGATGCCAACTCCATGAAAGACCCTGTATATCACTTTCCAATCAATGTTCGAAAATCTGCACCCCCTGTAGGTAGTAGTAATATGTTTTGTGGAATACCTGCTTTTTGTGAATACAGATTGGAAAATGAAGAGGAAGGAGTACCGTCCACTGCCATCAGAGAAATATCGCTGCTCAAGGAGTTACGGCATCGCAATGTGGTGTCGCTCGAAGATGTCATGATGGAAGAACAAAGGTGAACGTATTATACAGGGTGTATCAAAAGTCAGTATCAAGATTTCGGAAGCTTTGTAGTGAAATCTCAGTAGTTTCCTTTCTTGGGGATTTCAATTGAATACCTACTTTCAATATTAATGGATAGATGTCTATGTCTGCCTGTTGCCTCAAAATGAATAATATACTTTTCCTACAAACGCCAAAAAATGACAAGTTTCGTGCATTAATAACAATATACAAAGTGACCTTTTTTTATTTTTCTATTTTACCACGAAACGGTGCGCGATATAATATGCAAAATTGATATTTCGCGCACTGCCTGTGAACCTATAAGATTTTTGTATTTCTACCTATTTAAAAATCCATGAAATCATTCATTTCTAAATGTTTAACAATATAAAGTGAGGCATATTAATTGTATATATTGTTTTATAAAAAAAAATGGTTAACAGCTCGTGCTGGAAATAGTTTGGTGATTGAGCAGCTGAGTTGAAAAAACAGTCGAGATTACCAAAGTAAAACGCGCATGAGTTGTAAACATTTTTTTTTCGTCTAGTGAAGTCAGTTTCCATTAGGACACGCTGAATTTCTTCTTTCAAAGTTGGTAATGGTAACGTCAAACTGGCAGGCACATCAGTTCATATACCATCTGTCAAATTAGAGAATGAACATTCAAATGTTCTTTCATTGTTACCAACTACTTATTACTTCATATATTTTTAATATTATGGAATTTTTTTGAATGAAAGAGGTACAAATGGATGCAAAATGAAAATAAATAGTATGTGCTGGTTAAGTGGAAGAGCATTATTTGCCGATATTCTTATCTGTAAATTGAACCATTTGAACTCCAACGCTCTGTAGATCGGAAACAATGCATGCAGAAAAATAAGTCCCTTAAATCTTGATACTGAATTTTGAAAAGATCTGTTTTTGTATAAACGTCGAATTTGACAGATTTAATAATAAAAGGAATGATCAAAACAGAAAAAATGCAAGAAAATGAAAAAACACAAGCCGATCGATATACAAAATTTGCCTTATTTTCGAAATTTGCGTAAACTAAATAATAACAAAATTCTATCGATTCCAAACCAAAAGCAAATAACATTATTCTACTGTTAAAGTTAACCGAACACGAATCATAGAAAATGTTGATAAAAGTGACTAAAAACATATACACAATTCTCTATATTTCTGTCTCGCAACCCTTGATGTGAATCTACCTCTGTAGCATAGACTTTTTCCTTAAGATACGACCAAACTGAGTCTCATAGGCTGGGTGACCTCTCGATCACGGCGACCTAGAAGATCTATTGTGATTACCCTTATCTAGTTTTGGTCCTCTAAAAACATTCCAGAATTATTCGAACAAAAATTGATTCCTAATCAGCAAACAAGTTCTGGTCCTGGAAAAAATACATAAAATACATATTCCAACTCACAAGTTCAAAGTCACAAATACTAAAATACATATTGAAACTCCTGAATTGCCTACACATAAAAAATACTCAAAATACTTTTTTTTTGTTACTCTGACACAATTAAAATCACCAATTTCTCATAAAAAACATCAATCTCCCTCTTAAACATACATTTTTATTTTATTTTGGAATTGGCTAAAGATAGGAATATCTTTAATATACTGTGGCAGAATGTTTCTATACATTTGTTCAGTTGGCTGTTTAAAGCTATGAAGCCTAGAATTTTCCTGACTGTTGAATTTTTCACCTCAGAAGGCGTGAGATAGACCTGTTCTAGGTGATTCAGCCTTTGGCGGACTAGTACTTTACATGAGCAAAGTATGTGTTCCCCGGTTTCGGTCGCATTGTTGCAAAAGCGGCATGTTTCAGTCTCCGCCAGACCCATCTTTTTAAGGTAGTACCTCAGAGGGCAGTCTCCTGTGAGAAAGCCTGTGATAAGCTTCAGCTCTGGCATAGATCTAAATATACACATTTAGATCTATGGCTCTGGTTTTATGAGGCTGAGTAGATCTTTGGCTCGGTTCTGCGAATGTTTGATGAACCTTTCCGCTTGTCGTTGACCTGGAGTTGCTCTCCAGTAGAAGGACTTTTCAATTTCTTCCCATTTTCTTTCTGCCTTTAGGTGACATTTACTTGTTCCACAAAAAGGCTTAGGACCAAAGAGTGCAGTTTCTGCACCTTTCTTTGCATGGCGTTCAGCTGTCTCATTTCCTTTGATTCCTTCATGCCTTGGAACACAGATAAGGGTGACTTTGTTGTCCTTTCCCAGTTGCATGAGTGTTTCAAAGCAGTTCCATGTAATATTTGAGGTAAAAAAAGATTTGATATACAACCATATATGTAATGTTGTCATTCCCGCCCTCACTTCATTTTCTAATTCGGCATAAAAAGTGTAGTATATACCAAAAATAATTCCGTTTAGAATACAATATTAAAGCAGCATCTTAGGGCTATTCAAGAGGATCCACCATCCGCAGAAGCAGAGTCATATTTCTAACTTTTGATAAATTGTCGTCAAATGTAATATTTTAGGTATGTTCAGAACGAAACAGAGATTTATTAATGTTGATCGAATTGTGATGGTTGTAAATAAAATAGTATACAAACCTCGGTAGGAAGTTTCATTCCTGTCCCGAGATCATAGCTAACCTCGACGCTTTGAGTCTCGGTTAACTAACTAATCTCACGAGAATCACTTCCCACCTCGGTGTGTAATATACTATTAGGGCTTTTAGTGCGGCTAGGCTGTCTGAGCAGACATATATGTTGGCCCCCTCATTCCTTTGCTCAGGAACTTTTAGGCGCATAGGTTGATGGCATGTATTTCAGCTTGGAAGATAGGGGGGGAGTGGCCTAAGGCTTCAAATAAACTAAATTCCGGTCCATATACACTCGCGGCTACTCCTTCCATTTTCGAACCATCGGTGTGCCAAACAAGGGACCATCTGTCCAGCAGAGGCTCAGCGGAACCTTACCTAGGGCGAATTATCATAACCACTCCAAAGGCAGGATTGAAACTGAGCCTGGCTGGCATTAAGTCCGATGGTTTGGTTGCTGATTCCATTTGTACTTATTGTAGAATGACCATGTGACCAGTGACATCATCGGGTCTGGCCAGTGGTGTTGTTTGACATTTAATTCTAATTGAGAATCAATCACAACGCGGCAAGAGTACAGGCAATAAATGATCGTAGAAAAAATAGTGTATGCAACGAAAATGGCTATTAATTTCGATTTTCTGATGAAAAATAATTCAATTCTTATAGGCTGTATCTGATATTCGAGTTCTTGTGCATGGATCTCAAGAAATACATCGACAAAATAGAGTCCGGCAAGTTCATGGACCCGAAGTTGGTGAAAAGTTATCTCTATCAAATCAACGAGGCCATTTTGTTCTGCCACCAGAGGAGAGTCCTGCACAGGGATTTGAAACCGCAAAATCTGCTCATTACGAAAGATGGTGTTATAAAGGTAATGATAATAATAATAATAATAATAATCAATTTTTCTGTTAATTTCTTATGAGCTCATTTTGAAACTAGGGTTAAAATGATTGAAAATTTCAAATGAAAAATTCACACCAAACATTTTCGACCAATAAGTCTGTATTTTGTATACAAGACAAATGTTCCCAATTGTTCATAAATGCCGATGCGTCCGAAATTTTGGAGTGATTGGTTCTGCCTTTCTCCAAAAAACACTTCAGAATACAATAATTTTCCAAATCTTAATTTAATAATGTCTTTTCAATAATGTTTTCGTCATCATGATGTTATAGCCACTTCTATATCAACTTTATTAAAACTATGACTGATGACCATTTGAATGGACGAAACATATCTCAATCAAAAGTAATGAACCAGAATTGACTGCACATTTCGCCAGTGAAGTTGTGGAGACGACTTCGGGTTTTTTACCTCGTTGATCATCCTCCATTTCGAGATTGTACTACTTTAAAAGATTCTGTTCTTTTTGTTTTGGTTACTTCAATTTATCAGAATCGGAACAACCAATATTATTTATTTGTGTGGAAATGAAAAGAAACCTCGATGTAGAACTTTTGGCAGTTTCTTCACAACATCTTGATACACAATTTCAGTACCACGCCCATAGAGTACTTGATCATCCATCCTGTATATCGGTCAAATAGTGAGCTAGTCGACTGGCTGCAATACTAATCGTCAATAACAGTATATTTCGTGTAAAAATTGTTAGATAATGTTTATTCATGAATTTTTCTAAAGTTGTAAACTCCACAAACGACAAAATCGAGCTGTCAGCTAGTGTTCGACTTCATTTATATCAATTTAATGTTCATTCTGCTGTTTTATATTGGTTTTACTCACTTCTGGTTTTTTGTTTGAAACCGTGTAACATAATATAGAAAATCCTCGATGGAGAACTCTCCATAGCTTCTAAAATGATATACCGGCAGTATCCGTAAAAGTCTGTGCGTTAACAGCATCTAAATACACAATACCAGTACCACGCCCGTGGAATATTTGATAATCCATCGCGTGTACCGGTTAAATTGTGAGCTAGTCAAGTGGCTGTGATACTGATCGTCAAAACGCATTGGAAATCCTGTGAACCGACATCTATATAACAAATAGCGTCTATCATTTCGTGTAAACATTGCAGGTAGCCGAGTCGGGTCTCGGCCAAGACTTTGGCGTTCCTGTGCGCGTTTACACACCCACGAATGGTCACCCTGTGATACAGGGCGACACAGGTGATACAGGGCGACACAGGTGCTTCTAGGCTCCGACAGGTACTCCTACCCCATCGACGTCGGGTCGATGGGTTTCATCTTCGCCGAGATGGCCACCAAACTCCCTCTCGTTTTAAGTAACAATCTTTATTTACAATCAGTTGAAAACTTTGTGGACTTCTAAATACTTGATTACATAGAATTGTAGTATTCTATGGATGTTTCGCGAAGTCTTGCTAGATCATGTTTATTTATGAATTCATTTAAAATTGTGAATGCTACCAAAGCCAGCATAAGACTGTTAGCTATCGTCTTGAAATTGAGTTAGTCGTTGATGTCCTTGTAAAGAAACAATCATCTGTGACACTGTGTAGCTTTTATTTTGAGTTTATTTATATCAATTCAATGTCAATTCTGCTGTTTTCTATGTGTTTTGGACACTTTTGGTTGTTTATCAGAATCTGAACAAGCATTATTATTTATTCCTGTGGAAATGAAAAGAAACATCGATGTAGAACTCTTGGCAGACTCTTCGATGATATTCCGGCAGTATCCTTGAAAGTCCTTGAAATTACAGCATCTCAATACACAATTCCAGTACCACGCCCATTGCATTCTTGATAATTCATTGCACATATCAGTGAAATTGTGAGCTAGTCGACTAGCTGCAATACCAATCATCAAAACGCATTGGAGATCCTGTTTGCTGGAAATGTCATCCTACATCTGTATAACAAAATGAACAAAAACTTAGAAATAGAACTCTCGTCAAATGATATTCCGGCAGTATCGGTGAAAGTCCAGGAGATGGCAGCACCTAAATACACAACTCAAGAACCACGTCCATTGAATACTTGGTTAAATTGTGAGCTAGTCAACTGGCTTCAGTCTCAATCGTCAAAACGCATTGAAAATCCTGCATGCCGGCAATGTTTTTTCACAACCTCATAACAAATAGCGAGTATTATGTCCTGTGAAAATTGCAGGTAGCCGATTTGGGTCTTGGCCGAGCTTTCGGCGTTCCTGTGCGTGTTTACACCCACGAAGTTGTCACCCTTTGGTACAGGGCGCCCGAGGTGCTTCTGGGCTCCGCCAGGTATTCCTGCCCCATCGACGTGTGGTCGATGGGCTGCATCTTCGCCGAGATGGCCACCAAGCGGCCCCTGTTTCAGGGGGATTCTGAGATCGATCAGCTGTTCAGGATTTTCAGGTGAGCTTTTAAGGCTATATTTCGAATTCAACTGTCAGTATTCCCAGTTATACCATTGCTGCAATCCTGCTGTTCCGAAGTAGTTCAGTATTTACAGTGAGATTTTTCAAAGGTAATGATACACATTTACTCACATTCCTTAGGAATGATATGTTTTGAATAAAACGAATAAAAAGTAAGATAATCCGTAAGTGAACCAGCAACTGATTATTTTTCAAGGGTTTTCATGTTGACAAATTGATGACAAATCAAGCAAACCAGCTGAGATTTAATGATCAGATTGTATTAATGTCTTGATTTGTGTAATTTTCTATGATAATCATAAATTGATCACGTTATGTAACCAACTATAATCATTTTATGACTTGAAGATATGTTCACACAAATTTGAGCTGTTCATATTCAGAATTGATAGTACATCTACTCTCGAGATCTGTCACTTTCAGTGAATGATTTTGGAATGGAAAATCATCAGATTCCGTACTGACCCAGTTGAATTCGGAATAGGTTTGATGTGAATGATGTTGATGCTGTTGATTGAAGAAGAAAGTTCAATACAATTTCAACCTAAATCTACGTCAAGTTGGGGTTTTTCTGGGCGATGACCACATAGTAAAGGTGAAGGAAAGTATACAGGGTGAAATACCTGAACTATCTTTAGTCCTCCAGCTAAACTGTGTATGCCAAAAGTCGTCACCAACTTTCTTATTATTGATAGAAACCTATTTTTTTGTTTCACTTGGCCTTCTAATTCTGAGTTTAGACAACCTATTTTCTAAGTCAACTGATCTATCACAGTTTCCGAGATATGTCGATTTTTCTATAAATAATTATCGTCCTAGTAGTTTATGCAAAAATGTATCATATGGAGCAAACATTTATAATAAGAGCACCAACTTTGTGGAACAGTTAGCTGGAATGTCCTATCAATTATCCAGTTTTGTACCATACAGGCGCGTGAGATTCTCAAATGACGCCTTGAAAGATTGCTGGAAACTCAACTTTTCACCTACTTTTCTTTGACACCTAATCAAGAGTTATTGAATTTGAGAATTTTTCGAATTCGACATTTGAAAATTTGCCCACCCACGCTCAAAATCGATTTTTCATAACAAGTTGAACTCTGAAAACTACACATTTCTGGACCTATACTCTTAGAATCACCCAAGAAAACCGCTCCTTGGAGTTTGATCACATGATTGATATCTTGTAGGTACAGTTCTTAATTTGACACCGAGTTTGAGACGTATGTATACAGGTGGTCCCAGGATAAACTACATGTTTTTTTTTTCTAGGCACTACATACAAATTGATACGAAATCATCATTCCCCACCTTGAAAAAACTTTAGGTACTAAATTTCCTGTAAAAAACTGATTTTTTGCAAAATTAATTTTAAAAAAATGCAAATCTTTGTTGAAGTCTCACATTCCACTGAAGTTATGAGTTGTACAGGGCTAGTTTTATTAATGTGAACCCCTCTGAATCTTTTTTGGCTTCCACCCATTGAAAAAAATTGTATACAGATTTTATACAATTATTTTTCATATAGGTTCCAATCATAGTGACTGTGTTGCAATATCTCTTCAAATATACAGGATATTCGGAAAATATATATACTTTTTGGAACAGAATGCGCTGTATATTTTGATAGATATAAATTCCTTATATCATATATTCAGAATCAGGATGGATCCAAATCAATCAAAATATACAGCGCATTCCATTTTTCTGTATACCCTGTATATTTGGAGAGATATTGCATCATTGCCAATATGAGTGGAATCTGTATAAAAAATTGTATAATATAAGCTCTATTTTTTTAATGAGTATGAAACAAAAAAGATAAAGGTTAATAAAACTAGCCCTGTACAGTAAGCATTAGGAGATTAGGTGGTTTAAAAGGAAAACAATTAGATACTTGTAAATAGCATATATTATAGGTCAGTGAAAAAGGAATTTTCCCTAAATTGATACAGGTTTGAATCAATAGTCTAATTATTATGTCCGATATTATGTAATTTGTAAAACTATAATCACTTGTTACTAGTAAGAGAGGTGTTCCTAAATCTTTATGTTTTTTGGAACGTTATAAATTCATTCATTCATATTGCAGTCTGATGGTGGCCGTTGTGCCGAAACCGGTTACTTTTTGATTGATTTATTTTCATTGAGTATTTAATAAATGTTTTGGGATCTTGTTCAAAAAATAATTTCAATAAAATATCAACATTTGATATAGAAACTCCTTGAAAGTACTGTATCATCAAAATTGGGATAGAGTATTATTTTGATGAGGAATTCTGAAATTCATAATCATGAAACTAGACAATCATCTTGACGTCGCTAGCTCCATACTCGGACAAAGATTAACTCATTCAGGCTCAAATGAATTCAATAAACTATCTGTCAAAAGCAAAAACTGCAGAAATATAGGTATGTATTTTTTCCCTACAAATATTATTCTTTGTTTGCCAATTCATAATTGTTGGTGTATTTTGAATGATGAAATGTTTACCTATAGGTATATAATAGGCAATTTCACTATGATAGAAAATAGCCCTTTTTAGATTCAATTTAATAATTTTTTTCTGGGTCAACCGCAATCGTAAGAAAATTTAAAAAATGCAGTTTGTGTTCTAAATGTTCTAAATCGTGAAAAAAAATTCAAAAGACCATGGTTAAATTCCCTATTATGTACTTCCTTATACCCAGGTCCTATTCTGTCTGGAAGTTATGTGTTCAATAAATAAATAAAATAAGTAACATAGAGTATTCCAAACATTCTCATTTCCTTCAATCCGTACAGGGTGTTGAAGACTCCCACCGAGGAAATATGGCCGGGTGTGTCTTCGTTGCCCGACTACACAGGAACCTTTCCCAATTGGACGAACTACAATCTGCCCAGCCAAGTAAAGAATTTGGACAACGACGGGGTGGATTTGCTCAAGCAAATGCTGGTCTACGACCCTGCCAAGAGGATTTCCGCCAAAAGGGCGGCAGCGCATCCCTATTTCGAGGATGTGGATTTGACGGTCAAACCGGTGTTCTTCGAGAAGGATGGCAAGAGCACTTAACAGAAGGATAATCGAATTTAGTGTTTTATTTATTCAAGGATATTGATCTTATGGATCACTTGTGTTTTATTTTAGTTGGGCGTTTTTTCAATGGATATTTTTTACTTTTGATAAATAACAGTGATTGCGTTGATATGCAGTTTCATTCATTCATTCATCGGTTCTCAAAAATATCGTTTCTTTGGTTACTTTTTATATTCCGCGTCGACCTTCTACTTTTAAAGTGCATTCGTTCTAGCAATAATAATCATTTGAAATTAAACTTCCCAGGCGCGTTTTTTACTTCAATGTGATAAATTTTGATATACTAGACGACGATTTTGTTCGGAAATTCGATGTTTTAACTCTGGAACTACATTATACCGGGTGACAGGAGACATGTAGCAGCCTGTAATTTTTTATTTGAAGAGATAAAATTTTTATTTTTTCAGGGGGTATATAATGAATGGTAGCGCACTTTACGAACTTAACAACAAATTTTTTCAACCACCTGTTTGACCGGAAGTGACCCCAACTTTTTTTTCAAATGTCACCCTGTACATTTCTTCAGTCTTTCTTTTTTGCCTTGAAATTCTCTATCCAACCATGTATCACAAAGTGGCATTCATTTCTTGCTGTTGAATTGCAGCGAATTGAGAAATGAATGCCACTTTGTGATACATGGTTGGATAGAGAATTTTAAGGCGACAAAGATAGACTGAAGAAATGTACAGGGTGACATTTAAATAAAAAAAGTTGGGGGTCACTTCCGGTCAAACAGGTGGTTGAAAAAAATTGTCGTTAGTTAGTAAAGTGCGCTACCATTCATTATATACCCCCTGTAAATTTCAATATTTTATCTTCTCAAATAAAAAAACTACAGGCTGCTACATGTCTCCTGTGTCACCCGGTATATTTTTATAGAATTTGTTGGACATGAACAAGATGAAAAATTGATGGCAAGAGTACTCAGCAGGACAATTAGATGAATTTAGTGTTTTATTTATTCAAGTATTTCAATCATTCAGATCATTTGTGTTTTTTATTAGTTAAGCGTTTTTTCAATGGATATTTTTTACTTTTGATAAATAACAGTGATATCGTTGATATGCAGTTTCATTTATTCATTGGTTCAATAATCCTGGTTCATCTTTGGTAGAAGTCCATATTGCTCAAAGTGAAATATTTCACAGGAAGGAAGGAGCATTCCTTCCTGTGGAATCATGGTTCAGTCCCCACGTTCATTTCAAATAAAACTCCCCAGACGCGTTTTTCACTTCAAATTGACCGTTTTCGATACATTCTGATATTCAAGTCGACGATTTTGTTCGGAAATTCGATGTTTTATCTCTGGAACTACATTATACAAGGTGATTCTAGAATAGGTGGTCTAACTTTGGGAGTATACAGTGTGTCCCACTTACCATGCTCACCATGGGTATCTTTTTAACGGTGAGAGATACAAAGTCGGTTAAATGACACCAAATGTGGAGTTTGTCAAGGCCAACTATAATGTGGAAAAATATTTCGATAAAATCTATTCGTTTTTGTTTTATACGCAAAAAACAGATTTTGATCATTTTCATGTCTCCTCCGTAACTTCTTTATTCATGGAAATATTCAAATAGGAATTTCACATCCACATGGCAGTTTTTCAAAGTGATTTCGAGGAAAATATGAAATTCATACCAACTCTTCTATAATTTGAGATATCAGCACCAACTTTAGTTTTTCAAATGTAGGTCATAGCTCACTATGACTTAGTTACAAATAACTTTTTTTCCTCTTACAGATGATATATCACAGTAATATTTTTGTGTTGATAACAACGGAGTTATCGTCATTTATAAAAAAAAAAAGAAATTATTCGGAAGGTGCCATCTTGAATTTATAAATTTTAACAGAAAAATCATGATCCCCGACCTTAAAAACCCCCACTTACCATTTTTGAATGGAATCGGACCAAATCTTGTCCGCCATCTTGGAGCAGCCATTTTTTTCAATTTCAACAAAAATTCCATAATGTATTGTCACCGAAACTATGAACACCTGCCAAATTTCAAGTTAATTGGAGTTATAGAATTTTTGTGAAATTAAAAAAAATGGCTGCTCCAAGATGGCGGACAAGATTTGGTCCGATTCCATTCAAAATTGGTAAGTGGGAATTTTTGATGTCGGAGATCATGATTTTTTTGTTCAAATTGATAAATTCAAGATGGTGGCTTCCAAATAATTTTTTGTTTTTTTATAAATGACGATAACTGACGTTGTTATCAACAGAAAACTATGACTAGGACATATCATCTTTGAGAGGAAAAAAAGTTATTTGTAACTAAGTCATAGTGAGCTATGACCTAGATTTGAAAAACTAAAGTTGTTGCTGATATCTCAAATTCTAGAAGAGTTGGTATAAATTTCATATTTTTTTCGAAATCACTGAAAAATTGCCATGAGAATGTGAAATTCCTATTTGAATATTTTCATAAATACAGAAGTTACGGAGGAGACATGAAAATGATCAAAATCTGTTTTTTGCGTATAAAACAAAAACGAATAGATTTTACTAAAATATTTTTTCACATTATAGTTGGCCTTGACAAACTCCACATTTGGTGTCATTTAACCGACCTCGTATCTCTCACCGTTAAGAAGATACCCATGGTGAGCATGGTAAGTGGGACACATTGTATAGAGTGAGTGAAATAATTACGAAAACCTCGGTAACATTTTTTTCTGAAGTGCCCTCCAAGAAAGATACAGCCCCTCAGGGCCTCGGAGAATGATTTTAAATTATTATCTCCAACACCTTGTATGATGTAAATCTAAAATTTTGTTCATTCACTAACTATTCAGTGCCGGTTCGAATGGAGTTAAAATCACCTCAACATTAAATACGGGGGTGTGTCAAAATAGGGAGGTAGGGGGTAAAAATAACCCCAACTTTATTGTTCGTCGCAATTTCAGTTTTTTTTAAAAGGAAATTATGAAATCTCAGGGCTATCAACATAAAAAAGGAGCTCTTGTTGAATCTCCATAAAATGAACCATCAGGGAATAAAATTTATTTTTCCAAGATTTCATTTAAATTGCAATTTTGGTGTGCACTTATAAGTTTAATTATCTAGTTCAAATCTTCCAACTGAATTTCTACTTACTTCTAATCGTCTGATCAACTTGGAATCTGGCAGATGACAGTTGACAACGCATTATGGACTTTTTAAAAAAATATGGCGGCTCAAATGTGGCTGTCCAGATTTGTGATTATGGTCCGATTCGATTCAAAATTGGTTTGTAAGGGTTTTTGGGGTAGTACATTTTGAATTCGTTGTCGGAATTCATGAATTAAAAATAGACGACGAGTTTCGTGATTATGTTCTGATCCTATTGAAAATACTGAAATAAAATAAAAACAAGTTTTTATTATTTTAACTATTTTTTTCTACCTTATTTTATTATATTTTCATACAACATAACTCCAACAAAATGGAACGTAGAATTTAACACTGAGTTAGAGCGCATAGCAGGAATGTAAGAGAGGGATGATGAAGTTTTTGATTAGTGAGATTCTGGAGAGAGGCAAGCTCTATCATGATGAAATAGTGAGAGATCCGCAACATTTCTTCAGCGTAATAAGAATTTTCTAATGACTTGCTGGTTAATCATCATTTCACTCCTCAAAGAGTCCTCCATTTACTGCTATGCTCTCTAACTCAGGATTAAATTCTACGTTTCATTTCGTTGGGGTTATGTTGAACTGAAATGTAATAATATAAGGTAGAAAAAATCAGTGACAATAATGTTTCTATTGAAATGCTTCAGGAAGTGGAAGAAGATTTCTTCATATATGTAAGCTATCGAATACCTTACTCACAGAATAACTTACGTGAGATATCCAAAAGCATTTTTCTCTCATTTTCAGAGCATTTGAATAAAGGCTTGTCTTTGTTCACATTATTTCATCTTCAATTCTTTATTTCAATAGTAGAAGTAATAAAAGCTTGTTTTCAACAATATTTTTTATTTTATTTTTAATAGGATCAGTCCATGATAACAAAACTCGTCGGCTATTTTGATTTCACGAATTCCGACAACAAATTCTAAATTTCCAACCCCAAAAACCCTCACATACTAATTTTGAATCGAATCAAACCATATTAATCACAAATCTGGTCAGCCACATTGGAGCCGCCATAACGCATTGTCAACTGTCATCTGCCAGATTCTAAGTTGATCAGACGATTAGCAGTAGGTAAAAATTCAGTTGCGAGATTTGACCAAATAATTCAACTTAAGTACATATCAAAATCGCAATTTAAATGAAATCTTGAAAAAATATATAAATTTTATTCGCTAATAGTTCATTTTATCGAGATGCAACAAGAGTACCTTTTCTATGTAAATAGGCATGAGATTTCATAATTTCATGTCAAAAAACTGAAATTGCGATGAACAAAAAAGTTGGGGTTATTTTTACCCCCTACCTCCCTATTTTGACACACCCCTGTATTTAATTTTGAGGTGATTTGAACTCCATTCGAACCGGCACTGAATAGTAAGTGGATGGGCAAAATTTCAGATTTTCATTATACAAGGTGTTGGAGATGATAATACAAAATCATTTTCCGAGGCCCCCCTTTGAGGAGCTGTATTTTTCTTGGGAGTCACTTCAGAAAAACATGTTACGGAGGTTTTCGTAACTATTTCACCCATTATATGCTCCCAAAGTTTGACCACCTATTTTAGAATCACCTTGTATATTTGTATGAAACTTGGTGGACATAAACAAGGTGAAAAATGTTGTGTAAAGAAGATGGCAAGAGTACTCAGCAGGACAATTATTTGAATTTAGTGTTTTATTTATTCAAGTATTTCAATCGTTCAGATTATTTGTGTTTTTGTATATATTTTTTGATTTTGATTAAGTTGAATTGCGTTTTCATTCATTCATTCATTGGTTCTCAAAAATATCGATGCTTTGGTTATTTTTTATTTAGCGTCGACCTTCTACTTCCTAAGTGCATTCGTTCTAAAGGGCTTTCACACAGGGTTGATAGTGACGTCAATATGTCATCACATACAGTGTTGCCAGTTGAAAGGAAATGGCTGAATGACCAACCGCCCGAATATGGATATGTCTAGTGTTACGATCGTCGGACGTTATAATGTTTTTTGAAACCAACTCAAAAGCCGTCCATTCATGTTTCAAAATCAGCACTTGAAGTTGATAAATGAACTTCAATATTTTTATTTAATGAACCATGAACCTAAACAATAAACTGAGTATGGAATTTAATGATAATGAAATTCTTATAAAGAATAATAACTTGAAGAATGATTTATTATATAACATCAACAAACAATCACAGATATTGACATTAAAAATAACTTACTTTTCTACCAGTACCAATACACAATTATGTCTTGAATTCATTTTTTTAAATAAAACTGATCAGTATTCACATTCACTGAGTGAAAATAATAAAAACTTCGAATTCAATTTTGAGGTTATCTAATCGTTTTGAATGTTTTTAAATTACTATAAATTGGTGAAATGATATTGGATCAATTGATTTTATTTCGTGGTAATATAAATAGTGGTGCATCTACTTATATTGAAAATTATGAAATAGACAGCAACAGTTGTTCTTACTTCTTCTCAATATAATTCAAGAGGAAAACCCAAAAAAACTTATGAAACCACTATGTCATTACAATAAACTAATACTATATAATACAATTTTCTAACCCTAATCTACAGATATAATCTTACACTAAATAATACAATTTTCTAACCCCAATATATAGCAGCATATACCACCATCTTCTGCGCCTCCGCACTCAATGGTTTAGGCATTTTGAATAAATCGAATTTCACCTATGATCCACAAATAAATCACAAACAATTCCTTGAAAGTACACATTGTCAGTAATGAATGATTCCCAGAGATCAGCTGATCACAACCAATCGCTTCTAGAAATGTCAAATAAATCTGCCATCGGTGTACAGTTTTGCCAACTTAAATCAATAACGCGGTTCGACCATTTCGAAAGTTACTAGTATATTTCGATGTGCAGTTTTGGCACGACATTGTTGCCAAGTATTGCGCAACTATCAACCCAGCGTAAAAGCCCTTTAGTAATAGTCATGGTTGAGACCCGGCGTTCATTACAAATAAAACTTCCCAGACGCGTTTTTCACTTCAACGTGACCGATTTCGATACATTCTGATATTCAAGGCGACGACTTTTCTTTTGAACTTTTCTGTAAGACCAATGCTGAGATGGCTATTGAGTAAAATATAAACAATCGCCCTGTATGTACATACATACCAACGAAGTTCAGGGTGGGCAAAATTGTGCGTTTTAACGGGATATCTCAATTACCCAGGAATTTATCGAAAAACCTATACACATGTTACTGGTTTGATTTCAGAGAAACCTAATATGGCGCAATTGGAATTTCGATATCTTCATTCGTTTCAGAAATACAGGGAGGCATTGACAAATTGCCAATTTCACTTTATTTTCTGAGCCACTCTATGGTGGTTGATATCGAAAAGTTTCGATCGTTCATCCATAGAGTATGATGCGAACAATCCATTGCCATCATTAGAAATGTTATACAGGGTGCCATTAAAAAGGAACGGCAGCCAATATCATTTTTTCCTATAAAACAGCCCGTATATTTTGGCACAGTTGGATAGTCCCAAGCTTTCCGATTACAAATACATAATATGTAAACCTATCTTTTTTTCCCCACAATTTATGAAATATCCGCGGAAATATATTCAGTGTGTGACATTTTTCATGGTTGCACTTCTGTATCTTCCGTAATAATCATTGAGGTTGGATTCATAAATTTGCAAATTCGAGAGAGATTCCAATGATACACTCAAGGACCAAGTGGGACCATCCCAAGTGATAACCAGTGGCGGCTCGTGACTCATGACAGAGGAGACTGAATGATATGAGATTTATTGTGAAAAACAACTCTACTCACCCAAATTAATAGCTTTAATGGAATTCTGTTTTTCAAATCATATCCTAATCGCCCCCAACATGATGACTTATCGGTTGAAAATAATACGCAGATCCCTCAGATCCCGTCATTCAGATATATTTCTTATAATTATCAGAATTGAACGAACGATTTTGTTTGTTACCTGTTACAATCAGATTTTTTAATTCCGGTGTCGGACGTTTGTTTTTCACAATCAATTTATCTTCATAAGACAAAGCACTGAATGGGTTCACCAAAAAGTATTCCACTAAATCGCAATCGTTTAAAACACTTATTTTTCAGAAATTTATACAGCCCCTAACCATTTAACTAACATACACATAAACAATGCACTCGCGTTTGTCCGCAATTCGCGAAGCGATACGACAAACACGTGCTATTCAGGCATTTGCATTGCGCGCGTAGGTTCGGCAATGTGAAGGAGTCTAGCCTCCTATAGATGTTGCCAAGTTGAATATTTTACGCGTGATTTGCAGACTTCAACGTGTGATGCGTGGGCAAGCACTGTTGCCAATTCAAAAATATTTAACTAAAAACAGAAAATAAAATCAAAATTCATGTATTTTGGTGTCCTTTCAATGAGAAAATATAAATAATATTAGTTTAAGGGAAATCTCTGATGAGGCTCAGCCTCCGTTGCCTCCTCTGAGGAGCCGCCACTGGACTGATAACACTGCTCGCCAGCAGTTATGGAATTACCGACATTTCTGGAAAATAATATCATGAGGTAGAATATAGGTTGAAAATGACACTCTGTATATATTAACCAACAGAAGAAAATAAATATCAATAAAAATTCAATTTAAATATTCTATTTCCAGACAAATGATTATTTGGTATGAAATAAAATTAGAAATTATTCGATTTGATATCATTGTTATCAACTCATTAAAACTATTTAAGACACAGAAATAAGACAAATAATTTACTCAATTGGGAAATTAGTAGGCTATTTTGAATAAAAAAATTGACATATAAGGATGAGTCAAGAGGAACTGTACTTACTCTCACCACCAATAGTGGCCCCTGAGAGGAATACCTAATATCCATCATAATGTCCACGTGCAGGTTAGCCTTTGTGGATCTACTCTGTATTTATTTACTTCCAGAAACTGCCAAATGCCATGTTATATATAAAATTTCAAGTGAGATATAATTGGAAGAAATGTGAATGTATGATATCATATTTATTATGTGTGGTGGATTAATATTATTATTATTATTATTATTATTATTATGTGTCTTCTTCACTTCTATTCCAATATACAGGGTGTTTCCTAACTACGGTTCCTAACTACAGGGGGTGATTTGTTAGGTCATTTCAAGAAGAAAAGTTCCTATGAACATATTATGTCCGGAGTTGTGAGATACAGGGCGTTGAAATTAAAGAAGACAAACGATAATTATAAAATATCATGAATATTCTGGAACCGATTTGATTGAAATTTGGTACCTACTTTTATTTGTCAAATTTTCTAAAATTTCAGCATATCAAGTGTCAATTAAATTTTTGGCGGAAATAATGAAAAACTCATTCCTCCAATGCAGGTGTTCATGATATGCAATACAGTGGCTCTGATTTTTTTTCTCGAAAACGAAGCTGGATATGAAGAGAATGCAAGAGACCAAAAAGTTGAATTTTGAGTTGCTCAATCTGAACAAAATGAAAATTTACCAAAAAAAGTCAGTGGCGTACTTTTTTTCACAATATTGTTGGTTGTGGTGCCCACTGAGACGCCACTGGCCCCAATAATTTCAATCTGAATAGGTCTAAATAAGCGCCTTATTCAACTGAAAGTACCAAATTTCAACCAAATCGGTTCGAGGATATTCATGATATTTTATAATTACCGTTTTTTTTCATTAATTTCAACGCCCTGTATCTCAGAAACGAAGCAACTCCGGACATATGTTAATAGGAACTTTTCTTCCTTAAATGACCTAACGAACCACCTGTTAGGAAACACCCTGTATAGGGTGAATTATGATATTTGGCAAAAACATATTTTGGTCATAACTTTCCAACAGCTTCTTCAATTCATCTGATTTGTTCATGGAATATTTTGCTACTACCCTCTAATCGACTGACTTATTCAGAATCAAAAAAATCCAGGACCGTTCTTGGAAAATTTTGATAGTTCAGTTTATAGCAAAAAGTTCATCCTGTGTATCGTTTTTGTAATCTGAGACAGAAAATTTTCAACATCAAGAATAAAATATTTCAAATTTTCCTCACACTGTAGTTTGAAAAAAACTAAATTTTATGAAAAAACGAAAATTCGTCAAAACATGTATTTATTTGGAAATTGATACTTCGCAATCCATATATTTTACGAATAAAAGTGAGACTTATATTTTCAATACTTCAGCTCAATGGAAATCAACATATCACTTTATTTCCATCCTCGATTTAGTGATTCAATTTCAATTCAATTCAAAAAAAGATGATGTGTTGTCACATTATCAAGCGTTTATTCAATAAATTCCACATCGAAAAGACAACTCACAAACTAGGAAAATCGGTGCTTCATCTGCTTGGCGATCTCCCTTTGCACGCTCTGCTGATCCTGCGCCTTGCTGATCCGCTCCATCAGCTCGTGGTTGTAGGTGCTGTGCAGCATCAGAGCTAGCACCCCAGCTCGGTTCGCCATGCTCGTCCTGATCTGGCGCTCCTTCTCCAACAGCTCGTCCATCTTGAGCCATTGGCGCACCCGCTCCAAGTCGATCTGGAAACGGTGAGAAATTGCTGTTGTAGTTGTTGTTCTTTATTACCCCAAGAAACAGCTTCGTTTATAATAGCGATATATAAACATATGATATATAAACTACTCAACACTAATTTCGTCGCACACCAAAATGTCGCCCCTGTTATAATGTGAATAACTTTTTTCAGTTTGGAACAATTTGAATTTGGTTCACACGGTTCGATAGCCCAGTCCTTCAGCTATAATCTGGTACTTCATTGAAACATAAGGATATTCACATAAAATCTCTACATGGTGTTTTCCGACACTGTGCAAAATTTCGGAATATTCAAGATGCTCTCAAATGGTTGAAAAAAATTGTTTCCCAACTTCGACAACAGAGGCATGAAGATGATCTCATTACCTCGAGATATTTCGCGAATCAACTTCCTATCTCTCTTATTTACAGAGTGATCTCAAAAAATCAACTTTTTGGTTTTGCAGCCATAACTTTTTTCCACGTCAACCGATTTTGGAAATCTTAGGCTCATTTTGAAGATAAAACTTCAGATGAAGAGATCTGAATATCAGAATTGACTCAAGATGGCTATCAAAGATCTAGAGTTTTCTTGAAAGTGACCCAAATCTGGAACGCCCTCCGAATCTCGGTTGGGAGGAGAATTGAATAAAAATCAACTTGTTCTCGGAAAAACAATTCATTCTGGATGCGTCCATATTTTCCTCGCTCTCAGTACTCAAGAATGTGCGTGAGAAAACACAATTGAAACATGTTCTTGCAAAAACATCAGACCATTTCTCCTCTGTAATGCATGGCCCGTAACCAACGTTACAAGAATCACAGTAAGTGACTGACAAGTCAGGTTAGACGTCGTTCTCGAATCATAAACAGATTTTGATAGTTTCGATGCCGCATCTAACGCTCGACCAGTTGGAACTGATTCCACAAATGAGGGAACAAATCTTCCCTCCAAATCGCGGATCTGCTAAACACGACAGTCCGATCCATTCAAAGGGCTTATCTCCGAGCTAATGCTGGGAATATTTTGTACCATTCGAGGAGGCCATGAAGGAGAACAACAAAGAAAACCACTCCTGCTCAAGACCGCCTCATTGGGAGAATTGTACGGCGAACCCGAACTTCAACTGCTTCCAAAAACTACTGATGAACAAGTAATGTCAATATACAGGGTGTTTCAGTTTTTTGTAGCAGGACTAACAGCTTGAAGAAGACATTTTTTTAAGATGAAAATCTCATACAAACATATATGCGTGAGAGCTTCGTTTCCGATTTACAGGGTGTCAGAGTTTCAGATTTTTTTCATGTTTTGTTTTTTAATTATAATGGTGTTCAAAAAAATCAATTTAATTCTGCAATTGAATTTCATTTGGTATGGAAGCTTTCGGTCATTCTATTTTCCAATAAAATGTTTAAGAAGTGTCAAATAAGTGTGTTTGAGAAATAACGGTTTTATAACAAGTAATTTATTTTTGGCATATATCTCGAGATCCATACAGTTTTCGAAAAATTTACATGGGGGCAAAAAGTTTTCAAATTGAAAGGACAATCTGAATCTATGTCCCATTGAAAGAAGAGACGGCAGGCAAAAAAGTTCTACAGGGTTAAATTGGGTACGACCCTTAAAGTCTATCACCCTGTAGGTATTCAAAAGTGCTCAATAGCCTAAAATATTGAATTTTCGAAGTGTATTAGGTATACCAAATTTCAATCATTTATTCTGAAAATTGTAGGAGAAAATTAAAAAAACATTGAAAGAAATCTGGAACTTTGACACCCTGTGAATCGGAAACGAAGCTCCCACGCATATATGTTTGTAGGAGATTTTCATCTTGAAAAAATGTCTTCTCCAAGCTGTTATAGATAGATAGATAGATAGAAAATTTAATCCATTAAATGAGCTCAATAACATAGCTATTGGACAGGTCAAAGGCTAAAACTAATTAAAATTAAATATAACAAATAATACAATTAACACCAGGTACACAAATTCATCACATGTAAACTTTACTACACAAGACTATTTAAAAAAAAAGGAAAAGCTAACACACTTCTGAATTCATTTAAAATATTCATAAAATTCAGCTATTGTGTATGGGCTAATTTCTAAAAGTAACTTACATAACATTTTCTTGAAGCATTGAACTGAGTTGATATTCTTCAAGGCATCGGGAAGAACGTTATATAATCTCAGTCCCAGAATTTTATATGACTTCATACAAAGTGTGAGGTGTGTGTTAGGGATATGAAAATCATTTCTTGTTCTCGTATTATGTTCGTGATAGGATCGATTTCTTGTAAAAGAATTTCTATTCTTATGAACATAAACTACGAGTTCCAGAATAAAAAGTCCAACCAGTGGTAAAATTTCAAGTTTTTTGAAGAGGCTACGACATGAGAATGTAGATGATACTCCTGCAATCGATCTAATGATCCTTTTTTGAGAAATGAATACGTCCTGTACGCCTGTTGAGTTTCCCCATAACATTATACCATATGATAATCTAGACTGAATCTGACCAAAGTAATATTGTTTCAGACCTCGATTATCCAAAACATTTCTGAGAACCCTGATTTGGTAACATTTAGAATTCATTGATTTGCTCAGCTTACTGCAGTGAATACTAAAAGATATATTGCTGTTCATGGTTATACCTGTTAAAGTCCTGCTACAAAAAACTGAAACACCCTGTATAACATGAAAATTAAAACAAATCAATCCAACTATTCAAATGAGAAACAATAAACTGTTGCTGGCCATGATTATTCAAAAACAAGTTATTCATCCCGAGAATAACGAATGATAAACAGATCAAGCAAGTATATGAATCTTGAAGGCTTCCCTGATCAAAATATAAATACTTAACTATAATAAGGTGTATTTATATCTCCAGCATGGGTATGAAATGCCAAATCTGCCGAAATCGGAAAAAAATCAGGTATGCGTCCAAACCCAAATAACCAACCGTAACAATGTTGTTTATTCGTGATGACATCTAGTACACCCTTTTTAGTAGAACTTTAGCTCCTAGGAACTAAATGTGTAGCCTAACAACATACCTTCTTTTGTGTCAGTAATAAAAACGTCAAATCAAGAGCTAATTTTGGCATTGAAATGAATGACTTTTGTGTCGGTTGCAGAAAAAAACAATCTTTAGATGAACAATTTTTCCAGGCTGTGTTGAAGTTTCTAGTATAATTTTTAATTTTCTTCGACAATCTGGCAGATAAGTTTTGCGATACTTTATATTTATAAAATATATGGAATATGGAAATATTTATTTGTCCTGTATTGACATTATGCAGATTTAATGAAAATGAAAGTACATATTTCATGAATATACAAAGAAATAGTCTCAATACATAGTATTTCACAAACAATTCTCTACAAGAGTAGGTTGAAGGAACGCCTGCCATTATTCTCATGAAAAATCGATGTATCATAATAGGCGAGAACACAATAGCACGAATTCAGTTCAAATGTGCATAAGAAATAAATATAACATTGAAATAATGTGTACCAGTAGTTTTTTCAACAATAAATGCTGTCATTATCCAAAGAACGCGTTTTCAAAACCATACAAATTTGTGGACCATTCAAAAAACCAATAATGGCGGATACGTGATGACGTAACAAGTATTGGCGTGCATTTGGCAACGCTGTACTGTACCTCCAAAATATTCTAACATATTTCCTAACCTAAGAAACCAAACTCCTAAACATCAAAACATCAGAGTTTTTCTGTGATTTTTTATTTGCTTTTTGCTTAATATTTTCTTGTGTAATCAAAATATTCAAATCATTGTGACTATTATTGTGACATAGTCTGATGGTTCATGTTTAATGATTGGAGATATGAAGCCAGTATTCGAAAAAGCAATCACAATCTTCCAGTAGTTGATTCAACTATGGTTTCTGAATTCTGCAAGTTCAAATAACTGGCATGAGCTGTTTCATAAAGGTGAAGATTAATCCAGAACATAAAGTTCGTCCTACACCATAAAGGGTTGAGGCTGAGATTCATGAAGCTGAAGAAACTGTAGTCTGGATTGTGCAGTTTCAAAAGGTAAAAGGTACATAAATTCTTGACTTTTTTGTAAACGATATTCTTTCATATTCTTAGGTAGATGTAAACACAGTGTGGCTTTCTTATTATGGTTACATGGAAGAACAGAAGAACCCTCTGTACCTTCTATGGAGTGTTACTGAAAAGTGTCCAACTCAGTGTCCAAAACTACCAAATTTTTGAGCTTCCTATCAACATTCATGCCACTTGTAGAATTAGCACCAAAACAAGTTCCTACCCTCCCAGTGGTTCCATCAAAATTTCTTGAAGAAGTTTTTCAAGTAGATGGAAAACATGGATGCCAAGGATAACTGTTTTTGAAAGAGTTTGATTCTGATTCATAAGCTAATTATTTATTTTGTCCAGAAAACATTCATCCAATTTGTCTCCTAGGGGATTCCAAGACTTCATTCATCAGAATATCATCAGTGACAGTGATTGTGAATTGGTGCAAGATATAAAAGTGAATCAAAACAAATCATCATTATCAGCATGGTTTGAAGTTTGCTATGGAAGAATTACTGCTTCAAAGCTATGAGGCACAAAGTGCAAGACAATCGAAGGTACATTAGATGAGCAGGAGAATTTTGAGAATAATGGTAGTTTTCAGTTACTTGAAGTGTCATATGACCCTATATTCCTTTAGAAAATTATAAAAGATGCTTAAATTGTTGACAAACTGTTAATTCCACCCATTTATTAAAATTATAAAATATCTGCACTACAGTACTTGTTTTCTTCTCTTATTTCAAAATTGGACTCATTTAGAGCTCACCAGTGTCTTATAAATAACATATTTCATCATACACAACTTCAAAATCCCTTCTCATATTGATCATACACTATTCCTTCACAAACTGGAGATGGTATAGGTATATGAAATTCATGTTTACTTCTTGTCGAACAACCTAGTTCATTCATATTTTATTGTCAGTGGAATATTGGTAAGAAAGACCAATACCTATCATTACACCAAAAAAGTAATGAAAGTAGTAAGAAAAAAATCCAGTAAGTATAAACCAAGAAAGCACTGGCATATCTAGAAATGATGGAAGATGCAACATCAATTCTCAATGCAAAAAACAAAATCATACAAGCCAAAATTACTAGATAGGTATTGTCACTATTTCATGTAGGGAAAATTTGTCAAAAATGTAAACAAATAGGTAGTACACAGAAATTATCAAATGCCCCCATCTTCAAAATGAAGCAAGAATGCTCAAGAATGTTGTTGGAAATTTTCATTTATTGTCCACTTTATGCAGTAGATATAATTAGAACAGTTAAATATTATTAGACCTAATAGATATATTTCATTTCTAGAATGAATATAGATGTAGAACATGGAAATATTATATCAATATCTTGTCCAGATCATCACAGTTTTCAAGAAAACAAATAAACTTAATCATGATGGTAAAAATCACAAACATATTTGTATATCAATCAGCAACAGTCCTGAGTCATTTTATCACAAATCACAATATGTTATGGTACTGTCAATTTGGTTCTGGTTCATAGTATTTGATGTCAGTCTCTTCCATGACAGGTTCCTTTTCAGGTTCTTCAAGAAAACTTTCTTCAACTAAAACACTCACTGGTACTTCCAAGAATTTTCCTCAAGGAGAGTCAATATTATATTATCTCCCAAATTCTCAAGGGATTTTTGAGATTAGGATTTTGATGGGTGTTTTCTCAGTTTTGGATGTTTAATGAATATGGAATCACATCTTCAGGCATATAAACTCTGGATCCAATCCGATCCAATTCCACCCAGTTCAACATGTTATATTCAAGCTAGAACAAAATGAGTATGATCAATCCATATTGAAGAAAAAATTCTACTCACATCAAAACGATCCTCACAGCAAAATATATCATTTGATTCCAGTATGGTTTATCCCTCGGTTTATCCATATACTTTGTTCAGTGTTGATTAAGCAGGATGGAACCAAGTTTGTGGCATTTCCTTACAGCCACTGCCATCCCAGAAATGTGAATCAACGTTGATGAGAAAAAATAAATAATTCGATGGCAGGATTAAAAGTAATATTGGCCGACAAAAACAAATAAACAATAAAATAAAATAACAACTGACAGTAGTGACAGATGAACGAATCGTCAACTGTCCACACAGTCAACAGTCCAGAAAGATATCAAGCGACGTTGCCGGATCACCGTCTAATACTTGTCACGTCACATTAACGCGCGATATTCCAGCTCGTTTGAACGGGATCAATACTTTGCAAATTTTTTGTGCAAAAACTACTTCGAATAAAAATCTGAAAAAAATACCTGAGGCTTTTATCGTCATACTAAAGGCCATGGTATTTTTTCCAGAAATTCGTGTTCTCGCCTATTACATAACGCGCCGACTGTAAATGGAAATATGACCTGAAATTATTGTTTTAGTCATTGAATAATGTGTGAAATAATCTCAGCAAATACAACTCGTTTTATCGATGATTATCGAAAATCACACTCTCTCGAAACAAATTATGTTGCTGCAAAGCAAAATCGAAGGGATTTGTATTTCGACAATCATCACTACACTTGTATTACATACGAAGACTTAACAGACAGTATTGAGACTCACTTCGGCTCTCCTCAGCTTCTCCCACACGTAATGCTTCGTACAGGACTTTTTCGACGCGCGACAGAATTCGCCGGTAGAGAGAAACACGTTGGTGACCAGGGGACAGCCGCACACCTCGTGATCGCCTATCTTCGGGTCCTTGCAGTGTTCCGGACACAGCACCCTCAGCCGCTTGCAGTACGTCTTGTTGTTCATGTTGAAGAAGTCGCAGAACATGTTGTTGCCTGCGAGAACATCGGATATTAGGATAATAACCTTGACTATGTACACTGTACAGTCGTATTCAATAAAAAAGCGTACAAGTATCAAAAAGAGAGGATTTCAGGATCCTGGTTCTAGTTGTGTAAAACTGGCTCAGCCAATGCTTGTGTTTTCGAGAACCTATGACAACTTTACTGTCAACATTTGGTAAACAATCATTCCCGATAGCCCGTTTTATGCAGAATAGGATGACGTTAATTCCTCTCTGTAATATACTTGTACGCTTTTTTTTAATGCGACTGTACATTAACAAGATGAACCATCCTTATGAGAGCAATGAAGGTAGAAATTCCATTCAGTAGGTGACGGTATCTATGAGCGACAGATGAACTACTTTTCGTTGAGTAGCGATGGGTGGGGATCGGTAATGCAGAATATAGCCGAAGTTTATTTTAGATGTTTTTATGCAAGGAGGAATGTCGCATCAGGACCGGATAAAAAAATATGTTCATTTAAAAGCCTTCAGAATATCAGTTGGTGAATTTTCTGCTTGCCTATAGATGGACTCCAGCAGATTTTGAGAGTATAGAGAAATCGGCCATACTTTGCTGAGTTTCGCTACAGCCGCCTACGAACCAGCCAAGAACCAAGGCCAAATTTGGCTCCAACATTTTACATGGAAGTAGATCATCTTGTTATGTTGAGCAGCGAAGGATGATAAGGAGTTTGCGGGATAGGGATTGAAACTGTCATGTTTCTTGTTGCTTGCGCATGGAGGGGTTACTTGTAGGCTTAGGCGTAAAAATGTCTACCAATGAGAAACAATAAATGAAGAAACAGCTTTTATCAGTTTCATCTGTCATGTCATCGATTGAAAGGACGGCATCGGGGTTTTGAAATTCCATTCAGTAGGTGACGGTATCTATGAGCGACAGATGAACTACTTTTCGTTGAGTAGCGATGGGTGGAGATCGGTAATGCAGAATATAGCCGAAGTTTATTTTAGATGTTTTTATGCAAGGAGGAATGTCACATCAGGACCGGATAAAAAAATATGTTCATTTAAAAGCCTTCAGAATATCAGTTGGTGAATTTTCTGCTTTCCTATAGATGGACTCCAGCAGATTTTGAGAGTATAGAGAAATCGGCCATACTTTGCTGAGTTTCGCTGCAGCCGCCTACGAACCAGCTGAGAACCAAGGCCAAATTTGGCTCCAACATTTTACATGGAAGTAGATCATCCTGTTATGTTGAGCAGCGAAGGATGATAAGGAGTTTGCGGAAGAGGGATAGCAACTGTCATGTTTCTTGTTGCATGCGCATGGAGGGGTTACTTGTAGGCTTAGGCGTAAAAATGTCTACCAATGAAAAACAAGAAATGAAGAAACAGCTTTTATCAGTTTCATCTGTCATGTCATCGAATGAAAGGACGGCCTCGGGTTTTTGCAGTGTTCCGGCACACTCAGCCGCCTGCAATACGTCTTGTTGTTCGTGTAATAGAAGGCGCAAAACATGTTGTTGCCTGCGAGAACAACAAATCAAAATATAGTCTGATGGAAATCTCGTAGACAAAGCTATAATAAATACATAAAAATACAAATAATATTTCAGTATGGAATCGACATATGTACGATGTACGAAAGTACGAACAAATAACACTATGAGTCTTAACATTTGTCCACTTGCTCACTTACATTCAGAAATCAAAAAATAAATATTAAGAAAGACAACATAATATAAATACATATGGTGCTTTCATAAAGTACTCAATAAATTCATTTTTAGCCAAACGATCTATTTCAGAGGAATCTACTGAATCAGGTCGTTTTTTATTTTCAAATTGCCACATTTATGAGAAAAACTTACATATACAGGGTGGTCCACGTTTGAGTTAAGACGACCACGACATTTTCTTCAAATGGAACACCCTATATATTATTAAATTTTTGGAATCTCCATGCACATCTAAATTCAGAAGTAGGGTTCGTTCGTATACAGTGTGTCCGTTAAATTGAGTTCTCCCGTAAAGTAGTGGATGAATTAATTTTTGTCCATACTATCTATTTCTGAGAAATCTCTTGAAACAGGTCGATTTATATTTTCAGTTTGCCACATCTATGGGAAAGAATTTGAAAAAATTGACGCGGACTTCATAACTCAAACGTGGATCACCCTTTATATATAATGTTTCCTTAGAAATGTGACAAATTGAATGAAATCGATCTGCTTCAGGTGATTCCTCATAAATTAATAGTTAGGCAAAAAATGAATGTATTCAGTACTTTACAAAAACACTCAATTCAACGGACGCACTTTATAGAAACCCATTGTGTGATATATTTTTGAATTCAGCTCTCCATTGAATTTCCAAAAATTCAATAAAATATAGGGGTGTTCAATTTGAAAAAAATTTCGCGGGCGTCATAACTCGAACGTGGATCACCTTGTATATTGATTTTTTTCTTCAAAATATGGGGAATTGAGAATAAAAATCGACTTGTTTCAGGAATTCTCCCAGTAATGAGTAATTTGGCTAAACCTGAATTTATTCAGTACTTTATGAAAGCACTTTATGAAAGCACTGTATGTATATCTATACTGGGTGATTCATTAAGAATGGAAAATCTCTGAACTACAGATAGTAAACACCAACATACGAAGATTTAGCCTCACTTACCTTTTAAGAATGTTGCTAGTTTAGGAGATACAGGGTGTCCAAGGGAAAGATTAGATTTTAAGTTTTTCAAAAACTTTGTTAAGTCTTAACATCATGAACATAAAATTTTGTATTCTCAAGTTTTCTGACATGAGAAATACGAATTTGTTACTTATTTTGTGATTGCTAGTAGAGGGCGCTAGTGGCAATCTGTTTATCCAAAATCTGGAAGCCCGTTCAATTTTACATAAAAAATGTACCCTTTTAAAATTGTCTAGCTTGAACGGGTTTTGCGTTATTCACTTATTTTAATTAAACGCCAACAAGAAACAAAATTTCAAATTGAAAGTTCGACCAAAGTTATGGAGAAATTAGAAATACAATTTTCAACTGCAATATTTTATGTATATGTAACTATTAGAAATAGTTGTGTTCCTGCATATTTCGAAGGTGTTAGTACTAGCAAGAGATTCATTAACCTGGCTGTTGAACGAAGTTACAATAATCTGACAAACTGAAAGTGTTTGAACAATTCTTTCATCCAATCCGTAGTTCATGTGGCATGAAAAAACTCTATAATGAAATAAAATCGCGATAGTTGTAAGGGGATATATAGAAATGTTAGTAGAGTTGATTAGCAGATGCTCAATAAAATTCGTTGTGAACTCAGAGTCTCTTTCTCAGTAAATAGGGGCTTCTCAAGTAGACACTCACCTTCGATCCTGGTCTTGTTGAAGCACTTTTCCATGTGCTTGATGATCCAAAAATTGAGAAATATTTACTTGATATTTATTAAAAATAAAACAGCTGGCAACACAGGAAAGATGATTATGACGCCAGTACTCGATAGACGAGTTTGTCGCCGAACGCTATGTTTGAACGTTCCATGAAATTGTAGGGTATTCAAATGGTGATTTTTGAAGAATTATAGCATATTTTTGTCAAGAAATGGATACATGCATTTTATGTCACTATTAAATTTTATCTATATGCACATTTGAATTGACTTCACGTATTTGTGATCCTGCACATTCTAGATCTACTTGAAGATATAGATTCCCATGACTCCAAGATGAAATTTTTGATGGGATCACCACACAAATTACCACTTTTCCTTACCGCGTTTCCTGATCGATGCAACCTTTCTCTAAAAATAGTCAATCAAATCTACACCAATCTTTCCGTTTAATAGACAGCAATTTTGCACAATATTGAACAGCACATTGCTCCATAATCTGCAACCGTTCCAAGATTTTGAGATGTTTAGGCGTTTGACTAAGATGGATTTATGCAGCAACATTTAACAATTATCAAGTAACACTTATCAATTAACGATTATCAATTAACAAGTGATGAGAATATTGACATTTATGCAAACCAAATTAACAATTAATGAATGAATAGTACGCAAGCGCACATGCCCTAAATCAAGGCTATCAAAGCCATAACCTTACAAATTCGTTGTTACAATTTACATAAGGAGATCAAATTTCAAATTTCAAAATGTTTTCTGATTTGAAAGAGACTGGGTTACTTCCATTCACAATGTTTAATGTTAAAACAAATTTCATAACATCTGTTCGATATCAGGTCTGACATTGGTCTGACCAATCCATGCCTTCTCTACCAGTAGAATAAAACCTGGTTCAATTAAAGTAAGAAAGTTAAAAGTTGGCCAGCTTCTTACTTGTTACTTGTTAATTGATAATTGTTAAATGTCTGCATAAACACCTTCATTGAAAACAGGAGGTTCAACTTTTAATTGCTACTTGTTAAATGATAAATGTTACTTGATAATTGTTGAATGATGCTGCATAAATCCACCTTTACTCACAAGGTATAGACACCTTTGCACTTTAGCTACTAGATGGCGCATCAATATCAGTTTAGTAGACACCCACCTTCGATCCTGGTCTTGAACACAGACCCGAACGACGCCTGCGACTCGTACTTGTTAAAGCACTTCTCCATGTGCTTTATGGCGGTGCGCGAATGGATCTCCAGCCCGCAAGTCACGCAAAACATCGATATCTCCGCATCTTCCTCGTTGTCGTTCTCCTGGTCGGGATCGATCGAGGCGCTTTTGGCCCGCTCGATGATAGAGTCGAGTTCCTTGTGCCGCTTGTCTAACTCTTTCAGGATCTGGTGGACTTCGACTTGCTGCTTTCGAACTTGGTCCAGAGCTGAAAAAACATATAGGTATTAACATTATGAATAACAACGGGTGCCAAGTAGAAGCTAACATATAAAATAAAGGCAGCTCGGTGGTCCAGAGCGTGAAGGCGCTGAGTTCGTATGGGGACTCCCACCGAGACATAGGTTCGAATACTAGTTAGGCCATGGATGTTTGTAATTTTTTTTTGTAATTTTTGTATATCGCTACTTCAAAGTTGTGAACCAACTCCCCAGAAGTCGAAACTTGTGCGGGGTTAGGAAGAGCGGGACCTACAGCTTATAGTGGAATCCGAACCACTTCTAGGGCATCGAGGTGCTGCCAGGATTACAACCATGAATCACACATTTTAAAGAAAAAATGCTCAGCCGATAGCCGGATTCGAACCGACAGTACCTCTGCATCGTGAACGGCTATCTAGCGAATTTCAGCGCATAGACAAACTCGGCCACGGAGCCGGTATGCTTACCTAACCCCGCACAAGTTTCGACTTATGGGGCGTTTGGTCCCAGTGCTGGGACCAACGAGGTAATGCAATTGCAAAAAAAAATTATTATGAACCATATTGTCGGCGACCTCTACACAACCCAGACATAAACAAAAGCAAACTCAATGATCTGGATGAAAAAAAGGGAAGTGGCACGGATGGTATTCCAGTACTCTTCATAAAGAAGTGCGCTGATGGCTTATATGTTCCGTTGGATAAATTGTTCAACTTATCGCTAGAGGAAGGTCATTTTCCAACTTTATGGAAAACTGCATTTCTCGTTCCCATTTTCAAAAACTCAGGAGATCGAGAACAAACTACAAATTACCGAGGTATAAGCAAACTCTGCATTATGGGTAAAGTTTTTGAAAGTCTGGTGTACGACATAATGTTCAACCGATTGAAAGGTGTAATTATCGAAGAACAACATGTTTTTTCGCAAACCGTGCAATTGAGACAAACCTAGAAACGTACACTCAATAAATATGTAATCAGATGGGTGAGCGAGTTCAGGTGGATTTTATCTACACCGACTTCAGTAAAGCATTCGATAAAATCGATCATAACATATTGTTGCTGAAACTTTCTGAAGTTGGTGTACATGGCGGTCTTCTACGATGGTTTTCCTCGTACGTGTTTATCAGATCCCAAATAGTGAACATTAATGGTTACCAGGCTAAAGCCTTCACAGTGACCGCTGGAGTACCATAAGGCTCACATTAAGGTCTTCTGCTATTTTTGATCTTCACTAATGACGTGATCTTCACTAATGACGTGAAAAAGTGATTTGTAAACTCTAAATTAATTTAAGCAGACGATTTCAAAATATTTTCTAAAGCTCTTGAGAACTGTGCAAAACTAAATTCTGTTCTTTCGAGGTTCTCACAATATTGCGAAAGGAATAGATTATTCTTGTACACAAAAAACTTCAAGAATTTTGAATTCAGTTGAAATATGTCTGGCACTGTTTTGAAGAGAGTGGAGGAAATCAAAGATCTAGGGTTAATTCTAGATTCCAAAATGAATTTCAACAAGCATTACATTTATATAATAAGTAAATATAGTAAAATGTTGGGCTTCCTCACTCGAATTTGTAAAGGTTTTAAATCTCATCATCTCTCATCATCTCATCTCAAATCATTGAAAACTCTATACTATCATTTGTTTACAGCAAATTGAATTTTGCGAGTGTGATTTTGAATCCAGGATATAACATATATAAACTAAGAATCGAAAAAGTACAAAATAGGTTCGTAAGATTTCTGAATTTCAAAATAAATGGAACCTACAACTTAGAAACTATTCATCTAGTTCGGCAGTCGTTTGGTATTTTGGAACTTGAAAAACGAAGAATAATCACTGACTTAACTGTCCAACATTATTATCATTTTTCTCTATTCATGTTCCTCCTAGGAATACTCGTAACAATCTCTTTCTCAATATAGATTATCGAAATACAAATTTAGGCCGCAAGTCTCCAATTTGTAGATTAAGCAGTAGTTTTAACAAATATTGAAGTGTTGATATTTACTGTATATCTTTATTCACCTTCAAACAAAAAGTTAAAAAAATATTTTTCACATAAAATTCCAAAATTGTTCAAAATTTTAAATTTCACTATAACGATTATACTTCTACTCATTCGGAAAAATTATCTGTTCAAACGGTAAGGTGACGACCACGATGCGATTTCACACCCATTCAATTATCACCCTGTAGCAATGTTATCTGAAATTACAGGAGTTTCATATTGCCACAACAAACTGTCAAGAGATTAGGCTAATCATTGGTAAAAACCGATTTCAAATTGGTGAGGAAATTCGTAAGTTATTCTACTTTGAATTCAGGCTATATTTTGGAGCACGACTTTATCAATGTTGACCAGTTTAGATAGAACATGGTATTCACTACTAAAATCTTAAAATGAAAATAGTAAATTCAAGATTAATTGATAGAAACATCCTGTAACTCATTTGATTGCCAACGTCACCAATTGTCACTGAGAACTGAAAAGTATCAGGACAAATACGAATTTGCAAAACAAAAAATACATTTTTTATGTTGAAAACGGGAGCAGATTCGTTCCCGAAACGTCCAAAGATAAGTAAAACTTTGATATTTTTTCTATATACCTTCATTTCTCTTCTCCAAACCTTTTTCAATTCAAATTGTCACTGACAAGCTAGTGAATTTTTCTTTCAGGCTCTCTGATAGGAAAATTCTTCAAACGCAGTGACATTTTGGGGCAAATCCTCTGATTTGTCCTAACTACACGTATATTGAAATAGTATTCATATTTTTATTTTATAGAGACGAGGAGAAAATCCCAACAAAATCTGGAATAACGAACGTACCTTTGGTGTTCATCTCCTCGGCCGCCGACGGACTCAGCGCCCACTCCTGCAACCGCTGCGGCAGCACTTGCAGGATCCGCGTCTTCGACAGATTCATGCCGCACTGGTCTGAGCAATACTTCGACCCAAATCGGGCGCTGTTGACGCACTTCGGGCCGTAGCAATGACGTGCGAACTCGGTCTTCAAGTGGGCGTTGGAAGGCTGCTCGCGATCGGAGCTGGAGTCGCGCCTTTTGCGCCTCGCTCTGAAAGATTACTTGGAGTGTTTTTTCTATTTTCGTGTCGATGAAATCATGTTTAGGCTCCTTCACCGTTCTGTTGATGTCACAGAGCCTCAGCCGTCTCGAATAACAAGCGGTGGTAATATATTGGCAACACCGCCCGTGAACCGAAAGTCTTTCTCTTTATTGGGCGACATAGGCAAACAAAAGTACGTTATTACTAACTACGCTAGCTAGCATAACGTCATTTTCTTGCTTTACTAGTCAGTCGCAAGATATAATAAACAACTGACAAGGTCAATTTTACATCGACCATGGAGGACCATTTCGGATAATTATTGGAATATTTTTGTCTTGCTACAATCCCAAATTTATGCTTGGTTGACTAGATTTTTCATGATATCACCTCATTTCTGCAGGTATACGTTCACGCGCATATATGGATTGATAAAAATCTGGTAGTTTTGAAATTTACTATGGGATATCGTCCAGTCTGACTTCATAAAAAATCATAGGTAGGACTCTACCAGTATTTCTTCTTAGAAGCCATTATCTTGTACATATCTCCCTCTTCTTTTTTAAATCACTTCGTATTACAAATACAACACAAAATACTTACGATATACGATAATTTTTCCTTGTAATTTTTCCCATTTTAGAAAACCTACTTAACCAATATTTTTGTTCAAAAATCTTCAATTCGTGTGACAAAGATTGCTCAAACCATTTGAGTCAAACAGGCAAGAATGACACACACATCAAACAAATTCGATCAAATTGTTGGACCGGAAGACACGGCCGTTAGGTAGCACATATCTTATATACAGTGTGTCCCACTTTGAGCAGCACCACCTTGGTATTTTCTTAATCGCTGACAGATTTCAGAAATTTTGTGTTTCAACATGTACTTCTTAATGAGTTCTACATTTCTTAGTATCCAACACTCTGATTGCACTATGATAAATTGAAAATGCCAAGAATCAGTTAGTAATATTAGGAATTTTTCAGTGGAAAACTGACATTCTCAACAAGTTGAGAACTCCCCCAAATACATGTGGTCAAATTTTCATGTTGATATCATATACAGGGCGTTATTTATTGTCAATATTCTTTTAATGTTTGAAAATAATAAAAAAATATAATACCATTATGATTTTATTTAGATACTACATAAAAACACCTGTTTTATACTTTTCTTCATGACTTATACACAGGGTGACGTATGTATTGATATTTCAATTCAATTTTCATATTTTCTGTTTTTTTGCCCAAGGCACGTACTCAACTTGAAAAAGTAATGGTTCAATTTAGTTTAGGTTTCATCATTTGCCGATAAGGCTTCAAGTAGTTATTTCATCACAAATTGCATGATGAAGAAGAAATCATCAAGGTCTTGAAATACCTACCCTTGAGTTCAGGATGACAAGGAATATTTTCTCAAGTTTCACTGATGGTATTACCCCAAAAAATATACCGATCTCATCAATTTTCACTCAAGGAGTTCACAAAATGATGATCAAGTCTGCCGTGGAAACGCAACTTTCAATTATCTTTCTTCAACTATCTTCCGCTCAGGCATAAAAAATAAGGGAGATTAACGCAATAGCTTTTTTCCAATAGCCGTCAGGATGGCTCTATGGAAATTACGCGATATTCACATTTTCAAATAGCTTGACAGATAACGATTTTAGTTGAACGAGCAGGTTTTTATCAAAATGTTTGTAGAGCAATGCCAATGCAATGAAAGCTTACACTCTTGGAAAGAATAAAGATCATTTAAATAATTGGTATACCAGGTCATCATCAAGAGCAGCAGCTATTGAATTCAATAGAGGAGTCATCAAGATCAAGATCGATCCCATCAACCACACTGTGTTGAACTCAAAAAGAAGGGGAAGTGGGCGGCAAAGAAATGATAATAGAGATATTTCAAATTATTTCAATGATAATCCGACAAGTAGTCTTAGGCAGTCCTCTCTTGATCTCGGCATTCCAAAATAAAAAAAAAACTGGAGGCATTTGAGAAATGACAAAGTTATTCCATTTAAACCAAAACTTCTTCACATCCTTGAGAATGGGGATAATATTAGAAGATTGGAATATTGCCTATGGTGTCAAGGAGAATTTCTGAATGATCCAAATGTCCTCGATAACATTTTATTCACAGACGAGGCAACTTTCACGACAAACGGCATAGTTTCCTCACAAAATTCCCGTTATTGGAGCACCGAAAACCCCCACTGGGTGGTAAACGGCAGTATTTTCAAAAAATCAACGTGTGGTGTGGTATTTTAGGGAAACAAATTATAGGCCCTTTTTTCTTTGAAGGCAACATGAATTCAGGAAATTTTCTCAATTTCTTGAATAATCAATTATGGGATGCACTGGAAGACACTCCGATCGAGCTACGGCGGGAAATGCATTTTCAGTTGGATGGTGCAAGCATTCATAATGCTAGCCAAGTGCGCGATTGGTTGGATACGTTCAGGGGGAGATGGATAGGTCGCGATAGCCCAGTTATTCACTGGCCAGCAAGATCGCCAGACCTGACGCCCCTTGATTTATTTTTATGGGGTATCTTAAAGCAGAAAGTTTATAAGTCTAGACCCAGAAGTAGTGAAGAACTGCGAAAAAGAATTTTGGTGGCATGTCATAACATTACTCCTAGTACCTTAAAGAAGGTGGCAACTAATAACAGAAGACGAATTCTCAAATGTACAGAAAATAATGGTGGATTGATCGAGAATACTGAAATTTAGGGAAGAGCAATGATAGAGGGTGTTCACGAGTTGTTAATCATTTCTGTTAATAAGTAGTATTAAAAAAATCACTCTGCTCACAAGTTTTTATTATTATCTTTTAATATTCGGAATAAAAATAGGAACTACCAAATTTGAAACACAAGGAAAGGAAACAAAAGTTGAAAACAAGAAAATTCAATTTGAATTGAAGCAACCATGAGTTATAAAAATATATTCGTAGTTCAAATATCATCCTGTGTATTAGGTCATTATGAAACATGTGTTTTTAAGTAGTAGTAAGTAGTAGTATCAACATGAAAATTTGACCACATGTATTTGAGGGAGTTCTCAACATGTTGAGAATGTCAGTTTTCCGCTGAAAAAATTCCTGATATTACTAACTGATTTTAGGCATTTTCAATTTATCATAGTTGGCTCGTAGTGCAATCAGAGTGTTGGATACTCATAAATGTAGAACTCATTGAGAATTACATGTTGAAAAACAAAATTCTTGAAATCTGTCAGCGATTAAGAAAATACCAAGGTGGTGTTGCTCAAAGTGGGACATACTGTATGTATCTCTATGAAGGAAGCAAGCTAAAGCCAATTCCCACGGGAGGTAATTTTGTTTTCCTCCCGCGGGAGTAAATTGACAGGTTTGCCTTTAAATGAGTTAGCAAACGGTTAATTTCGATGCAGTGAGTAGATAAAAAATATATATCTATTTTTCTGTGACGGGAAAAAAGTTTGGCATTTCATCTCTGTTGGCAGGTTATAAAATGTCACTTTTCATAAATTACTTTTTTCTCGTGGGAAAGAAGTGAGTGCTTTTTTCCCGAATATATATCAAATATATATATATACATTGTTGATGGCTTTTGTTGTGCTATAGTTCCAAAAAATGAGTCAATAATACCGTCTCTGAGAAAGAACTGCAAGTCCTTTTATCTTCCATTCGACTTCGCGGTTACGTTAATTACTAAACAACCACTAAATTCGCAATTTTTTGAAATCAAATCACAGAATTAGACTGACAGAAGTGACATCAGATATTTGATTACTTTAAAAGAATGATAAAGATGCCTACAACGCAGGTGTCCCTACTGTTCAATACTTAAAATTTCACGTCGATAATTTTCAGATTTCAAAATAATGTAATATCTTCTTAATATTGGTTCGTCCTTTCTTCTGTCACAGAAAAAAATAGTGCATTATACACGGGAAAAATATTAGATTTTAGCTCACGATTTTTTGTCTCCCTCCGCTACGCGTCGACAACACAGCCTGGAGCTAAAATCTACTACTTTTTCCATTGTAAAATAAATAACTATTTTTTTCTACTCACTGCATCGAAAGTAGAAGATTTTATTTTTTAGCCAAAAGAATACAAAGATTCCACAGAGGCTTCTCTGCTTGGTAGGGATAATAATACTGTATATACAAATTTACAAATACTCAGTCAAATGGTAATATGGTAATGGTAGTGGTAGAACTCGTCATAAACATAATACATATTATACACATTGTACACTAGAGCAAAACATTTAACATTTAAGGGCAAAGCATTTCCTCACAAAAGCAATTTACATGTTTTGAAAGTAGTTCCTCAGGTTAATTTTAAACAAGTTATTATGATTTTTAATTTCAATGGAAGCTGGTTATAAACAACAGCCCCATTGTACAATATGGATCTTTTCGATAAGTTTGAATTCACTGCAATTGTTTGCTCCCTCATTTGAAGATAAACCTGTCAATTTACTACCACGGGAGGAAATAGTATATTACACACCGAGGTGGGAAGTGATTCATTCCTGGCGTGAGATTAGTTAGTTACCCGAGACGCAAAGCGTCGAGGTTAGCTATAATTTCGAGACAGGAATGAAACTTCCTACCGAGGTTTGTATACGATTTTATTTACAACCATCATATTTCGATCAAAATTAATAAATTTATGTATCGTTCTGAACATACCTGAATTATTACATGAGTGAGGACGGGAAGTGAGGGCGGGAAATAGTGAGGGGCGGGAAGTGAGGGCGGAAAGTAGAGGTGTGTAATGTGACACTTCCCAACCTTTAATCACGTTAGTAATGACAACATTACATTTCGTCGGCGAAACCCGACGTTTTACTGAAATTGAAATTTTAACGACATCTGATGGATTAAATTCATATCTTTTATTTGAAGAAATGGGTATCTTCACGAAATTCAAATTATGTGTATAAAAGGTCATTCAGAAAACCGTGTAAATCCGTACCGACAAGCATGGTAGCATATTGCTTCGTCCTCCTATTTCCATAACTTCTCATTCAAACGCGTTAAATCATACAGGAGGAATTCAACAATTTATCTCGTCTGGCATGTTTTAATGCTCTTCTTGGGTTTCGCCGACGATATATGATTGTATATAAGAAAAAATATCTATTGCCATTCAATCTGAGGATGCTTACCCTGGCAGCGAACTGACGCACACCCGCTGCTTACACCGCTCCTTGGTCTTCGACGAGCCGTGTCTGATCCGCCTCGTACACACGTCGCACCTGCCGCAGTCCTCCGTTCTATAACAGCCGACGCATTCGCCGCACTTCTTGATCTTCTTGTCCGCTACCGAACACACAGGGTTTCAATCTCTGGTAGAAGTCCATGTTTGCTCAAAGTGGAATGGAATTTTTAAAAAGAGAAAGAAAAGGTGGCCAGGTAGCCGTGCGGACAGAGTGTCTATATTCTAATTCGCATTCGCTTGCCGGTCGTGGGTTCGATCCCCGTCGACTGCAGAAATTTTTCTGATGGCCCAAGAAAGTGTTTGGGATCACACGTTAAAAGGTAAGGCCCCCGTCATTCCTTGCTCCCACAAGACTTTCGAAGACTTTTGAGGGTTGTGTTACAGATCATGGAACCATATGCACGCTGTATATAGTTGAATTTTTATTTACTCTGTATGTTTCTAGTTTGATGTGTATTGTCAAGTTTGTCATTAATTAATTCTATAAAAATTCATATCTGATTGAGCTTCTTTTTCTGATTGTACCACGATACATTAGTATTTTCACTATTCTGATCCATATTTCATCCTTCATACGAAGTATTCAATCACCGGGTAGGTGAATTACGAATATTTAACATTTGGCGACCGTGACAGGACCCCCGACTATGGAGAAGGCGAAGAAAGTACTTGCGGTTCAAAGAAGTTCATTTGATCAAGTTTTTTATGACATCATGAATCTATTCAGCGAAACAGATAAGGATAAGATTGGTATATTCAGTAAAATCAACCTCCTAGAACAGAAAATTGAAATTTTGATGGATTTACATAAACAGGTTGTGGATTTTCTGTTAGACGATGAAAATGCCTTGATATCGGAGATTACACTAGCTGATGAATATTCTGCAAAGTATTTCAAAGTGAAACTGATGGCTGAAAATCTTTCTAGTAAGGATTTCATTGCAGACAATATCTCTCAGTGTTCTAGTAACTCCAGAAGAAAGCTCAAATTACCGACCATAGAATTCAAAAAGTTTGGTGGCGAAATAAGAGACTGGCTTTCCTTCTGGAGCCAATTTCAACGAGTTGACGATGATGAAGACATTGCTTTGGAAGATAAGTTTCAGTACTTGATTCAAGCAACCATACCAAATTCGAGAGCTCGTCAGCTTGTGGATAGCTACCCTCCAAGTGCAGAAAATTACCCGAAAGTAATTGAATGCCTGAAAAACAGATTCGGAAGGAAAGATTTTCTCGTAGAATTCTATGTACGTGAGTTGGTGAAGCTAGTGTTGAATAATCTCTCATCCAATAACAATCTCAGCTTTCTTTATGACAAAATGGAATCCCAATTACGAGCCTTGGAGACTCTTGATGTCACCTCAGAAACTTGTGCGGCTATGTTGTATCCCCTGATGGAATCTTGTCTACCTGAAGATCTCATTCGAGTATGGCAGAGGAGTACATTCTACGATACTGATTCTACCCTCAAGAATCGCCTAGATAAATTGATGAATTTTCTTAGGAAGGAAGTTGAAAATGAGGAGAGGATTACTTTGGCAATGTCAGGTTTTGGAATTCAAAACAGATCCAAGAAGAGAGATGATGCTCCCAAACATCATGTTCTGCCAACCGCTTCTGGATTGATTAATAATAATATTCAGAAGAAATGTCACTTTTGTTGTGGTATCCATTTGACTGAACATTGCGTAGAGGCCAAGAAATGGTCTTTATCTGATCGTAAGAAAAAATTGATGGAAAAAGGATGCTGTCATCAATGTTTGAAATATGGACATATTTCTAGAAAATGTCGTGTAAATTTGACATGTACTATTTGTGGTGAGAGACATCATGACATTATGTGTCCGAAACCTGATGAACCAGCATCTAAGTCAACTGTAGTCAATAAGAGTGTAGAGAACAATTTATCCAATAGCTCATATTCTGAAGTTTTTCTGCAAACTCTAGTTGCCAATTTGAATGGTTCCAATAAATCAAGGACAGTTCGAGTGATTATAGATACTGGGTCTCAGCATTCATATATAGCGAAGGCAGTAGCTGAAGAAATGGATTATGATTGTTTGCGGCAAGAAGAAATCATCCATGCCCTCTTTGGTGGTTCGAAAACGAATGCTGTCAAACATAACTGCTATCGTATAAGATTAAGTAACCTGACGAATGATTATGCTTGCAACTTCGAAGCACTTGACCACTCTATCATATGTAGCAATGTAGCATGTGTTCGTAAGGGTCCATGGATTGAAAAGTTACACTCTGTTGGTATTGAAATCACAGATTCACAAGAGGGAGCCATTGATGTTTTAATTGGTGCTGATATAGCCGGCAAATTGTTGACGGGAAACCGTTACGAGTTGGATTGTGGCCTAGTAGCACTAGAAACCCTGTTAGGTTGGACACTGATAGGGAAACTTCAAGACGAAAACAATGAAAAGACCAAACCATCTATGGTGATGTCGATGTTTTCGAAAAACGACTCGATTTCTGATTTATGGAATCTGGATGTGCTTGGTATATCTGATCCTGCAGAGAAGAAAACACAGCAAGAAACCGAAGAATTTGTCATGAATCAATTTTTAAATACGCTCACTAGAGAAAATGATGGCAGATATGAAGTTCATTTGTCTTGGATCGAAGATCACCCTCCCTTGCCAAGTAACTATGGGATAGCCAGAAAACGACTCGATTCCTTGGTGAAGAAACTCAATACCGATGGTTATTACGACCGATATGACCAGGTTTTCAGAGAATGGATGAATGAGGGCATCATCGAAGAAGTTCCTGAGTCAGATTTGATGAAAGAGGGACATTATTTACCTCACCGTCATGTTGTGAATGAAAACAGCGCAACTACCAAGATACGGCCTGTTTTTGATGCTTCTTCGAGAGAGAAAAATCAGCCATCTCTGAACCAGTGTCTAGAGAAAGGCATAAATTTGATTGAGTTGATCCCATCCTTGCTGATCAGATTTCGCATGTCAAAATTTGGACTCATTTCTGACATAAGAAAAGCTTTTCTACAAATAAGCTTAAATGTCAAAGAAAGAGATTTCCTGCGTTTCTTATGGTTTGATCATACAGGAGTGTTAAAAACTTATCGACATGCGAGGGTAGTTTTCGGAGTTACATGCAGTCCATTCTTGTTAGGAGCAGTAATAGAAACACATCTCAAAAATTGCCTCGAAAGTTCAACGAATTATGAAACAAGATTAATAATTATTCAACTACTCAAGAGTTTTTATGTGGACAACTGTGTCACGAGTCTGGATAGTATGGAAGAAATCCAGAATTTCATTGAAGTTTCCACAGAGTTATTTGCCGATGCCAAGTTCGACCTGAGAGGGTGGGAGCATTCAAGTATTGAAGGTAATTTTGAAAACACCAATGTTTCTTCAGTTTTGGGACTTTGCTGGAATAAAAACTCAGATACTTTGCAGTTGAATTCAGAATGGTTTCAAGAAATCAATACAGAAACTATTACGAAACGTATTATTTTATCTACTGCTCATCGTCTTTTCGATCCTATAGGATTTTCGTGTCCAGTTTCCCTTTGGCCTAAAATATTATTGCAAAAGATATGGGAGTTGAAGATAGAATGGGACACTGAAGTACACGAAGATATCAAGAAAAGTTTTTTGAAGTGGGTGGAGGAAATTCCGACACTCCTGAGCCTGAGAATCCCCAGATGGTTATTTGGTTCCACTGATGGAAGAAATCACTGTAGTTTGCATGTTTTCTGTGACGCAAGTCAACACGCTTATGCTGCAGCGATCTTCCTGAGATCTGAAACGTGTGACAGCGTGAATGTTCAGCTTGTACAAGCCAAATCCAGAGTTTCTCCTGTCAAGCGAATGACCATACCTCGGCTCGAGTTGTTGGCTGCTACCATAGGAGCTAGACTATCCAAAACTATTACCGACATTATTGATCCTGATCTGTTAGTTTACTGGTGGTCTGATTCCACAGCAGTCCTGTCTTGGATTAAAGATGATACGAAATGGAAGTCTTTCGTTTGGAATCGGGTACTAGAAATTAGAAAGCTGACTAATAAAAATGCATGGTATCACGTTCCTGGAAATCTCAATCCAGCAGACCTTCCTTCCCGTGGCTGTTCCCCAAAACAACTGATGTGCTCGAAATGGTGGGAGGGACCTGAATGGTTGAAGGAATCTCCGAAAAACTGGCCTAATCAAAATTACCAGAGGGATGAAGAGACCATTGAATCTGAAAGAGGAAAAGATATCATATCCACTAATTTATCTACGACTACCGATTCTTCTTGGTATCACGAGAGAATTTCGAAATACGGGAAAATTATCCGAGTACTTGGTTGGATCAGAAGATTCATTGGAAATTGTCGTCACAAGGATGCCAGGATTACAGATGATGAATTATCTTTGGTAGAAGTAGAGCAGGCAGAAAAATGTATCTTGAAATTTGTGCAGAATGAAGCATTCAATGGGCCTGATGATGCTCAGTTGAAGAGTTTTTGTTGTTTCATAAATGATGATGGTATCATTAGAATACAAACCAAGGTTTCTGAGAGGAAGGACTTTCCTGATTTCTGCTATCCAACGATTCTACCATCCAATCATCCCATCGTGAGTAAACTGATTTACGAAACTCACGTGAAATTATTTCACGTTGGTGTTCAGGGTTTGCTCAGTTTTCTGCGAGAAAGATTTTGGATCATAAGAGGCAGAAAAGCAGTGAGAACTGTAATCTCAAAGTGTACGATATGCCGTAGATTCAATGCCAAACATTTAGAAGTTCCACCTGTGTCGCTGACTGAAAATAGAGTACGACAAGCTCACATATTTGAAGTCATAGGTGTAGATTTGGCTGGCCCCCTTTACATTCGAAATGGGGAAAAGGTATGGATATGCCTGTTTACTTGTGCCATTTATCGAGCTGTTCATTTAGAACCCTTGTCGTCACTGTCCACCGATGTCTTTCTGCAATCATTCAGAAGATTTGTGGCGAGAAGAGGGAGACCGTCGACTGTATACAGCGATAATGGCACGAATTTTGTTGGTGCCGACAATGCTTTCTCACAGTTGGATTGGAAAATGATTAATGAGTACAGTACTGTGGAGAGAATAGATTGGAAATTCAATCCTCCAACGGCTTCTTGGTGGGGTGGATGGTGGGAGAGGTTGATCAAAATCATCAAAGATCTCCTCCGGAAAATTTTGGGACGAGCCAGTCTCACCTACGAGGAATTATCGACTATTATATGTGATTGCGAATCTATTGTGAATTCGAGACCGATCACATATGTGCATGAAGATAGCCGAGATCTTGTTCCACTGACTCCTGCTATGTTTACAAAAGAGATTCTGGAATGTGGAGTTCCAGATTTAGATGCCGTGGAGAGGTCGGATTTGAAGAAGCATTTAAGATACAGGATGAAACTAAAGGATGATCTTCGAAGACGATTTAGAAATGAATATTTAGGACAACTAAAATTATCTGCTAAAAAGCATTCCGAGAGAGAAATCAAAGTTGGTGATATTGTTTTAATAGGTGCTGATAACTCAAAAAGGTTAGATTGGCCTCTAGCTTATGTTGAAGAATTAATACCTGGTCGGGACAGTAAAACTAGATTGGTAAAATTGAAGACTGCTAAAGGATCAATGCTGAGACCTCTACAAAGAATTTATCCTTTAGAATTGAATTGCAGCAATGATTTAGATCTATCTTCCACTCCAGAAAAGAGGGACACTGAAGAGAAGACTCATAGTGAAGACATTGATCATGATAGGGAAGAAGAAGATGAAGAAGATCATGAAAGCTTTGAAGTACAACCTATCACCACAAGATATGGAAGGACCGTCAAACCTGTCCAAAAATTTTCTATGTAGTGGATTGAGTTGTTGAACCGAGTATACAACAACTCAAGGTGGGAGGATGTTACAGATCATGGAACCATATGCACGCTGTATATAGTTGAATTTTTATTTACTCTGTATGTTTCTAGTTTGATGTGTATTGTCAAGTTTGTCATTAATTAATTCTATAAAAATTCATATCTGATTGAGCTTCTTTTTCTGATTGTACCACGATACATTAGTATTTTCACTATTCTGATCCATATTTCATCCTTCATACGAAGTATTCAATCACCGGGTAGGTGAATTACGAATATTTAACAGGTTGCTCGTAAGGGGGCAACCGAATGACGGATACAACAAACAAACAAAAACAAAAGCTCAAAGTCATCTCCACAACTTCAATAATGATGTAGTTATTCAACATGTTTCGAACTTATAAAAGTCCATTTTCAGCCGTATTTTAAAAATTGATGGAGGTGAACATTATTTGTTTAAAGAAGGTGCCTTATTTATTATTATCATTCATGATATTATGATGAGAGACATCTAACTTTTATAAGTTCGAAACATGTCCCGTTGAATAACTACATCATTATTAAAGTTGTGGAGATGACTGAGCTTTCCTTCCTCTTTTTATACAGGGTATTATTCAAGTATGTAGCCAAATTTCAAGGGGCTGGTTATTCTGGTGATTTTAAGACGAAAACTTCATTATAAACATAGGTCCAAAAATACTTCGTTTTCAAGGTACAGGGTGTCAAAGTATCAATAAAATAGTATAATACATAGCTAGTGAGGAAAGTGACATACACTCAGTTCCAAAAAAGTGACGCACTTGATATTTGACTTATCTTCTTAAAAATAGTAGGCCGATTTTTAATTTTTTTCAATTTGTTGGTAGGTAATGCATTTGTCTTTAAAAAAATAAAGAGGTAAACATTTTTTCAAAGCCTCCTTGATGGTGGAATAACTCGAAATGATTTATTCTTAATTTTTGACTCACCCTGTGTGTTAATTAAGTAATGGCATAGAAAGTGCTTACACCCTATACGAAAGAGGCTTCTTTTGCGAGCATTTTGTTTTTTTATTCATTGATTTATCTCTAAAATTTTCCGAATTACAGCTTTTTTTGCTGAATCCTTGCAGATTACCAACTTTCTGAATTTATCGAGAAACAATTACTGATACCAATAATTTAAAAAAAACATTTTTATTAAACACAAAATTATAAATTGGGATGATTGCTTAATACTGTTTATTGCCTCCTCTAGCAACTCTAAGAACTTCTAATCTACGAGGCATACTGAAAATTAAGTTGCTTATCGTTTCCATTGGTATACGATCCCATTCTTCCACTAATGCATCTGCCATTTCTGCGAGACTTTCCGGAGACCTCTCGCGAGAACGTACCCTTCTCCCTAATGCATCCCACAAATGTTCTATAGGATTCATATCGGGGCTTCTCGCAGGCCATTGTAATGTGGTAATACCAGTAGCTTCTAAGAAGTTTCGCACTATTGCTGCGGTGTGTGGTCGAGCATTATTCTGCATCAATATAAAATGATTGCCCACTAACTCTGCATAAGGTAAGACATAATGCTCTAAAATGTCAATGTAAATTTGGGCATTCATCGACTGCCTCACTGGAAAAACATGAAGGTGTGTCTTTCCATTCATTGAAATCCCTCGCTACACCATAACGGACCCACCATTAAAACTTTCGCATTCTGTTATTAAATTTCGATTAAACCGTTCACCAGTTCTTCTCCACACTCTTTTTCTTCCATCCACCATGTTGAGGCAAAACCTTGACTCATCCGTAAACAAGACCATTCAGGAATATTCCACTGTCCATAATTTTCAACAAAATTTCTTCTAGCAGCACGATGTTCGGGTAATAATTTGGGGCCTTCTGCAGGTCTCCTAGCTTTTGAATTAACTCCTTTTAGACGTCTACATACCGTCTGCTTACTCACTGCAACATCGCGAATTTTGCGAAGATCTTGCTGAACATTTACCGCAGTATTTGATCGATTCTGTGAAATTTTTAGTACTCTGATCCTTCAATAAATTTAATTTGTGGGATAAGCGTAAGGTATCAGCAAAAAAGCTGTAATTTGGAAAATTTTAGAGATAAATCAATGAATAAAAAAAAACAAAATGCTCGCAAAAGAAGCCTCTTTCGTATAGGGTGTAAGCACTTTGTATACCATTACTCAATTAACACACAGGGTGAGTCAAAAATTAAGAATAAATCATGATTCGAGTTATTCCACCATCAAGGAGGCTTTGAAAAAATGTTTACCTCTTTATTATTTTTAAAGACAAATGCATTACCTACCAACAAATTAAAAAAAATTAAAAATCGGCCTACTATTTTTTTTTTTTTTTTTAAGAAGATAGGTCAAATATCAATTGCATCACTTTTTTTGGAACTGAGTGTATTTCGCGCGAGTGGACGTTTAGTACGAGCTGCAGAGCGGCGAGTGCGGGAACGAAACGAGCGCAAGAAATGCACTTTTCAACGAGTTTTGTACACTATTTTTTCTACGACCACAAATATTTATATTATATGTCGTGAGTGTTTATAAGACCAGAGTAGGGATCATGTTTCTAATCATATTTGATCACATGAAGGTGAAATCATTATCATTATTATTTAATTTCACTTCAATACTTGAATGACATCATTAGTTTAACGTTAAATTAACATTAACTTAACATTAACTTAACATTATTTCAACATCAACTCAACATTGACTTAACATGAACTTGACATTAACTCAACATTAACTCAACATTAACTCAACATTAACTCAACTACAACTCAACATTCACTTAACATCAACTCAACAGTTACTTAACATTAACTTGAAATTAACTTAACATTAACTCAACATCAACTTAATATTAGCACAAAACTAATCTAACATTGACTCAACATCAACTCAACATCAGCTCAACATCAACTCAACATCAACTCAACATTAAATCAAAATTAACTCAACATTAAATCAAAATTAACTTAACATTACCTTAAAATCAAATTAACACAAACTTAATATCAAATTAACACTAAATTGCCAATACATTGACATTAATTCAACTTTCAATTGAAATCAACTTGATTTCAACTTTTCATCAACTTAACATTACGTCAACATTAACGACAATAACTCATGTTAAATCGACACTAACTTTCCATTAACTTGACCATAACTTAACTTACCTTTACATTACTTCAACATTAACCTACCATTAGCTCAACATTAATTTAACAATAACTTAACATCAACATTAGCAGTTACAAGCTTACCCGATAGATGACCCAAGCGCTGTTGTAGACAGCAACGAGGTTATGTCTCGCGATATATGATTTATTAATTTATTATGAATGACAAAGAAACATGAACCTGATCAAGATGCGGAATGATAAAAATAATAAACTAATGAAAATGAATGTATTTGAATAAACGTATAATAAATACCTATAGTGATTCATTTGCCATGTAAGTACATCTTCCTAAACCTTGTGTGGTGAGCGTGAGTTTTTTAAATATTTCAACACACGTGAGAATCACTTTCGAACTTTTGCATCACTATGGTGACATGAGCTACTTTCTAAATAACAAAGTGGTGTGTTTAATGCTGTTTTCATAGGTGGTCGTAGAAAAAAATATTTTTTCTGCAACCGACACAAAAGTCGTCCATTCTGATACCAAATTTGCTCTTGAATTGGCGTCTCTATTACTGACTCAAACATAGGTATGTTGCTAGGCAACACTTTTAGTTCCTAGGAACTAAAAAGGATGTACTAGATCATCAAGAATAAACAACAATGGTATGGTTGGTTATTTGGGTTAGGACGCATAGTCGGTTTGTTCCCGATTTCGGCAGATTTGACATTCCATACCATATTATGGTTGAGTATTTTTGTTTTGATCAGAAAAGCCTTCAAGATTCACATACTTGATCTGTATTTTATTCATTCTCGGGATCTGACTGTTTGGATCACTTGTTTTTTAATAATCACGGCCAGCAATACTTTACACAACGATATTGTTTACTTTCATTTGATTACCGAGCCGAACACAGTAGAATATGAAGAGAAATAAATAATCGCTATTATTATTGTTGATGTGCTCACCAACCTAACATTCTACACTTATTTTTCCTATATCTAGCACTGGCGCGGTGTTATTGGGGCAGACACCTGGTCCCAATGAATTAGTTCGTGATTTGTTCGAACAGATTTACGTTGTGCAAGAAATATGAATTCTACTTGTTTCTGGAGTAACAGTAACGAAAAAATAATTTTTCAGATCATTTTCAATAACAGCCATATGAGAATTGATCGACATTTGTAGCGAATTTACAAAGTTGTTAAAAGATATTTATGGCATGTGACATATATCGTTAGCAAGAGGAGAACTTTTGAGGGAGTTGGAAGATCCTGGTCGCTTCTGGTTTTTTTTGAAAACATGTAAAGTCACAGCTTTAATTTAAGTTACACATACGAAACTTTGGGAGTAGGTAAAAAAAAACTAGATGACTTATGTCACTCGTTTTGTATTTAAAAGTAGTCTTACATAATACACATCTGAATAAAATCAAAATTCAGAGTCAAAATTTGAATTTGAATGTAGAATTTGGGTATTTTTTTGATAAACAGATGAAAAGACGATTGGAAACAATCCATAGGGCATGAAAGGTGTTAACTAGTCTTAAAGGATAGCAGATGACCCCTCCATTCGACCATTTCAATTTGGCACACGATGCACCAAACACCCTGTATATTAAGAAATACATTGAGAAAAAAAAAGCTGAATACAGATGACAGTTTTTCGCATTTCATCTTAAAAAGTTCTTTTCAAGGACAATAATAATAATAATAATAATAAATTGCCTTTATTTAACCTGGCGGAGTTCAACTGACGCTGCTCTTCCACTCAACCAGGATAGGAGATTAAATACAAAAATTAACAAAAATATTACATAATACATATTCAAACATTGTTTTGGACTGAGGATATTTATTAATATACATGCTTTCCTATTGATCACTGTTTGCCGAGTAAGAACTTCTTCATTTGTATTTTGAACGTAATGAAGGACTGATATTTCATGAATTTATGGTATTTGTTAAATTTTGATGCAGACTGATATGAAAATGATCGTTCATAGAAAACTGATGAGTGTTTTGGTATAGTGAGAATCGTGTTGGTTCGCAAGTCTCTATTATGTATTTCATGTCGTGGTATGAGTCTATTTGCTAATACTTCAGGAATTCTAGTACTTGATAGTTTGTATAGAAAACATAATTGGTGCAATTCCCGTCTATTCTCCATTTTTAACCAACCAATTTCTTTTATAAGGGGCGATACATGTTCCTTAAAAGTAATATTAAATATAAATCGCACACAACTGTTTTGTATTTTTTGGATTCGTAATGAGGTTACATGATCAAGACATGGGCCATAGACAATATCGCTGTAATTGAATATAGATAAAATCAGTGAGTCACACAGTGTTATTTTCAGTTTCTTATTTAAATAATGTCTGTTTGAGTATAAGTTTTTTAATAATCCATAAGAACGTCGAATAAGGTTGTTGACATGTTTGACAAATCTTAGATTGTTGTCGATGAGTAGTCCCAAGCATTTTGTTGTATCATTGAATGTTACAGTTTGTCCATCTACTTGTATGGATATATTGTCCATGGCCCTCTGACGACTTTTGGTGTTACCAAAGATAATTGCTGACGACTTACTGGGATTGATTCTGAGTGAATGATTTTGTGACATCTTTACTAAGTTCTTAATGTCGTTATTGAGACTGGTTTGATTTTCAATTAAGTTTTCTATATCATCACTATAATATAAAATAGTGTCATCTGCATATGTTTGAATCTGAAATTTTTCCAAGCATTTCGAGAAGTCGGATGTATATACAGTGAGGACGTAAAAAGTCCTCCCCCCCCCTTATCTTTTGAACGGAAGAAGCTATCGAGGTCGGGTAAAATTCAGGTAAAAAGGTACTACTTTTACTACTTTTTGGCATAAAAATGATTGTGGTCACGTGGCCTAGTGTCAAGAGGGTACCATCAACTTTTTTTTTTAAATGTAAAAGGGGGTCACGTGGCACCTGGTTTTGAAGGCCTTCCGATTCTCTATCCACCACCGCTGTGTTTGTGAAAATCGACCAAGCAGTTTCAAACTGACGAGGCATTTGAAAATTATAAAAACAAGCTTGAACCTATGAGAACTGTCAAAAGTATCGATATGATTAACGTCAATATTAGACTGGCATTGAAATGAAATGATATTTGGAGTCTCCAGCAAAATAAATAAGGTAAAAAAACTGGAACAAAAACCACATTTTAAAATGCCAATAATATGCGCACCTGTCTTACCACAAAAAATTGACTCTTCGACCATAATCAGTGACGGAGTTGAAATTCTGCTGCAATTAATAGTTGAAATAATTTTTTGTGAAATTTTTGAAGCAAATTTCAATAGCTTGTCAGTTTGAAACGGCTTGGTCGATTTTCACAAACACAGCGGTGTTGTATAGAGAATCGGAAGGCCTTTAAAACCAGGTGCCACGTAACCCCCTTTTACATTTGAAAAAAAAAGTTGATGGTACCCTCTTAACACTAGGCCACGTGACCACAATCATTTTTATGCCAGAAAGTAGTAAAAGTAGTACCTTTTTACCTGAATTTTATCCGACCTCGATAGCTTGTTCCGTTCAAAAGTTAAGGGGGGGGGAGGACTTTTTACGTCCTCACTGTACTATGGTGAAAAGGAGGGGAGCAAGAACCGAACCCTGAGGAGCTCCGTGAGCAATTTTTAACTCTGTTGATTTTTTGTCTTCTATGACTACACATTGGGATCTCCCACTCAAAAATGATTTTATCAGTGAACATGATATTCGATCAAACCCGAAATATTTAAGTTTTGCACTAAGCAGTTTATGGTTCATTGTATCGAATGCTTTGCTATAGTCGACCGATACTAATAATTCTACTTTATTTTTATCCAAGTTTCCAATAATTTCGTCAGTTATTCCCATGAGGGCAGTAGCTGTGCTATGTCCCGGCCTGAATCCATGTTGGTGTATAGGTAAAATTTTGTTTTTGTTGACATAATCATATATTTGTTCGTGAATTGATTTCTCAAAAATCTTAGACATGACTGGTAATATATTGATAGGTCTTAAATCTGAAATATTCTCAGGTTTGTTAATTTTGTTTATAGGGAATATTAATGATTTTTTCCATGCCTCGGGATAAATACCGTTCGCAATACATGTGTTCATGATATGAGTGATTATCGGTGTTAAATAGGGAATACATATCTTAATCATTTTAATAGAAATTCCATCATTGCCTATGGCACTTGACTTGATATTATTTATTATAGATTCGATTTTTCTTTCTGTGACTGGTTCCATATTGAAAGTCAAATCTAGATTGAAAGTGTCATTGTTATAATAATCGTTTGTGTCTACAGCAGGCTCTGAAATAATACTTTTTATGGATGTGATAAAGTGCTCATTGATTTCTTCTGGACGTTTCAGATGATCTGGTAACAAAGTCCTATTTTTTTTATTAACTATGTCAAACGAATGTAGAGTATTCCATAAATTTTTTGAATCATTTTGATTTTGAACATAGGTGAGAAATCCTTTTTTTTCTCGTCTGATTGCCGTTGTTGTCATATTTCTTAGATTTTTATAGTGATTCCAATCGCTCAGATTCATAAGCGAAAAATGTTCAAATAGTTGAAACATTTTATAAAAAAAGCTGATATTTGTCAACAGTTCACGCTTCATTATTCATCTTTCTGCTGTAAGTTATTAGCCGTCATCTGTACCCACCATATTCCTGCACTGTTCACAGGCACAAAGTGAATGTGTTGCCGTTACTTGTCCATTGTCACGTTTTTGTGCTCCATGTTTAATAATAGCGGTTTCCATTGGGCATCCTTCTTCTTGACGTGTAGCAGAAAAATAAATGTATATTTCTTCTGAGTGCACACTAGTTTTACCAATGGAATCCGATGTAACTTTAGGTCAGGGATCGCAGAACATAATATATGTCACAACACAGAATAATATTCTGCACCCAGTGGTCCAGTGCACTCAGTGCAAATCTTAATGTTTTTTAAATAGGAAGTATTCGTCTGTCTTTCTCATTCAATCAAATCATTTTATTGCTTCTTGAGGCTGTATGACACCTGTTGAATTTGATGACAAATTTGTTAACAAAAATGATGACAAAAATATTTTTTATGTGTCATACAGTGAAAAAGGTGTTGATTTTGCGCATATTCGCAAATATTCTTGTAAAAATATAGAACTGGCTCTAAATATTTTGATATTATGAATATTTATACTGTATGGCACATAGGACATATTTTTGTTATCATTTTGTTATATTTGTCATCAAATTTCACAGGTGTCATACAGCCTTTAGGAAAAGAAGAAAAGTACCTACCGAATGGAGCATATTTTGAAAAAATTGTACCCTGGTAACAAATGCAATAAATAGTACCGATTGCGGTGCAAAAGTACCGAAACGGCAGAACTGACTTCATGAACCTACCTTTACCCCCATCGCTTCGTTCTTTCCTCTTCCTCGATTTGCGATCTTCCGCTTCCGTTTGCGCATACGCGGACACGGAAGCGGACTCTTCTCGCTGCTCTTTCTTCGTCTTCCATCGCGTCACCAAGGTGGAGTCTTCTTCTTTGCATCGGATGCAGAAGTACTGTTTGATCGATTTGGCTTCTTTCTCCGATATCTTGATGCAGTCTCCGTGGTACCTGAACATTTTTTGTCTATTACTAGCTTTTCATTTATACAAGGTAGTAAAGAATATCATTATTACCCAGGGACCAAGAATATATCCCCAGGCATCATAAAGCAAGGTGGTCAAATCAAAAATTATAATCAAGTTTAATAAAACTAAATCTGAATAAAATATTTCATTTGACCTAATAGGAGGAAACCATGATATTATAGTTATTATTTGTGACTTTTTCGACCAACCAGCTTGTCAAAATATTTCTTATGCTCCATAACAAAACTTCATGTAAATATTGGCTATAGAGACTTAGCAATGCTGTGCTGAATGCTGAGAACTGACAAGACAATGCCCACAATCCTGTGTTGTTACCTTTACCAGACCAAATATCCTCTAGTATGAATTAATATAATTATAATTAACAACAAATCCATCATGAGCAATAAGACACAACATACAGTCTGTATAATATTTCTTTGCGCGTACGTCACAACTTCAAAGAACGAATCAAATCAATTCAAGGTCATATGTTTCAATGAAGCAGTTCCGTGCTGTTTCAGGAATTGGGTTGAAATAAATAATAATATTCAGAAAATTTGTATTCACTACTCTAGGTAATTTTAACTAAGAAACATTCAATAAAACATAGGATTGGTATATACTTCAAGTTTCAACTCTAAAATTCGTCAATTTATTGACTGTATCAAATTCCATACAAGACTTCGTGATTGCGAATTCAAACGACTTCCTGGCATGTTAAATATTCGACAATGGCCATGCAGAACGATATCATTTCAACACCTACTGCACGCCTACTGCACGCCTGCTCTATATGCAAGTCTGCAAGATGCGCGTAAATCTAAGTTAATTTCATTCACATGTAAAGAAATATAATACAGACTGTATGAGAGAGAAAATTTTGAGACAATGGATTTTTTATAGTTAATTAAGGATATTACTAATACATAATTGGGAATTTATGAATCATTAAATAAATTATATTTCCGCAGTTCCCATTCGTATTTCAACACGAGGCAACTGTGCTACTGTCTGCGGCTACTTAAGAAATCGTGACGTCGGTTTTTATTTGTGGTAAATGTCTAGCCGTTTGAAAATTGCCGTGACAATATTGATGTTTTAAAGCACCTTGAAATCAACCGAAAAAATCTAAAAGAAGATTCAATTGAAAGGTTGAGTGATGATTCTATATAAGAAAAAAATGATAGTCCACTAGCCTCTTCGATCAGTGCAATTGCATGGCTTCGTTCGCTTCTTCGCACGCCGTGAGCGTCTTTTATGAAAACATTTTTCTATGAACATATGTCCGGAGTTGTTTCGTTTCAGTTAAAAAAAGTAACAAAAAACAGTATTTATAAAATATCATGAATATCCTATAACTGATTTGGTTGAAATTTGTTACAGTTATTTGAAGTAGGTAATAAATAAGGCACTTATTTAGAGCCCTAACTATTAACAACTATGATTTGAAAGTAACGAGAAAATAAAGTTTTACCATTCTTCACATGCATCACATGCTATCATGAATCTAGAAGAATCAGAAGATCGACAAATACAATACGCCTGGCCATCTTGTTTCAATAGCGTATCTATTTTAGATTGTCTTTCTGGCAACAAGAACTGCTTGGCTATTTCTTCTCTCTGTAAATAAAATAATTTTATCTACTCACTGAATCAAAAGTAGACGTTTGTCCCTCATTTGAATAAATAAAACAGTCAATTATTATTCAATGCGATATTTGGAAGTCGCCCGCGCCCATGAAATGGTACATAGTATGGTACCAAAATACCTATAAGGAATCGGGTGTTAGATTTTATACTTGATGAAAACCTTCATTTTCAGGCAATATGTCAAGAAACAACAATACTTTCCGAGTACCTACCCACGCCGAACATTGTATAACACCCGAAGACATTACCTGAAAAATTGAGCTCTCCTCAAACAAGAAATCATCAAATTCTCAAACAAAATTGTTCATGAAACAACTATTTTTCGGGCTAAAACCCACGCCGAACGTTAAATTATACAAAAACAATTCTGAACTTGAAACTTTGTAGTCGAGAAAAGGTATACATTTTGTGCACATCATGCGAGCATGAAAATATAAAAAGATTAATGTAGCCAATTGAACGGATATGCCAGGATGGTGAATACCCTTGCAGAGATAGTCTCAAGCCGTCCACTGCCCAGCTATAGAAATTTTAAGGCACTTCCTCATCTGAATTTTCATCGGTATCCGATTAGGAGTCAACATCGGAATCAAGAAAAGCGGGATCTAATTTAAATCTTCCACATGCCAGTTTCCTAAAACAGTACCATTTTCATTCTTGAAAGAGTTTACCAAAGGAGAAAGAAAGAACTTTGTCTACGACACAATGGGACCGTCATCGATGAGAGATCAGAAGTTAACCTGGACATCCAACTGATAGACCTAGAGGTGAGTGGCAGAAAAATGCAACAGTTGTCTGAAGGCTGAAATTTCGATAAAATGTAGTTTTTAGGGTGTATAGTAATAACAAATGGAGAAAAAACAAAAACTCAAAGTCGGTCGACCACAAAATTTAATAAAAGGAGTGACTATAGTTTCGGCTCAACGGCCATCTTCAGACAAAATGTAAAAAAGTACCTAGAAAATTACAAGTTGTTAAATCTAGACAATATGGTGGCTGTGAAAGAACATACCTTATGGAGAAAAGTATACTAATTAAAAACTAACTAGTAGGTCAGCATCGAATCATCCGTCCAAATTGGAACTAGTAAAATTTAAAACGGCTGAAAAGCCAAAAGAACATTTTCAGCCGTTTTAAATTTTACTAGTTCCAATTTGGACGGATGATTCGATGCTGACCTACTAGTTAGTTTTTAATTAGTATACTTTTCTCCATAAGGTATGTTCTTTCACAGCCACCATATTGTCTAGATTTAACAACTTGTAATTTTCTAGGTACTTTTTTACATTTTGTCTGAAGATGGCCGTTGAGCCGAAACTATAGTCACTCCTTTTATTAAATTTTGTGGTCGACCGACTTTGAGTTTTTGTTTTTTCTGCCTTTGAAAAATACTGGGCCACTTTGAGAATGGATGGTTTCCATGACTTGTATAGTAATAGCCTGCCGTCACTCGTCAGTCAGCCAGCCAGTTTCGTTAGCGATTAGCGTGGGGTATAGGTCACGGGGGCGGCCTCAAAGTTGTTAAAAAAAGATGTCCCAAAGTTTTCTAAAATCTGAAAATTGGTTTCTGAATAGTGAATTCACTATAAATGATTAGGATACCGTCAGTCATCAAAAAATATCCTAAGGGGACGCGTCAGCAGCGTGTCAAAGTAAAAAAAATTGGTTGATGATGAATCTGTTTTATAAAATGTTAAATTTGGTATACAAGTTGAAAATAATGGAAAGAATAAAAAAAACATAGTCTGCCCGAATTTTTATTCAACATTCGCCTTCATCAGTCGATAGAACTGCGAGCCTCGCTCATCATTTCATCATGCGCATAATGATTACCCACGAAGATGAAAGTTGCAGTACGAGCCGAAAGGCTAGTGCTGTAATCATGTGTCCACATCTATAATATAATAACAGATTCACCAAACAAAATCATGACATTCTTTCGGGTTTCAACTCGGATTCCAAGGAAGACGATCCCACTACTTCTGGTTTCATATCACATAATTAAATAATTGGCCTACAACGACCTGTCAAACGACGTGATTCTGGAATGATCAATTTCCTGGTCAAAAATAAAATAAGAAAATGATATAATGAAATAAGTTGGTGCCGACTTTTGCCACAACCCTATATAGAGTAAGAGTATATGTATAGCTGGAGGACGAAAAATATGCTAGATACATACAGAGACGAGGGGTTCGTCAATGTGTCAATAGGACTACGAATTTTTGACAATACTCGGCAGTGTCTAAAGGCAATGGTATGCAGTGGTCGGCAATGTTAGACAGTAGTTCGCAATGCCAGGCGGCAGGCAGTGGTCGGCAATGGCAGGCAGTGGTCGGCAATATCAGGCAGTGGTCATAAATGATAGGCAGTGGACGGAAATGATAAGGCAGTGGTCGGTTCAGAAATGCGGCAATAAATCAGTAATTATTAGAAATGTCAACGTCAGATCATCTAGGATGGCATGACTGACAGAGACGGTTAGCAATTAAGGTAGGACTGTGAAGATCAGAATATCTTCATGATACCTGTAAACATTCTTACTGAAATACATTTAATAAAACGTATTGTAGTATACAAATACCTACGTTCTACATTTCTTAATAATAACAAGACATGGCGCAGTCGAGTGGTAAAGCCTAAAGCACTGAATAGTGCATACCTAAAGTGTTGAAAATTCTCCTGTGGAAATACTTCAAACCTGCAACTCAAGATGGATGTTCGGTTACCAAGCCCAATGAGCTTTGAAGGTAATGTTGCTGAAAATTCAAACAAAATTTGAAGATATATTTAATTACATCTGAGAAAGATAAAAAGCCTGACGAAATGAAGGTAGTTGAAGTTATAAATACCCTGAAAGTGACAGTAACTCAGAGAAATTGTTATCAAGCAGTATTGAATGAGCTAGAGGCATTTTGCATCCCTGAAAAAAATGAGATGTTTGAAAGGTTTGTCTTCTATACTAGAAATCAAGAAGGAGAACTTCTTGACTACTTTTATACTGACATTAAGGAGCTGTCACAATCATGTGAATTTGGCACTGAATTAGAAAAAAGTCTTCGTTGTAATGGGTATTTATAGTAAGGAACTAAGAAAAAAATTATTTATTCCTAAAAAATTTACATTAGAGGAGGCAGAGGAACAACTGCCTAGTAGAATTGATGCAGTGAGGAATAAAACCCAGTATCAGAAATGGTTTGACAACAATACAACAGGCAATTCAAGTAGATATGGCACTGAAGCCTATGATTGTCGGAGCTTTGGAACTAGACACATTTATAGGCAGTGCCCTGTAGACGCTGTTCTCGCTATGGACATTTTGATTCTATGTGTCATAATGGATCAAATGGACCAGTAAACAATAAATCAAGAAAAGTAGGGAAAATTCAAGAAGTAGATTGATGAATTTATGGTATTGACAATAGGTGTAAATGAATTGAAGAATGTTAGAGAATGGAGGGAGACTATCAAGGTAAGAGGTGAAAATATCAATTTCAAAGTGGACACTGGGTCTCATGTTGATATTCCACCCAAATGCTTATTTGATAGAATTAAAAATGTTGAATTAGAGCCAACAAAAGTAATATTGGAAGTCTATGGAGGTTTCAGAATTGTTCCAACCGGCACTGCAAGCATAACTTGTATGTACAAAAGTAATGTAAAGATTCTTAAATTTATGATAGTGGAGGGAAATGAAAGCTCACCCATACTGGGGTTGCAGTCTTGTAGAGAGTTGAGAATGTTACCTGAAGTGGACAATATAGTTTGTGACATAAAAGAACACTTCATCAAAAGCAATGCAGATATTTTTACAGGTCTAGGAAAATTTGGAAAAAAATGTGTTCTGAAACTTAAGAAAGATGCTTTGCCAGTTGCAAGACCACCCCACAGAGTACCTTTGGCAATTCAAGGCAAATTAAAAGAAAAAGAAAGTCTAGATGGTCTAGTCAAAAGAGGTGTTATTTCGTGTGCGAGGGACCTACGGAGTGGTTAAGTAACTTGGTAATTGTAGAAAAAAAGGATAAATCGTTGAGACTTTGTCTAGACCCCAGGGATTCAAATTTGGCTGGAAAAGGAATTTTGTGTGATTCCAACTCTAGATGAAATTAGGTCAAGGCTTAAGGATCAGTTATATTTCACTGTATTAGATTTCAAAGATTTGTTCTAGAGTCCGACCACGTTAACTTTGGGACAGCATGTGACGCAACGCATATGCATATTCAATGCATACGCGACCATGAAGAATCAAGTTATTTATGTGCTTTTCGTACATATTTTGGTTTTGGTGCTTTTAAGTTTAACAGTTTACCGATGGGCCTTAACTGTGCTCCAGAATTTTTCCAAAAATTGAATCAAGAAAACTTCAGTGATTTACCAGGTTGTATGATTTATTTTGATGACCTATTCGGGGACTCACTAGAACAACATGATATTCATTTAAATCAAGTTATTGATAGAGCAAGACAATTAGGGGTAAAGTTCAAGGTGAAAAAAATTCAATATAGAGTTAAGGAGGTCAGATATTGTGGTAATATTTTTGACAAAGAGGGAATGAAGGCAGACAAAGAAAAAGTAGCTGCTATTCAGAATTTAAAAGAGCCAACTAATAAAAAAGAGCTCCAAAGTGTTCTTGGGATGATTAACTATTTGCGTAGCTACATTCCCAACTTGTCAGATATATCTGCCCCACTTAGACAGCTTTTGAAAAATGATGTTCGCTTTCTTGTGGGGCGAGCAGCAAAGTAGTGCATTCAACAAGATTTAAAATTCAATAAGCTCCCAAACAATTTTGGCAAATTTTAGTGAAACACTTGATATTGTGATTCAAACTGATGCAAGTCAATCAGGGCTAGGATGTTGCTTGTTACAGAACCATAAACCTGTTGATTTTGCATCGAGATCCTTGACAAATAATGAATCAAAATTTAGTCAAATTGAAAAAGAATATCTTGCCATTTTATGGTCTTGTCAAAAGCAAAGAGTAACACAATACTGTTGAAAAGGGTGGCCTACAGATGGGAGTTAAGTTTCAGATTCCTTAAAAAGATATAACTTCCTGAGACATGATATACATTTGTTGGACAATTTGCTTTTTTACAAGGACAGAGTAATAGTTCCAAAATCATTGCGTATTGATATGTTGACATTGCTGCATGAAAATCACTTTAGAATAGTGAAGACTCAACTTCGAGCCAAACAAATTTTATATTGGCCACAAACTAACTGTGACATTGAAAATTTCGTGAGAAAATGCCGAAGCGGTGAAAAATATAGTAGAAGTAATATCAAAGAACCGATGATCTTGAGAGACTTTCCAGAGTATCCTTTTGAAGTTGTTGCCAGTGACTTTATGGATTATGGTGGAAAATCATATATTTTCCAGGTTTGGAATTCCAGCTGAAGTGATTGCAGATAACATTCCTTATAATTCTTTTGCATGCTGAGAGTTTTCTAGAGCCTGGAACTTTAAATTCTGTACATCAAGTCCAAAATACCCTTGTTCCAATGGAGCTGCAGAAAGAGCAGTACAAACGTCAAAGAATATACTCAGGAAATGTAATGACATGTTAGTGGCATTACTGGAATACTGAAACACACCTGTGTCAGATACTGATAAGACTCCATCTCAGTTACTTCAGATTAGAAGGCTGAGAACAAAATAACCAATTTTGACAAATCTCTTAACGACAGAGAAGATTGATTATGGACTTGAAAAAAATAAGTTGGAAGATAGAAGAAAGCTCTACAAAGAATATTATGATAACACAACAGCTCCAAGAAAAGAATTTGAGGATAATGAGAATGTAGTTATTCAAGAGGAAAAAACCTGGAGTCCTGCAGAGATAATAAGCAGGGTTGAAAATTCGACCAGATCTTATGAAGTAGAGAAAGGTAATGGGCAAATTGTGCGAAGGAACAGTGTGCACTTGAGGAAGTCCCAAAATGAGTTCCTGTATAATAAGAACTTTTCAGATTTAGGTCAGGAAGAAACTAATAACGACCAGAAGCAGAGTGTTGAAGTTAGGCAAAATGCATTCACAGAAAAGCCAAATGACGTGGCATCTCCGTGTAAAAGTAACAGGGGTCGGGTCATTAAAAGACCAGTTAGATTTGATGACTATGTAACAATGTAACTCATTGAAAGCAAGGTGTTTTTGTATAAAGGGGAAGATGTCATATAATGTAAGTTAAGTTGGTATGCCAGATGTCAATGTCAGATTATCTAGGATGGCATGACTGACAGAGACGGTTAGCAATTAAGGTAGGACTGTGAAGATCAGAATCTTCATGATACCAGTAAACATTCTTACTGAAATACATTTAATAAAACGTATTGTAGTATACAAATAACTACATTTCTTAATAATAACAAGACAATTATTATTATGTCTGAGAGCTCGGCGTCTGAAAATATTTTGGGAAGATCGTGTAATGTCGTTTTGTTTCAACATTAGCGTATCAGTTGAGGAAGAACTATACGCCTTTTCAACACGCTATACTAGCTTGGTACCCAGCTTGGTATGAACTTTTATATATGTATGTTTGTTGGTTTGTATGCACCGGAATCTTCGAACGTGATTTTGACTCATTTCAGGTGTACATAATTCTGGTGTTAATGCATCATGACATTTTTGTTACACAAAAAACCAAAATGGCGAATCCAAAATGGCGGACGAGTTTTCTAATTATGATCCGATTTTATTCAAAATTGGTATCTGGGGGTTTTCGGGGTCGGAGATTATGATTATTTTGTCAAAATTAGGAAATTCAGGATGACGGATCCAATATGGCAGACGCGTTTCCTGCGAATGTCGCTTAGGAACAGTGAATTCGGGTTAATTATAACAGAGGTGGCTATGTCTCTGTTGACTAGTGGTTCATAAAAAAACTACCTTGATAGTAAAAACACACTTTATGCCTCGAGAGGGAATACATAATGTTAGGTTTTATAGCTAGTGGTGGAACAAATTCTTTAGGCCGTGGACGCAATGAGAAGCAGTGGACAGCACTTATACAGGGTGATTCATTGGGAAATACGCATACAGTAAAGGTAGATGGAAGACACCGAGGTACAGTCGCATTAAAAAAAAAGCGTACAACTATATTACAGAGAGAAATTAACGTCATCCTATTCTGCATAAAACGGGCTATTGGGAATGATTACTTACCAAATGTTGACAGTAAAGTTGTCATAAGTTCTCAAAAACAAAAACACAAAGCATTGGCTGAGCCAGTTTTACAAAACTAGAACTAGGATCCCGAAATCCCCTCTTTTTAATACTTGTACGCTTTTTTATTGAATACGACTGTACTTCTAAATAATCTATATTTCATGGGTATATCATTCTTTATAACCAAAATACAGGATTTTTTTTTCGATTTCGTGCCACCTGATTATTGGAACCTCTAGATTTGACTCAATAGATGAAACATTTGTATGCGGAAACACCAAATAATTTCAGTCACACTAATTTTTTTCTGCTCTTTCCAAATTTGTAAATGAAATTTCAAAATATTGATATATATATAGGGTGTTGTTTCGACTCGAAACCTACTCATTAATTTTTTCCCGTCCCCACAGTCAGCTGACTGACTTTCATAACTTTCATTCATATGCAATATACAATGTGTATAATGATTTTCAGCCTTAGTAAATTCATTGCATTACCTCGGTAGGAACGACAACTTCGATAGTATACCAGGGACACCTGTTCTCAGTTTGGCTTGACTGACCGCAGTATGTTTGTGTACAAAACCATTGTGATAAACTGTGAAAAAGCTAGGCTTAGTAAATTCAGATAATCTTTTTGGCGCTGGCTTTTAGACTATAGAGGTCGGCAACAGTTTTCGGCAATGCTAAGCAGTGTTCGGCAATGCTAGGCAGTGTTCGGCAATGCTAGGCAGTGTTCGGCAATGCTAGGCAGTGTTCAGCAATGGAAAATGTTTGACAATGGAGGAAAGGTGTACCGGGTGTACCACTAAGAAAGGAAGCCGGCTGTATCTCGGAAACTATTTGCCGCACAGGTTTTTGAAAAAAATATTTATGATAAAAGTTGCCAAGAAAAATCTCTGGAAATTATGTTCAAGTTTCCAGGACAGCCGCTAGAGGGCATAATTGCATTGGCCAATTTAAAAAACGGGTTTTTATGAAAATTTTATATATTAAGACATATCAAAAACACTTTCTTCATGTTTTTGAGTTGACTTCCAATCATTTCGATCAAAAAAAATTGCGCTAGCTCTTTAAATAGAAGAGTGAGGAAAGGATGAATAGTACTTTGGAAAAACTCTTATTACTACAATTTGGTGTAACGGAATTCAATGATCTTGGTCTCATTATGAAGGGTTTTTTCAGATCTTCCATATATATCACGAATCAAGTCGATTTAAATCCCGTGGTGGCCGCTAGATGGCATCGTTTGAAAAATCAGCCGATTTGCCGTTTTTTCCGAGAATTTCAAATTGAACCATATATTTTTTCTGCTATAATATGAAAGTAAAGTAGACGAGAAGAAAAATGGTGAAAACCGCGAGTTGATATCTCTTGAAGAACCGGAGAAATATTTGGAATAATATTATTGAAATTTGAACTGCTAGCATGTCAAATGCCTCCTCATTCGATATCGGCATTTTGACAAAAAAGCAATCCACAATGAACAGTGAAAACTTTCAATGGAACTTTACTTATATTTTGACGTTTCTTTCATTCAGAGCCAACTTGCATTTTCTCATTCCTGAGCCTACTCACTACTTACATTTCAATTAGCTATGTCATTACTAAGAGTCTCCTTCACTATTGTGAGATATAACAGCAGAATGTGAAACCAGAATAAATGAATTATTGAAATCATAATTCCATAGATACAGGATATTTCTGATTACGATTATTGAAGTTAGATTCCTGTGGTGAATATTTTCATAATATTATATGGAGTATTTCACCGGTTCCTCAAGAGGTATCAATTCGCGGTTTTCACCATTCTTCTTCTCGTTTGCTCTACTTTCATATTAGAGTAGGATAAATGTATGGTTCCATTTGAAATTCTCGAAAAAAATGGAAAATTGTCTGATTTTTCAAACGATGCCATCTAGCGGCCACCACAGAATTTAAATCGACTCGATTCGTGATTCATCTGGAAGAACTAAAAAATCCCTTCATAATGAGACCAAGATCGTTGAATTCCGTTACACCAAAACTGTAGTAATGAGAGTTTTTTAAAAGTACTATTCATCCTTCCTTCCCTCTTTTATTTAAAGAGCTAGTGCAAGTTTTTTTGATCGAAATGATTGGAAATCAACTGGAGAACATGAAAAAAGTGTCTTTGATATACCGAATTTTCATAAAAACCCGTTTATTAAACTGGCCAATGCAATTAGCAGCTGTCCTGGAAACTAGAAAATATTTTCCAGAGATTTCTCTTGGCCACTTTCATCATTCATATTTTTTTGGAAACCTGAGCCGCAAATTGGGCGGCTCGGTGGTCGAGAGCGTGAAGGCGCTGAGTTCGTATGGGGACTCCCACCCGAGACATAGGTTTGAATCCTAGTTAGGCCATGGATGTTTGTGTTTGTATGGTGGTCGAGAGCGTGAAGGCGCTGAGTTCGTATGGGGACTCCCACCCGAGACATAGGTTTGAATCCTAGTTAGGCCATGGATGTTTGTGTTTGTATGTATACCTTACCCTGCACAAGTTTCGACTTATGGGGCGTTTGGTCCCAGTGCTGGGACCAACGAGGTATGCAATTGTAAAAAAAAATTCCCGAGATACAGCCGGCGTCCTTTCTTAGTGGTACACCCGGTACACATTATTTACTATCGACTGACACCTCCTTTACTTTTCCATATTCTGGCACTTAGCTCATGGTAAAATGAATATTGGTATAGTACATGGCCCACTATGAGGGGAAAGAATAATGGCACTTAGAACCTTATAAGAATATCAAAGTTGTTTCAATTTTCTCTCCTGACTTATAGCACCCATATGAAAAATCAATTCAAATTATTGTTTATACCATAATTGAGTTGATATAAAAAATTGGCAATATTTCCTAATGATATATGCCATGTTTTATACAATTTATATGGATTAACTTGAAATCATTTTCTTGGCACTTAGCCCCTTATTTATTTCAAGGTTACATTTTGAGTAATTAATAAAGAAAACGATTTTTTTATTGAAACTTCCACTTGAACTCTTCATCTTAGAATCAACAAAATAATCACCCCTTGAAGTCTGGCCACATACTTAAATAACACCCTGAATAGGGATGAATGAATCATGGCAAAGCTGCTCAATTTTATGCCTAATAAAATGGCGATTTATGAAAAAACCAAACCGACATTTCTTAAAGCCCCCTTTTTTCAAGTTATTTGAAGAAATTCATTGAAATGAGTAACAATTTATCATGGTCACTTTCTCTTCCCTATGTTGGCGTTTTCAAATTTGAAATCCGACGTTCTGTCATCCAGAAACCATCATCAACTTGTTATTTTAAATAGGGACCTGGAATTGTCATCTGATTTCTTCACACCTTTGAATATCCCTGAATATCCCAAAAGCCATGAGCATGAGCTATCACAAATTCCTATTTTTGAATGTTTTGTTAACAAAAATTGATAGTTTTGTATTGGATATTAAAAAGAAATACAGAAATTGATTTCTATATAACTGCAAGTTGAAAAACTTCTAATTTGTGTCCTATATAAATAACCCTGTATCTTGGATGTTTTTTTTTGTAAATCAATGGAGGAGCATCAGAGGATTAAATATTCAATAAATAACGAACACCAATTGCTCCATAAAGGGATTAAGGTTCATTATTATCAAAATTGATGAAACTCATATAGAAAAGGCAACGAAATCTAAAATGATTCACCTAGATAAGTGATAAAGAAGGTAATATATAAGTCTTTCCTCGGGCTCCCCCTATTGTATAATGTAATGAAAGGTAAAAACCAAGAAACATTATCAATAACGGAAACATATAAATCACCAGTGAAAGAAATAGTGCATCCCAAATAATAATCAACAATGTGTATGTAGCTTGTAACATGAACATAATATTCATCAATTGATTTATGAAAGATGAACTACCATAATGATAGACAAATCTTTATTTTAGGTAGGTATACTTACAGATATATCTTTTTTACGGGACATCTCACTTCTTGTGTAAAGTGCAAAACGAATGAAATTACCAGAAGGGGTATTAATAGAGCCTTGAAATACCCTGTGTAAGACTGTGGTATGAGAATCAAAATCAAAGTGGAGATTTCAAATGAAAATATTCAAAATAGCAAATATAAACATAACACGAAATGCAAACAGTTTGTTAGGTTAAGATCGTACTTCGCTTGCACTTCTTATTTTTCCTCTTGTGGTCTTGGTGATCAAGGCTATTTAACTCTAGACCTTGCTTGGTGATTGGGTTTCATAAGTTTCTCACGCCAGTCACAAAACGAGTAGCATGTTACTATGTTTCTTGTTGTTTGCTCTCAAGAATCATCTCTCAAGTAATTTTTCAAGAAATGTACTTCTTAATAGCGATTTCCATTAGTGAAACTGGCTCGCACTTGTCTAAAGTATATACAGGGACTCTAGCTCGCACTAGGGTCCCTTACTGTAAACTGACGTATTTGTCATCTCTACAGGGTACGGACACTAGCGTCTAGCGCAAGGAGGTATTAGTGTAAATGAGATGTTTATAACTATGGTGTTTCCACTTGTCAATTGTTTTTCGTCAAAAAGTGTCGATGGATTATTGGCCATAGTTCAGAAATCACCTGTAGAGGGCGTCGCGGCTATAAATCATCGTTCTACCAACCTTGTTAATTATCTGCAGTTCTGTGTGCCTGTTGTCAAGGTCGTTGATTGTCAAATTTATCGATTTGAATTTCGAATTCAAAATTAGTGTGGATTCATTCCGATTCCTAGTTATTCTGTCGTATTCTCTCTACAGTCTGCAGTTCTTCTTTTGAGTGTTTCCAGTGTTTTAGTCCTTAGTGTTCCTATCAGTGTTAATCCCTATTATTTTCGAGTTTTGTTGTTTCTAGTTCTTGTTATTGTTGTTTTCCGCGTTGTCGTTATTCATAGTTCAGTGTTGTATTCAGTTTTTGTTGTGTTTTAATTCTCTCTGAACATCATGTGGACAATCTCAAACAAGTACAGGCCATTCCCTGCATTTGTACAGGGTACCCAAGGTGAATATTTGCATGTTTATCGAATTTAGTTCTAACTTTGCATTTCATTTTTTCATCATTATACTTTATACTTTCATAGGAGGATAATGTTCGACAAAAGTGGGCTGATGCAGTTGGCAAACACTTACCACCTAGTGGTCGAATATGCTCCAGGCATTTCCCCCCAGAATGTCAAGGCATGAAAAAGCTGAAAAAATCTGCTTTGCCCTCCAAACTGTAATATTTTTCATATTATTTTTATTATATACTTAAGTGGTAGGTTAGGTTGCAAAAAAAACAGGAACAACAGAGTATTCCTTTTTATCAATCAATAAATACAATGTTTCTAATTGGAGAAAATCAAAGCAAAAGACACCATATCATCTTCTTGGAGTCCATTAGAATATTCATAGAAATATATGAATTAGTTTTCATTCTAATTTGAAATTCCAAACCTATTTTATTATTTGATAGTCTTGGTCATTATTATACATTCCTAAAATAAAAAAAATATTCATTCTCAAAATAAATATGACCTACCAAACTTCAATAGGTCATATTACTCATTAAAATAAGAAAAAAACATATAAATATAGATTTCAAATGCTTTGTTTTCAACAGATGGTTTGAAGTTAAAAAAATGTTATACTATAATGTATAATATATCTGGAGAATCTTCTTGAAATTTGGTGAGCATATTTGTAGTAGAAGTATTTGTTTGTTAGCCTTGCTGAGTCCTGTGGTCTCCCATCAGAAAACCATTGATATTTTCATTATAAATTACACTGCTTTTTGAAGGCTTGCAAGAACAGTAATTAAGAAAATGCACTATTTTCAAGAATGATATTAAAACTCTTTCAATAAAGAGTGCTTCAGATTTTCTAAACTAATTATTACATAGCCTAGCTGTAGCTTGTAAAATTTTGTAATTATTTATTATGTATAGAATAATAAAAAAATACTTGTAGATCTTGACATTGAAATTGATTTTCTTCCTTTTTTAGACTCTATGATGATTTATGTATGGATGAAAGTCCTAATATTTCAATTCAAGAACCTTCCACCTCCCAATCATGTACCTCACCTGAAAAAAATATGGAAAATACCCAAATTGATGCTGGTATCCCATCTCCTCAACCTGAACCTATAACAGAAAATAATGACCCAACAAGTCTAATGGAACTAACAGTTGAGGATACTGTAATCGGATCAAGGTACCTATTATCCTTTATTCAAAAATAAAATTACACAACTACCCTAGAGATGATCATAGGGAGTGTCTCCAATGGACCTAAAACTTTTCTTTATTTTAATATGACTATTGAAAGTAAAAAAAATATTCATTATTCCAGATTTTTTGGAATTTTCTCTCATTTCTATGAAATAAAAATATGAATATTATTTCAATATATGTGTAGTAAGGACAAATCAGACGATTTGCCCCAAAATGTCACTGTGTTTAAAGAATTTTCCTATCAGAGAGCCTAAAAGAAAAATTCACTAGCTTGTCAGTGACAATTTGTACCTATTGAAAAAAGTTTGAAGAGAAATAGAGGTATGTATATATAGAAAAAATAACAAATTTTCACTTAGCTTTGGACGTTTGGGAAACGAATCTGCTCCTGTTTTCAACATAAAAAAATGGATATTTGAATATCAAATTCATATTGCACTTGACATGAGTTACAGGATGTTTTCATTAATTAATCTTGAATTTACCATTTTCATCTTCAGATTTCAGAAGTGAATACCATGTTCTATCAATGAAAATGGTGAATTCAAGATTTATTAATGATAACATCCTGTAACTCATTTCATTGCCGAGAACTGGAAGGTGCCAAGAGAAATATGAATTTGGTATTCAAATATCCATTTTTTATGTTGAAAACGTGAGCAGATTCGTTCCTGAAACATCCAAAGCTAAGTAAAAATTTGAAATTGTTTCTATATACCTTTATTTCTCATCTCCAAACTTGTTTCAATACAAATTGTCACTAACAAGCTAGTAAATTTTTCTTTTAGGCTCTCTGATAGGAAAATTCTTTTGGCAGTTACATTGGGACAAATCATCTGATTTGTCCTTACTACAGGTATATTGAAATAATATACATATTTTTATTCCATAGAAACAAGGAGAAAACCCAAAAAAATCTGGAATAATGAATGTACTGCACCTCCTTGATTAAACTACAGACAGTATTTGAAAAAATATATTTATTTCAATAATAATAATATGATACAATAACACCAGGATACACATACATATTTCAGTAAAATATATTGGAAATCTAGTTGATATTTTGATATATAAATATAAAATACTTACATATTACAAAAATGTGGAGAAAATACATTAATTACATTTGCTACCCTAGGTTACTCTAATCAAATGAAAAATGATACCACACACAGACTACTGAGACCATAATAAGATAATTGGATTAAACTTCAACCTCTATACCAAAATGTATTGGTTAGCCCCTACAGGGCGTTGAAATAAATATGTAATACATAATTCTACACAGTATTTCAAATTCCTAAAATGTCCTAAATATCAGATATCATCTATGATTCTCTTTGAAAAGGAAATTGGTACTTACCTGAAATTATTAAATAATTTCAAAGGGTACCAAAGCATGAAAAACAAAGCAATTTGATATAGAGGTGAAATAAGTTCAATTATCTCATTTTGATCTCAGTAGTCTATGCTTGTCTATGGTATCATTTTGTAAAAAAAATCCAGGGACACCCTGTATATCAATAAATCAACCAAATAAATGATGATAAATTGACATTGAAATTAACTTCCTTCCATTTGTAGCCTCTGTGATGATGTATGTATGGATGAAAGTCCTACTATTCCCATTGAAGAACCTTCCACCTCCCAATCTTGTATCCCACCTGAAATCATGGAAATTAAGAATATTGATGATGATCCTCAACATGAACTTATACCAGAAAAGAACTTATTGTATTTTTTATCAATTTTCAAGAAATAGACTGGTTGATAGCCTATGACCTATGTTGGTTGTACATTATATACTTGATTCAATAAAAATTTTTTTTTTCAAGATGGAATGTCTCCTCAAATAGAAGACTTATACAAAATCTAATGTTTTGGGAATACTTGTCACACTCTACTTGTCACAACTTTATCATATTCATGTGTTTGATATATATATGTACTTATTTCAAAATCACCTTGTAATTATATGATTTCTTCTAGGAACTCTTTATTTTCAATGTGCAATTTGTAAACATTTTTATCCAGCTATTTCCTGATATTGATTCCCTATTCTTTATGCACACATGTATACATATTGTCATCTCATATATCATAGGAAAATTACAATTACATGATGAAAATACTTTTGATTCTGTGTATTACATGGTTGGTTGAACATTTCCATGTCAATGAAATCAAATATAGACAAGTTTTGCTATTTTGTAGTGTATGATTTCAAATCTCTATCAATATTCAATATCAATCAATCAAATTTATTCTTCCCAAGAAATGATGTTTTTTTATAGCAGGGAACATGGTGAATATATAGATATATTTGACAAAATAAATAAAACAGTAAAATAAGACACACTCAAGAAGAAATCATTTGTTTTTTTTTAAGCTCAACAGAAAATGATTCTGAATTGACTCTGTTAGGTACCAAATGGAAAACTATAGTAATTGTACAAGAAAACCATTAAAATGACATATGATGTCAATATTACAGGAGTATATGTTTCTTGAATTCCTTTTTGAATTTTTCAATACTATTTATTAATCAGCTTCAAGTTATTTGGTAGTGTAACGGGACAATCAGGTTCCACGTCCTTCCGTTTCGTATCGCAGCCATTATATTCGCTATTTTTGATAGATAATAAATATAAATTCCTTTAGCCGTGTACATTTTGTTGTTGGGTAGGTACTCTGTCTACTAAATAATTGTTCAAAATTGTTTTGCTATTAGTTATAAGCATTTCAGCTATAATCCTAATTTATTTGAGCATCATTGCGCCATCTACCAACGAGCCAATAAACTGCAAGTTCATCCATGTTGGGGAGATGGTAGAAATCTATCAGTTGTTTTTGTTGGTGATATACCCTACGGACAGGGGGCTCTACAGGTATGATTTTTCGATGAATTGTTTTTTGCGCCATTCCACCACACATTTGATTGTGATAAAAACTAGTGTGGGAGATAAAGTTCTTGAACGAGGCCTTTTTGATAGCAAAACCTGAAGGCAGTCACACCTCTCTTCAAACTGACTCTCTAATAAAACTTTATGGTAGAACCTAAGGGTCTATAACAATTGCGAAAACACTTCGTTTTTGTGACCTGGTCAACTTTACAGGTAGGCGAAATTATGTATTTCTATAAATTTTTCCTCAATTTGAAACTTTTCTCCACGTGGTCATGAGCTTTGATTTTTGGTTAAGAATTATAATGATTTTCTCAGACTAGCTATTAACAATCATCGACGTACTCAGAATCAGTTATTTCTCAAGTAGTTGCAAATGAAAGCATCAAATATGTCCTTAAAAGCATTTATTTTCACTAGTAATTCAAATTAATATAGTGTATTCTTGTTTCAACAATATTTGTATAAACTATATATATATCATGGTCAACTTTACAGTTTTAGTGAGACAGAGGATCGCCCTGTATAGATGGCTATTTAATAATATGCAATAAAAATTCTGAGTGGCTTGCGTAACCCTGTGTTATTTCTACGGCCTATGGTTACCAACACGGCCAGAACCCCCATAAAAAACCCCTGAGAAAATTGTATCATAGCAACTTGGCGACCAGCACGTGAGGCCGTGTTCCAATAGGATCAGTGGGAGTCACAGGATGCAGCATACTCCATCCAATTATGATCTTAGACCAAGGAGATCTCTAAATTATGATAGATTGAACCAAGGTTTGCCACAGCAAAATTGTGAAGAAGTAGTGACGAACAATGAAGATGAAAATCAAGGTAGGACCTTTCCAGTTACTAGTAATCCTGCAATGAGTGGTTCTTCAACTTGTCAACCCCCTGAGACGGGTTCTTTGGGTGCAGTGCCCAAGGTTACTGGTTATAGGAACCGCACTCCCATCACAGAGGCGTTTCGTAGGGCTAATAAAAATCAACCAAGACCTGAAAATGAGGAGAATCAATATAGATCAAGTGAATTACCTAACCAACCACCACCTTACGTGGGGGCAGCTTCTAACTGGGGGGCAGCGGTAAATTTTCCAGGGTCGTTGCCAAACGTCCTTTTTGAAGAACCAACTCAGAGGCGTGTTTCCACTCAATTGCCTGAAGATCTTACTGAAATGGTCACCAAAATTGTTTCAAGAATTTTAAAAGAACAGCCTAAAATTAGTCAAAATAGTAATTCAGATCTGTCAAGTACACAATCAAATTCTCAAGCTCAGAATGGTTATTTACCTAGATCAGGAAACACTTTTGTGAGACCAGGTGACAACAATGATTATTTTTCACATAATTTGGCTCGTGGTGAATCGGTCAGGAATGACAGTTTTTCTCTCATTGAATTAATTAGAATTATGCCAGTTTTTGGGTCTGAGAATGATTCCATTCAGCCATTAGATTTTCTTCAAGCTTTGGAAAGAGGTGTTGATCTTGAACGAACATCATTCAATAAAATCAAAATAGTTTTAAACAATTGTTTCAAAAATTCTGCAAAATTGTGGTGGAATGTATTTGCAGATCAATGTGATACTTATGAGGAATTTAAGTCAGCATTTTTAGAAAATTTCTGGCACTCTAGACTGCAAAATAAATTGAGACTACAATTAGAGAGTGCCAAATATACTGAGGGTTTATTTGTTGACCATTTTAATTACTGGGTAGCTGTAGCTAAAAATCTCCAACCTCCTTATAACCAAGCAGAGCTCATCGAGCTGCTAGCACCTCATTTTCCTCCTAATGTAGCAGGTTCACTGTTAGGTACTACTACCCTTGCACAAGCAGTGTTTAGATTACGTCATGCAGACGAATACTTCAAAAATACCCTACAAAAACAAAACTTTTTACAACCCAGAGACCTCAATCAAAATAAACCTGTTAGAACTAACAGGCAATTTACTACAACAAAAAAATTTGAAAATAACGTCAAGAATATTTCAGCTATCAATTTAGAAGAGAATACTAACTTGTCAGAAAACGAGAGCGAGCCTCACATTTGAGCTCGAATGTAGGGGCCGTTTTGCAAAGAGCTACCCAAAATATTGCCAATAATCCCCTCGAAGAATTATTAGAAGAATGTGATTTTGACCACACTCTTTCAGATAGCAGATCTCCTGTAATTTTGATAAATTTTTATGGATACAAGTTTCCAGCTTTAGTGGATAGTGGAAGTACCATTTCTGTTGTCTCTGAGGATGTTTGGTCACAGTTACATGATTTTCATGGTACCATCGCTCATTTTAATGCACCGGGTGTTCGTATTGTTGGGGCATTCAAAGCAAAATTCAAAAAAGTGTCAAGACAGGCGCAACTTCAATTCAAATTACAAAATTTCGAATTCAGCCAAGAATTTCTAGTCATATCAGGACTGTGTTATCCAGTAATTTTAGGATGTGATTTTTTGAGATATTTCCATGTCAACATAAATTTAGGTGATAGGAATTTGAGCATTCAGTACAAAACTGAAAGTATAGTTATACCAGAAATGGATTTTTTACATGATTTTAATTCCGCTGAGTCATTAAATGTTAGTGTGTTGTCTAGTAAAGATTTTAAAAACTTACCACTTAGTGCAATCCCGGAAATACAGGGTGGCTCAACTTCAAATAAAAATAATCTTCTTTGTAATAAAAATAAAATTAAAACTTCTCCTCAAAACGAAAATAAAATTGATTCTGTACAACTCCAAAAATACAAAAATGAAAGTGAATTCTGTTCAGACATCCATAAGTTTTCGGAAGTGCTTGATAAATCCTCGTTATCTGAAAAAGAAAAACTTATCTTAGAAAATCTGCTAATCTCTTATTGCAAGTTGTTCTCTGATAAACCTGGGCTAACCAAAGAATATTATCATACAATCAAATTAAAAGACTATTCAGGGTTTTTTGTTAAGCCATATCCAATACCACTTGCTCATCGAGGTGCTGTAGATAAGGCTATAGCTGAGATGGAAGCTTGGGGGGTGATAAAACGTTGCTCTTCACAATTCATTTCACCTTTGATGACAACTTTGAAGAAAGATGGAACGGTGAGGGTTTGTCTGGACGCTCGAAAGTTGAACTCGATCATGGAACCGGATTTTGAACATCCTCGTCCTATCGAAGAAATTCTAAAAATGTTAGCAGGGAAATCCGTGATGAGTTCGCTTGATTTCTCCCATGGCTACTGGCAACTGCCACTGAGGGAGGAAGATCAGCAGTATACAGGGTTTATGGTGGGGACCAAGACCTATAAATTCTGTCGTTTACCTTTTGGCCTGGCTAGTGCAGTTTCATCTTTCTCACGCTGTTTGAGTCTTGTTTTTGGAGAGGATTTTAACGATTTCATCATAACTTATATTGATGATATATTGGTACTCAGTTCGTCGGTGGAGGAGCACTTAGGACACTTGCAAAAAGTATTCTGTAGATTGCAGCAAGCAGGATTCACGTTGAAACTTTCAAAGTGTAGGTTTTTCAGGACTGAAATGCCGTATTTGGGCTATGTTATTAGCACCAGTGGCGTGCGCCCAGACCCTCAAAGGATTCAGGCCATAGTGGTTTATGCCGCCCCAAGAAATGTGAAGCAGCTTCAGCGGTTTGTAGGGCTCTGTCAATATGACAGAATTTTTTCATATCGTTTTGCAGAGTTGTCAGCACCTCTCACTCAGTTGCTGAAGAAGAAAACTTCGTGGCAGTGGGGAAAATTGCAGGTCGCAGCGTTTGAAAATATCAAGAAACTGATGCAAGAAGAAGTGCTACTTTGCCACCCAGATCCCAAACTGACTTGGCATGTCCAGTCTGACGCCAGTGACGTAGGCATTGCAGCTATCCTTTTTCAACTAGTAGGGGACAAAAAGCACGTGATTGCATATGCTTCTCGGCTGCTGTTGGAAAGAGAAAGGCGATACACAGCATTCGAAAAGGAGGTGTTGGCTGCGTTGTGGTCTTTTCAGCGTTGGAGGGTTTATTTGCTGGGAAATTCGGTTGTCTTGCATACTGATTGCAAGGCAATAACTTATATTCATACTTGCCGTTTGTTATCCCCTCGGGTCACCAGGTGGGCCTTGGCTCTTCAGGAGTTTTCATTCTCGGTGGAGCATATTTCTGGTCAGGAGAATGGTGCAGCAGATGCACTTTCTCGTCATGCTTGTGTCCGGTTCCCTGTACCTGATGACAAATGTTTCAGGATTTTTTCGGTGTTTGACTTGCCTGAATCATTTCAAGAACTACTGGGTGAAATAGTTCATCATCAAAATCAAGATGATAAATTTTCTAGCATAAAGAGCAAGTTGGAAACTGATGAAAAATTGCAACTTCAGTTTGCTGTCCATCAGGGTGTATTGTACAGGCGGGCCTCAGAAGAAAATACCTTCCTTCTTTGTGTCCCAAAATCCTTAGTAAATGATTTTATTAAGACATATCATAATCTCTTAGGCCATTATGGTTGTTGGAAGACTTGGGTAGCTATGAGACGGGAGCTATGGTGGACCAACATGTATCGAGAAATCAAAAAATATATACGTACTTGTGTCATTTGTCAAAAGGCTAAGATAGCAGCACTACCAAAGCCACGTCAACTGCAGATAGTCCCAGCTGATAAGGCAGACATAGTAGCCATGGACATCTATGGTCCACTGATTCGTAGTCGTGGAGGAGCTAGTTATATCTTGGTAGTGTATAATTTAATGACAAAGTTTGTTGTCTTATATCCACTGAAAAAAGCAACATCTAGGGCAATGCTAAATCGCATGTTCAAGCAGTATTTCCCTACCTATGGTTTGGTCAAACGTATTTTGCAGGATCGTGGGACTCAGTTCACCTCCAAGCTGTGGCAAAACACCATGCAGGAGGCTGGTATTAAGTTGGTGTACACTTCAGTACGCCACCCAAATGCAAATCCCTCCGAACGCATTATGAGGGAGCTTGGTAGGCTTTTCCGTACCTACTGTAGTGAACAACACTCTCGTTGGGCTTATGAAGTCAGTAATTTTCAAGAATTCCTAAACAGCGTTGTGCACGAGTCCACAGGTTTTTCACCAAACGAGCTCCAGCTGGGTGTACCACCTTTGAGGCTTCTTCCACCTGCAGTTGGAAATCCCTTGAATGGTAACGTTGACTCACCCCCCCGAACATAAACTCATATTAGCTGAAGCAACGCTGCAAGGCAAGGCAGCACGTCGGGCATTAAGAAGCCCTGGAAAGCCTTATCACCGTTTTTCACCTGGTGAGTTGGTGTTGTTAAAGGCCAATAATCAGTCCTCTGCACTCAAGGCCGAAACTAAGAAGTTCCTTCTTTTGTTCGAAGGACCTTACAAAATTAAAAAGCAGATCAGTGACGCCACTTACCTTTTAATTGATCCTGGTAATAATAAAGAAAGGGGCATGTTTCATGCCAGTCACCTGAAATTATACCATCTACCATCTTCAGTTCAATGACCCCTGGCACTTTTCATTTTCACAGAAGATTTGGGGGCAAGTTGTAACGGGACAATCAGGTTCCACGTCCTTCCGTTTCGTATCGCAGCCATTATATTCGCTATTTTTGATAGATAATAAATATAAATTCCTTTAGCCGTGTACATTTTGTTGTTGGGTAGGTACTCTGTCTACTAAATAATTGTTCAAAATTGTTTTGCTATTAGTTATAAGCATTTCAGCTATAATCCTAATTTATTTGAGCATCATTGCGCCATCTACCAACGAGCCAATAAACTGCAAGTTCATCCATGTTGGGGAGATGGTAGAAATCTATCAGTTGTTTTTGTTGGTGATATACCCTACGGACAGGGGGCTCTACAGGTATGATTTTTCGATGAATTGTTTTTTGCGCCATTCCACCACACATTTGATTGTGATAAAAACTAGTGTGGGAGATAAAGTTCTTGAACGAGGCCTTTTTGATAGCAAAACCTGAAGGCAGTCACACCTCTCTTCAAACTGACTCTCTAATAAAACTTTATGGTAGAACCTAAGGGTCTATAACAATTGCGAAAACACTTCGTTTTTGTGACCTGGTCAACTTTACAGGTAGGCGAAATTATGTATTTCTATAAATTTTTCCTCAATTTGAAACTTTTCTCCACGTGGTCATGAGCTTTGATTTTTGGTTAAGAATTATAATGATTTTCTCAGACTAGCTATTAACAATCATCGACGTACTCAGAATCAGTTATTTCTCAAGTAGTTGCAAATGAAAGCATCAAATATGTCCTTAAAAGCATTTATTTTCACTAGTAATTCAAATTAATATAGTGTATTCTTGTTTCAACAATATTTGTATAAACTATATATATATCATGGTCAACTTTACAGTTTTAGTGAGACAGAGGATCGCCCTGTATAGATGGCTATTTAATAATATGCAATAAAAATTCTGAGTGGCTTGCGTAACCCTGTGTTATTTCTACGGCCTATGGTTACCAACACGGCCAGAACCCCCATAAAAAACCCCTGAGAAAATTGTATCATAGCAGTAGTGAATTGTATTGTATGTGATAGATGGATTTATTACCAATATCTAATTCTAGACAGAAGAATGATATGAGCAAATACTAACCTGTGGTTTCTGATAATATTTTGGGAGCTGCCATTCTGATGTTTATTTATGTTTATTCATCCATTTATTCACTTGGTATAAATCCTTCTTGCATCAGGTAGGCATCATTATTTTCAACATTTCTTCTATTTTTCAGAACATTCAGATGAAACTGGTTTCCAGAATGCTCTTTGAAATGTCTGTGAATAAAATGAGGGAATTAGATTCATCAGAGTTATGATAGTTGGGGTTGAAATTTACATTATTCATCTGTAGCATAGATTAAATGTCTGTAGGATCAATAGAATATAATTATCCTGTTCTAGCTTTTTTCCTATTTGATATTATTAGCATTTATATGAAATTATGAACTGGGATATGCTTTTTTTATACAGATATCTATATCTTATATCTATCCTATAAATTTGATTGAAGATCAAATTGATATTATGATGAAAATTCTTTTCCCTGATGGATGATTGATTTTCATAAAATGCTTTGGAGAAACAATCAGTTGAATTCATATAAGGTAACTACTTCGAAGCATATTAAAAGCAATTAGCATATACTCTGACATTAATCTAGATACTGATCAGCTTCTGTCACAATCTACAATTAATTTTTCAAGTTAAATACTATGAGTTCATGAGTTGAGTACCTAATACTAGGTATCTTCTCGGTGTCATATAATAGCTATATTGTGAGGAATCCCAGAAAAATACTTACATGTGCAAAAATGATTCATAAATGCCAGTTCTTCACACAAGATAACTCCAGATTCTGGAGGTATTGTATTGAATTGTATCTGAGATCTCAGACCTCAGATAATGAGATGTTCATACACAAACACAAAAATTGTGGAAAACCCAGGCGAAAACACATGGAAAAGACTGTGAAATGAAATTGTGGTCTTCAAACAGCTAGTGGAAACTACCTTATACTTCTTCAGGAAGTTCGGATTGCCAACCAAAAATGCACTTCACAGTTCAAACATGAAGAAGAAATCACTAATCACTAATCACTTTTTTACTTTCTACAAGTTTTTTCATCATTCATTTGACTGAAAATTAGAGATTTTGGACGTTCTGCCATTTTGCGATTCTTGCGCCTCTCGCGGTGTTTTTGGAAAGCATGGCCGATCTTAGAACACACAGACCAATCAAGTTGGCGGCTGTCAGATTTCATCGAGAACTTTTGACGAAACTTTTTCACTACTAAACACCATAGTTATAAGCATTTATATAAGCATCTCAAGTGTAAACAACGTAGTGGGAGAACCGCGCCAAGCGAGACGCGGACGCGGACAAACATCACCTATGCCTTCACCTATCGACATGTCCGACGAACGTTGGAGCGAAGGAGCGAAACAATAATGTAAAAATAATATTAGAAATATGAATACAGGGTGAATCGGGTATATAGGTGCTTATTGTAACACGTTCATTCGTTAGGTAGGTATGTTCGGATAGTTTTTACAAGATCTAGCAGACTATCTCTGTAGATATAGGTAGGTAGGTATCAAAATCAAATGAATTAAATCGCAAAATTTGAAGAATCATTTGATTAAGTTTTTTTCCGCTATATCAGAAAATACAGGGTGCTCGGAACAGAGACGATCGACAGGGTACAAGTTGATGTTTTTAAAAGGAACACCCTGTATTTCATTGCATTCTTAGATTATCCCTGAATAGCTGATTTCATCAATATATCACACTTGGGGTCTAGCGGGAATGATTACAGAGATATAGGGTGTTCAAAAATCGAGATTTTTCAAATTCAAGTAGGATGTTTTTCTGTTGAAACTATTACTTATCGGTCAAAACGGCTTCCATGTTCCTATGTTAACTTATGATTTACTATCTGCTGACATTTAATAATTGGAACAAATACAGGGCGATCAGAATTCTGAATCTTGAACCACCCTGTATTGTTCCAATTTGATGTCAGTAGATAGTAAATGAAAAGTTGGGATAGGGACATGTGAGTCGTTTTGACCAATAATGAATAGTTTACACACAAAAACATCCTAAAATTAAAAAATCTCGATTTTGAACAACCTATATCTCCGTAATTATGAACGTTAGACCCCAAGTGTGATGTATTGATGAAATCAGCTCTTCAGAGAGAATCTAAAAATGCAATGGAATACAGGGTGTTCCATTTGAAAAAATCAACAAGGGGGGGACATTTATGGTGAATCACCCGGTACATCATATGGTTCAGTTTTGATTATGGAATTGAATATTTGAATACGGAGTTCTTAACTAACATGTAATCTACAGGGCAGGGTGAGTCAATATAGTGCGTTCTCCTTCGATATTAGCCAAACCGTCAGAAATATACATATTTGAAAAAATTCGAATACAGAATAGTAGTGTTTCATGATAACTTTCATATCGAAATATTTTTATATCTATATATACCGGGTAACAAGGACTCATGGTATACCACCTTTTTCTCCTTTTGTTTTCTCTATGTTTCTGAAATTTGGAACATCGAATATGCTCACTAGAGGGCTTTATCTCACATTTTAGGAAATTTTTTTCATCTTTCAATTCTCCTGGAAATGAGAACAACTTTCGATTTTCAAATGGAACACCCTGTATTTCATTCCATAATCGGTTAGAGATTGTTATAACGAATTCAACAATATCGGGTTTGATTGGGTTATTTCAAACAATTACGGAGTTATTCACGTTTGAAGTTTCCATAAGAGCAATGGGTGTGACGGCGCAATATGGAAACTTCTATCTTTGTCACACTCATTGAGCTTATGGGAATTTCGAACGCGAATATTCTCGTAATCGTTCAAAATAACCCAATCTTACCCGGTATTGTTGAATTCGCTATAATAATCGCTAACCGAATATGAAATGAAATACAAGGTGTTCCATTTGAAAATCGAAAGTTGATCTCATTTCCAGGGGAATTGAAAGATGAAAAAAAATTCCTAAAATGTGAGATAAAGCCCTCTAGTGAGCATATTCGATGTTCCAAATTTCAGAAATATAGATTGTATATTATTGCATTTTAGGTTCTCCCTGGAGAGCCGATTTCATCAATGCATCACTCGAAGATCTTGGAGACAAGCGGCATATATTAAAAGGGAATGATTACAGATATATGAATAGGGGTGTTCAAAAACGAGATTTTTAAATTTTATGATTTTTTTAGGTCGAATTAAAATATTCATTATTGGTTAAAACGGCTCATATGTTCCTATCTCAACTCTCGATTTACTATATCTATCTATACTGACATTAAATTGAAAGAGATACATCATGGTATGATCCGAATCTCGAACCAACTGTATTTGTTGCAATTAAATGTTGGTAGATAGAAAATCAAAAGTTAAGATAAGGACATGTAAGCCGTTTTGACCAATAATAAATAGTTTCGACAAAAAAAACCAAAGTTGAAAAATCCCGATTTTGAACACCCTATTTATCTGTTATCATGCCCGCTAGACCCCAAGGTCCCTGCTATGATACAATTTTCTCAGGGGTTTTTTATGGGGGTTCTGGCCGTGTTGGTAACCATAGGCCGTAGAAATAACACAGGGTTACGCAAGCCACTCAGAATTTTTATTGCATATTATTAAATAGCCATCTATACAGGGCGATCCTCTGTCTCACTAAAACTGTAAAGTTGACCATGACATATATATAGTTTATACAAACATTGTTGAAATAAGAAGACACTATATGAATTGGAATTACTTGTGAAAATAAATGCTTTTAAGGACATATTTGATGCTTTCATTTGCAACTACTTGAGAAATAAATGATTCTGAGTACGTCGATAATATTGTTAAATAGCTAGTCTGACAAAATCATATTATACTTAACCAAAAATCAAAGCTCATGACCACGTGGAGAAAAGTTTCAAATTGAGGAAAAATTTATAGAAATACATAATTTCGCCTACCTGTAAAGTTGACCAGGTCACAAAAACGAAGTGTTTTCGCAATTGTTATAGACCCTTAGGTTCTACCATAAAGTTTTATTAGAGAGTCAGTTTGAAGAGAGGTGTGACTGCCTTCAGGTTTTGCTATCAAAAAGGCCTCGTTCAAGAACTTTATCTCCCACACTCGTTTTTATCACAATTAAATGTGTGGTGGAATGGCGCAAAAAACAATTCATCGAAAAATCATACCTGTAGAGCCCCCTGTCCGTAGGGTATACCACCAACAACAACAACTGATAGATTTCTACCATCTCCCCAACATGAATGATCTTGCAGTTTATTGGCTCGTTGGTAGATGGCGCAATGATGCTCAAATAAATTAGGATTAAAACAAATTTAAACAATTATTTAGTAGACAGAGTATTACCCACCCAACAACAAAATGTACACGGCTAAAGGAATTTATATTTATTATCTATCAAAAATAGCGAATATAATGGCTGCAATAAGAAACGGAAGGACATGGAACCTGATTGTCCCGTTACAACTTGCACCCAAATCTTCTGTGAAAATGAAAAGTGCCAGGGGTCATTGAACTGAAGATGGTAGATGGTATAATTTCAGGTGACTGGCATGAAACATGCCCCTTTCTTTATTATTACCAGGATCAATTAAAAGGTAAGTGGCGTCACTGATCTGCTTTTTAATTTTGTAAGGTCCTTCGAACAAAAGAAGGAACTTCTTAGTTTCGGCCTTGAGCGCAGAGGACTGATTATTGGCCTTTAACAACACCAACTCACCAGGTGAAAAACGGTGATAAGGCTTTCCAGGGCTTCTTAATGCCCGACGTGCTGCCTTGCCTTGCAGCGTTGCTTCAGCTAATATGAGTTTATGTTCGGGGGGTGAGTCAACGTTACCATTCAAGGGATTTCCAACTGCAGGTGGAAGAAGCCTCAAAGGTGGTACACCCAGCTGGAGCTCGTTTGGTGAAAAACCTGTGGACTCGTGCACAACGCTGTTTAGGAATTCTTGAAAATTACTGACTTCATAAGCCCAACGAGAGTGTTGTTCACTACAGTAGGTACGGAAAAGCCTACCAAGCTCCCTCATAATGCGTTCGGAGGGATTTGCATTTGGGTGGCGTACTGAAGTGTATACCAACTTAATACCAGCCTCCTGCATGGTGTTTTGCCACAGCTTGGAGGTGAACTGAGTCCCACGATCCTGCAAAATACGTTTGACCAAACCATAGGTAGGGAAATACTGCTTGAACATGCGATTTAGCATTGCCCTAGATGTTGCTTTTTTCAGTGGATATAAGACAACAAACTTTGTCATTAAATTATACACTACCAAGATATAACTAGCTCCTCCACGACTACGAATCAGTGGACCATAGATGTCCATGGCTACTATGTCTGCCTTATCAGCTGGGACTATCTGCAGTTGACGTGGCTTTGGTAGTGCTGCTATCTTAGCCTTTTGACAAATGACACAAGTACGTATATATTTTTTGATTTCTCGATACATGTTGGTCCACCATAGCTCCCGTCTCATAGCTACCCAAGTCTTCCAACACCCATAATGGCCTAAGAGATTATGATATGTCTTAATAAAATCATTTACTAAGGATTTTGGGACACAAAGAAGGAAGGTATTTTCTTCTGAGGCCCGCCTGTACAATACACCCTGATGGACAGCAAACTGAAGTTGCAATTTTTCATCAGTTTCCAACTTGCTCTTTATGCTAGAAAATTTATCATCTTGATTTTGATGATGAACTATTTCACCCAGTAGTTCTTGAAATGATTCAGGCAAGTCAAACACCGAAAAAATCCTGAAACATTTGTCATCAGGTACAGGGAACCGGACACAAGCATGACGAGAAAGTGCATCTGCTGCACCATTCTCCTGACCAGAAATATGCTCCACCGAGAATGAAAACTCCTGAAGAGCCAAGGCCCACCTGGTGACCCGAGGGGATAACAAACGGCAAGTATGAATATAAGTGATTGCCTTACAATCAGTATGCAAGACAACCGAATTTCCTAGCAAATAAACCCTCCAACGCTGAAAAGACCACAACGCAGCCAACACCTCCTTTTCGAATGCTGTGTATCGCCTTTCTCTTTCCAACAGCAGCCGAGAAGCATATGCAATCACGTGCTTTTTGTCCCCTTCTAGCTGGAAAAGGATAGCTGCAATGCCTACGTCACTAGCGTCAGACTGGACATGCCAAGTCAGTTTGGGATCTGGGTGGCAAAGTAGCACTTCTTCTTGCATCAGTTTCTTGATATTTTCAAAAGCTGCGACCTGCAATTTTCCCCACTGCCACGAAGTTTTCTTCTTCAGCAACTGAGTGAGAGGTGCTGACAACTCTGCAAAACGGTATGAAAAAATTCTGTCATATTGACAGAGCCCTACAAACCGCTGAAGCTGCTTCACATTTCTTGGGGCTGCATAATCCACTATGGCCTGAATCCTTTGAGGGTCTGGGCGCACGCCACTGGTGCTAATAACATAGCCCAAATACGGCATTTCAGTCCTGAAAAACCTACACTTTGAAAGTTTCAACGTGAATCCTGCTTGCTGCAATCTACAGAATACTTTTTGCAAGTGTCCTAAGTGCTCCTCCACCGACGAACTGAGTACCAATATATCATCAATATAAGTTATAATGAAATCGTTAAAATCCTCTCCAAAAACAAGACTCAAACAGCGTGAGAAAGATGAAACTGCACTAGCCAGGCCAAAAGGTAAACGACAGAATTTATAGGTCTTGGTCCCCACCATAAACCCTGTATACTGCTGATCTTCCTCCCTCAGTGGCAGTTGCCAGTAGCCATGGGAGAAATCAAGCGAACTCATCACGGATTTCCCTGCTAACATTTTTAGAATTTCTTCGATAGGACGAGGATGTTCAAAATCTGGTTCCATGATCGAGTTCAACTTTCGAGCGTCCAGGCAAACCCTCACCGTGCCATCTTTCTTCAAAGTTGTCATCAAAGGTGAAATGAATTCCCAGTTAACACAGATTGATCCCAGAGAAGTAAGAGGGCATCACATTCATGCCACACATCACATCTGTGACTCGAAATGAGAGGCCTAGTGAAATCACAATGACTGCTATTTCGGACCCTTTTGGTCATTTTATGATTCACATTATGATGCCAAATGAAAATCACAGTACGTATTATGCGACTCCTCATTCAACATCAAAATTGATTTATTCCGTTCCTTACATAAATAGACAAGGATGTGAGGTTTCAGTGAGTCTCTTGGTTGTTAGGGAGCCTCATAAATTCACCAACATTTCAGGTCTCAAATTTAATAAAATTTGAGGAATATTGCGAATGTTTTGTGAAATAAAGAGTCTCCTGGTAATACCAATGATGTTTTGTTGTGACTCGCATTGTTACCTAGCGAGGCATGAATGTGACATCCCAGGGATGTTTGTGTTTACTGGGTTGTGAAGAGCAACGTTTAATCACCCCCCAAGCTTCCATCTCAGCTATAGCCCTATCTACAGCACCTCGATGAGCGAGTGGTATTGGATATGGCTTAACAAAAAACCCTGAATAGTCTTTTAATTTGATTGTATGATAATATTCTTTGGTTAGGCCAGGTTTATCAGAGAACAACTTGCAATAAGAGATTAGCAGATTTTCTAAGATTAGTTTTTCTTTTTCAGATAACGAGGATTTATCAAGCACTTCCGAAAACTTATGGATGTCTGAACAGAATTCACTTTCATTTTTGTATTTTTGGAGTTGTACAGAATCAATTTTATTTTCGTTTTGAGGAGAAGTTTTAATTTTATTTTTATTACAAAGAAGATTATTTTTATTTGAAGTTGAGCCACCCTGTATTTCCGGGATTGCACTAAGTGGTAAGTTTTTAAAATCTTTACTAGACAACACACTAACATTTAATGACTCAGCGGAATTAAAATCATGTAAAAAATCCATTTCTGGTATAACTATACTTTCAGTTTTGTACTGAATGCTCAAATTCCTATCACCTAAATTTATGTTGACATGGAAATATCTCAAAAAATCACATCCTAAAATTACTGGATAACACAGTCCTGATATGACTAGAAATTCTTGGCTGAATTCGAAATTTTGTAATTTGAATTGAAGTTGCGCCTGTCTTGACACTTTTTTGAATTTTGCTTTGAATGCCCCAACAATACGAACACCCGGTGCATTAAAATGAGCGATGGTACCATGAAAATCATGTAACTGTGACCAAACATCCTCTGAGACAACAGAAATGGTACTTCCACTATCCACTAAAGCTGGAAACTTGTATCCATAAAAATTTATCAAAATTACAGGAGATCTGCTATCTGAAAGAGTGTGGTCAAAATCACATTCTTCTAATAATTCTTCGAGGGGATTATTGGCAATATTTTGGGTAGCTCTTTGCAAAACGGCCCCTACATTCGAGCTCAAATGTGAGGCTCGCTCTCGTTTTCCGACAAGTTAGTATTCTCTTCTAAATTGATAGCTGAAATATTCTTGACGTTATTTTCAAATTTTTTTGTTGTAGTAAATTGCCTGTTAGTTCTAACAGGTTTATTTTGATTTAGGTCTCTGGGTTGTGAAAAGTTTTGTTTTTGTAGGGTATTTTTGAAGTATTCGTCTGCATGACGTAATCTAAACACTGCTTGTGCAAGAGTAGTAGTACCTAACAGTGAACCTGCTACATTAGGAGGAAAATGAGGTGCTAGCAGCTCGATAAGCTCTGCTTGGTTATAAGGAGGTTGGAGATTTTTAGCTACAGCTACCCAGTAATTAAAATGGTCAACAAATAAACCCTCAGTATATTTGGCACTCTCTAATTGTAGTCTCAATTTATTTTGCAGTCTAGAGTGCCAGAAATTTTCTAAAAATGCTGACTTAAATTCCTCATAAGTATCACATTGATCTGCAAATACATTATTCCACCACAATTTTGCAGAATTTTTGAAACAATTGTTTAAAACTATTTTGATTTTATTGAATGATGTTCGTTCAAGATCAACACCTCTTTCCAAAGCTTGAAGAAAATCTAATGGCTGAATGGAATCATTCTCAGACCCAAAAACTGGCATAATTCTAATTAATTCAATGAGAGAAAAACTGTCATTCCTGACCGATTCACCACGAGCCAAATTATGTGAAAAATAATCATTATTGTCACCTGGTCTCACAAAAGTGTTTCCTGATCTAGGTAAATAACCATTCTGAGCTTGAGAATTTGATTGTGTACTTGACAGATCTGAATTACTATTTTGACTAATTTTAGGCTGTTCTTTTAAAATTCTTGAAACAATTTTGGTGACCATTTCAGTAAGATCTTCAGGCAATTGAGTGGAAACACGCCTCTGAGTTGGTTCTTCAAAAAGGACGTTTGGCAACGACCCTGGAAAATTTACCGCTGCCCCCCAGTTAGAAGCTGCCCCCACATAAGGTGGTGGTTGGTTAGGTAATTCACTTGATCTATATTGATTCTCCTCATTTTCAGGTCTTGGTTGATTTTTATTAGCCCTACGAAACGCCTCTGTGATGGGAGTGCGGTTCCTATAACCAGTAACCTTGGGCACTGCACCCAAAGAACCCGTCTCAGGGGGTTGACAAGTTGAAGAACCACTCATTGCAGGATTACTAGTAACTGGAAAGGTCCTACCTTGATTTTCATCTTCATTGTTCGTCACTACTTCTTCACAATTTTGCTGTGGCAAACCTTGGTTCAATCTCTCATAATTTAGAGATCTCCTTGGTCTAAGATCATAATTGGATGGAGTATGCTGCATCCTGTGACTCCCACTGATCCTATTGGAACACGGCCCCACGTTGGGCGCCAAGTTGCTATGATACAATTTTCTCAGGGGTTTTTTATGGGGGTTCTGGCCGTGTTGGTAACCATAGGCCGTAGAAATAACACAGGGTTACGCAAGCCACTCAGAATTTTTATTGCATATTATTAAATAGCCATCTATACAGGGCGATCCTCTGTCTCACTAAAACTGTAAAGTTGACCATGACATATATATAGTTTATACAAACATTGTTGAAATAAGAAGACACTATATGAATTGGAATTACTTGTGAAAATAAATGCTTTTAAGGACATATTTGATGCTTTCATTTGCAACTACTTGAGAAATAAATGATTCTGAGTACGTCGATAATATTGTTAAATAGCTAGTCTGACAAAATCATATTATACTTAACCAAAAATCAAAGCTCATGACCACGTGGAGAAAAGTTTCAAATTGAGGAAAAATTTATAGAAATACATAATTTCGCCTACCTGTAAAGTTGACCAGGTCACAAAAACGAAGTGTTTTCGCAATTGTTATAGACCCTTAGGTTCTACCATAAAGTTTTATTAGAGAGTCAGTTTGAAGAGAGGTGTGACTGCCTTCAGGTTTTGCTATCAAAAAGGCCTCGTTCAAGAACTTTATCTCCCACACTCGTTTTTATCACAATTAAATGTGTGGTGGAATGGCGCAAAAAACAATTCATCGAAAAATCATACCTGTAGAGCCCCCTGTCCGTAGGGTATACCACCAACAACAACAACTGATAGATTTCTACCATCTCCCCAACATGAATGATCTTGCAGTTTATTGGCTCGTTGGTAGATGGCGCAATGATGCTCAAATAAATTAGGATTAAAACAAATTTAAACAATTATTTAGTAGACAGAGTATTACCCACCCAACAACAAAATGTACACGGCTAAAGGAATTTATATTTATTATCTATCAAAAATAGCGAATATAATGGCTGCAATAAGAAACGGAAGGACATGGAACCTGATTGTCCCGTTACATCCCCAAGTGTAATGTATCGATGAAATCAGCTCTTTAGGGAGAATCTAAAAATGCAATAATGTACAGAGGTGTTCTATTGAAAAAACCTCTTTCAGTTCTCTATAAACATCTCATAATTCGTTAGGTGAATGATCCTGCATATTTGAATATGTTCAAAATCACATTATCCACCGCCTCCTTCCAGATATACGTCGGTGAATCGAACACCTTGTATATTTTGCAACTATTTTTGATTATATTTTCGTGTTTTTATTTTTCAAATATACATAAATAGTTATTTTTGTATCTAGAGCGCGAAATGCTACTTTGGTGATCGAGATATGATTTTTTTAACGAGGCGTAGCCGAGTTGAAAAAATAGTCGCGATGACCAAAGTATTTCGCGCTCGAGTTGCAAACAACATTTTTTCTACAAACCTCAAAAAATATTGTCCTAAAGTGGAGATATGCTCAGCTTGATATAAAAAATAGTGTTGAACAGTCTTTAATGGCCTCCCCCTATCCTCCCTAGGTACGCACGAAGTTCCACGAACATAATAGGAATTTCTTTTCTTGCGCTCCAAGAGATAAAACGGAGTTATTTATTGAACATTCAGTAATAAATGATTTCGTGGATGTTTGCTCGATTGTGGACCATTAAGTTGGAAGATAAATATCTCATATATTTTACATAACAGTGCGCGAAGTAGGTACTTCGCGCACTGTTTTACTTCGCGCATTGTTTTGTGCAAGGTATCATTGTAACGTAGGAAACTGAAAAAAAGTGTCACTTCGCATTTTGTTATCAATGCGCGAACCTTGTCATTTTTTGACGTTTGTAGAAAAATATATGTACATGTAGCATGTAGCTATTCTGTATATTTTTTTACCGTTTTCGGAGATATTTATGAGGTATATATGTAATATATATAGAACTTCACATTTTCTCCAGATACTCTCTGCGATGACCACATCATTCTGACCATCTACCAATTTTGGATTTTCAAATGGAATAATACATTCTGTACATTATTCTATCACTGATTATGGGTTATACCATTACGATACCACAAATATATACTGACAATATATCAACTTACTTGCCATTATCACTAGTCCTATTATTAGTAATTAATTAAAGAAAAAATGTATTCAGATATTCAGTTTCTTCATTCATGATGTAAACTATGAATACCTATAATAGGTATAGGTATCCCAATTTTATTTTTTCATTTTATGGCCTCAATCTCCAAATCCTCATATCAGTATTCAAAGTGTTAGTTTTGTGTTATTAGACTTTTAATAACATGATTGTGTTGTCAGCCGCGCGTCGCTATAGGTGATGGGCACAGTTGATGTTTGCCCGTGCCCGCGTCTCGCTTGGCGCGGTTCTCCCACTACGTTGTTTATAGGAATACCTCCTTGCGCTAGACGCTAGTGGTACGGACAGATCCTCGTCTCCTCTCACTCTAAAGTGTTTGTGAAACAGTTATATAGTTCCATCTTTATTCATTTCTGGGGATAAACACTAGATTTTTGGCATTTGTTGTTTTTTAGGTTATATTGAGGTCACTGGCGTATCATACGTAATTTCCATATGGGATTCCTGATTCAACTATACCAGAATATGGATAAACAATCCTCTAGTTATGAGGGTGCCGTACATTATGCTATTTCTCGGCAAGTTTGAGGCAATGCAATTTTCTCGCAATTTTTCTCAATTTATTGCGAGTCGCCGTACATTGAGATATTTCTGTCATATTCTCTTGTTCATATTCACTATTTCCAGGTTTTTTTGAGCCTTCAATGTACTTTTTGAGGTTACTTGGTGTTTCAGGCCACGTTATGAAGAAAATTAGTATTTTATCAAGATGCTACGATGAATATTACTAAAAATTTTACTAAACATGCCTTGAAATTGAAGGAAAAATAGGACTGGTTCTATTACGAAACTTGCATGAAACTTTCCGTGAAATATCATAGACGCATTGCTGGTAAATAGCATAATGTACGGCGCCCTTTAGAGTTTACTATACTCCAGCATAATTTTTGAGAGGTAGCTGAGGGAACATATGAATTTTACTGAAAGCTCAATATATTTCACCAAGAGAGACTGTTCTTAGGCTGTATACAAGGGTTGAATGAATTTACTGAATGAATTCTGATTTCAAACTGAGCAGTAGTTTATCTATGAGCTGAATGAGCTGAGCCTTATGATTGAGAAATGGTGAAAACCTCGATGTGAATATCTAAACTACTGTACTTATGTAATGTGTGCCAAATATATTTTCGGAAATACAACTCGAAGAATTTATGGAGTGACTAATAACAACTATGTATAAAACTTCGTCTAGGACGAAGAGTAGGCTGATAAAAAGTTATTCGTAAAATGTGCAGGGAAATAAAGAATAGAATATACTTCACCCCCATGTTTTACATAATATGATTCTTCCGTCTTCCTCAAATAAAAAGTCATTTTCAAATGATTCATTGATGAAAGTAACATCCTACATATTTTCTATTTGTGATAGAGTAGTAATTATATAAACTAATGGATCCGTTATCTTGGAGTTTTCAATTTTGACGGAACAATCATTATCTCTTACCCCGAAAACCGCCAGATATCAATTTTGAATAGAATCGGATCTTCATCACAAAACTTGTTCGCCACATGATCTTCCTCAACAATTAAATACCCTGTACATACCTATTAATAAAATTTCGAATGATTTTCTGTAGCGCCCATGGATGTGACGTGACAGCAATGTCAGGGATGCCAGTAGACAAAACTAAAGTCTCTAGATCATTAAAAAAGAATGCAGCTATGATCTGTCCGTACCCTGTTAAGATGACTTTAATGTCAATTTTCATCAAGGGACCCTAGCTCGCACTAATAAGTGCACCTATTGTATTCTATTGCAATGACGACTAAATATCTAGATTGTCTGACGGTTTATACTCCATTGGTTAAACTGGTGTCGGCTTTTGAATTCCATTTAAAAAACTAGTGCGCATAGTTCAGAGCTCAGTGCAACACCACCACCAAGTTTACGATTGGAATTTGCTATAAGAAGGAGAAATTCTTCTCGACCTCCCAAGAACAATGGTTTCGGCGATCTTATAGATGGCAACATTGCACATCTATAATATCTGTTAATTTCGAAGTTGCCGCAGATTTTTCGAATTTCGAGGGAAATAAACCCTCTGTTACATATGCGCCGTGAACCTAATATGCCATTAGCCATTTTATTTCGAAAGTGGTCTGCTACGAGTAATCAATTTAAATAAATTATCTCGCATGAAATAAAACACTTTTTATTGGTATTTTATTTTCACTCGTCACACTCGCCATAGCAGATATAACAGCATCCTCATCGAGCAGAAAAAAGTAAATTCAAAATATCGCTAGATGTGACGTAGAGAAATCATAGTAAGAAATCGAGTGATTTTTCTCAAGTTTTCAATACGTACATTGCTGAGTACGCGCACTATCTACTTATTTTCATCATTAGGCCAAATTAAATCAGTTGGATTATTTGGAGAAACTAGCTTGGATATTTTCCTACTACGAACCACGATATCGGCACAAAGCACACAACTTTGTTAAGTACGTAGAAAGAATAACGATGAGAAAAGTCGCTCATTTCACCACATATCACCGCAGCGATTAGAAAATCGTACACGTATTGAAATATCAAATTTTATCGACAACCTGTACATCTGATGTCTTTCGGAATTATTTGAATACCTGTCATCAGTATCAATCCGCATCCTGTGTATTTTTAGGCGTCAGTACGTTCGCAGCCTAGCAGCATGATAGCGTCTCATTTTGTAACTGGCGTGAGATATTTGTGGGGTTTTAGTCAAGGCTATTCAACTCTATATATAGAAGTTAATAGACCTTGGGTTTTAGTGAGATGTTTTAGGTTTCGTCAAGGTCACAAATGTGACAGATGTTAAACGTCAATCCATTCCAATGAGGGCTAAATATCTAGACTGTCTGACGAGTTATACATACAATCAATGTAAGATTGGGGGTCGATTGGAAATGATATGATATTGAAAAGATAGTACTTTTAGTACTATATATTTTTTTTCGGTAGGAGTTGCGAGGATTTTTTCGATAGGCAAATCGTTTCTTAGGTCTGTTTGATTGATTCCTACTCTTATGTCATCGCAGCAGTTTTTCATTTACACACTAAAAATAGTTATTTTTTCTGTGACGGGAAAAAAGTTTGGCATTTCATCTCTGTTGGCAGGTTATAAAATGTCACTTTTCATAAATTACTTTTTTCCCGTGGGAAAAAAGTGAGTACTTCTTTCCCGGATATATATCACATATATATATACTCTGTTAATGGCTTTTGTTGTGCTATAGTTCCGAAAAATGAGTCAATAATACCGTCTCCGAGAAAGAACTGCAAGTCCTTCTACCTTCCATTCGACTTCGCGGTTTCGTATATTACTAAACAACTACTGAATTCGCAATTTTTTAAAATCAAATCACAGAATTGAACTGACAGAAGTGACATCAGATATTTGATTACTTCAAAAGAATGATGAAGATGTCTATAAAACGCAGGTGTCCCTACTGTTAAAAACTTGAAATTTCACGTCGATAATTTTCAGATTTTGAAATAATGTAATATCTTCTCAATATTGATTCGTACTTCCTTCTGTCACAGAAAAAAATAGTGTATTATACACGGGAAAAATATTAGATTTTAGCTCACGGTTTTTTGTCTCCCTCCGCTACGCGTCGGGAGACAACACAACCTGGAGCTAAAATCTACTACTTTTTTCCCTTGTATAATAAATAACTATTATTATACAAGGGAAAAAAAGTAGTAGATTTTAGCTCCAGGTTGTGTTGTCTTCCGAGGCGTAGCGGAGGGAGACAAAAAACCGTGAGCTAAAATCTAATATTTTTCCCGTGTATAATACACTATTTTTTTCTGTGACAGAAGGAAGTACGAATCAATATTGAGAAGATATTACATTATTTCGAAATCTGAAAATTATCGACGTGAAATTTCAAGTTTTTAACAGTAGGGACACCTGCGTTTCATAGACATCTTTATCATTCTTTTGAAGTAATCAAATATCTGATGTCACTTCTGTCAGTTCAATTCTGTGATTTGATTTTAAAAAATTGCGAATTCAGTAGTTGTTTAGTAATATACGAAACCCACAGAACTCATATATTATAATATGATCATCATATTATAATATATGAGTTCTGTGACGAAACCGCGAAGTCGAATGGAAGATAAAAGGACTTGCAGTTCTTTCTCGGAGACGGTATTATTGACTCATTTTTCGGAACTATAGCACAACAAAAGCCATTAACAGAGTATATATATGTGATATATATCCGGGAAAGAAGTACTCACTTTTTTCCCACGGGAAAAAAGTAATTTATGAAAAGTGACATTTTGGATAGATGTTGCAGCGATTGTTTCTATGGTCAAATTGTCATTTACTTCATTGGGTATGTTAAATTTGTCCAGTAGTTCTTTATAATTATATAATACCCTCAAAATATTGTTTTGTATTTGAAGGCATGAAAATAAAACATGTTGTCCGCCACTGGGTCATCGGCAATGTTCGGAGGTTTTGACTGCTATCTTCGGCTGCCATTTTCACACAGCTAGGGTTTGTGGTGGTTTGATTCCTAAACAAACTACTTGATTATTGCAGATTTGAGTTTGTTTGAGGTGGTTTGAGTCTTGGGAATCTTAAGATTTGATTCATCATTCATCGATTGAGCAGTTGAGCGTTAACGTTTATCGAGATTGTTCGTGATGTCGAGCCAGATAAACAAAAAATAAATAATGGTTTATTTGTTTAGCAAGCCAAGCCAATCCATGGAGGATACAACATTGAACTTGCTCTGATATTCTGGTCAATGTTTCTGGTGAAGTTGATATATCCATGTTATATCTATATTCAGTTGATAATATAAAAGGTGAAATAACAATCCTTATTATAACCCATGGTTTCACTTCCATAATTTCAGGCAGGCTTCCTGTCTTGTGCATTGCCATTGCATTGAAATAACATTGTCAATCAGTATCTGACTACAGGAAAATAGAGAAGATTCCCGAAGATGCACATAAAACTCAAAGGATCTTTGTTGTTCTGCTGAGACTTGAAACAACCATCTCAAATCAAAGAAGACTGGAGAGTGTAGTGCTGAAAGAATTCCATTTGTGAGGGTAAGTAGACCCCAGACTAGACCTCAGAGTAGACTCTGATAAATTTATATTGAATAATATATGACACAAAAATTGATAACATTATAATAAAATCCACAGCTGTTCAGAAGTTTCTAGTTCTAGAATCTAGATCAATCTCATTTGGCTATTATCCATGCTCATGTTTCAATGGCAAAGATCTAATAATATAATTTAAATATTCAAAGATCCTTAACTCCTTGTTTTTCTACACTTCCCCAAGAAATTGAGGTACCACCAAAAAGTAGCCACAAGTTTAGGAAACATTTTTGCCAAAACTACTTGATTGATTTGGATGTTTTTTTGTATCAAATTACAGGTTATTTCCTTCTGAACATTGGTGTGCAAACTGTATTCACATAAGAACCTTTTATGAATACTTGGTGTAACTATTGTGTTTTTTTCATGAAATTTGTAATAAGTACCCTGTGGAGTGTAACAGTTATGCTATCAGGTTGAAATTGAAAAAAACATTTTAGCCTTATCTTTTTTCAACATTCCTTTTTTGGATTTACACCATTATCTTACCTATTTATCAAGAAACACAATTTTATAGCATAACATGATTTTTTAAATACAATTGGCATTATAATCACAAAAGGCTATAGTCTTTGACTGGTTGCATGGAACTTGTGATCAAAATATTGTGAGATATAGACATCAAGTACTATTAGAGAAACACATTCATATGAAAGAAACTCCCATCCACATTTATTTTGAAAACATTATGATTTTTTTCTAAATTCCAAAAAAGGGGGCTTGTGGGGTTACTTCTTGCCCTACAAAATATTGTGAGATATACACATTACCCAGTACCATCAGAGGGACACATTCATAGAAAAAAACTCCCATCCACCTGTATTTTGAAAAGTTATGATTTTTTTTTAAATTCCAAAAAGACAGGGTCTGTGAAGTCTATTCTTGCATGACAAAATATTGTGAGATATACACATTATCAAGTACCATAAGAGGAACAGATTTGCACAAAAAACTCCCATCTATGTGTATTTTGAAAGTTATGATTTTTTTCAAAATTCCAAAAAAAGGTCTGGTAATTCTTGCTCAACAAAATATAGTGAGATATACACATTTTCAATTACCATCAGAGGAACACATTTATAGAAAAAAACTCCCATCCATGGGTATGTTTAAAAAGTTATGATTTATTTTCGAAATTACAAAAAAGGGGAAATGTTGGGTTTTTCTTGTCCAACAAAATATTTTGTGATATAGAAATTATCAAGTAACATCAGAGGAAAACATTCATAGAAAAAAACCTCCCATCCACTTGTGTTTTGAAGGAGTTATGATTCTTTTTTGAAATTCCAGAAACGGGGGCCTGTGGGGTTAATTCTCACCTGGCAAATGATTTTGAGTTATACACATTATCAAGTACCATTCATAGAAAAAAACTCCCATTCTCATGAATTTCGAAAAAGTTTTGATATTTTTTCAAAATTCCAAAAAAGGGGGTATTTTGAAAAATTCCAAAAAGGGGGCCTGTGGGTTTAATTCTTGCCATACAAAATATGGCGAGATATGCACATCATCAAGTACCATCAGATGAACACATTTATAGTAAAAAACTCCCATCCACATGTATTTGAAAAAGTTGTGATATTTTTTCTAAGTTAAAGAAAATCGGGCCTGTGGGGTTAATTCTTGCCCGACAAAATATTGTGAGATATACATATTATTGAGTACCATCAGAGGAACACATTCATAGAAGAAAACTCCCATCCACGTGTATTTTGAAAAAATTATGATTTTTTTTCGAAATTCCGAAAAAGGGGGCCTGTGGGGTTAATTCTTGCCCGACAAAATATTGTGAGATATACATATTATTGAGTACCATCAGAGGAATACATTCATAGAAAAAAACTCCCATCTACGTGTATTTTGAAAAAGTTATGATTTTTTTCGAAATTCCGAAAAAGGGGGCCTGTGGGGTTAATTCTTGCCCGACAAAATATGGCGAGATATGCACATTATCAAGTACCATCAGATGAACACATTTATAGTAAAAAACTCCCATCCACATGTATTTGAAAAAGTTGTGATATTTTTTCTAAGTTAAAGAAAATCGGGCCTGTGGGGTTAATTCTTGCCCGACAAAATATTGTGAGATATAGACATTATCAAGTATCATCAGAGGAACACATTAATAGAAAACTCTCATCGACATTTTGAAAAACATGATTTTCTTTCGAAATTCCAAAAATGGGGGCCTGTGGGGTTCATTCTTGCCCAACAAATTATTGTGAGATATACAGGGTGTTTCACAGGTAAAGGGAAATATTTCAATGGTAGATAGGGGTCACCAAGGTGGTTCTGAAAATACCATATTTGATAGGTCTTAGAGTCTTCATAACGGAGATACAGGGCGATTTATCGATTTCGAATAATTCTTCATTCGTCTATAAGTATTGAACTACCCAGTATATTTCTCTAAAATTTTGTACGGAGCGAATACTTGGGACGTTGAACTCATTCACCTATCGGGCGAAGTGAAAATCCAGGTTCGGCTTCAGGAAAAATTTACATTTATTCAAAATATTAAAATAACACACTGTAAGTAATAATTGACAGAGTTCATCAAAGGAATCGTGAAGAAGAGGAAAAACTGAACTGGATTTGATGCTTTTTGTTTTCCCGCCACCAATTCTCAGCGTAACAATCATAAACAGGAAGCTAAAAGTATGTCAATTTCAAGAGTATCAAAATTATGAAACCACTTCCAATTATGATTATTTGATATATTCTTGTTAAATTATCGTTCGAAAGAACTTACTAAGTCTCACAGTCTCCATAACAGAGATACAGGGTGAATTATCGGTTTCGAATGATTATTCACTCGTCCGTAAGTATGGAAATACAGGTTCAGCTTCAGGAAAAGTCTCATAGTCTTTATAACAGAGATACAGGGCGAATTATCGAATTATAACTATTTGGTATTATTCCCATTCCGCCTGATTGGTTAATGAATCCATCGTCCCAAGTAAGTTACATACCAAATTTGAGAAAATGTTACTGGGTAGTTTTACTAGAGTCTATTATTATTTATTTATTTACGGACAGATCCATTACAAGAATTGTACAATATAAACAATTTAAAAATACACATTAAAAACCATTCATTCATGTGATACATTATATAGGTACACATCTAAACATATAGGTGATTAAAAATGAAGAGCATCACAGAGCAAGGCGCCTTCCCACTTCAGAACTGAAGGCAGAGAAGGTTATGCCAAAATAGTGCAAATTCATACTATTGGCACTCCGCGCCATTCTTGTTAAAGGGCAGTGGAATCCATAATTACGACAATGAAATTTAATGTGAAAAGTATCATTTGACCTGGTACCAGAGGAGTTAGTTTTTAATCCAACGTGAGAAAGAAGATCTGGAGAAAGAACTTCACCAGACAATAACTTGAATAAAAAGCATAAATCACTTTTAATCCTCCTACTTTCGAGGGTGGATATTCCTAATATGGAACACAAAAGATGATAATCATAATAATAGTTTTCCACATGAATCCCTAGTCTGTATGCCGAACATCTTAAGAATTTATGTTGCACAGTCTCCAGCATGTTAATATATATCTGATAGTGAGGGTTCCACAGAACAGATGCATACTCCATATGGGAGCGAACATGAGCACAATAAAGCAACTTAAATGAGTTAATCGAGAGGTCTCTGGAGGTCCTTTTGATATAACCCAACATTTTACGCGCTTTCATGGAGATCATAATTATGTGTTGGGAGAAACATAATTTATCATCAAGTAAAACACCCAAGTCTTTAATTTGAGTTACTCTTTCAAGTACACGAGAGTTGATAGAATATGAATAATCTATAGATTTGCGGTTTCTGTTAAAATTTATGAAGGAACACTTATTGAGATTCAGATCCATTCCATTGGCTTTGCACCAATCAGCAAGGTTGTTGATATCACTTTGTAATTCATAACAATTGTTTACATTTTCAATAACTTTGAATAGCTTCAAATCGTCAGCAAATAGTAGAAATTGAGAATTTACAATGTTGATCGCAACATCATTCACGAAGAGGTTGAATAATAGTGGGCCACAGTGACTACCTTGTGGAACACCAGAATGAACTGCGATGCTATCAGAGACATAATTTCCAATTTTAACCCACTGATACCTGCCTGTTAGGAAGCTGTGAAGCCAGTCAGACAATTTGCCAGTGATGCCATATGCATTCAGTTTTGCAATCAGCAGTTCATGATTTACTCTATCAAATGCTTTTGAGAAGTCAGTGTAGATAGAGTGTACTTGATATCCCTTCTCAAAAGCATTTAAAATTGTTTGTTGAAAAGATAATAAACTAGTTACAGTGGATCTACCCTTATTGAATCCATGCTGCTGATCAACAATTAAACCTTTACACTCCCAAGATAGAAAGTCTGTAATTAGCCATAGCACCAGTGCGAGAATATTGCGCCTGGTGCGCAGGTCGCTGGGCACGAGAAATTGCAGCGAAACAAAAACAAATAAGTCATTGTGAAATGAGAAATGATATTGCGCGTCGCTCGCTGCTCGCTGGGCGCGAGAAATTGCAGCGAAACAAAAACAAATTAGTCAATGTTGTGAAATGATACATTAGACAACTGCTTTTCTAGTTGATACCATGTTACAGGGTGATCCCTAGAATCGTGACACACCTTAAATCAATTTATTCAAATTGCATTAACACTGTACTGTTCATAATTATTACATATATATATCCCCAGATAGCACGAATATTCTCAGAATATTCTTACAAGCTGCGAAAATGTCATCTTCTAGAATAATATTCTGAAGAATATGCATAGAAAGTTCTCAGTATGTTGCGAATATTTATGGAATGTTCCATGCGAATATTCTGATAGTATCACATGAAAGTACATTCCTAGAAGCTCCTGGGATATAATATTCCAGAATGTTCATTAAATAATATTTTCAGAATATTGTGAACATTCATGGAATACTTTGCGAATATACTAATGATATTCTGAAAATATGTTCCAATGAGCTTCTGAAATGGAATATTCTAGAATGACAATGTTCAAATATACTTATTTCAGAATATTCTAACATAATGTCCTTAAAATGATCATAAAATATTTTCATCCTGCAACGAATATTCTATGAACATTCAATTTGACATAGATACTCAAGAAATTTTTTGTTCGAATTTTCTGAGAATATACAGAATCGTATCAAATTATGAAATTGATGTTATTATTCATGTATTGATATACAAAGTGTTCCCCTTACCAAACCCATTATTATAATGGTTGTATATGCCACTAAGTCGTGTTGAGATCTTCCCATTCATATCATTCATTAAAAAGGTCTGTAGCTCAATGGTTAAGGTGACAGGTAAATAACTATGTAGAAATTTCCAAATGTCTCTCGAATTGTTTACTCAATAATTTTTCACTGCACATTGGACAAGTGGAATTACCTCTTTCTTTCATAGTATTTGTAGATGAATTGTTACATTTCTTTGTATGAATTTTTAACTCCCTCTGATTTATAAACTGTTGTCCACATTTATCACAGGAAAACACTTTTTCACTTTTCTTCGACGGGGCTATCTTTGTTGGATGTAACTCCAAACAATGAGTTCTGAGATTTTGAAAAGAACTGAATGATTTCGAACATTCTGCACAACAGTTCGATTGCATTTTTAAAGTGTGAAACGCTAGACTTGGAGGTCAAACGATAAATGAGTACATATTCTGGAAACAGTTCGAATGGCAACCAACAAATCTCCTTCCCGTGATACATGATTCGCCGCCAATTAAGGGTATTGGGTATTCTTTTACCAATGATGATCTTTATTGTTTCGCTCCAATATTTGTCCCGCGCCGCACGGCCGCAACCCTTCTCGCCTCGCTTCTCGCCTCGCTTCTCGCGCTCGGCGAGCGAGCGAGCAAGCAACGAAATTTTCTGTTTCTCGCGCCCAGCGACCTGCGCACCAGGCGCAATATTCTCGCACTGGTGCTATGGCTAGACTCTGGTGGTAGTTTTATACTTATGGACGAGTGAATAATGGGAAAGACCACTGAGGAAAGAAATCCGTGCAAACCTCTTTCAATCGACGAATCATGATTTATATTTTATGTACAATCAATATTATGAGTTGAAGTTGAAGGGAATCGAATCTATATCGTTTTGAAATCAGCATATTTCATTCGATATTTCAAACAGCCAAATATGATGGTGGAGTCGTGACGTATTAGTCCCGAACTATAGCTATCTCTCTCTGATACCTCGTCATTCTGCAGTGTTGCAGTGTAATTGGTCAGTTCAAGGACAATAGGCGTGTTGGGACTAAGACGTCGCACCAGTCACACCAATGAATTGATGAAAACTCAAATGGCGCAGGAATTGTGTGTTTTGAAATGGACATATACTAATTAATTTTTTTCATCGTCTTAGCATGAATGAAAAAATTCAAAATTAATTCACTGGTAGTTTTTCAGTATACAGTTCACGATAATGTCGTTTTAAAAAATCAGTGGTCTTCCCCATTATCCAAAACCGATAATTCACCCTGTATCTCCGTTATAAGAACTGGAGACTTAGTAAGTTCTTTCGAGCGATTTTTTGACCAAAATATATCGAATAATCATAATTGACACTGGTTTCATAATTTCAATACTCTTCAAACTGACATACTTTCAACTTTCTGTTTATGATTGTTACGATGAGAATTGGTGGCGGGAAAACAAAAAGCATCAAATCCAATTCAGTTTTTCCTCCTCTTCACAATTCTTCTGATGTACTGTGTTGATTATTAAATACAGTGTGTTATTTTAATATTTCGAATAAATGTAAATTTTTCCTGAAGCCGAACCTGGATGTTCACTCCGCCCGATAGGTGAATGAATTGAACGTCCCAAGTATAAGCTCCTTACCAAATTTGAGAAGAATATACTGGGTAGGTCAATACATATAGACGAATGAATAATTATTCGAAATCGATAAATCGCCCTGTATCTCCGTTATGAAGACTCTAAGACCTATCAAATATGGTATTTTCAGAACCACCTTGGTTACCCCTATCTACCATTGAAATATTTCCCTTTACCTGTGAAACACCCTGTATACATTATCAAGTACAATCAGAGAAGCATATTTATATGAAAAATTCCCAACCACATGTATTTTGAAAAAAAATTTTTTTTTTCGAAACAAGAAGCCGGACAAAATATTGTGAGATAAATACATCAGCAAGTACCATTAGAGGAACACATTCATAAAAAAACTCTCATTCACGTGTATTTTGAAAAAGTTATGATTTTTTTTCTAAATAAAAGAGAGCCTGTGTAGTTAATTCTTGTCGACAAAATATTGTGAAATATACACATTATCAAGTACCATAAGAGTAACACATTCATAGAAAAAAACCCCAATCCACGTGTAATTTGAAAAAGTTGTGATTTTTTTCGAAATTCCAAAAAAGGGGGCCTGTGGGGTTAATTCTTGCCCGACGAAATATTGAGAGATATACAGATTATTAAGGACTCTTAGAGGAATGCATTGATGGAAAATTCTTCCATCCACGGACATATCTTAAAAGTTTGAGTAATTTCATGGCCAGCCACAAGTATAAATTAGTAAAACGACCATTGGTGGTATGGCGCGCGCCTCGAATAATTGGCGAAGTCGGGGCTGGAACTCGTGGCTGGTTTCACACTGAAAAAATGTCTGTTGAATATTGAACACACTTTTATTATTTCATTTTCTTCTTCTGTTCAGTTTGAATAACCTTAAATGCCTGTTTTCTCAGTTTTTCGAACTACTATTTATTTTCTACTTCTTTTCAGTTGAAAGTGTGTTATATTAGTTTTTCTAAACACTATTTACTACAAAGCTCGTTCGACATATCGAATCCGCCATCTTGAATTTTCTAATTATGACGGAGAAATCATAATATCCGAACCCGACAACCCCCAAGAAGTCATCTGCGGTATTGGATCCGCCATCTTGAATTTTCAAATTTTAAGGAATCATAATCTTCCACCCCGAAATTCCCCAGATACCAATTTTCAATAGAATCGGATCATAATAATTACAAAACTCGTTCGCCATATTTGATCCGTCATCTCGAATTTTCAGTTTTTGAGGAAAGAATCATAATCTCCGACCTCAAAAACCCCCAAATACCGATTTTGAATAGAATCGGATCCTAATTATTATGAAACTCTTTCGCCATATTGGATCTGCCATCTTGAATTTCCCCCCCTAGATACCAATTTTGAATAGAATCGGAACATAATTACATGTAGGAGAGAGTTGAGCAACCTGAAAAACCATTGACTATGAAAAATCATAAAATAAGTTGAGACCAAGGTAGGTGAACTATCAATGATTAAAATCCAAAGCATTGAAAAATTTTATGCAATCTAAATGTGTTTGCTCATTAAGAGACAAGACAGAATTATTATTCAAGGAAGAATTAATTTCGAAAATTTCCAGTAAATTCAGTAACCTACCTTTTGGTATTCTTGGATTTTTCAGTAATTTTAACATGTTCAGTGACTGGTTAAAATTTTTCTACCATTTTGTCCAACATATTGAGCATTGCAATTTGGATCAGAGCAAGAGATACAATATACTCCAGATTTTTGATTCAAAGGAACTTTATCTTTAGAATTAACAAATTTTTTTGAAATATTATCAACTGTGTAGAAAAAGATGTTAATATCCTCACTATATCGATGAAAAATGTTTTTGATATCATAGGAGACTTTGCCAAGGAAGGGAATAGATGAAAACCGTACTCTTGGATTTTGTATTGGTAATAAGCTTCTGTTGAAGGATTTATTTTGGTGTTTATTAAACATCTTATTAATAATGTGGCATACCGACTTAGAACATCAATAAACCCTGTGTCGCGGGCCAACAGCCTATAAGCGTTCATGGTGCCAAAATTCAGTATGGATGGAGACTGAAAAATCCCCAAAATTTCAAAATGATTCTAATTGGGGTTATTGAAGTAGAGTTTATACAGCAACTAAAACGAAATAAAGAGTAAAATTAGGATAAAATAAGAAAGTTCAACATGGGCATTTCCATTGAACCGTTCATACAGGAAATAAGTTAAGAATAGGAATTATAATAAAATAAAAGATGACCAACTTTTTATTTTATTTTATTCGGAAAATGATAATGCGCAGGACCCAAATGAAGTCTGTCACAGAATCTCCATAGAACATGAAACATGAAACGTCAATGTCAGTAATGCCGTGATTGGATTGGTTAATTTCCTGATCATTATTTTATTTTAGTCATGTGTATAAACAGTGGATTTTATTCCTTATTCCTTGAATTATCTTATCTTATTCCTTATTTTATTTTAATTGCTGTATCATACAGAGGATAAAAAGTTGTAATTTCAATAGTTCAATCTAATAAAAATATGAATCTCAGAAAAACCGGTGGTCTACAATGACATTCACCATGGATATCGATAAATTCACCCACTGTGACGCCACTGAAAATATTATTTCGAATCTAATTGCACTAAAAGAAGCTCCATATTACTATTAACAAAACCACAATGTTTCATTGAAATTGATGAAAAGACAATTGAGAAATGAATAGATAATAGTATATTACATAACAAGAGTTGTAAAACGCATATTACGCACGAAGTGGAGAGAGTTACACACGATGCCGCATAGCGGCGAGTGTGTAACTCCACAAGTGCGTAATTGCTTTACAACTCGAGAATTGTACTATACTTTTTCTACGACTACACTATATTTTCTTCCGTATAGTGCAGATATTGCATTAAGGCACAAATAACGAATACCTATATATAAACGTCTCCCGTGACTAACCCAGCTGCATGAAGAGTTACAAATCAAAATTCTTGGATTTGTTTATTGATACATTGCATACCGAGACATTTTCCTCAATTCGAACTGAAATGGAGCCGTTTTTCATATCTAAACAACTCTATTAATAGCCAAAAACACATTATATAAAAATATGAGATTAACATTCATAATGGTTATTTATTGTAACAGTGCAGAACGAGAGATTCTGTAATCGTTATTGAAAATAATAAAAAAAAGTTCGCCAACTGTGCTCTGATCCACCGACCTTTGGACTCGGAGCCAACGCTTCCAACAACTGAGCCATCACCATTGCTTGGGACAGTAGATATTTTATAAATATGATTTCGACAATTGATCTTTTCTAAAATTATTAAGTAAAAGCAGGAATTCATCAATTCAATGTTGAGTATATATGTTATTTGAAAAATTACCTTCATGAATAGATATTCATCAACAGGAGCAATCTGCAGAAAATACCTAATTGATCTGTTCAGCATTAAGTATTTTCGATTTTTTACTTCGGAATCCATCCGATTTCTCTTCGAGGAAATGGGATATGTTGCTATATTAATATTGTGATTGATATTTAGTGTTGATCGTAACATGGAATATATCGACCAGAGTGATGATGATTTCATCGAATTTGATAATTCTTGAGAATAATATACTAAAAAGTTATGTTCCGAAAACGACACGGTATCATTTTTCTAATTCTCTAGTCCAGGTATTTTTAATGTGCTATTTCGTATTATTCACGAGACTTAGCGGGTAGCAACTCATTTTCAGCCATTCTAGCTTTTTCCAACATTTCACGTGGTGTAGAAATAATCTGCTCATCGTCATAGCTACTGACATTAATGAAATAGTTAATTGTTATTGACACATCGCCTAAGCAAAAAAGCAGTCATCTATCAACATACCTATGGAAACCGTGCGATCGCTCTCTTTACGCACACGTGTGTAAGGAGAAGCTTACTGCCATTGTTTTGTGTACAATATTCATCACTTACAGTAGTAGTCGTAGGAAAAATATTTTTCATGGAAATATTAATACCCTGTATCTCGAAAATGAAGCAAGTTAGGACACATGTTTATATAAACTTTATTTACTAAAATATCACAAGGAATCACCCACTGAATTTTTTCGTTGTTATTTAGATACACCCTGTATATTCTATTCATATTTACAGGTTGCAGTGCCTAGTTGTCACATCGTCCAGCTCCTTGTGTCAAAAAAAGCAGCACACAGCACATACAGGGACATCGAAAAATAATCGTGAGTTTGAACTGTTCTGCTTCATCAAGTTAGTTAACTAGACCTGTTGAAATGTGTTCAGGTAAATGATATTCGGAATGAGAATTTGTTGATTCGTACAATTCATCACATGAAAATCCTCTCATATACTTCATAGAGTTGATATTTCCATTGTCAATCACTCTGTATTGCATCCTTGTAGGGTACTTATTGAGAATTGGCAGGCTTAAGTCTCACTCGATATTTACCATCGTTTTTTGCTCCAGAATTCTGATGAAAGTAGTCATTCAATCATGGACACTGAAGAAAAATCATTTGACTGTGATTTTTGCAGCAAGAAATACAAAGATAGTAAGAAGTTAGCTAGACATCTTAAGGTTCATAATAAACAATTTCAGTGTGATGTTTGTGATAAAAAATTCAGTACTAACAGTGAATTGGGTATACACCATAGGTTGCACACTAATGAAAGACCATTCGAATGCAATATCTGCAATATGAAGTTCAAATTCAACAGCAACTTGAGTCTACATCTCAAAATGCATACTGGTTGTGGAACGAAGGCTCCTTTAATTGATCACAAGAGAGTTCATAGTGGGGAAAAACCGATCGAATGTCATATTTGCAGCAAAATATTCAATAACAGAAATTCGTTAGACAAACACATTAGGATTCACACGGGTGAAAAACCGTTCAGTTGTAATATTTGCTTGAAGGAATTTAAATTCAGATATGTTTTAACTAATCATGAAAGATTGCACACTGGTGAAAAACCATTCGAATGTGATGTTTGTAAGGAGAAATTCAGTCAAAAACGTCAGTTAACTGTGCACATGAGCTCACACACTGATGAAAAAACATTTGAATGTGAAATCTGCAGAAAAAAATTCGTTTACAGGTATCTGTTAGCTGGGCATCTTAGGATTCACAACGGTGAAAAACCGTTTAGCTGTAATATATGCAGCAAAAAATTTACCTTCAAAAAAAATTTGACTAAACATCTCAGGTTGCACACTGACAATAAACAATTCAAATGTGACATTTGCAGCAAAACACTGTCATCAAAGGCTACTCTGGTCAATCATAAGAGAGTGCACAATGGTGAGAAACCATTTGAATGTGATATCTGTGGCGAAAAATTCATTTTCAAGAGTCTGTTAGCTAGACACGTTGGGATGATTCACACTGGTAAGAAACCGTTCAGCTGTAATAGTTGCTGGAGGAAATTCAATTACAGATGTGATTTAATTAAACATGAAAGAGTGCACTCTGGTGAAAAACCGTTTGAATGTGATATTTGTAAGGAGGCGTTTAGCCAAAAAGGCCAGTTTACTATACACTTGAGTTCGCATACTGGTGAAAAACCATTTGAATGTGAATTTTGCAGCAAAAAATTTGTTTACAGGTATCTGTTAGCTGTGCACCTTAGGGTTCACACTGGTGAAAAACCATTCAGCTGTCATATTTGCAGCAAGAAATTTAACTTCAAACATAATATGATTAAACATCTCAGGTTGCACACATTGCATGAATGTAATGTATGCACCAAAAAATTCAATACCAAGAAAAATTTGATTCGACACCTCGGTTTTCACGCTAGTGGAAAAAGATTCGAATGTGATATATGCCATAAAACATATAACAAACCAAAATTTTTTAATAGACACCTAAAATTTCATAATGGTGAAAAATCTTCAGTACTTAACAATGATCCTCTTACTCTGGGAGTAGAGAATTGTGATACCGTTGTTGTTAAAGAAGAATACAAGATAGAAATTGACTATGATGAACTAAAATGTGATGTAGATAATGGGATACAAATAAAGCAGGAAGAAAATAACTGATAGGAATCGAAAACATTTGAACACGATATCAATATTCACGTTCTAGTCCGATCAGTCTTCATTCGACCCTCCTTTCCTAACTCCCCTCCTCTGTTTGTTTATTCGCCAGACTGTAACACATTATGACATGGATTGAATAATTTAAGACAAAACAAGAATAATACTTTTACTGGAGCTAAACGGGCCTTTCCAGTATCATAAAAATCAAAGCCTCTTCGCCATAATGTTATGAAGAGAAGTCAAAACGTTATCCCTACTAGAGTTCCTAAATGTTCTTGACACTGCTGTTTTGACGTTTTTTGTATATTAGAATACGGACACTAAACAAGCAGTGACAATCAAACATAACCACAAACGATTTTGAAGCACATCATATGTTTTGCGAGACAAGGATAAGAATATGTTTTTCGCTTGGATAAAGGATCCTCGCATCTTCCATCCTCCACAAGTCCTGGGAAGAGTACATCCATATATCTTTCTCTGTCTTTGATTTTTGTATGAGAGGGCATAGCGTCTCCTCGAGTGGGTAAAAGGGTACGATAAATTGATTAGAAAATTATTTCATCTCGAAATATTGAATGATAAGGCTGAAGGACCACAATGGAGGTCGATATCAAGTTAGTAGGCACATAATATACATCAACGAAATACATATAGTATTCCTATGAAATTAGTTTCTTATATGTAGGTATATAAATTCGTTCAGTTGAATATTTGTTCATCGCAAAAGTTCAGGTCTCTAAAAAAAATCCTTGAATTGATCCTATGGTGCAAGGAATATCATGATTCGAAATTACTATGTAGTAGGTGATTAGTTGATTGGTTATCCAGTGCTGATCACATTCAATTTACTCTCAACTTCGAAGTATTCCATTAATTTCAAGATTAGCTAGGATAAAATGTGATACAACAGTAACTGACTGATCTAAGAGTAAGATATTTTTTATATATAGTATGGTTTTTGATATAATGTTGATATTTCGTTGACTAATCGTTTCAATCAACAAATTAAACAGTGTTACTATATCTTTTTTTTTATCACTTTAATGTATATTAAATTCTTATTATAATACAATTTAACATATGTATAGCCTAGTTTCAATAATAGTAATATACTTCCTAGTGATCCAACATAATTCCTAAACAGCAACAGTTTACTACTTTATCAACATTAAACTTACATTTAAGTGATTATTATCATAAGTTATATCTACTAATAAACAATAACAATAATGTAGATGCTTCAACTGAAATATTACAATGATGTAGAATATCGAAATAAAGATGATAAGAACAAAAAGACTATTAGTAATAGGTAACGATGGTGAACAATAACAGTAATATGAGGATACCAATGAGGCCTAAATCAAAATTACATTAAATTACATTTCCAAGTGCCGTTTCAGTTCTTGGTGAAATAAGGTGTCTATATTTTTTTATTGTCATTAGTAGTGCGTTGTACGATTCTATACTTCTATTCATTGGATTGTTCAGTCCTAGCTCAGTTCTAGCATTGCCCAAGTGAATGTTAATCCTGTTTCGTGTGTCATGAGAGTGAATTTGGTAGATATGATCAAGATGTTCATTGTTCGTGATTTTCTAGATGTATTTGCATTGTTCCAGAACCAATATTTTATTTATTTGAGCAATTTTGGTTCGAATGTACACTTCTTCTGTAGGTGTTCTATTATGAATATTGAAAAGGATTTTAATGATCTTATTTTGAAGGGTTTGCATCATTTTGAAAATAGTTCTACCACATGTACCCCAGATGCTTATAAGATATCTGAAGTGTGCCAAAAGAATGCGTTGTAGATTGAATAGTAGTTTCGTTCATCAAGATAATCTCTACATCTATACAGTGCACCCATCATTGGAAACATTTTTGACTTAATAAATTCAGTGTGTTTATGCCAATTTAGTTTGTCGTCGATCATTAGGCCTAAGTACTCAGTAGATTGTAGATTGTAGATGGGTCGTATAGGCTGGGAGACCTCTCGATCACTGCGACCTAGAAGATCTATTGTGATTACCCCTATCTAGTTTTGGTCCTCTAACCCTAGACTTCTGATGAATCCTACGATTTTCCTGACGGTTGATTTTTCCACTTCAGACTTCAGCAGGGGTGAGATAGACCTGTTCTAGGTGTCCTGCGAGATTGTAACTTCAGTTCATCTATTTCGAGCTGCAGTTCTTCCTTCAGATCTTCTATCTGAGTCGCGACTTGAGCTGTTATCTGAGCCTATACCTCCTGCCGTTGTGCTGAGATCTGAGAGGAGATCTGATCTTGCTGAGCAGAAACATGTGCCAAGATCCCAGCCAAAATCGATTCCGCTGAAGGTGGTTCTTCGAAGATGAACGTCTCTGGATCTTGACCTACGCTTACCATATTCTCTTTGGGACGATGCTGAAGTGTAGCCTTGATTCCTATTGTGTCAAGATCTCTCTCCTCCAACTCGCGTTTCAAGTCCACCACTTTCAACTCGTGTAGTTTCTTCATTGCAACGGTCTGTTCACTTCACACTGGAATATCCCACACTTCTGACACCAATTGTTACGTTATTCGGGTGCAGAAGCGAACACGACACTATTTATTTTCGAACTGATTTATTTAAACTAAAGAAACACTAATTTATATCGAACTTATAACTGCTATTTATGTAAAACGATTTATATCACGCGGTATATAACTGTCTCTGTGACACTCGCTGTTCGACTCACTGACTCAGTTGTTCGGCCGTCTTATATATGAGAACACATGGCAGGCTTTGGTTGGAGAACCTTCACGAATGATCTTCCGTCTCCTTCTTTTTGTTCTAGAAGCTTCTTACAACAAACCTCTCTCTCTAATTGTTCCATCGATTGTTTCCAGAACATTCCAGAATCTTCTGTGACGTTATCTGTCACTGCGGCATATATTGAGTGTTCGGAAATATGCTAGTGTATGTAGGAATCATTGAGAGGTTGGAGAGCAATCTGGGATGCGTAATACAGGATGATCGCTGTACTCCTGCCTTCCTGCTGATGTTTCTAAAGCCCCTCTAAGGGGAATATCATTACAATACAAAAAAATTGCAAAAGTGACTAGGGGTGCTATCACCGCCCATGTGCGACATGTTCATTGCATCTAATTGTACATATATAGGTGAGTACAGGGTGATTCGCCATAAATGTCCCCTCCTCTAGCTCAGTTATTTTTGACCTGATTGCAAAATTTTAAATATCATCTAAAATGATTTTCGATAGAGTTTTTTCCGCTACATCAGAAAATACAAGGTGCTCGGAACAAACGATCTACAGGGTACTATTTGATTTTTTTTTAGTGGAACACCCAATTTGGTGAGGTGAGGGTATTACCAATCCAAATTTCTCGCGCACTGACGTCACATTTTTCTAGGCCATGTTTGATCGTTTGAAATCGCTCGTTCAATTTGGCTCCTTCAACAATTTTTTATCGGATGATGGAAATCAATTCTAAAAAAATGTTCAAAGGTATTCCAGAGCCATATATTTCGAGATATAATTTTTTTCTAGAAATGACTGGAAAGGCCCCATTGTTCATTACCATTCTCATTCTATGAATTATAGTCTTATCGAATAACATTTTGATGAAATCAACAAATATACAAATATGGACTTATGACAAGTTTTACGAGATACACGTTCCATGAACACCGACTTGACCTACTATGTAGACCTCTAGGCCAGGACACAAACGCTTAATTTCAAAATGATTATTAAATAACATTGCTATGTGAGTTAGAGTTTAATAATAATTGATAATATTCCAGTTCTAAACTTATAACGAAGAGATCATACATATTATTCTCTATACTAATTTATACATCTATACAGGGTGGGTCACTCTCGATGGCACCTTAGACGTTTACGGAGAACGGGACATAAGATCATTCTGAGAATTCGGTTACTCAGGTAATTGCTCTTGATCTATCGATCTAAAATATTTTCAGCAATGCAGAGTTGCCGCTTATACCAGAATGTAGCAGCATCTTTGTTATTTCAAATGGGACACCCTGTATATTACCGCATTTTTGAACTTATCATCACTTTCTGATTATTTCTGCTCCATACTATCCTATACCTATCTCTAACGGTTTTTGAGGTAATGATTATTTTGCATATTTTTTATCCAAAACAGAGCTCGAATTGAATGTATATTTCTGCGGTATTTGGATTCTTAGGAAGTTACAATTTTGTGCTTAGTTTATCAAGATCATGTTTATTGATTCTGTAGAGAGAAGTTTGTTCTGCGTTATACAGGGTCGTTCAAAATTCATGATCTTACTGCTAGATACAAAAAGGGTTGAAAGTGCGTTTTTTTCAAATGGAACACCCTGTATATTATGAAATATCCTGAAAGATGACTAAATTCCCTTCGAATTGATATATCATATTCCTATACCTAAATAGCCAGAATTCCGAGATACTGCGTAATATACAGGGTGTCCCATTTGAAATAACAAAGATGCTGCTACTTTCTGGTATAAACGGCAACGCCGCATTGCTGAAAATATTTTAGATCGATAGATCAAGAGCAATTACCTTCTAAGGTGCCATTGTGACCCACCCTGTATATACAGTGTGTTCCATAAAGTTCGCAACAAATGGTGAAAAACTTTATTATTGGAGTATCGAAATTCCTTTTCGGAGATCGATTGTGCATGTATGGCGATAACCTAAAATTGAAAAAAATCACTATGAAGGGCGAAAGTGGTGTTATATGGCAAGCTATCGAAAAAATTTGTTTGAAAAAGTTTCTCAGATATCTATATTATACTCAGCTACAGAGTTTCAGGCAATAATTCGAGAAAATTGAACATGGTTATTTTATTCGAATATTTTCTGATTTAGATACAATTATCTATTTCCTGACGACGGAGCATACATGTTTTCAAACTAATTCAATTAACTTGACGGTTAGTATTTTTTACGGTTGGGTGAACATACCGGGTGACACAGGGTATCGGGCCACCCCTGTAACTTCTGCATTCGTCAACAGATTTTCCTGCAATTCGGTACAGTTATATAAGCAATTATTTCGGATTTAATCACATTACAATCCAATATGGCGGGCTTCCGGTTTTTCTGGAAATGCCAGCAATTTTGTTTTTTCAAATGGAACACCCTGTATATTTTTACATATTCAAGTTCAACAGGTCGAAACAAGTGCAATCTTCATTTCAAATGTCATTTTTCCGAAAAAAATTAAATTAAAATTGTTTTTTCATTTTACCTCGTGGATAAATGAGATGTGGTCAAGACTATTCACAATGAGTCACACATAACAGAAGAACATAATTTTTTCAGAAAAATTATTTTTTGTGTCACTTATCCAGGAATCAATTCAGCCACATCACTTTTTGATCAAAAATTATTTTTTTTCAAATGGAACCCCTATGGGCCACCTACCCGTCTCTCTCGAACATACTATAAGGAACAAAATGACATATCATTTTTATTTTTCGGTGCACTAACAAATTGTATACATTCAAAAATCAACAACTAGTTTATGAATTTCCTTGCGATAAAAAAAAAACTAGGTAGGCTGTGGAATAAATGACATTTGACATCAAGATTGCACTTGTTTTGACCTGTTGAATTTGAATATGTAAAAATATACAGGGTGTTCCATTTGAAAAAACAAAATTGCTGGCATTTCCAGAAAAACCGGAAGTCCGCACTTTGTAATGTGATCAAATCCGAAATAGTTGCTTATATAACTGTACCGAATTTCAGAAAAATCCGTTGACGAATGCAGAAGTTACAGGGGTGGACCGATAACCTGTGTCACCCGGTATACCAAGTATATAAGCAGCACACTGAAATAGGATATTTAGTTTTGAATCATCTCCTAAAGATGCTAACATACACGTGTCGAGACGTTTAAAAAATCGGTTTGGTTGGTGGTAAAACAGTGTAGTGTATCATCGTGCCAAAGGTTCCAGTCTTCGATATATTGAATTGAAATTGGAAAATGAAATTGTTAGTGCCACATTGCAGTATTTGATGAGTCATTTCATTCGCATTTTTGTTTTTGAAAATCGGATACTAAATACCGGCGCTTTGGTTTGGGGCGTTTTTTGTCAGTCAGCATGTTTATCTGTTAGATGCAAACCAATGTAAAGTATATCCAATATCAATTGCAGAATATCTCGCACTGTGCGGCGTCGGCGTGTATGAAGTTTCCTTTGAAGTGACTGCAGGTGCGCCATGAGAATCTGCAATTGTTTTTGAATGAACTATAACAGCGAGGGTCCTGGCAAACACCAATTTATTCGATTTCATGGTATCTAGTGTGAAGAAAACGATATTGTTTCTTTATTATCATCGAAATATAAGTGTAACACGACACTAATGTCAACTTATTCAGAAGACAATGAAATAGATAATAGGCTAGTGGACTGATTTTTTTATTCCTTAAATATAATCATCACTCAAATACCTCTCAATTCTATATTTTTTTAAAAATTTCTGTACGATTTTAAGGTGCTTAAATCAACAATAATGCTACGGTAATTTTCAAACGGCTAAAAATTTACCGCGAGTAAAAACTGACGTCACGATTTCGTAAGTAGGGGCAGACCGTAGCACAGTTGCCAGGTGTTGAAATACGATAGGGAACTTCAGAAATATATCCTCAATTTTTGTCTTTGTTATATTCCTAATTAGACATAAAAAATCAATTGTCTCAAAATATTCTCTCATCTGTTGTGGCTTATTGCTTATAATTCATTTGTGTTGATAATAATAATATTATACAATATACAGTGTATTAATTCACACTACAGGACATTTGAGGGTAAACATGACAACACGGACATGCTGGTTGTTCGAAAAAGTAAAGAATGGTCACCCAACCAAGTACTAACCGCACTCGACCGTTGCCATCGAGATTAGATGGCCAGCAGACTCTGACGTAAACAGCTCGTGACGTCACCTAAGAGAGGCCAGTGTTTTACCGCTAGTCGACTAACGTGTCAGTTCGTGTTGATTCATCGGTGATTCGCGTATGTTTTTGAAGCGGTCCCGAATTCTTTTGTTGTTTATTCATCAAAATAATTGGCGGAAAAATTACTGTTTTGTGGAATATTTTGTGTTGTGATAAGCGAAATAACAATGCCTTTCAAGTGATGTGTTCCCTTTCGTCGGGGGAATTATGTGGGTGTTCCAAAAGTTCATGCTTTTAGTTTCCCGTTGAACAAGGAACTATCGAAAAAGTGGGTACATATATGCAATTCACTGCAAGGATTTTACTCCATCTAAGTACAGTAGTTGACAGAGCTTGATTTATAATGATGAATTAATAATAGAAGACAATCACTCTCTCATAAAAAGTATGAGTAGAGAAAAAAGAGAAAAGCTTTGATTGTGCAGTTAGTTTTGTATTCGTTTATTATGTTCAACAAAATCATCTCTGAATTCGAGCAAATTTTCTTGAATGTTCATAATAAACGGGCAATGCATTCTCAAATTTCTTTCTGAAAACGGTCATTTGCCTCGTGGTAATGAATGCAGAATTCATTTCAATGATCAAATTGCTACTATCATATTAACATGTACTACAAACAGTAAAGCTGCATTTATCATGTGATGAGTTTTTTTTCGAATTTTTTTTTGTATTTACGTATTTTTTTCTGAAAAACACGAATTTGATAATGAAAATGTGAACAAACCATTATTTATTAAGATATTTGACTATAAAGTTTCCTTCTTTTTCGCCTGTCATCATATTGGACAATTTATATATATCACAATGTATGACACATTTTTTTCTTTTATATGATTCAACTATAAATATGATTTTCTTGAGATTTATCCATATCTAGTGAAAAGAAGGAAGAATATCATTCAATATAATGGCGTATGTAATGTCATTCCAAAGCAATCTATTGACATTTGACATCTCGCATTTTGATTGACTATTGATTAAATGGCCGTCATCTGGAATGCTTGTTCACTGAATATTAAAAACGGCATAAAAATCATATTTCCTGTTGAATTTTCTATCTAAAAATGTGTCATCGAAGTACATCATGAGTATATAAAGTGTCCAATGACAAAATAAGAAGAGCAAGTAGCTTTAAACGCCCCCAACACAAGGGGAGAAAGAAGGCGAAATTTCGAACTTTTTCTTGAAATATCTCGATAAATAGTGATTTGTTCACATTTTCATTATTGAATTCGTGTTTTTGAGACAAAAATACGTAAGTACCAAAAACAAATAAATGCAGTTTTACCCTTAAAAATTACTGTTTCAAGTCTAATGATCAATTGCGTAAAAAATCCAAAAACAGGAAATTGAAAACACTCACTGGCAAATTTTTTAGGTAATAGGAATTCTCCAAGATAAATATAGGTAATTTTAACAAACGGCATGTCTATCAAAATAAAATACATTTTCCACAATTTTTTTTCGACCAATCTCAGGATAAGTTTATGTTCTGCGGGCCCTATATAAGTAGGTGTGAAGTTTACCTTCACCACAATTTTTGCCATAATAAAATCTAATGGGATACGAAGAAAGGCTCAGTTGACGACTGGCAACCTTTTTTAACCGGAAGCCCTTCAAAAAAACAGCAAAATCGGCTCAATAATGATCTAAAACTAAAATTGAAATACGCGGTCGCCTTATAGCGCCATAAGCGCTTGTCGTTTCGAGCCGCTGGTTAGGCCTCACTAAGGTGACGTCACCACGGAAGCATGCAGGCCTTATTGTCCCAATGGTAACGACTCGACACTGCTTTACCTCAGATATCAGACGTATTAAAGTGGTTTATTTTTTTCTTATAATTACAGTACATCTCAAATTTCAATCACATTGCTTTATTAATGATTTCCTGAATCTGCGTGTGCACCTAGATGTTCCTCCGCGTAACGCAGAAGTGGCTGCTGTTGGCCAGGGAATATGAGAGGATTGGATTTGCGAGGTGTTCCTCACAGAAAGTCACCGAGTAGATATCGAACGCATAGTGCATTACCTGAGAAGCTCGGGCGATGCCCCAACTTTTTCATATAACTTGCCATCTAACCCCACATTTACTTCTTCGTATTATTATTATCATTATTATTTTGCCTCGACTCCAGTGATCACGTGACATGTGTCAACATCGATTTTCAGGTTATCGGACATACACATATCACAAAAAAAATGTTTTGACACTCTCATCATAAATGTTTTCCCATATGTTACGCAATTTATGCATGACACTGTTATCACATCAGTTCTACCAAGAATTTCTAAAAAATATCAACTACAACAATGAATTGTCTTATGATAATTACAATGCCTGTTAAGATCTCAATTTAATATTTCCAGGTACACATAGGCAGTGCCTAGTTGCTGCATAATATCGACGTCAACAAATTGAGATATATAAGAAAGACTTCTCGAACTCGATTTAAATATCTCTAACCTATCAGGAGAGATTGTGGGACTTGGATTCAATAATAGAGTGGAAGTCGAATTTGCGTTATCAAAATAACTTAGCTGGACTCATTGGGAAACATGCAAAATGGAAATCTGTCTGAAGGTTAGGTTTTTAGCAGTTTGAAAGTTCCTCTTGAGTGCTGAATATTTTGTAATCACCAGTTAGTTGTCACTCGCCTAGTATTCTTAATTGTCAATCAGTTATAATCGTCACTTGAGAATCCTCTTTTGAATTTAAAGCAGCCTAAGAACGGTACCTACGTATCTGCTGTCAAAAAAGAAATGTCATATTTTGAAATGTATCTTCCGTCAAAGTTGTCTCAATATGTAACCTCCATTCACAACATTCACTCAACAGAATTTTAAATTTCCAACTTGGACAGTTTCAAAATTGCCAGTCTAAAGACGTACGTGTTATCATTGCTTTGCCAATAGAGTTGATGATTCTATTATCGATCAGTTAATTACACTGTGTTTCGTGAAGCACTTCCATTCATCATCGATTTTTGCTCCAGGATTTTGATGAATGTACTCATTCAATGATGGACACTAATGAAAAAACGTTCGAATGTAGTTTTTGCAGCAAGAAATACAAATATGATAGGCAATTGGCTAGACACCTCAAGGTTCATAATAAAAAAATTCAGTGTGATATTTGCAATAAAAAGTTCAGTACTAACAGGGAATTGAATATACACCGTAGGTTGCACACTGGCGAGAGACCATTCGAATGCAAAATCTGCAATAAGAAGTTCACATTCAGCAGTAATTTAAGTATACATGTCAAGGTGCACACGGGTTGTGAAAAATTTCAATGTGACATTTGTAGCAAAACACTCTCAACGAAGGCTAGTTTGACTAATCACATGAGAATTCATAGTGGTGAAAAACCATTTGAATGTGATACTTGCTACAAGAAGTTCAATAACCAAAGGTCCTTAATTAGACACACGAAAGTGCACAACCCATTCCAATGTCATATTCGTGACAAATCGTTCCATTTCAGTAGTTCTTTGAGAGAACATCAAGACGGACACACTGGTGACAAACCATTCGCATGTGCTATTTGCAGCAAAACATTTGTTCGAAAAGGTCTGTTAGCGAGACACCTTAGGGTTCATACTGGTGAAAAACCATTCAGCTGTAATATTTGCAGCAAAAAATTTAATTGCAATAGTAATTTGACCGTACATCTCAGGAGGCACACTGGCAATAAACAATTCAAATGTGACATTTGCAGCAAGTCACTGTCAACAAAGATTAGTTTGATCGATCATAAGCGCCTGCACAATGGCGAGAAACCATTCGATTGCAAAGTATGCATGAAAAAATTCAATAGCAAGAAAAATTTGGTTCGACATCTCGTGGTTCACGCTAGACACCTGAAAGGTGAAAAATTTTCAGATGTTGACAATGATTCTATTACTCTGGGAGAAAGGAATTGTGACACTGCTGTTGTTGAAGAAGAATACAAGTTGGAAATTGAGTATAATGAACTGACATTTGACGTAGATAAGGATTTACAGATGAAACAGGAAGATAATTATTGATAGGAATTAAAGACACGAGTTATTCACGTTTTTGCCGGTCAGTCTTCATTCGATCATCATTTTCTGTCTTCTCCGCCATTTTTATATTCTACAGACTAATAGATTATGGAATGAATTGAATAACTCAACACAAAACAACCATTATATTTCACACCGAAACATAAAAATAATTGTTTCTTATGAATACCATTCTATGAATTTTAGACCCATTGAATGCAAATTTTCAATTTAATGAAATCAATACAAATCAGCACTTTTGACAACGCCTCAATACTAACATTCCACAAGTTCTAGAAGAATCACGTTCCATAGACACCGTTTGAACTCATTATCTAGACCTTGAGAATAATTGAAGGGTCTAGTGTGGAAGGTTGAGAGATGAATGAAATATCACTAATTCAGGTCAAAGCTTCAGAATACTGAAAATTGAGAACTTAATTTCAAAAAAATAACATTACTATTTGAGCTAGAGTGGATAATTATTCATAATATTTCTGTTCCAAGCTATAAAAGAAGAGTACGTACATATTATTATCCGCTATACTAATTTTTACATCTACAGGGTGGCATTGAAATAAGTGCAAATATTTCAAGCCTTTAGTAAGCTAGACGCAAGACACAATCACACGGATTTCAATCATTTAAATTGTTTTAAAGTGGCGTATCAATTTTTTTTCTCGTTTTTTGTTCAATCTTCGGGATGAAATTTATTGTTAATTAGAAGAATGAGGAAAAATCTTATATGGTAATATTCGTTAAACTGTATCATATCGATGTATATGTAAATATTGTGTCATCCGTAAAGTGAGCAACATATGGGAAAAAGTTTATTTTTAGAGAATCGGAAACTTTCTTCTCGGAGATCGATTACTGGTATGTCGGTGAATTGAAGAAATGATTATAAAGAGGCAAAATGTTGTGTTTGATGGCAAGCTATCGTGAAATGATATTTGATAAAGTTGTTCAGAATTCAATTTCACGCTCATATACAGAGTTTGCAGCAATCATTCGAGAAATTTGAAAATAGCTTTTTTTTTCGATCTTGTTACAATTATCTGATTTTTTCTCTCGAATAGGTTGACAGCAGAGTCAAACCAGGTTATCTCTGAGGAAGCACGTGGTCATGTATGCGTTTTCAAGTTAACCTGGTCGGACGCTAGTGATACACTTGTATTTGAATGAAAATTTGTAGAAAATCTCGTTTTCATCATATCAGATTGTGAAATTGATCGAAATTTTTCAGATAATAATAATGCAAGTGACTAGATGACAATCAGAAAAAATGGTACTATATTTTTGAAGTGTGAAGTGAATCATTACATTAGTGGCTACATCTGATATATCTGTTACATGTGAACCAATATAACAGCGAGAGTCTTCGCAAAAACCAATATCTTCAATTCCATTGTTTCAACTTATTCAGGAGAAAAACGTTATACAATTGTAACGAGATCAAAATATATGTGAAAAGCTAAGTGTTTTCAATTTTCTCGAATAATTGCTTTGAACTCTGTATGTATAAAATTGATTTCTAAGAAACTTTTTCGAATCAAATTTTTCTGCCATCTCACCCCACTTTTTGTCTCTACATATTAATTTTTTTCAAGTCATCGTCATACTAGTTATCACGTTGTGTATGTCTTGGTTATCGGACATACACAATAAATCCCTATGAAAAAATGTTTTTCTGCAACCGACACAAAAGTCGTCCATTTTGATACCAAAATTAGCTCTCAAATTGACGTTTCTATTACTGACACAAAAGTAGGTAGGTTGCTAGGCAACATATTTAGTTCCTAGGAGCTATAGTTGAATTTTGGTTCCTAGGAGCTAAAGTTGAACTTTGACTCCTAGGAACTAAAAAGGAAGTACTGGACGTCATCAAGAATGAACAATATCGTGACGGTTGGTTATTTGGGTCGAGACGCATACCTGATTTGTTTCCGATTTCAGCAGTTTTGGAATTTCATACCCATGCTGGTGATATAAATACACCTTATTATAATTTAGTATTGGAATTATAAATATCTCAGTTAAGTATTTTTGTTTTGATCAGGGAAGCCTTCAAGATTCAAATACTTGCTTGATCTGTATTTCATGCGTTATTCTCGGGATGGATATCTTGTTTTTGAATAATCACGGCAAGCAATAGTTTTTTGTCTCAAACAACGATATTGTTTAGCCTCATTTGATTATTAAGCGAAAAACATTGTATTATAGAGAGGAGTAAATAATCGCCATTATTGTTGATACGCTCATTAACCTAACATTTTCCACGTCTTGTTCCTATAGCTGGCACTGGCGCGGTATTTGCTATTAGAGCACCTGGTCCATACACAAATATGTCACTCTGTGATTGTACTTATAATTCGAACATCCTTGAAAATTGAATGAACCTGCTGTTGATGCAGGTAGAATGTTCTCACTACACGGATTATTTGTCGATATTTGTTGCATTGCATACATATGGCACGGCATTGGTGGTAACTTCACATATTGATTTGAGTAAATTTTTTCGGTTGCAGAAAAAATGGTATGTTTTATTCGGATCAAAAGTGACTTTGTTCGACTCGCAAATTTTGCTTTCGCTCGGACTATTTGATACCCTTGTTATAAACTTTTTTCCCAATTGTTACGGACGTTATGGATAACACTTCCAACCTAATATGACAGATTGTGAGTCTTGAATGAGTTAATAAAAGTTGAGTGAGGGTTGCTTAGCTGTGTGCACGTGTATATACAAATTATTGTACAAATCTTGTTTTTCCTGCAAAATAGTTTATTCAAAATATCATAGCAGAGCCATCATGAGTGCATACTCGTCAGGTTGTCAGGTTGACATGGAGAATTTCTTGTCAAAATGTTTTATGTTATCATTTTTATAAAAACAATTTTTGATATGTAAATCGTATCTTGTTTTTTAACATGTGAAATATTTTTCCCAGAACACGTGAGGATTATTCCACTTTCATTGTCGGAACGTTTGTCTGACGTAGCTTTTTGTAACAAATTATAATGTTTGCTGACCATGAAGCTTTGAAGCTTCGAAACATGTCCCAATTCCAATGTTAAATAAAGGATAGTTTTGGTGGAGTTGACTGTAAGATTTTCTTCCTGCCCAATTCAAGATTTGCATGCAATTAAGTGAATAACTTTTAGTTTTCCTAATTGTCACTCAGTTATATCCATCATGAGAGCCCTCTTATTGATTTGAAGTATTCTGAGAACGATACTTGCTAACTTTCAATCAGGAAATGTTATGTTTTGTACCTAACCTAACCGAAACCCAACCTCAATTCATGACATTCACGTCAAAGTGTCGTCACAGAACTTGAAATTTCGTACTTGGATAGCTTTCAAATTGCCAGTTTATAGACGCACATGTAATCTCAACTTTGCCAATTAGCTCAGTAAAACGGTAACGATTAATCCGGGAAAAAATTCAAGTAGTCGGTTTCTCTGTGGTTTTATGTGTTATAGGAGGGGCTGAATTCAAATCTGAAGTTTGCAAACAAAATTTCTTGGAGCGTTCTGAGATATTAGCAAAAAACAACGAAATTTTCGCACTTTTTTCGGTTTTTGCCCGTAACTCGGAAATCATACATTATATCGAAAAGGAAGTCCTATAAAAAGTTGAAGTAGATAAACTTTCCTAGATAAAATTGTTCTTGCTCATGAATGTAGGACTGAAGGGTGCGGAGATAGAGCCAGTTGAAAATTGACCAAATTTGGATACTTAAAAAAAAATGCGTTTCTCGTCGTTTTTCGCAGATAATTCATATTTTACGTATTACTCAGAGACATAGCATCATGCACTATCGGAAGAGAAGAGCATCAAATTTCCTATCGAGCTCATGTAAATTTCGTCATTATGAAAAAAGATAAACGGCTCGGACTTGGAGACGTCTTTCAGTCGTAGTTGCCACACTCATGTTCATCCTTTCAATTTAAAACGTATAAATATGTCATTGTTTTGTTTTTGTATTCTGTGGGTTGGGGGACAAAAAAATAAAATTCTGTACGCTGGAATTATAGTTGTTATAATTGCGATACAATAATTCCAAATGCTATAGGGTATTCTTTGAACATTTTGATCAAAAACTGATAAACTATTCAAACTATCAAAATTACCTATTTTTTGATGAATAAGTATTAGTATCAATTATCGCTCATGTGGGTTCCAAGGCGTCAAGGGAATGAGGCAGCTGATCGCCTAGCAAAAAAGTGCAGAGCTCACATATTACCCCTCTGTGAGACAAGCAAATGCCACCTTATCACAGAGCTCAGAAAATGGGTATGAAGTGAAAAATCCTACTTCTGTTAAGCAACTCCAGGTTAACGAGAAGGAAAGAGTTCTTCAACAATTCGTAAGCTAGTGATTCTCAGCAAACAAGAGCTAAAGCACTACCCTCTGAGCTGTTACTAGAAAAAATGGGTCTAGAGGAAACTGACACTAAACCACGGAGCACCTTTGTTCATGTAATGTTCCAGTCCGCCAAAGGCTGGTTACCCTAGAACAGGTCTAGATAACGCCTGCTGAGGCGGAAAATTTAACCGTCAAGAAAATATTAGGCTTAATTAGAAGCCTAGGTTTATAGAAAGCAATTAATCCAATGATGGTGATCCTATAATCTAAAATCTAATCGTCACTACACGGTCGTTTGGCAGGGGGCTGGTACCCTGAAGGACCCGGTTCGGGGGATGGTGGTGCAGGTGGAGCAAATCGTGTTTTCTCCAGGGTACCCCCATCCTCTACGATGGTCTGGAAGAGAAATTGATAGACATCACAATAAGCAAGGTAACTAGCCAGATGCTGGGTTCGAGTATAACCATATGAAAGTTTGATTGTAGTAGATGTTAATAGTAGATGAAGCTGATACCTCTAGGTGAGTTTGCGATGGATAATTCTTCATCGACATCAAGATTCTGGATCATACTGCACGATATTGCTGCAGTATCCTTCACAATTTGCACACATCTTCGTGCAAAACAGACCGGCTTTCTTGCAGCCGCAGTTCTTCATGCAGGACTTGCGGTACTGCACGAAACAAAATGGAGGAGGACGGTAACTCCGTTAACGAATAAAAAGAGGCAGGTAAGAAAAACAATAGAGAGTTGAAGTAATCACTGTACGTAAACCTCCACGTAGACGTTAACGTACGAAAAATTACGTCTACGTATTGTCGTTCAATTGAGTTGAAGTCGTCACTGTCATCATAACGTAATGATACATTTTGTTTTCGTTTTGTATTGGTCATTTTTGGTTGTGTGTTTAGATTAGAACATTTATTCCTGTCAAAATGAGAGGACTCCTTGATGCAGAACTCGTTGGGGATCCCAAATTTGATAATTTTGACTCGTCGGCATATTTCGAGTGAAGTTTGGTTAACGTACGTTGATATTTAAGATATACGTGAAGGTACGTGAGATAACGTACACCCATAAGCCCACTAACAACGCAAACGTGAAGAATTGGAAAATGCGCATGCGTAGCTGTCAATTTCTACATTTACGTTAACGTTCATGACAACACTTCAGCTTTCTAATATTTTTCCTAGTTGATGTGAATATACTTAAGTACAGTGACAAGTCGAGAGTCATGAGTTACATGCTGACAGAGGTGAGAATTCACATGGCTAGGACTCTTTCACATCAGGCAGTATAGTTCGTTTCTTCGAGGAATGCGTAGATTTGGTATTATCTGCGGAAACGCTATTTTTTGAAAAGTACGCAAATTTGGTCCATTTTCGGTTACGGGTAAAAAACCGAAAAAAGTGCGAAAATGTCGCTGTTTTTTGCTAATATCTCGGAACGCTCCAGGAAATTTTGTTTGCAAAATTCAGATTCGAATTCAGCACCTCCAAAAACATATGAAACCACAGAGAAACCGACTACTTGAATTTTTCCAAGTTAAAATACCATTTGATTGGACCAAATAGAGTTGGGAGCTTTTTTTGTCAATCAGCTAATTCCATTGTGCTTCGCAGAGTACTTGATAAATTTCGGGAGGCTAAGATCCCACTAGTATTACCATCGTTTTTTGCTCTAGGATTTTGATGAATGTAATCATTCAACCATGGCCACTAGTGAGAAAACATTGGAATGTAACGTTTGCAGCAGGAAATTCAAGAGTAGCGTTCCATTTAGTAAACACCTCAAGTTGCATACCGAGGGTAAACCTTTCCCGTGTGATCTTTGCGATAAAACGTTCAGCTTTAAGAGCCAGTTGAGTTCTCACCGTGCGGGACACACTGGGGAAAAACAATGGGAGTGCCATATCTGTGACAAGAAATACAATTACAGTAGTAATTTGTCTGCACATCTCAAAGTGCACACTGGTTTTAAGCAATTATTCAAGTGTGAAGTTTGCAGCAAGACACTGTCATCGAAGACCAGTTTGATCGACCACATGCGAGTGCATAACGGTGAACAACCTTTTGAATGTAAAGTTTGCAGTAGAAAATTCAATAACTCCAAAAACTTCAATAGACACCGGAAGCTACACTCTGATGAAATACCGTTTGAGTGTGACATTTGTAATAAGAAGTTCCGGTACCGTTTTAATTTGCGTGAACACCTGAGGGTGCATACTGGAGAAGTGCCGTTCCAGTGTAATTTTTGCAGTAAAATACTGGCAGCAAGGGCCAGTTTGAACGATCACCTTAGATTGCACACTGGCGAACAACCATTCGAGTGCAATATTTGCAAAAGGAAATTCAATACGCGGAAATCCTCGATTCGACACATGATTGTTCACACTGATGAGAAAAAATTAGAATGTCATTTTTGCGATAAAAAATTCCGCCGCGAGAGTCAGTTGACTATACACCGCAGGAAACATAGTGGTAAGGAACCATTCAAGTGTAATGCTTGTAAGAAGAGATTCAAAACCAGGAGTAATTTGGATCTGCATCTCGAGTCGCACCAAAGGTTACATGATGATGATAAACCATTAATTTGTCAAGTTTGCAGCAGGAAATTCAATGACCAGAAAAACTTGATTAGACACTCGATTGTTCACAATGAAAAAAACGTATTCAAATGTGATGTGTGCAATAAAAAGTACAGTAGTGCGGGTCATTTAAATAGACACCAAAGAGCTCACGATGTTAAAAAAGCTTCAGAATCTGATAATGATCTTCTTGCCCTAGGAGAAGGTTACTGTAACATCGATATTGTCAAGAAAGAATATAAGATGGAGATTGAAGATGATGGACTCAAATCTACCTCAGAAAACAATGTATTAACAAAGCAAGAAGAAGATGATTTTCAGTAGTAATAGACTATGTACCACTGTGCTATGAACAATAAATGGAAGGACAATGCTGCTTCACAGTTTTACACCAAATTGAGCTCGCGCATATCAAGTGATCGGCTAGGAGAAGTTACTTGACGAGTATGCTCGTTGCGTAGATCGTACTGTCCCGCCGATTTAATAGGAACAGTATTGCTATTTCCTAAACGGTAAGAGATAGACAGTTGATTGAATTAGACAAAAGACCCTCTTCAATACGACGTTTTGCAATTTGAAAAAATGTCACCCGTTACTAAAATATTTTGAAAAAGCAGAAAATCACTTATTTCGTTTTTATTTATTTCTATCCTTTTCTGTGTGTAGGTAATGGGCGTGTACACCTTAGTAGAACTTTCAACTCAAGCCATGTTTATAATGATCCTTTTATACATAAATAATGATTGACGACATACTTTGATCGAAAAATTAACTGGAATGTTTTATTTTTGGACATAAATAATAGTACCTTCTGAAAACGGACCCTCTTATGACGTAGAAACCTCATCTCGCCATAGTTAAAAGAAAACACCAAACGCCCGACGGAGACTGAGGCAACTGATATATTAATTCTTTCAACTGTGATCTCGCGCTATTTCACTCTGTCAGAAATCATGCATCATTCATCTCTGTCTGGAATAGTCTTGTTTCAGTATTAGGGTTTTGACGTCACATCATCGCCTCGTTTTCCGGTCCGAAAAATCGGGGATTTCATTAATTTTTTTATAAAGCGTAGGGAGCTCACAGCAAGAAACGGTTTGCGGTGGTGAGCTAGTTTGGGTGAGTTCTATCGAATTATGAAATAAAATTGTTTTGTGATATAAGCCCATTAATCATGACAAAGAATTTGGTTATGTCAGAAATATTCTATCTTCATCATTTTCAACGATTTACCATGCAACATTTTTTATTATGAGCGCCATATTTGTTTTCTATACCATTGAAGAGAGCTTAAAATTCCCTTCGTTGTCATGTATAACATGTTGACATTATCACATGAAACAGCGCCAAAGAACATTAAAAACATTTTCAAATATGGTAGGCTATGCTAATAGGAAAAAAAATATCAGTCATCATGACTACATTATCAATACTTTTTCTCTATAGCCATGAATGACATGCTACATTTTTATTCAAAAATGAAAAAAAAAATGCACAGACAAAAACGTATAGTTATCTTTTTAATAATAAAATTAATTAAATATCATCATTTGTTGATTCGTTCTTGATATTTTATGGATGTTGATAAATTTACTTTTCCTCGAACATTGAAATTGATATCAGAATTCATTCTAGAATCGTGGAAATCATCAGATATATGATATTTGAGACAAGTTGATTTTAGTCAAACGTATCTTGATTATTTAAAGAACGATTTTTTTCTGTGCATTCATATCCTTTCTGAATGATAATGTAGCGTTGTAGGTGTGTTATACATGGCTATGAAGAAGTATTCGCGATAGAAAATAATAATAATAATCTAAGATGGACAAATCATATCCAAGATCTAACTAACAAAAAACTACTCTTTCAAATCTACAAGTCCTTGGTAGAATCACTCCTAAATTATGGTATCATGGTGTGGGGTGGGCTCTATAACAATGCATTGACTCAACTAAGCGTATGCTATATACTAGGAATAATATTATTAAAAAATAGACTGTATTCCACAAGTTGTCACTATAATCAATCTATTCTGAATGTCAGATGCCTATAATGTCTTAGCAACTGCATCTCTGTTTCAAATCTAACAACAAATATTTTGTGAACCACTGTTACCAAACAAGGCAGTACACTAACAAACACATGATAGTACCATTCAGAAGATACGATGGAAACCAAAGATTTGTCACAACACTTGCACCAAAAATTTATAACATCCTACCAAATAAAATTAAAATGATAACAAATTATGAACACTTTGTTAATAAATGCAAATACTTCATTTATATAAATAGTGATCGAATACACAAGATGTTGTGAAAAGTGTAATTATTGAATTCATTGATTAGTTGAACATAATGTAGCCTTATTACCAATGTATTTACTATTACAACTACTATTTCATTATTGGTATCACAACCATTTATTTTCTTCCACTGAAATACTAATTATCACATACTAATATGTCTTTGTTAGATTTAATATACTTGGTATTTTTGCACACACAGGTGTTCACTCTCCTAGGTGCATTATTGTAAAATATGTTCTGATGAAATTGTTATTACACACACATAAATGTAATGTTTATGTATGAATATGTATATGTTTTCAATTCGAATTTAACATTTGCAAGAAAAAATTCGGGTATATCAGCCATTCAAATGATCATCGAATGTTGCACACTGACACAAAAAACCTTTTGAATGTGTAATTTGTAATAAGAAATTCAGTGTCAGAGCTTATCTCAAGAAACACAAGATACGCTGTATATTGCACAATCAGGCAATATCATTGAAATGTTGAATCTGCAATGAAAAATTACTGAAAAAAAAAAGATTTTAGGAAACACTAAGGTGCACAACACTCAAATCATTAAAATGCAATGTTTGAAATAAAATATTCAATAGTGCTGGTTACTTGAATAGACATTTGAAGATCCACATTGGTGAAAATTCTTCCGATGTTGATAATGTTTCACTCACTCCAAGGAAAGGGTCTTGTGACACTGCTACTGTTCAAGAAGAATGCGAAATTGACATTGAGTATAATGAACTACAATTTGACTCATAGAATGATTCACTGATGAAGCAGGTAGAATATCATCAATAGAGTAATCATATGACGTATATTCTATGTTTCTATCGATCCTATCCGTTAGCAATGATCAAACTATATCAAACTACTAGATCTTTCCTTGTTTTACCGCCCTGTAGAGAGACAGGCCCAGTCAGCACACCCTTTCGTTGTCAACCTTGAAATATTTCGAACAACCCTTTACCAATACTCGTTCGTTTATAGAATGGCAAAGCTTTTGGATTATTTGTCAATAGAAGTATTCCAAGAACTCATAACCTCCGAAAGTTGAAAAAAAATCCAACATCTACATCCTCTCCCTATCCTCCCTAGGTACGCACGATCGAGCGCACGATGCTCTTCGAATAATTAATCAATTAAAGGATATCCTTTCGCGCATCCCAAGAGATATAAAAAAAAAGATAGAAGCTCGAAGTCATCCCCACAATACTTTTAACATTTTTGTTTTTGCTTCTAGAGATCAGTCATTAACCGTAAAAAGTCATATTATGGAGGGATCAATTCTTTCGTGTTCAATTTCATTCATTCATTTTCAGTCTAACCAGTTGGCGTTACTAGAGCGTGAGGTCTATGTCAAAGTCAAAAGTCTCAAAATTTCGTCGGATAGCCCTGAAAGTTTAGGTAGTCTATTTTTTCAAAAATTTCTGAAAAAAAAATGATGTGACATATGGAAACAAATATAATAGCTCAAGTTATGGTCAGACATGATGTGGAACGTGAAATAAAAAGAAGAAGAAGCATTCCTATCAACCTTGACCTCACCTCTCAGTAGTGCGATCTGGTGGACAATCAAATATGTTCCATACTAAATTCAATTCATATTTTATATCTTTGCAGCGTAGTTGGGAAAAATGCTTGGACTGCCATATCAACTTCGGGGTTCAAACTACCATTCGGACTTGATCATAATTGTTGCTCCTAGATTTGATGAATACAGTCATTCGACGATGCCAAGTGGAAAAATCATATCAATGCACCATTTGTAATAATTAATTGAGTACTAGATATCATTTAACTCGACACAATATGGTCCACTCTCATGAACAACCTTTTCAATGTAATATAGGCAATGAAAAATTCAGTTGTAATAATATATTAGTTCGACACAATAGAATACACGCTGGTGAAGAACCATTTCAGTGTGATATATGCAATAAGAAATTTAGACGCAATAGTCTATTAACTCGACACAAAAGGATACACACTGGTGAAAAACCATTTCAATGTAATATCTGCAACAAAAAATTCAGCCGTAATGATGCATTAACTCAACACAATAAGTTGCACTCTGGTGAAAAACCGATTCATTGTAATATCTGCAATAAAAAATTCAGTCGTATGAGTATATTAACTCAACACATCAAGTTGCACTCTGGTGAAAATACATTTCAGTGTAATATCTGCAATGAAAAATTCAGTTATCACAGTCTATTAATTCGACACAATAGGATGCACACTGGTGAAAAACCATTTCAGTGTAATATCTGCAACAAAAAATTCAGTCGTAATAGTATATTAACTCAACACAATAGTATTCACACTGATGAAAAACCATTTCAGTGTAATATCTGCAATAAAAAATTCAGTCGTAATAGTCTATTAACTCAACACAATAGTATTCACACTAGTGAAAAACCATTTCAATGTAATATCTGCAACAAAAAATTCAGTCGTAATAGTCAATTAACTGAACACAATACGTTGCACACTGGTGAAAAACCATTTCAGTGTAATGTCTGTAATAAAAACTTCAGAACTACTAGTAATTTATTTGGACACAAAAAGATCCACACTGGTGATAAACTGTATCAATGTAATGTTTGCAATGAAAAATTCACTAGAAATGGTTTATTGAATAGACATTTGAGGATCCATATTGGTAAAAATTCTTCCGATGTTGATAATGTTTCTCTCACTCCAGAGGAAGCGTATTGTGACATTGCTATTGTTAAAGAAGAATTTGAAATTGATATTGAGTATAATGAACTACAATATGATTAAGAAAATGATCCACGGATAAATCAGGAAGAAAATGGTAAATTGAGTATTCAGATTACGTTCACACCATGAGTCTATCGATTCTATCATGTGCAACGATGTGAAAATATTAATCCAACTGTAAAATTTTTCCTTGCCTTACCGTCCTGTAGCATTAGCATTGACTACAATATTGGAGAGAGAAAGGACCATCAACATTTCTGCATGTGTAACAAAGATAGCTATGATTGTGCTTGCATTTTCCATCAAACAGCTGTATGCTTCTTGTTGCATCTCCCTCATTTGTTGTCTTCATTAGTTGGTTCAGTCGTAACGGTAATAGTTTATCAACTAAACACACTAGTGAAACACCAATTCGATGTAATATTTGCAGAAAATAAATTATATATCAATAGTTGTTTCAATTTAGCTAGACATTTATCATTCAACTGGATACAATAGATTAAAAAACTATTCGAATGTAGTATTTGCACTAGAAAACGCATTCACATGCACAGGTGGGTTTTTGAGATCTACCATTCAATTGGTATCAGATGGCATAGTTCTTATCTCGTTATCAAATCGCAAAATCGAGTGCAAATTTCTGCACAGAAAAGTACAATTTTTCAATCATTTTGCCCAGGATAGTGATAGGCACAGGTGCCCTTCGATAAACTACAATGTTTTTACATGCCATTGGGACATACCGGGTGGTCCATTCAAGACTCTCCACCCTCGATATCTCCGAGAATTATTATTTTACAAAAAAATGACGGAACAGGTCGAGTTTCATATGGAGGGGGACACCTTTCGACGCAAAATAAATAATCCATACTTCAACCAGACGGATTATCTTCAGAACCCTTTTTTTCATGGAATATTTCGCTACTACTTTCTAATCGACTTATTCAGAATCGAGAAAATCCAGGACCAGTCTTGGAAAATTTTAATAGTTCAGTTTATGTTAAAAAGTTTCTTCTGTATATGGTTTTTGTAAACTGTGACAGGGATTCTTGAAAGATCAGCATCAAAAATAAAATTTAAAATGTTCCTCACACTTCTACTGAATTTTTCAAAAAACGATAAAATGGTATAACAACTTTTTTTAAAAAACTTTTCTCAATATATTTCCACCTCACTCCACTTTTTGTCTCTACTAAGTCATGTTTCTCAATTTATCGCCATCACGTGATATCTCAAAATCTACTCTCATTATAAACTTCATCCCAATATGAAACCTAACAAATATCAACTACAACAATTAATTGCGGAGCTAGTTGCTGCATAAATCTAATATCAATGAAATCAAGTTGCACATAAAGTAGGTATCTTGGTTTTCGCTTGGTCACGTGAGTGAGAGTTTTGCACTTTCCTTTCCGCAATCTTCAAAAACTGTTGAATTGAAAATTATTGAATACCTATAAGAGCAAGAACAACTTATTGGACCTTCCGTTTTTCCTATAATTGACATTGGCGCATTCGACAAATGACATTCAAATTGACGGTAGCTGCTACAAACAAATAGCAACCAACATGCTATAAATGCTATAAATGCAGTAAATGTGTAAAACTGCCTTAGACACTTTGTATTGATTTCTATGCGTGTTTTTAGAATACTGAGAAACTTGAAAGGCTCAAGTCGTTTTTTGCTCTAGAATTCTGATGAAAGCATGGGCACTAGTTGAAAAAAACATTGGAATGTAATGTTTGCAACAGAAAATTCAAGATCAGCAGCATAAAGTTATATTTTAGTTATCCGTGTTGTGTTCAACCATATTTAATTCAAATTATATGTTTTTGCAGAGTACTCGAGGAAATCGCACGGACTGCCATATGAACTTGGGAGTTCAAACTACCTTTGAACTTGATCATAATTTTTTGCTCCTAGATTTGATGTATAGAGTCTTTCAACCATGCAGACCAGCGGAAAAACATTCGAATGTATAATTTGTGATGAACAGTTCACTACTTCTAATCGTTTAACTCGACACAATAGAATACACCCTGGTGAAAAACCATTTCAATGCAAAATTTGCAATAAAAAATTCAAGAAAAATGGTCTATTAATTCGACACAATAAGATCCACACTGGTGAAAAACTACATCAGTGCAGCATTTGCAATAAAGATTTCAGTAGTAAAACTAGCTTGACTATACATATCAGAGTCCACACTGGTGAAAAACCATTCCAATGTAACATTTGCAAGAAAAAATTCGGGTATATGAGCCATTTAAATGATCATCGTACGTTGCACGATAGCGAAAGACCTTTCGAATGTATTATTTGCAATAAGAAATTCAGTGTGAAAAACTCTTTCACAAGACACTGTATATTGCACACTCAAGAAAAATTTGAATGTCATATTTGTAATAAAAAATATCGGCAAAAATATACTCTGAAGAAACACTGTATGGTTCACTCTAATGATGAATCATTGGAATGGAATTGCAATGTTTGCAATAAAAAATTCACTAGTAATGGTTTCTTGAATAGACATTTAAGTATCCATGCTCGCAAAAATTCTTCCGATGTTGATATCGTTTCTCTCACTCCAGGGGAAGCGTCTTGTGACATTGCTATTGTTAAAGAAGAATATGAAATTGACATTGAGTACAATGAACTACAATTTGACTCTGAGAATGATTCACTAATCAAGAAGGAAGAAAATCATCAATAGAGTAATCAGATGACGTTCATACTATGATTTTATTCTTCAAACAATATCAAACTGCATACTAGAATTTCTCTTGCCTTACCGTCCTGTAGAGAGCATTGACTACAACATTAGATAGGGAAAGGGCCATCAACATGACTGCATGTGAAATAGGCCGTGTCTCACGGTCCAACAATTTGATTAAATTTGTTTGATGTGACGTCATTCTTGCCTGTTTGTCTCAAATGGTTTGAAATGTCAAGAAATCCTTGTCACACGATTCGAAGATTTTTGAACAAAAATATTGTTTTAGTAGTTTTTTAAAATGGGAAAAAGAAAAAGAAAAAGAAAAAGAGTGATTGAAAAAAGAGGGAGATGTGGACAAGACAATGGATTCAAAAAAGAAATATCGGTAGATGCGTTCTACCTATGATTTTCAGGCAGACGGGATGATCTCAATAGTTTCTAAAACCACCTAAAAATGGATGAGAGATGTTTCAGCTTTCTATTAAATGAAATCAACCCAGATATTGAAAAGACAAATAGAAATATGCGTGAATGTATACCTGCAGAAATGAGGTGAGTTCATGACCTAGTTCCTATTCATCCTAGCATAAATTTGGGGTTGAAAAAAGACAAAAAATCCTATAATATTCCAAAATGGTCCCAATTCCAATTACCATCAGTACCAGCAGGCATTTTTGAAGTAATGATAATATGAATTATAGCATTTCTCATTAATCCCTATGATAAAACATGATAATCAATAAATCAATGATGAAAATATGAAAACAAACATCCTAACCTGATTGTTTTATCCAACATCATTATCAAATTGTTGGACCGTGAACCACGGCCTTAACGAAGATATGGCATTTGCAGCACACCCACACTGGCGAAAAACTGTTAAAATGTAATGTTTTCAAGACAGAATTCACTCATGAAAGCAAATTAAGTAGTAACCTCAACATACATGGAAATGATTGATAACTCTAATGTGCTATCTGCAATAGAAAGTTGATCAATAGTTACGAAATACATGACCACCATAGGGTGCACACACACTACACACTAATGAGCAACAATTTGAATGTAAAATTTGCAAGAAAAAATGCATAACTAGTTTCCATTTAACTGAGCACATTAGAATGCACAACGGTGAAAAACCTTTTGTATGCTATATATGCAATAAGAAATTTCAGCGAAAACATTATTTGAAGAGGCACTATATGGTGCACAGTATTGGAAAATCATTGGAATGTAATGTTTGCAATAGAAAATTCATTAGAACTGATCACTTTAATAGACACTTCATAATTCATAATGCTGAAAATTATTCCGGTGTTGATAATTTTTCTCTCACTCCAGGGTAAACGTCTGGTGATATTGCTATTGTTAAAGAAGAATATGAAATTAACATTGAGTACGATAAATTAATATTTGACTCAGAGAATGATTCACTGATAAAGAAGGAAGAAAATCTTCAATAGAGTAATCAGATGGCGTTTATACTATACTTCTATAGATTCTATCTGTTGTGTGCAATGATCGGACAATATCAAACCATAGCTATGATTTTTTTGCATTTTCCCTCGAACAGCTCACTGCTTCTTGTTTTCTAGCTCTCGGTTGTTGTCTTCATCGGTTGGTTTCCTTCCTGTATTATCTCTAGACCCGTTCTATCTTTTAGTTCTCAGAATCAGCAAGCTAAATACGTTTTATCGAACATTTTTCGTTTCTTTCGGAATTTCAATAATTAATTTGTTGGTAATGATTTTTTTTAATTCTATAATAATAGAAAAGTCATTTTTCACACGAGATGCTTTGGAAAGATACTGTTCCGAAATTGATGAAGGAAATAATTATGGAGAAAATGATCAGATCAGTCTTGTATTTTTTCCAGGATGTAATTCAAATTTTCTCCTGGTCATCTGAATTTTGCAAAAAACTGAACAAAATAGGGGGACGCATACTATTGAAAAATAATTGAAAGATCAAATGACTTACCTGTAGTAAATTTCATTATAATTATACGTAATTATACGAGGGTTCTGTCTTCATTATTACACCTGTATTTATGCCTGAGTATGTCGTCTTCATGCCACGTTCAAAGAAAAATACCTAAAAATAAAAGTGAAACCGGCAACCCTGTTTTCTTGTCAACTCCGTCAACCGCCGCAACCACAGGCTGGCCAAGTTCACTTGTTTAAAGGAAAATACAACTAGATCGCTAAATGGGCGGGTAGTATGTTAGATTCGGAACCTTGAGTGGTCTCAAGTTTCAAAAACCTCAAGAATTGACCAACGAATTCGGGAGGGTTTGTAATAATTTCGACAGAACCCTCGTATAATTATGATCAAATTTCCTTCAGGTAAGTAATTTGATCTTTCAATTATACTTCGGGTTTTGTCTTCATTATTACACCTGTAGATGTTCGAAGTATAGCGATATAGTTGTAACAAAACTTTATGACTCCAATGTATTCAATTTTTCCAAAAAGTTCACTTGTGAACAATGTAAACATTTCGTCTACCAATTTTGGTAGTAGGTAAGTTATAAGAAACAAAAAACCAGCCATACTAGTTTGAACAAAACTTGAAGAATCAACTTATACTATATCTACAACTAATGACTTTCAACTTATATTTCAACCTTTCAGTACTCCTTTTGCAAATGCGCCTTGTTGCTAGAGGTTTATTGTACAAAATGTTGACGGCCTGCGAATTTTCTGTCCAACCGGCTCTTTTTCGTATTTCTTTCAGACTAACTCCTCCTCTGAGGGCTGCCGACGTAGAGGCGTGTCTAGTGCTATGGCTACTATAAACCGTTGTGTCAATGCCGCTAGCTTCTACCATTGATTTTATCCAGCGGCTTATTGTCTGAGCCGAAGCAGGGTGGTGTATTGGTTTTTGAAATGTTAGTAGGAGCTCATTTTTACCTCCATATCTTAGATCTCATGTCTTTTTAATGTATTCTTTTATTGTATTGTATTTGCATACAGTCCTGGTTTGTCTAAGAAAAAAGGTATTATCAACAATGGTTGATGTGTGCTTCTCCTATCACTAGTCTTGACCTTGTTAGGAATGCATATTTCCAATCTATTATTCTTTAATGTTAGTAATTTCAATTTTCGCAAAAGTTTACATCCCATATCCTGATATCAGGGCCAATAAGGTTACCAATATTTGAGAAAGTTCTTTCATAGATAATAATTCCAGGGGAGTCATTTTTTCTATTTTCAAGAGGACAGGTTGAGGGTCCATGTGGTTGGTCGATTTTTTTGGTTTTGAAGGTCGGCTATTATAGATGCTTTTTAAATACCTTTTTATGAGCTTTTCATCATTGTTATTAAATGATAAAACTAAGGACGAAGCAGACTTGAAACTGTTTATACTAGAATAAGAGGCTCCCTTATTGTGATGCTGGTTCAAGAAATCTATGATTTCATTCAGATTATACAGGCTGATTCACAGTGGATGGCATAGTACAGCTATCTGTGATTGAAATAGACTGTGCCATGAAACGGATTTTTTCTTGTCTCTTTTCCGTTACGATAATGTTAATTCAGATATATTGAAATCGAACCCTAAATATTGACATTGTTTCGCAGGTTCAACTTGACTTTTTTGCCTGTTTATAATAAAGCCTAATGAACATAGCAACTTCGTAGTTTCCAATGTATGTTCTATGCCTTATGCATAAGATGTACTGATGAGGATTATGTCGTCTAGATAGGACACACAAGTAATACCTTTTTGTGAAGATGATTCAATATGTTCAGTTTTCCAGAATATTCACAACGAAGGAACTTCCTAAATTTCTTATACGCAGCAACTAAGAAATAAGAATTTTTTTAAATCAATGGTACTAAGAAAACTATCTCTCTGTATGAGATTTCAAATTTGATATAAACCTATATGACTCATCGGTTTTTTGTCTTAGAAAAAATGATGACCTGAATTCATTGGATTCTGGGCCACATCAGCTCATGACTTGGTTATATTTATGTACTTCATTATATTTTATATTACCTTTTGGCTGAAATTTCTGACAAGGGACTGAATTTTGACTCCTGCAATCCAGTCTAAAACAAGTTTGTTTTTTGTGATTTTTCCCATGCAGAAAGATATCTTCTAGGCCTACCAGCATACCTGGTTTCGGCACATACCTCTAATGATATGGTAGGTTTTCATCTTTTTGAACTTCCTCTCTTGGCTTCTCTCCCCTCTCTTGTCTCTCCATTCTTCCCCATTTTTGCATTATCCCATTTCTCTCCCATCTTGCTTCAATATGTGTTTTGCCTTTGGGCGCTGGTAGTTTAAACGATTGTCATCACCTGTGTAATCTGCTCCAGGTGGAACAGGTTTGGGTGTGTAGTAATTATTGTTGTTTGCTGGTTTAGGATTTGTTAACTTGAGTTCATCAACGCTTTTCTTGAGCTGTTGCCTGTTTCTCACTCTCTCTGTAAAATGGTCCCCAAACAGCCAAGTGTCTAAGGATGACTCATCAATAGTCTTCCTGAGGTTTGGGTTTAGGAAAGGTAGAATTAAAAATCTACGATGTAACGATATTGCATAAATTACATCTGATATGTCTGGCAGAGTCTGTCAAATCTATCAGGAGGGAGTTCGTCTCCTCAGTTGGGTTACAAAATAATTTATTAATAGGCACAGCCAACGCTGTCATTCCCCTCCCCCAGCTACTGCTGTAATTTTGACAAATAATTGTCTTGTTTTAGAGTGTTGTTTGACAAACAACACTGAATATCTCCATTTAGTAAAGGTGGTTCAAGGCTGCTACAGTTCTTCAACACAGGATGATTCGCCATTATGTTCTTCCTTTCATCTCTTCCTAATCCTCTATGAAGATAATGTGTCCATCTCTGTTACTGATATCTCAATGTAATGACAGAGCCCTCTGGAGTGTTGGTGCATATATTTCCCAACAACTCTGCATTTAGCACTGAGGAAACTGAGGCATGTGCCTGCGATCACATTCGTGTCGTCCGGATTTTGTGTTACATTCCCTTCATATGCATGAAAGCTAATTATGTTATTAGTTTCCTTGTACAACACCAGAACAATATGTTCAGTGATTTTTTCATGTATTGTATGTTAGGAGAGAATTAGATGTATCAACTAAATTGGGTCATGTTAACCCATACCCCAGGGACATATTCATACCCTGATAACAGGTACAGGCATCTCATTTGAGAGCGAAACATTTTTCACTTTCTTTGCTGTCAAGAATTCATGACAATCACTGCCTTTTTTTTCCTACAACATCAAATAAATGTGATTCAGTAGGCACCTAATGTATCTTACTTGACGAAGATTGTAATTCAAGCAGAAGCCTTCTCATTTTTTTTTCATTTTTTCCACTTTTTATTATATTTTAATTTTCTTTCCCATCTTCAAATCTGTTTTTGTTTCTGAACGGTCGGAAAAGTGTGTATGTCGTACGATACTACCACAGACATCAAAGACCGATACTACAGACAGAAGTGTAGTTGGTAGTTGGACTGCGGTTGCGGCGGTTGACGGAGGTGACATGAAAACAGGGTTGCCGGTTTTATTTTTAGGTATATTTCTTTGAACGTGGTATGAAGGCCATATACTCAGGCATAACTACAGGTGGAAAAAAACATATCAATGAAATATCTGTAATAAAACGTCCGGTCGTAATAGTCAATTAACTCAACACAATAGGTTGCACACTGGTGAAAAACCATATCAATGCAATAATTGCAATAAGAACTTCAGAACTACAAGTATTTCAACCTCAAAAATCCAGTTGTAACAGTCTTCTAACTCAACACATTAGGTTGCCCACTGGGAAAAAGCCATTTCAATGCAAAATTCGCTGTAAAAACTTCAGGAGTACAAGTAAATTAAATGTCCACAAAAAGGTGCACATTGGCGATATACTATTTCAATGCAATATTTGCAAAAAAAAAATCGTCTAGTGATCGTCTGTTAATTCAATACAGTAGGTTGCATTTCAATGCAATATTTGCAATAGAAAATTCAACAGAATTAATATCTTGACTAGACACCTAAGGATTCATAATGGTGGGAAGTCTTCCGATGTTGATAATATTTCTCTCACCCCTGGGGAAGGATCTTGAGACACTGCTATTGTTAAAGAAGAATGTGACATTGATCTGGAGCATAATGAACTACAATTCTACTTATAGAATGATTCACTGATTTAGCATAAAGAAAATCATCAATAGAGTAATCAGGTGACGTTCATACTATGATTCTATCGATTCTATCTGTTGTGTGCGACGATCAAACAATATCATACTACTAAATATTTCCTTACCTTACCGTCCTGTAGAGAGAAATGGCTACAACATCAGAGAGGGGTAGGACCATAGACATGATTGCATGTGTAACGAAGATGGCTATCATTTTGCTTTCTCTCGAACAGCTGACTGCTTTTTGTTGCCTCTCTCTCGTTTGTTGTCTTCCTCTATCTTTCTCTGAAAATTATCCAACTTTGTTCTGAAATAATCGGTAACATTCGTGTTTTCATATTCTAGTTCTCAGAATCAAACAGTTTTATCGAAACTTCTTCGTTTCTTACTCGGAATATTAATACTGAATGAGTTACTGAACATGGCTGTCGTGAGGATAGGTACTCTATTGCTTAACAAGGTCTCTATTCTTTTAACCGACATAGCGAATCTCAAGTGAAGCTATCGGAAACATTTTCCGGGTGCTTTCTTTCCGCGAGAAAACTGCAATTTAGTAGCCTTAGGGCAAAGTGTTGGATTTAATACCAAGAATTGAAGCCCAAACCTGCCTGGTATTAGCTGAGTGAACAAAGTTTCCATCTATTCATTTTAATCAGTGAAGCTTGGCTGTGATTATGAGGTTATGGCTGCAATGTATTTTTTGCATATCATCAGCTAGCAAAGGTCTAGTTTTTCTCTATTAGTTGTAGATCACCACGTATTGCATGTACACTATCTTTGTGGCCAATGAAGCTCGTGAATCGTCAACAAAGTTGCCTAATTTCCACTTATTGAATAGACCCACAAAAACACCCTGAGATCACAATCCTACTGGTCACAGTTGTCATGATCCCATACTAAATTCAGATTATATGTTTTAAATCTTTGCAGAGTACTTGATGATATTGGAGGAACTTCCATCTGAACTGTTCAAAGTACCATCCGGACTTGATACATTTTTGCTCCTAGATTTGATGAATACAGTCATTCAACCATGGAAACCAGTGGAAAAATATTCGATTGTCGTATGTGCAATGAGAAGTTCACTACTTCTTATCATTTAACTCAACACAATATAGTGCACACTGACGATAAACCATTCCGATGTAATATCTGTAATAAAACGTTTAGTCGTAATAGTCAATTAACTCAACACAATAGGTTGCACACTGGTGAAAAACCATATCAATGCAATATTTGCAATAAGAACTTCAGAACTAGAAGTAATCTAACCTCACACCAAAAGGGGCACTCTGGCGACAAACCATTTCAATGTAATAATTGCAATAAAAAATTCACTCATAAAAATGAACTTACTCAACACAATAGGTTGCACACTGGTGGAAACCCATTTCAATGTAATATTTGCAGTAAAAAATTCAATCGTAATAGTCTATTAACTGAACACAATAGATTGCACACTGGCGAAAAACCATTTCAATGCGATATTTGTAATAGAAGCTTCAGATCTACTAGTAATTTAACTTCACACAGAAAGGTGCACACTGGCGACAAACCATTTCAATGCAATGTTTGCGATAAGAAATTTACTAGTAACAGTCAATTAACTCAACACAATAGGTTGCATACTGGTGAAAAACCATTTCAATGCAATATTTGTAATAAAAACTTCAGATCTACGAGTAATTTAACTACACACAAAAAGGTGCACACTGATGAAAAACCATTTCAATGCAATATTTGTAATGGAAAGTTCAGAACTACTAGTAATTTAACTTCACACACACAAAAGGTGCACACTGGCGACAAACCCTTTCAATGTAATGTTTGCAATAAAAAATTCAATAGTAACAGTCAATTAACTCAGCACAATAGGTTGCACACTGCGAAAAAACCATTTCAGTGTAATATCTGCAATAAAAAATTCAGTCGTAATAGTATACTAACTCAACACGTTAGGTTACACACTGGTGAAAAACCATTTCAGTGTAATATTTGCTACAAAAACTTCAATAGTACTGGTAATTTATTCTACCACAAAAAGGTGCACACTGGCAAACAATTTCAATGTAATGTTTGCAATAAAAAATTCTCTCGTAATAGTCTATTAATTAAACACAATATGTTGCACTCTGATGAAAATCCATTTCAATGTAATGTTTGCAATAAAAAATTCTCTAGTGATCGTCTTTTAATTCGACACAATAGGTTGCACACTGGTGAAAAACCATTTCAATGCAATATTTGCAATAAAAAATTCAACAGAATTGATAGCTTGAAAAGGCACCTAAGGGTTCATAATGGTGGAATGCCTTCCGATGTTGATAATGTTTCTCTCGCTCCAAGGGAAACGTCTAGTGGCATAGCTATTGTTAAAGCAGAATATGAAATCGACCTTGAGTATAATGAACTACAATTTGACTTAGAGAATGATTCACTGATAAAGCAGGAAGAAAATCATCAATAGAGTTGTGTGTTGTGTTGTGTTGTGTGCAACGATCAAACAATTTCAAACTGCTAGATCTTTCCTTGCCTTACCGGCCTGTAGATAGCATTCAGCATTGACTACAACATTAGAGAGAGAGGACCATCGACATGGCTACATGTGTAACAAATATTACTATTATCTTGCCTGCATTCTTCTTTGGAGAGCTGACTGCTTTTATCGCCTCTCTCTCTCTCGTTTGTTGTCTTCATTAATTTGTTTCTTTCATCTGTCTCTTAGCGCGATCTAACTCCGATTTGAATTTGAAGTAGTTGATGACCGTCATTTTTTCATGTGTATTAACAAGAATTATCTTAGAAGCAGGAAGCCATTTCGAACATTATCAGTTTATTCTTACTCGGAATTTCAATACCTACCCTTTTAGGTGATCATGTCATTTCAGTTTTCACTTTTATAAAAATTGAAAAATTAATGCTAGTCGTATGAATAATTCTGTTGATCTCAAATATACCGGGTGTCCCAGTATACCTGTTCCAATAGATTATCTGAGTCATTTCGATAGGTGAAAATTTGAAAATTACATGATCTACTACAAATCTAATAATTTGAAATTATTATTGAAATCAAAATCAAGATTACAAAAATATCGTAGCCTACTGCAGTACGTTCAATTTGAAATTTCAATTGTCAAATTCTCCATCAAATCAAATTTAAAATACGAAGTGTGATACATCGCTGGAACAGTAATTTTGAGTAGACATCAAAAATTGCAATAAATATACAGGGTGCTATTTGAAATAAAAAAATTAGTCACTTCCGGACAAACGGGAAGTGACTTCCAATTTTTGTTTTTCTCAGTTGAAGATTCCTTGAACGAATTGGAGATCATAAAATTTTCGAATTTTCATTTTTCGAAATGGCTGTGATAATTCATTGGATGTAACAAGTGTTATTAACGTCATTTTAATAATGGGTATTTTAAGCATGGTCGCATCAGATCGAAGCGAGTGTTTAATGAACGAGTGTCTAGAAGAGTTAATGATATACTTTTTCTACGAACTCATAATTCCTCTCTTCGAAGATCCCATTAACCCGAAAATTAGATTAACCAATCTGCAAAATAATTCGAAGGGATTGGCAATTGAGAACGTAATATACAGGGTGTTATTTAAGTACGTGGCCAAACTTGAAGGGTTGATTCTTTCGGTGATTCTAAGACGAAAAGTTCATATAAACATAGGTCCGGTAATGCTTCGTTTTCAAGATACAGGGTGTCAAAATTTTTAAAAGAAATCGTTTTTTTCGTGAATATCTTAATAACCCTTCAACCGATTTTATTGAAATTTGGCAGTGTTATTCAAGGTCGTAAAGGGCTAATTTAACCCTAACTATATCAAAATTATCATGTCCAGTGGCGTCCCGAAAGGCACTGTAACCAATATTTTTGACAGAAAAAATATGCGCCACTGATTTTTTTGCAATTTTTGTATTTGTTTCACATTGAGCAACTAAAATTACAACTTTTTTATATCTAGAATTTTTTTCGTATCTTGCTTTGTTTTTGAGAAAAAACATAAAAATCACTTCATTGCACATCCCTGTGACAACACAATAAAACATTTCAACTACTAAACCATCAAAAACTGGGGTCTTACTTATATTTTTTCATATTAATACTCTATTTTAGTCTTCAAATTTTCTATCAAAATTAATGCAATGAAAAAACAAAAAATATGTATGTATGAATTGCAGCACTTGCCTTCGGCTCTTGGCTTCGGCTCGTCACAGGGATGTGCAATGAAGTGATTTTTATGTTTTTTCTCAAAAACAAAGCAAGATACGAAAAAAATTCTAGATATAAAAAAGTTGTAATTTTAGTTGCTCAATGTGAAACAAATACAAAAATTGCAAAAAAATCAGTGGCGCATATTTTTTCTGTCAAAAATATTGGTTACAGTGCCTTTCGGGACGCCACTGGACATGATAATTTTGATATAGTTAGGGTTAAATTAGCCCTTTACGACCTTGAATAACACTGCCAAATTTCAATAAAATCGGTTGAAGGGTTATTAAGATATTCACGAAAAAAACGATTTCTTTTAAAAATTTTGACACCCTGTATCTTGAAAACGAAGCATTACCGGACCTATGTTTATATGAACTTTTCGTCTTAGAATCACTCAAAGAATCACCTCTTCAAGTTTGGCCACGTACTTAAATAACACCCTGTATAATACTATTCAACTGATGCATACTACCAACGGGACACGTACAAGTTATATTGATTGTAGATGTGCGTCCGGTCCATAGGGTACATGAATTTCTATTGAAATGGCTTGTTGACTGACCTTTGTGAATAATATGTCATCTTACATAGTAGATAAAAACTCTTCGATTCGCTGAGGTGTCGAAAGTTTTTGATTCCTCAGATTTGTATCCATATTCTGATTGCATAATTTTGCTCACATAAATATTGTGCTTCACGTTTATTGTCATGCTTAGCACAGAATGAATTGCCCACAAAGATGAGAGCTTCATTTCTACCTAGACTTATTGAAACTATGCAAGTACCTATCAAAAACATTCTCTTCGATTTCACTTTCGTCTACATTCCGCATACATTTTTTAAAAAGAATTCTGATACAAACAGAAATTGTTTGAATAATTCTAATTGTAATAAAATCCCAAAATGACAGTTGACAGTTCTCACAATTGACAGGCCGAACAGGACTCGAACGACTGAAGGTGTGTTTGAAAAACTCTTTTGTCATGGTAATGTGTCTTGAGAAATTGTGTGGTCATGGTAACGTGTTTATTCGATCATTTAGCGTGGTACATATCAGTACGCTAAATGTCATTTTAGTTATGTGAGTAGAAAAAATATATTGAAGTCATATCCACGATATTTTTTTAGATTTTAAGATCAATTCAATTCCACGATTCTTCTCAGAGTACCATCAGTATGAAGTTATGTCATGGAGTGATCAATTTTTTCGAGTTTACTTGTCATGATCCCATACTAAATTCAAATTAATAAAGAACCATTTCAGTGTTGCATTTGTAATATACAATTTAGTTGCAATGATTAAGTATTTGAAGGAACACTGTAAGATTCACGCTATCCAGAAATCACTGGATTGTAATCAGACTTGGGTCGAATACCTACTGAAATCCGGTATTCGAATACGAATCCTGAATACTGTACTCTAAATTGTATTCGAATACTCAAGATTCGAATAGGAAGAAAAAAAAGTATTCGAATACCGATGTATTCGAATACCTGGATTCATTCACATATGAATATTTTATGAATATTCCAACTGAAAAAAAAAAAAAAAATTAATTGCGCACATAAAGCTCGTTTATATTTATGTTTGTATAGTTAATTTAAAAAATTGATTCAAAGTGCCACAATGGGGTTAAATAAGAAACATTCATTAATTTTCATTTCTTAGTTTTATTTGAAAAATTATTCAAAATAAAACGATATTCAATTAATGAATGAAACTCAAAATAAAGTACTTTGGTACATTGGATAACAGTAAGGTAACACAAAATAATTGTTTAGGAAGATAATAATGGAAAATAATCTCAAATGATAAATAAAACTTAAAATAAAATCCATTCTATTTCGAATAAAACATAGGAACTAATAAAATATATGTTTGAACACGCTCAACCAATAATATATAGCGACGGCTCCGTTAAAGCGTAACGCAATAATACATAGAAATAATCGAAAAGTATCCGAGAACAGGATTCGAATCCCGAGATTCGAATACAGGATTTGGATATCGGGATTCGAATACAGGATTCGAATACCGGGATTCGAATACAAAGTAGGAATTTGAATACTGGGATTCAAAAACGGTATTCAGAATCCAGAATACCGAGTACTGACCAAAAAAGTATTCAGTCGAATACCGAATACCAAATTCACAAATGTATTCGAATAGTATTCGAATACCAGCCAAATGTATTCTGAATAGGATTCAGAATACTGGGTATTCGAATACTACACAAGTCTGATTGTAATGATGTTGATGTTTCCAATGAAGAGAATGTTGATGATTGTGAGAAAGCTTCCAATTCTGGTGATGATTCTCTCTTTTTAGGGCAATGTGTTCATGATACTGATATTGTTGAAAAAAAAAGCTAGAATATATTGAACTTCATTCATCTGTCTCTGAGAATGATTCACAAATAATGCAGGAAGATTGTTACTAGTATGCAATTTACTGATTTGTTGAACATATTCACCACATTTTTGCACTAAATCCATCATTCAGTATTTCCACGAAAATTCCACATATATACCGGGTGTCAACGAATCTATTAGACAAGTCATAACTTTAGACCATTAGGTGTATCAAAATGAGATTTGGTATAGGTAAATGGTATGTGAAGAGGAGAGCTTTCACATATTTTTCACTTTCCGGTCACTTCTGGTTTCACCGGAAATGGCTCCGGTTCTAAACTTTTAAATGAAACACCCTGTATATTTTAACATTTTTGGATTACTGAGACAATTTTAGATCAAAATGTGACATCTTCCAAAGTTTTTATGCCTACTCGAAATTACATCTATAGGTGGCCATGATCGGAAGTAAACTAATCTAATGACATTAGGTCAGGTGATATCAGAAAATTACAAGTTTAGTGACAAGTATGATAGATATGAATAAGACAAGTTGGCAAAATTACATTTTCGTGTCTAACTATTATTTTTCAAATGGCGACCATTTTTGGCAAAATTTTACCTTCTGCTCTTGAAGCTCATGTCACTGTCATAACTTAAGTGAGTGCTTTGTTCTCCCAAGAAGACTTGATCGAAATAACTGCAAAATATTATGCTTCATGCCTATCCTCGGCGCACTTGACAAAAGTGAATACATTATTATGAAGTATTTTCGTCAGTAATATTGATTCTTATATATCCTTTTTTCGGAAAGTGCTTGTCAAAAAATGGTCGCCATTTGAAAAATAATAGTTAGACACGAAAATGTAATTTTGCTAACTTGTCTTATTCATATCTATCATACTTGTCACTAAAACTTCGCGATTGTAATTTTCTGATATCGCCTGAGGTCCTTTGATTAGTTTACTTCCGATCATGGCCACCTATATGTAATTTCAGTAGTGACTCAGAAAAAATTAAAAACTTTCGAAAATGTCACATTCTGATCTAGAATTGTCTCAGAAATCGAAAAATGTTACAATATACAGGGTGTTCCATTTGAAAATTTAGAACCGGAGCCATTTCCGGTGAAACCAGAAGTTACCGGAAAGTGAAAAATATGTGAAAACTCTCCTCTTCACATACCATTTACCTATACCAAATCTCTTTTTGATACACCTAATGGTCTAGAAGTTAGAAGAGTTTTTTTTTTCATTTTGAAGTTGAATCCATTGGGTACATGACTACTAGACCGCTGATGGAAATTTGGTAATACAGGGTGACTAACGAAGCTCTACAAAATTCTCCATGCTCCCAATTTGATGAAAAATTTTCGGGATTTTTTTCAACCATTTTCTTATAATCCTCAAACATAATACTCGAAATGAATTTTCTATTTTCTTCTTACCGCTCCATATTCAATAATTGGAATATTTTTCGAAAAATGTGAGATTATCTTGTCAAAGCGCTTATATTCACGATGCAGAGGTGCTGTCGGTTCGAATCCGGCGTGGCTGACTATTTCTCCAGAAAAGCACCCTACAAGTGGTTCGGATCCACTATAAGCTGTAGGTCCCGCTCTTCCTAACCCCGCACAAGTTTCGGCTTCTGGAGAGTTATTTCCGACTCCGAATTAGCGATATACAAAAAATATATATTTCGACCTGAAATCATTTTCAGATATTTTATCTTGAAGGGGTTGTTGCGACCTATACTCGTATCAAATTTTATATTGTTTATTACAGAGTGTTTTGCAAAAATAACGGATAGATATTATATTGAGACCAAGCATATCACAATAACCACATTGATTAACTTGTGTAGTTTTTGATATTGAATGACTGGAATTTCCTAGAAATTACACAAAAAAAACGAGAGAATGAATTTATATGATGATATACCAATGTCGGTGGAATTTGTATTCAATGAAATTGGGGAGTTTATAAATTTATGTAGTTCATTCTTACTCATCATGAGAATGTCGCTCAGTATAAGATGAGACACAATAACCTGCTTATTCCTCTGAATAAAAACTAATGGAGTTGGTACCTAAAGTAGGTACACCGTTCGGAATATGAAAACACAAAATAATGCATCCAGAAAAAATGGCGACTCTCGCAGTGAAACTTTCATCTGTCTCTAGTTCAATTTTGACAACTGCATGGAATAACACATTCGAATGCTTTTATACCTCTAATTTGGGAACAACTTTTCTGCTTGAGAAATAACATTCATCAAGTTCAAGGAGCAATCAATAGATGATGACGTCCTTCGAAAATATGTCGGAATTCAACACACAATGTGATAGATATTTCTACACCAAAGTTGTAAAGAATATCATTATTACCCAGGCCCCAGGCACCAAGATTATAATGTCTCTTAATAATATTCTTTACAACCAAGGTGTATATTGACTTTTTTTCACCACTAGCAATATATTTCAATCATTATAGTCATAGTATTTATTGTCACTATTTATTTATATTTATTGTCACTATGACCCTAATAATAATCCTTAATCGTAATTAAAATCTAGTTGTCATTACCAAAATTGACCAAGGCAGCATATGACAAGTCGTTTTACATAAATACCTACTAGATTCGAGTACCTTTCCAGCGAATATCGCATCAGAAATGTGAATTCGGGTTAATTTTAACAGAGGTGGCTATGTCTTAATTGACTAGTAAAGACTAGTTTTATAGCTCATAAAATGACGAATGCTACCTTGGTAGAAAAAACATACTTAACGCCTTGAAAAGGAGTAAATAATGGTAGATTGTATATAGCTAGTGATGGAAAAAATATTCAACTCTTGAGAATACCGTAATGCATCGATCGATATAAAAAAAACTGTAATAGGGAAAGTTTCTCAAATTGAAATCATTGATTTTCCCCAAAACTTTTAAAATACAAATACAGAATGATACAATAGCAAGCGGCATTCTATCGAGGGCATAATCCTTAAATTAAAATAAAGCAAAATGTGCCTACTGAAAATGCTTCCTAAGGAAGCTATGCCTCTCTGAATAGGTCACCTCAAAGACTATTTTTTTCTCTATACCTTCCGAACCCTTCACAATTAAATTTTGAGGATTGGTGTATGGAATAAAAATCTTATGGTGTCACATGCTGAGGGGGGTATGGGTAAAAAATCCCTTCTTCTTCTACCTTTTTTGTTAAGGTGATTAAATTTGGAAATTAAATCTCCGAGTTTCTTACGAGAAAGATTCACTTAGTTCAATTCGATAAAGCGTACCATTCATGAAAAAATCGACTATGAAAACTTTCTGATTTGTGAAAGGTTATTTATGGAATTAATCTACATTGCCGTCGAAAAAACCCTTCCTCACTAACATTTTATTCAATAATTCAGAATTTTGTAATGGGTTTTAAAGTTATAGAGAAAAATTCGTCTTTAACTTTAACTTTTTGCCTTATTTTTATGCAAGGACAACGCTCCTGAAAGGATGCCGCATAATTTTGAATCACCCTGTATATACAGGTTGGGGTAATAGTGCCTCAGAATTCCATTGATCGGGCCTATGATAGCTAGAAACATGGTTCAAAAACGGATGTCTACTATACAACATAGCCTATAACCATCAATTATTATTATTCTCGAGTTGCTCCAATGGAAAAAACAGTATATTTTTAGTCCATGTGATGTGGAATTCGGACGTGAATATTTCCATATGGACATTTCCATATCCATTTTCAACCATTTACGGTTTATCAAATTCGGAAAATTTCAAGTTGTTAATATTTGATACTCTTCTATGTATTCCATGAAATAGAGTTTTCGTGTGTGACTTCAAACCGTATCGTTATGTCTCGTTATTTTATGTTTTTTTTTATCAAAGTGATATTTCATGGGATGTCCAGGAACCTTCTACTAGATGAAAAAAATTTTCAAAGTTCAATAGTTAAAAAATGATTAGGATTTGATTTAGGAACATAGGAGTACTGAAAGCAGTGTTCATATTCCATTTCTACATCCAATGAACTCAATACAACTGGAAGGGACCCACTGTGAACGACGAGTGAGGCAAAAATATTTTTCAGGCAACCCGCAGTGTTTACGGATACCTATCTCTCTCTATCTTGTGTTGGTTAATGGGAAGCGCTCGCATAATTTGAAATATTTTCTCGTTTTTTGCTTCTATTTAAAAGTAAACGTGATTAAATAAAAATATTCATTTAGGAAAAAGGATAATGTTGTAATCAACTATCATTAAAAAATTATTACTGATTTTTTTATTGACTTTGAAATGAAATTTCAATCTCACTCTCACATGATCGGAAGTCAAATGAATACAAAATTGAAATTATATATTTTTTTCTGTGACGGGAAAAAAGTTTGGCATTTCATCTCTGTTGGCAGGTTATAAAATGTCACTTTTCATAAATTACTTTTTTCCCGTGGGAAAAAAGTAAGTACTTCTTTCCCGGATATATATCACATATATATACTCTGTTAATGGCTTTTGTTGTGCTATAGTTCCGAAAAATGAGTCAATAATACCGTCTCCGAGAAAGAACTGCAAGTCCTTTTATCTTCCATTCGACTTCGCGGTTTCGTAATATATTACTAAACAACTACTGAATTCGCAATTTTTCAAAATCAAATCACAGAATTGAACTGACAGAAAGTGACATCAGATATTTGATTACTTCAAAAGAATGATAAAGATGTCTATAAAACGCAGGTGTCCCTACTGTTAAAAACTTGAAATTTCACGTCGATAATTTTCAGATTTCGAAATAATGTAATATCTTCTCAATATTGATTCGTCCTTCCTTCTGTCACAGAAAAAAATAGTGTATTATACACGGGAAAAATATTAGATTTTAGCTCACGGTTTTTTGTCTCCCTCCGCTACGCGTCGGGAGACAACACAACCTGGAGCTAAAATCTACTACTTTTTTCCCTTGTATAATAAATAACTATTTATTCAAATGTCACAATATATTGTACAGGGTGAGCGAAGCACAATGTCTCAGAACTATCAGAAGGAAAAGAAAAACGATAGGAAAAATCTGAAAAGAGGTTCTTGAATGGTATTGAGTGCATTTTGAGCATAATTTCCATAGGTTCCTATTCCTTCTTCCTTCTTCTGTCATATTTGAAATTTTTAGGTCTCTCCTTATTACGTTTTGTCCCAGTGTCTTCACTTTCCTCCTCAATACAATATATTTTATTGATAAACCTCTAAACTAGGGAGTTGGAAGTGGTAGGCAAGTCAAAGTCAATAAAATGGGAAACCTCTTCCTTTGGACCTAAGTTATGAGCGTCCATAGATGCATCCTGAAAACGAATTACTAGCTAGTTTTTTTTTATTTTAATGAGGTGAAAACATACTTTTTTTTCATTATTAATCAACTAGGTACCTATGAGTTTTCTTATTTTCCTGGGGGAATCAGCATTTTTTGGTAACAAATGCTGAGGAAATGAAAATTATACTGATGGGTACAGCATCTGCTTTAAAAAACCTCTAGCAGTACCTGGTATGCCTAAATAATCTGTTGTCAGGAAATGCTCCCCACAAAGCTTGCTGCTTCTATTTGGAGTCCAATTCTCTCTAGGAACTGCCTTTATCCATAATTCGAGAATGTCTGGTCTTTTGAATGGAAAGCTGCAACAAATAATATTACTCAATATCAATATGGAAGTATTTAACTTTGACAAATAATATAGGTATAGTTTTTGAACATATTCTGAGACTGGGAACATTGTATACCTAACTGGATGATCATTTCAAGAACTGTATTTTTCAAAAATCTGAGAACAATATTCAACTTACCCATGGAATGCCCATTCCCTTTTGTTTTGTTCGTTCTTGCATCCAAAGGCGACACAATAAATCACCATTGTTTATCAATATTAATCACAAACCTTCCCAACAATCAGTTCAGTGTTCACAACAACAAATTCAGTCCTTTTGATACAACAAAACACGCCAAATGAATAGATATTTCACCTCGTATTTAGCATAAACGAAGACAATGAACTTATGTCTTCACTTTCTTGCCTGTGTAGATGAGAGAAAAAATTCCTAGCTACTTTAATTATTAGATAAAAGAAAATTTATACACCAATCCACCATTAAACAACACGAGTTGAAAGAGGACAGGTATCCGTAAATCATGCTATCTCTGTTGCAGCTGCCCCTGACACACTTTGTGCTATTCGAGAGAGCGGGCGTATCCCTTCCAGTTGTATTGAGTTCATTGTCTACATCACATGACCGCAACATGAAAAAAACAAGAAAATTCAATTCGAAAAGTTCTGAATTGAAAAATATTCGTTGACCACCATGTACAAATCGATCGATCGATGCTGATAAATATAACGTCAGAGATATTCTTCTAGTATGCATCTGAAAATGACATTTAAAGTAATGGCCCTCGGCTGTCTAGGTTTTTTGGTGCGCCCTGTAGTGGCATTAATTTATTGTCATAAACCATGTTGTCTAGTTGACATTCGATTTTGATTGATGTTCCTAGCTGCCAGCCGCGGCGTACCTACACCAGAATATTGACAGTGTTAATGAAACCAATGTTGAATTTGGAATAATGAAACGTTTGATTAGAGTTAATTTCTTTATTTTGTTTATAGTAAGTTGGTTAGTTGAGGTTGTATATATAACGATAGTATATACTATAACAATCCAAATCTATAATTATTATTTTTTATATAGGTCATAAAGGTAGGTACAGTCGCATTAAAAAAAAGCGTACAAGTATATTACAGAGAGAAATTAACGTCATCCTATTCTGCTTAAAACGGGCTATCAGGAATGATTGTTCACCAAATGTTGACAGTAATGTTGTCATAGGTTCTCGGAAACACAAAGCATTGATGGCTGAGCCAGTTTTACACTACTAGAACTAGGATCCCGAAATCCTCTCTTTTTAATACTTGTACGCTTTTTTATTGAATACGACTGTACTAGCTTTTTCATTCGTTGATTGTTTTGTTCAATTTTGAATGTGTCAATCAGTATATATTCCTCAAAAATATTATTGTGAAAATAAATGTTATAATTTCCATAATGCTTGTGTCGTTTCATTTCAAAGTTGAATTAACTACATATACTTAACTACTCTTCCAAAATCCCCATTTCATTCCAAGAAGCTAAGAACTCACGACGAACGTATGTCAACGGTCAGGGTATTTATTTTGTCTATTCAATGAACAAAAATTTGACCACATTTTCAGTAAGCTAGTGTCCCCTACTTCAAACTAAGTTCTAACTTCTGAGTAAATTTGGTGTTGTGCTCTTGTCTCATGAAGATGTATTTGGTTCACTAAGGTTAATGCGTTGTTAAATTTTTGCTGATTATCAAGTATTTTATAAATGAATTTTCATTGTTCTATTTGTAATATTGTTCACCTACGGCCACTATAGAAAGTAGGCAAAAACACACGAGATACAGCCTCAGTAAGTAGCTCTTTACGCACAGTAAGCACATCGCACAGTTTTCGTTTATTCCGCCAGTATAGGTATGTCATGATCGCGTAATCGCCGTCAACAGCGGATGACATAACTGTCAGGAATTATTCTTCAGATGGTTTGTCTAAACTTTTTTGATGTACTATACAGTGTGTCCCACTTACCATGCTCACCATGGGTATCTTTTTAACGGTGAGAGATACGAGGTCGGTTAAATGACACCAAATGTGGAGTTCGTCAAGGACAACTATAATGTGAAAAAATATTTTGATAAAATCTATTCGTTTTTGTTTTATACGCAAAAACAGATTTTGATCATTTTCATGTCTCCTCCGTAACTTCTTTATTTATGAAAATATTCAAATTGGAATTCCACATTCTCATGGCAGTTTTTCAAAGTGATTTCGAAAAAAATTTAAGATTTATACCAACTCTTCTAGAATTTGAGATATCAGCACCAACTTTAGTTTTTCGAATGTAGGTCACAGCTCACTATGACTTAGTTACAAATAACTTTTTTTTCTCTTACTGATGATATGTCGCAGTAATAGTTTTGTATTGATAACAACGGAGTTATCGTCATTTATACATAAACAAAAAATTATTTGGAAGCTGCCATCTTGAATTTATAAATTTTAACAAAAAAATCATGATCTCCGACCTCATAAAACCCCCACTTACCAATTTTGAATGGAATCGGACCAAATCTTGTCCGCCATCTTGGAGCAGTCATTTTTTTTTTAATTTCAACCAAAATTCCATAATGTATTGTCATTCAAAATTGGTGAGTGGAGGTTCTTGAGGTCGGAGATCATGATTTATTTTGTTAAAATTTATAAATTCAAGATGGCGGCTTCCAAATAGTTTTTGTTTTTGTATAAATGACGATAACTCCGTTGTTATCAACACACAACTATTACTGCGACATATCATCTGTGAGAGAAAAAAAAGATATTTTTAACTAAGTCATAGTGAGCTGTGACCTACATTTGAAAAACTAAAGTTGGTGCTGATATCTCAAATTCTAGAAGAGTTGGTATAAATTTCATATTTCTTTCGAAATCACTTTGAAAAACTGCCATGAGAATGTGAAATTCCTATTCGAATATTCTCATAAATAAAGAAGTTACGGAGGAGACATGAAAATGATCAAAATCTGTATTTTGGGTATAAAACAAAAACGAATAGATTTTATCAAAATATTTTTTCACATTATAGTTGGCCTTGACAAACTCCACATTTGGTGTCATTTAACCGACCTCGTATCTCTCACCGTTAAAAAGATACCCATGATGGTGAGCATGGTAATAAGTGGGACACACTGTATGGCAGTAGGTAAAGTATGGTACGTAATGCGTGTTGTAAAGTAATTACGCACTCATGGAATTACGCACTCGCCGCTCTGCGGCTACGTGCGTAACTTAAAGAATTTGTACAATTTTATTTTGAAAGAATTTTCATTTTATTGAGAACTTGTTTTGATGCTGTACCCCAGGTGGTTATTAGGTATCGGAAAAGCCACGAAAGTAGGTACCTATGCATAGTGGATAATGCTTCTACTCTAGTCTACTTGTTTAGATATATCTGACATCGGTACAGTACCGCCGTCATAGGACCAAGTTTATTTTTGTTATGTGTTCTGTATGTTTTTGTATTTGTATACTTAATTCAGAACAATCTTTGTTTTAGTTTTTGAGTAACATATAATGAGTTTTCTTGATGTTTATTTTTGATTTGTTTTGCGTTAGCCATTTCGAGTATATATTCAGATCATTCATTATATTCACTAGTTCCTCCAACCGCGGAGTGGAATTTGAATCAGAATAAACGAGAATGGTATCACCAGCAAATGTAAAATAGTGTGCTTTGAGATTTGCAGTTTGCAGATTTAGGACATGTGAGGAATATAATAGGGGCCCTAGGACCGAGCCTTGAGGCACACCACAGTTTAAGACTCCACCGACTTATTACTCAATCTAGACTCCTAGTAGTCATATCGTAGCAACCCGACAATGTAGGGTCTGTGGATCGCCTGAAAACGCTTCTACTCAATACGCAGGAAACCCCAAGCTGTCGTAGATGACTTTGACGTGGTAACGGAATCTGCCTAGCAACCATTTTGTTCATAGGCGGCGGCAAGGTGGATGGCATTGGCTTGAGTGGTGTTTTATTTATGTCATCAGGGGTCGGCCCAATAAAAATAATATCAAAATTGAGTGGTGATATTAATTTTTTCGTTTAATTTTCACCAATGCTAGGAAATATAAGTGCTTTGTTCTTCGGTGTAAAAATGCCACGATTAATAATATTAAAGATGTTTCTTTTCATCGGTGAGTTTGTGTCTAACGAATAATTTATTATTTCAATTTACTTCCATCAGTTGAGCAAGTATTCAAATCAAATCATGCATGTTTTGTATATTCATTCAGCTGTGAAGAGTTTGAGTTCCGGCGTGAGGTGCCTGTTATATATTATGTATATATGTTATTTCCTTATTTAGTTTCGTTAATCGATAAGCTCTGTATAGAAAACAATATATAGTAGGATTTTGTAAACATCATACATTATATAATTTGAATCCTGTCAATCAAAATATATTTCTTCAGAATACTATTATTCATCATTTCTCGATCCTTTGAAGACATTACAGTGCCATACCTGCTCGTCTATTTTAGACGATTTTGGATTAAGAGTTCACTCAGTCAATAAAGATTCTAGAGCATTCCTAAGAATAAGGGGAATGAATGGTTTATGCGGCTATAAGGATGCCATTATGTTCAGACCATTTTACGCGAGACTTTCTGATGCTTCCATCAGACAAATCCAGGAAACATAAAGATTTGCTGTTTCTTTAAATGAAGTTCTCAAATTTAAGTATCTGGAAGCTATGATACCTGAATACGGCATATATTTCATTTGTTTCTCGCACTACTTTATGTATGGTTTATCAAAGTTCCATAGTAGACCCCTCCCAACCTTTTTCCTTCGATGTTCCTCGGATTCATGACAGATTCTAAATGCGCATGAATCAGTTTCACCTGTTCGATGTCCGAGTGGCTCACATTTTTCCTTAGAAAACTGGCGGTCTAGATATTAGTCTATAAGTCGGTGATTTGAACACGGGACCACAGCATATTGACATTTAACAAGAAAATGTAACCACTGTGCTACTAACCGTCTTGGATTTTTTTTGTTATACAACTGCATTCCACTGAATGGTGAGCAGTCTAGAGAAAAAGGATAGTCTGTAGACTAGTCGGCATCCCAAATATAAGTAAGTATAATAATAAACTCATCATTCATTACTCTTGAAGATGGATTTACTGAAACGGCGACCGCTCGCACTCAATCGATGCGTAATTTCTATTGCATTTGACTGGACATAATATACAAAATATGCTTATTTTCTCAGTTTCGAAAATATTTATGAAAATCCTCCATCTCGCGTTCGTCTTCAAATGGCTATAACCAGAGGGCCCTCTCGAGAGATAGATCTATCTCAGCAGAGTATTGCCTGCTATAACCTCCTAGGGAACCATTGGCGTATACAGGATTTTGGTTAGGGGGGGGGGCTGTGTTAAGAAAAAGTGGTGACCAAAGAAAAGCGCCACAGGTTAAAAACATATTTCGGAGCCACGCCCAATTTATGTCCGTAATTCATACCGAACATACCGAAACGTTACGCGGGTATTCTCTTTTGTCGGCCATCGATACGGCAAAAATTTTTGCATCGGCGTGCGAGTTTGCACTTATTCGCTTTTTGTTTGTGAGATGGAGGAATCCTGTTTACCCCTTCTCTCCTGAGGAAGGGAGTGTGGCGGAAATTTAAGGTGCAGCACTGATTCACTTGACACTTCGCTAAAACAAACTTTATTTCTATTGTTTCACAAAAAATGTATACATAGGTCAATACAAAATTAACGATAGTTTAACAACGTACATAAGCTGCCTTTTACCATAAAAAATATCTATAATATGAACGAATTATATTGAAAACTACGGAATGCAGACTATTTGATCAAACAAACAAAAAATTAGTGAAGAAATAGTGAAAATAAAGAAAAAATTATAAACAAATGTTTAAACGGCGAGCTTTTTGACTTATTTTATCCAGTACTTCTTCTATATCTATTTCAATCCCATAATTTATATTTAATGGGGATAACGAGGTTCATCTATTTTCCGCCGTGCTGTTGTGCAAATAGGTCTTCAGCCGTCTCAGTGTTGAATAACTCCTTTCTGGAGAAGCCGTTGAAACCGGAATAACGCAAAATATTTTCAATAAAATATATATATTTGGGAATAATTATTTACGACAATTTACTAACATTTCCATGGCCGAAAAAGATGAACCAAGAAACCCTTTTATTTCCCTTTTCCACATTTTGAATTCAGCTTCCAATTGTTCCAAATTGATGAAACTTCCGTTTTCTTCTTCTGTTAATTTGTTTATTACGTAGGTTATAGAGAAGTGATGAATATAGCCTATGTAGGGAACCATTTCGACCTATATGTTCATATGAACTTTTTCACTATTTTTGTTCATAGAATCTGTCGCTAAAATTCATCTGTGTAATTTCGAGACACCCTGTATAAACAAGGGAGTTTCGAAGGTGAATTTCTAGGGGGGGTAATACTGTTACCCTAGGGTGACCAGATTTTGAGAATTAAAAAAGAGTACATTTGGTATTGAGTATTATAATGAGTAAAAAAGCGCCCCAGGCGATTTTTTAAATTATTAAAGGTCGAATGCCTCTGAATGAAAATTGGATTTTATCGTACTTGAAACAACTAGCTATTTTTACCAATATCGTGAGTCAAAAAATTAGCAAATAGTTATTTATTATACAAGGGAAAAAAGTAGTAGATTTTAGCTCCAGGCTGTGTTGTCTTCCGACGCGTAGCGGAGGGAGACAAAAAAACCGTGAGCTAAAATCTAATATTTTTCCCGTGTTTAATACACTATTTTTTTTCTGTGACAAAAGAAATGACCAATCAATATTGAGAAGATATTACATTATTTTGAAATCTGAAAATTATCGACGTGAAATTTTAAGTTTTTAACAGTATAGGGACACCGTTGTAGACATATCTTCATCATTCTTTTGAAGTAATCAAATGAATATCTGATGTCACTTCTGTCAGTCTAATTCTGTGATTTGATTTCAAAAATTGCGAATTTAGTGGTTGTTTAGTAATATACGTTACCCGCGAAGTCGAATGGAAGATAAAAGGACTTAATTGTATAGTTCTTTCTCGGAGACGGTATTATTCACTCATTTTTCGGAACTATAGCACAACAAAAGCCATCAACAGTGAATATACACTGTGTCCATAAAGTCACCCCCCCCCCCTGGTTAACTATTGAACGGATGGGATTTTTTTTTTCAATTTTTTTTTGCTTCAATGGTAGTTTCAGTGCTACATATTGATCCAAAAAAAAATTATGTATCCCTCAAAATGGCGCCTGGGCGCCATTTTGGAAGATTTTTTGAAATGGAGTGGGGGGTCGAAAGATACCTCGATTGAAAGGTCTTTCGATTCTCTATACAACCTTAGAATCTCAGACGAAAATATTCATCCAAAACAAAATGGCGGATGATAACGTTTGAAATCTCACACCAGAATTATTTCGACTAGATGGCTATTAAAGTGCTCGCATGTGATCTTCAAATCTCTATTGGCGTATAGAAGAGTTCTCTATCTATGAAGATATCAATAGGAAGCCATTTTGAAGAGAATAACATGGTAGTCAATTATTACCTTTGCTCGATTGTCTTTCCAAATTCTGCAAAGTTTTGGAAATATTTATTCAAAATAAAGAACAATGTTTATTCCACGTGACTACCATGTTATTCTCTTCAAAATGGCTTCCTATTGATATCTTTATAGATAGAGAACTCTTCTATACGCCAATAGAGATTTGAAGATCACATGCGAGCACTTTAATAGCCATCTAGTCGAAAAAATTCTGGTGTGAGATTTCAAACGTTATCATCCGCCATTTTGTTTTGGATGAATATTTTCGTCTGAGATTCTAAGGTTGTATAGAGAATCGAAAGACCTTTCAATCAAGGTATCTTTCGACCCCCCACTCCATTTAAAAAAATCTTCCAAAATGGCGCCCAGGCGCCATTTTGAGGGATACATATTTTTTTTTTGGAACAATATGTAGCACTGGAACTACCATTGAAGCAGGAGAAAATTGAAAAAAAAAATCCCATCCGTTCTAAAGTTAACCAGGGGGGGGGTGACTTTATGGACACAGTGTATATGTGATATATATCCAAGAAAAAAGTTCTCACTTTTTTCCCACAGGAAAAAAGTAATCTATGAAAAGTGACATTTTATAACCTGCCAACAGAGATGAAATGCCATACTTTTTTCCCGTCACAGAAAAAACATATTGATTTTGGTGACTAAACAGGTACAGGTCAGGTAGGTACACTTCCATTCATAACGAGATGGTGAATACATATACAGGGCATGTCACGACGAGCTTACACTATCTTTATATCCAGAATCAGTCGGTAAAAATCAATGAAAATGTGCGTGCTTATATTTTAGAATACGCTCTCTTCATTTAAAATATTTTCGATAATGCAGTGTTGCCGCTTCTACTAGAAAGTAGTAGCAACATTGATATTTCAAATGAAATACCCTATATAGCTTGGGGAGGGGCATTGAAAACACATCTCAAATCACTGGAAGTTGTCCAGAGAAGATTTCTGAAACTGATTCTTTCTAAAGAACCAAAATACCCAACTGACCGAATATATGAGGAAGCAATGGCCTTTGACCTGAAACAGCTACACTTTTATAACGTTGCCATTAAATACCACCAAACGAAGCACTCCGCTCAACTACCATCACATACTTATAATACACGACAAAAAAATCAATACGTATTACCGCATATGTCGAAATCTCTTGGCCAAAGATCATATACTTATTACATTGGACCAAAACTATACAACACACTTCCCGAAACAATACAAAATATCACAAGTCTGTTTCTGTTTAAAAAAAAATTGAAATCATATCTCATAGAAAATCGATTGAAACAATGAAATCATATTACTCTCATATATTCATCATTGAGAATTCACCCTATTCATCACATTTATATATTTAAATGATATGTGTGCATGTATTCCTATGTGATTGTAAACGTTGATAGGGTGTTAAGTATATATATTAGTCAACAACGACCACCCTTTAACATGTCAATATGTATATATGAGGATCAACATGTCCATGTAAATATAATACCTAAACTCATTATTGATTGATTTATCCAACTGTAGTGTATTCTAGAATAATTGTAATTTTTCATACATAGGATTGTTTCAAATAAGTCATTACATGTTATACGCACATTATACTTATATATTATTATTATTATATATTCTAAATATGGATTTTGCATTGAGCATTTTATAATTTATATTTTACATTTCCATGTTTTTTTCGCGAAACAAGTGCATAGCACTTATCGCTAAACTACTTTGTTCACTTCCACCATATGTACTCAACCAATTACTTGTATTCTTGATTATTATTGTTTGTGAATAAAGGTATATTATATTTTATCGCATTTTTAGATTTTCCCTGAACAGCTGATATCATCGATGTATCACACTTGAGTTCAATCGAAAATGATTACAGAGATATATAGGATGATCAAAATCGAGATTTTTCAACTTTAGGATTTTTTTGTGTCGAAACTATTCATTATCGATCAAAACGGCTTACATGTCCCTATCTTAACTTTTGATTCACTATCTACTGGAATTTAATCGGACCAGATACAGGGTGATCAGAATTCTGAATCTTGAACCACCCTGTATCTGTTCCGATTGAATATCAGTAAATAGTGAATCGAAAGTTGAGATAGGCGGGACATGTGAGTCGTTTTGATCGATGATGAATAGTTTCGACACAAAAAAATCCTAAAGTTGAAAAATTTCGATTTTGATCACCCTATATCTCTGTAATCATTTTCGATTGAACCCAAGTGTGATATATCGATGAAATCAGCGGTTCAGGGAGAATCTGAAAATGTGATGAAATATAGGGTGTTTCATTTGAAATATCAATGTTGCTACTACTTTCTAGTAGAAGCGGCAACACTGCATTATCGAAAATATTTTAAATGAAGAGAGCGTACTCTGAAATATAAGCACGCACATTTTCATTGATTTTTACCGACTGATTCTGGATATAAATATTTATAGTGTAAGCTCGTCGTGACATGCCCTGTATTTGTATGTTTAACTCAATAAAGTATTAACTTAACAATGTGGAGTAATTATTGGTTGATTTCAGATAACATTTTCTTATTCCACGTCTTCTATAATTCTCGAGTGAGGAGAAGACCAAGTTTAGTCGTGTATGAATATTCACCATAAAATAACCATATAATGAAAGAACCATGCAGAGAACATCGGATATATGACATCGGTTTACGAGTGTTCAAACATGAAACAAATGTCTTTCTTTCATGATCTCTCTTTCCATTGTTCATATTCCATATATTTTCCGAATATCAAATTTTGACTATAAACCGTGTACTTAAACGGGACTTCAAAAAAGAGGACATTTATCCAGTGGCGGATTTCCCATAAGGCACAGAGTATTGGCTTGGGCCTAGGGCGGCCATATATTGGGGGCGGCCAATCGTGACAAGAAATTCGCTGATGATAACAAGAGATAATTAGAAGTACCAAAATATGAAAAAAAAACATAGAAATCTCTACTTTTGGCAACCCGAGTACATAGTAGAGTGCCAATCGAATCCTATCGTTCACCCCGTGGGAAATCGTAGGTAAAAAGCTGTGACATGCCTAGAATTGTTACCTACCATCTCCAGATCATGGATCCACTTGTCGTCAAAAAATCGTCCTGTGCGTTTGGGGGGTAGGGGGTAATTTATAAAAAAATATGGATTTTTTTTATTCGTGGAAAATATTGAGGGGATTCAGAACTTTCACCCTGTTGAATCTTGATTTCGTGTGACAAGTAGAACGAATTATAGAAAATTTTGAAATTCACCAATTACATTACGATATATGAGAAAATCATATTTCAAACGGCTATAACTCGAAACTTGTAAATTTTCGTTAAATTGTTTTTCATATACCTCGCATTATCTCAGTAACTACAACGTTTATCAAAAAAATACCTCAAATAATGTCGATGCGCCTATGTTTCAAGATGCGAATGGTTCTTCGATTTTGAAAATCGAAGCATAAATAAGGAAGATATTGGGAAAAGCATAATGCAATGCAGGTACCACGGACGAACGCGTTTCGCCGCATTCGTACCCCTATTCTCCCCGAAATACCCGCGGCTATCATGGTTCCATACGCTTTCGTTATACACATCAACATTGAGGCGTTGACCATTGCATTTAATGGTGACTTATTGTGAATTAGTCATTCGATATTTGGTACTGTGTGCTCTGTTTCAATAATTAAATAAGTATTGGTTAGCTAACGAGATCTATTATTGTAAATTTATCATAAAATATATGTTTCTCTAGATAAAAGATGAAAAGTACTATCAATTCAGACACTGATCTTGAATATGTCTTGAAGTTGAAGATTCCTTTCCAGCAGAGTACAGAATCATCAAGAAAATGTTTCATTTGTGGAAAAGATGGTCAACTCCTTCGTTATACAGAATTATCGATAAAAACATTCGAAAGTTCTATGAATATAAGAAAAAACCTCGGAAAAAACTATGCGAGGCAAATCGATGTGGAACTTCAGAGAATTGATGATATTTTCAATGGAAATAAAGGTCAATTGATCTTCTGGCAAAGGAATATTGGAAACTGGAGACAATAGTGTCAGGAATAAAACGCTTTCTATAGTGAAATTGATGTGAAGGATATGAATCAGATGTAATCCTGCCAAAAGAAATAACACTTCGTAAATTTTGTATTTTAGATGTGTCTAAATGTGTTTTCTACCAAAAACGTTCAAATAAGAGTCAAGTTTTGACATAGTATTGACTACCAACATTATTTATTGCCATGGAAGTCAAGTATCATAGCCAATGCTTTGCATCAAATTGGAAACATTATAGAGGATCACTGAGTGAGAATAAAGTTGTCAATACCACACATGACAGAGAATTTGATAATCAGGTAGAATTAATAGATGGTGCAGATTTTCTAATGGAAAAGGGTATACTTTCAACTGTTTATATCAAAAATATGTCGAACTTGGTGGCAAAACTGGTAGGAAAATCATTATCGAAGAATACTGTCTGTATATAGGTTAATCGAGGAGGTAAAACATTCATTTTACTTTTTGGGATTTTCTCTCCTCGTTTCTTTGGACGTTTCGTCCTCAACATGAAAATGCATCTTCCATAGAAAAATGTTTTGCATTTTCATGTTGAGAACCGGAGTAGATTCGTTCCCGAAACGTCCAAAGAAACGAGGAGAGAAAATCTCAAAAAATCAAGTAAAATGAATTTATCGAAGAAATCAGAAAGCACTACAAGGAGATAGAAATTATCAAATAAATCAAAACGTTCTAATGAGTCGTATATTGTGATTCCAAATGAAACAAAAACTCATCTGATTCATACACATATATAGAACAAAGTGAAATTACAGAAGATAACTACTCTGACTTTGCATGCAACAGATGATATGACCCAGATACACAATTTTTTTTACATATTTAGCAAGATATGAGAGATATTCCAGATTATAAACAACTCAAAAATATGGATGTCAAGGCTTACGAATATGATAACAAAAAAACTTTTTTTAAATTAGTTGCCTTATACCCGATAAAGTTGATTCAAAGGTGATGTTGAGTATCTGATGTCAAGGTATAATACTCGCTAATTCGAAATTCAAAAAACTCACACCAAAACACGTTGGTTTGAAAATGACGATTCATCAAGAGACATGATCGAAAAAAATTATCGAAGCTTTGTATTCTTGTGGACACTGTATCGTATAAAAATATTTACAACTTTGCAATTCGATTAGTATCAAATGATCTTTTTTTTCAAGTTTCCACAAGGGTATCTTATCTTTATTTCAATATTATATGCATCATGTTTTGTTTCAATATTTCTCAATTTGTTAATAAATGAGATGGGTGGATAAAACATGTACTTTCGAGATAGAATCATTCATAAAATAAATTGAGGTCACTTCCAATCAAACAGCAAGTTAAAAGAAATTTCTGTTAACTTGGAAAATAGCCATCGATTCCATTTTTCCCGTGAATTCCATGATCTTAATTCTGTAACACTCAGTAATTCATATTTACGGTGATCGTACTATGACGGCCGCGGGCGTTGCGGGGAGAATCGGGGTATGAAAGCGGCGAACCGCGGTCCTTCGTACTACCTGCATTGGATTATGATTTTCCCAATATCTTCCTTATTTATGCTTCGATTTTCAAAATCGAAGAACCATTCGCATCTTGAAATATAGGCGCATCGACATTATTTGAAGTATTTTTTTGATAAACGTTGTAGTTACTGAGATAATGCGAGGTATATGAAAAACAATTTAACGAAAATTTACAAGTTTCGAGTTATAGCCGTTTGAAATATGATTTTCTCATATATCGTAATGTAATTGGTGAATTTCAAAATTTTCTATAATTCGTTCTACTTGTCACACGAAATCAAGATTCAACAGGGTGAAAGTTCTGAAACCCCTCAATATTTTCCACGAATAAAAAAAAAATCCATATTTTTTTATAAATTACCCCCTACCCCCCAGACGCACAGGACGATTTTTTGACGACAAGTGGATCCATGATCTGGAGATGGTAGGTAACAATTCTAGCCATGTCACAGCTTTTTACCTCCGATTTCCCACCAACTTTTGATCTAAGCGACTTACGATTCGTTTGGCACTCTACTAACAGTTCTGTTGGTGAAGGCACACGCGTTGACGCTAGCTCATCTGAGAGCCCCATCAATTATCTCTGAAACCTAGCAACTGTTTTAGTAGTTAACCTGAATTGTTTTTCTAGCAAGCTGGCAACAAAAAAGTTCATGGGCTGGGCCCTAGGGCGGTCAGCACTGCAGGTGTCTATAGGGTGGGGTGGCGACGACTGCAAATCCGCCACTGCATTTACCTCCTAATTGAAAAAAGATAGACTACGAGGACAGCATCAGCTTCGAAAAGAGTACTGTTCTTTATATAAAAAGAGTACGTCTATTGCGTCTAGTCTCCCTACGGAATAATTGGAAAGTGGCAACATTGGCGATTATACATTTTCGAATCCGCCACATATTGAAATCACCCTGTACATAAATTGGAAAAATCTAACAAACAGTTACAGATAAAAAAATTCACAGATATTGAGAAATTGAGATATATCTTTTCTACTGGACATCCATCTCACTATATGAATCATATGACTATCCGGCCCAAATCAAGAATCTTCTTTTCGCTTTGACTGGTCTTAGCTACCAGGATTTAGACTATCCGGAGAAACAAATTACTTCGTTAGGTTAAGAAGATATTGAGATACTTCTTCCCTTTTTTTGTTTTTATTTTTTCGAGATGGGTTTCGTTACAGCTGTCAAACGTCAATCATCATCAATCACCAATGAACTTTAATATAGGTGTTTATATTGAGTTCATTGCTATTTACACTCTTAAATATTTTTTTCATGTGGAGGGTTTTGAATATGATTACTTTTTCGATAGGGGTTGCGGGGATTTTTTCGATGGGCAAATCGTTCCTTAGGTCTGTTTGAATTATTCCTACCCTAAGTCATCGCAGCAGTTTTTCATTTACACCCTTAAAAATTGTTTTCATGTGGAGGGTTGAATATGATATATTTTTTTTCGATTGAGGTTGCGGGGATTTTTTCGATAGGCAAATCGTTCCGTAGGTCTGTTTGAATGATTCCTACCCTATGCCATCGCAGCAGTTTCTCATTTACACCTTTAACTTTTTTTTATGTGGAGGGTTGAATATGATAATTTTTTTTTTTTCGATAGGGGTTGCGGGGATTTTTTCGATAAGAAAATCGTTCCCTAGGTCTGTCTGAATGATTCCTACCCTATGTAATTGCAGCAGTTTTTCATTTACACCTTAAAAATGTATTTATGTTATTATTAAATGTTGTTTTGTATTTGATGGCATGGAAAAAAAACATGTTGTCCGCCACTGGGTCATCGGCATTGCTCGGATATTTTGGCTGCTATCTTTGGCTGCCATTTCACACAGCTCCTGAGGCCTGACTAGTTTTTGTTTTGATTTAATATATTATAATTGATTTTGAACTTGAGCAGTTGAGCCTTGAGGCAGTTGAGCTTGAGCGTTGATTCAGTTGATTTCTTTGAGCTAAAATCATTGGATGGCATTACGTTGAACTGAACATGAACCACCGTTGGAAGACGGCTGTGGCCAAGCCAATAGCCAATGCATGAAGGTACAACCTTAGATGGTACAACAATGAACTCAGCCCTGATATTCTCGTGAAGTTGTATATTACCTACCTGCCCACCTAGATCATATCTATCAGTTGATGACTCGGTTGATGGTATAAAAAGGTGTTTGAAATAAAAATTCTTGTATGATAATTTTCATAATTTCAGGCAGGCTTCCCTCTTGTGCATTCATGAGTCCAACAGTATCTGATCAGAAGAAATAGAAGATTCACATTAGGTGGAAGAGGTTTTTTGTTGCTCTGCTGAGACTATAAGAAGAAGGCTGGTTTGTGGATTCTGATTACAGAAATAGTGAAGTCCTGAAAGAATTTCATTCCTGAGGGTATGTAAACTATTTTTGAAAAATAATTTTACATTAATATGAACTACAAAAATTGATAGTGAGAAGTGAGAAGTATCCAGATCCACTTATGTTTCATTTTATTCATCCATGCTCATGTTTCAACACCAAAGATCTGATGATATATTATAAACTCAATGCTCCTTGTTTTTTCAGTTAATGTAGACAACCAAATCAACATCTCACAATCAACTAATATGGTATTTGTTTATCTCTTGGTTTTTCTAGTTTAATAAAGGGCCATAGAGGTCTGTTCATCACTTGGGGGGAGTCCTCATACAGGGATTTCATTTCAAAACTTACCACCCTGCCTATCTTCTGATGATATTCTTGGGAATATTCTTGGGAAGCAGGCGAATGTGACTAATGGTCTTTTCATAGAATCTCATTTATATTCAATTTATATTTAATTTAATTTAACAGCTCTATTTCCCATAAGGACTGGACTAAATTAAATATAAGTTGAATGACATTCTATGAATGCACCTTAGTGAAAGGAATGCTTGAACTCTTGAGATAAGTTGAAATTGAATATAAATTAAATATAAATAATTTCAATGAACTGACCATATTATCCAAGCTAAGATCAGTTGGATTTATTTGTTTTTTGTGGAGCTTTTAGATATGTTCATTTTCTTTATCATGACTTACTAAAAACATCCAGTGAACAGTTATGTTGATAAATGAACAAACATCAGTGAAATAAGTTTACTTACTTATGAAGTACTTTATAAAATTAGCACAAAAAGAAAACATGTATATCAATGAAATGAAAAGATTTGAACAAAAATGTCATAGTTGATGGTTGACTTTGACTAATTCAAAGATGTTGAATACAGAGTGAATCTCCACTTATATATTGTAGATTGTATTGGTGGTAGTCAAGGTCATCATCTGACATTGTGATGACTTGAAAACTACAGGAAAACATTCCTAACTCCTGGCTTAGATTGAAAGTTAGGCATGTTTCCTATAGTTTTCATGTCATCTCAACATCAGATGATGACCTTGACTACCAGGAATATAAAAAACAAATGAATTTCCATATCAAGGGGAAGTAAAATACTAGTATTGAATGCTATGTTCATCTCCTTCACCTCCAGACACCCCTACTTGGAAACTCCAAATGGGACCCCTTATCCTGAGATACATAAAATTCAATGTCTAGCAACAACCAAATCAACCAGGTGAAAAAAGGTTTTGTTTATACATATCACTCATATCAGATACTCACATGTCAATTTTAATATCCAGAGGGAAATTGAAAATTACTAGTTACAGCTGAAAACTTCCTCCATTTTCATTGAAGGTATATCATTAGGTTTTCATTTTTGTGGGGTCAACAATGGTTACTCAAACTTCTCCAGAAAATATTAATGGAGTCAAACTAGGAACTTTTCCAAAATATAGTCAAATTAATGGTAAAACTTTTCAAAAAGTTGGACAAGTATTCTAAAATAGGTTGTACTATTGAGTACAGAATATTGGCAGCAGCATATTTCGAATAATCACTTCAAATACCTCTGTGAAAAATAGTATTTTTTCTGTGACAAGAAAAACGTTTTACATTTCAAGTTGACAGGTTACAAAATGTCATTTTCCATAAAATTACTTTTTTCCCATGGAGAAAAAAGTGAGTACTTTTTTCCTGGATATAGCACTGTTGATGGCTTTCCTCTCATTTACATGGTGATTTGAACACCGTCGCTAACAATATAATAAATATATCAATATATCCAATATCCAGACAATAGTTATCATAGTTTGAAAAGTATTTCCAGTAGATAACTATCTATACCCGTAAAGACCACGTCAAACCTAGGGAGAATGTAGATCAAAGGTTAACCCTTCTGCACATGACAAAATTTTCATTATATAAGTCTTACCGTTTTCGAGATTTTTTTTTTTTAATTATGCACTACCAAAGTTTTCAATAATACTATTTCTCGCAGCCCTTCTTTAGAATGTTCGGAGAATGTTTTTAATGTATATGTTAAAATCATTCTTCAGCAATATTTACTGAAAAAATTAACCAAAATGGTATAAAATTGTACCAACCCTACAGACAAAACTATTGAAAGGGCCAAAAATTCAATATTTTCAACTACAACAAAAAAATATCTCGAAAACGGTAAAACTTTTATAATGGGAATTTTGTCATAGCAGGTGGGGTCCTCTGATCTACATCCTCCCTAGGTTTGACGTGGTCTTTACGGGACACCCTGTATAACGATGAATATCGATAACTATCGATATATCGGCAACTATCGATTTCTTCTCAATATATTGGAAGAATTGAATTTATTTTATTGGTGTAACCCCTAGACGCTTTTGTAATATCCAGACAATAGTTATAATATTTTTGAAATTGATTTTTATTTTTTTTTCGTCAGGTTTGTTCAGGCATGAAAATATATCGGAAGGTAGGTAGGTAGTTTTTATGCTGTTTCGATAAGTTTGGTTGAAGATTCTATAACCTTTGGTTTGGGGAGGAAATGAGATTATTTTGGGTTAGGCGTGAGAAAAAATCGATATATCGATATATAATCTCAAAAATATCGATAAATCGGTGTATTTATATACAATAATTTCAAAAATACCTATATATCAATGGATATCGATTAATATCGATAATCACCGATAACTATCGATATATCGATAAATATAGATGAATCGACATATCGATAATCGATATGTGAAATCTATTATCGCGTATATCTAGTCTGGATACAGAGCGAATTATATGAACGCTTGGCTGGAGACATACAGACGCAGATTTCTCATCAATGGTGAGATTAGAAAATATAATGATGTTTTATTTAATGTTTCTGAAAATCGATTTTTTGTGATTACTTTTCGATTGATAATAGTTATTTAACCAACTAGTGTATTAATGAGGGCGATTAATGATCGAGATATTTTAACGTGCGAGCGAAGCGAGCGCGTTAATGTTCGAGATCATTAATCGCATTTCAATATACAAGTTGGTTACAAAATTTTTCCGTCGACTATATTTCTCATTTCTTCTGCAATGAAGAAAACTTGGTTCGCGAATTCATCATCCATCCGGAAACTGCTAAGAATCACCCAGTAGCCTTGTTACTGACATTAGTGATATTTGACATTTGTCGAAATGATCAACATAGGAAATAAATTCCTTGTGTTAGAAAACAGTGATTAAAATCGTGTCAGAAACTTGGAAAGCCGAACCCGTTAACGGAAAATCGTCGATGAAATCCATATTTTCGATTTAAATGCAGATTCCGTAAGTTATAGCATAAACAATGAATGCACGCGGTGTATGTTTGGTTGCCTATAAAACAATCGTGCATTAATAGACAAATCGTTTATTAATAGGGGTCATTAATAAACGATTTCATATACATTAAACTTAGTCGTTAATACGAGGTCGACGGAAAATATTATTAATGAGATATCATGTTGATACTAAACCCGTCCACCACTATTATCACTCATTAGTTACCAGGCGCATATTTAAATTTGTAAAATGTGAAAATTTTAGTTGGGTACATTGCGATACATTCCTATACTGAATTCAAATAATATAAGTTTTACGTATTTGCAGAGTACTTGATAAAATTGCACGGGCTGCCATATGAACTTCGGACTTCAGACTACCATTCGGACTTGATCATAATTTTTTGCTCCTAGATTTAATTGATATAGTCATTCAACCATGCCAATCAGCGGAAAAACATTCGAATGTGACAATTGTGATGAAACGTTCATTACTTCTTATCGTTTAACTCGACACAAAAAAGGGCACACTGGCGGAGAAGCATTTCAATGCAATATTTGCAATAAAAAATTCAGTCTTAATAGTCAGTTAACTCGACACAATAAGATGCACACTGGTGAAAAACCATTCCAGTGTAATATTTGCAAGAAAAAATTCTGGTATAAGAGCCCCTTAAATAAACATCTTAAATTGCACACTGGCGAAAAACCATTTCAATGCAATATTTGCAAGAAAAAATTCAGGTATAAGTGCCACTTGAATGATCATCTTAAATTGCACACTGGCGAAAAACCATTTCAATGCAACATTTGCAATAAAAAATTCAGTCTTAATAGTCATTTAACTCGACACAATAAGATGCACACTGGTGAAAAACCATTCCAGTGTAATATTTGCAAGAAAAAATTCGGGTATAAGTGCCACTTAAATAATCATCTTAATTTGCACACTGGCGAAAAACTATTTCAATGCAATATTTGCAATAAAAAATTCAGTCTTAATAGTCATTTAACTCGACACAATAAGATGCACACCAGTGAAAAATCATATCAGCGCATCATTTGCAAGAAAAAATTCGGGCATATGAGCTATTTAAATGATCATCGTAAGTTGCACACTGGCGAAAATCCTTTCGAATGTCATCTTTGCAATACAAAATTCAAGAGTGCTGATTACTTGAATAGACATTTGAGGATCCATATTGGTGAAAATTCTTCCGATGCTGATAATGTTTTTCTCACTCAAGGAAAAGCGTCTTGTGATTTTGCTATTGTTAAAGAAGAATGTGAGATTGACATTGAGTATAATGAACTAAAATTTGACTCAGACAATGATTCACTGATCAAAAAGGAATAAAATCACCAATAGAGTAATCAGATGACGTTCATACTATGATTCTATCAATTCCATATATTGTGTACAACTATTAAACAGTATCAAACTACTGAATCTTTCCTTGCTCGTCCTTGCCTCGCACGTATTCAAAACGCCCCGACAACAGGCATAGATAAGCTTTTTGACCAATCAGGTCGATTTTGGCTTTGGCGGGGAATTCGAATCGGGGATCTTGGCGATTTTGAATCACCAAGTCATACATCGAATAATGATCAATGATAGGAACTGGAAAATGAAATTTAGGACAAATTGTTGTAACTAAAAATATATTTTATATTCAAATGCATTTATTTTTATTCCAATTTCTGGAAAGCTGGCTTTCTAATTTTGAAATTCCGCTTCTTGGTAGTAGCGAATGGCGCCCACCAACACAACTATTTCTACCTGAATGGCAGGTTTTACGCCTTGATAGTGAAGTTGGTTGGATAGGAATTCTAGACCTCAATTTATTTCTTCGATTTATCATTCCTAATAAATATAGTGATTATAAATTCAAGTGAATAATAAATAAAAAAGGGGGAGTACAATATCTCACAAAAAACTACCTGAAGAGAAGCCGGTGTGAAATGCACTTGCAAATCCAGATACAGTTTTGATGTCTCTCAACTTTCCAACAAAGGCTTTTGAAATTCCTATTGGTTAACGTTTCAGATATTGAGAAAATATTTCATTCACCACATTAATACTTTCAAAAATATCTGAAATAGTGAAATACAGTGTTCCTCATTTAATATTTCTTCCGCTCTCACATCAGGAGATGGTTCATCAACAAATGGCTCATCATTTTCGGAATATATTTTTGTGGATAATATTATTTCTTCATTGCCACCACAGGATGATGATGGCCCATTAGTGCTATTATCATTTGGGAGTAGTTTGAGCCAGTTTGGGGGGGCACATTGCCTGTGGCAGTACAGAAATACATTTTTTCTGCAACCGACACAAAAGTCGTCCATTTTGATACCAAAATTAGCTCTTAAATTGACGTTTCTATTACTGACACAAAAATATGTATGTTGCTAGGCAACATATTTAGTTCCTAGGAGCTAAAGTTGAATTTTAGTTCCTAGGAGCTAAAGTTGAACTTTAGCTCCTAGGAACTAAAAAGGATCTATTGGACGTCATCAAGAATAAACAACATTGTGACGGTTGGTTATTTGGGTTGAGACGCATACCTGATCTGTTTCCGATTTCAGCAGATTTGGCATTTCATACCCATGCTGGAGATATAAATACACCTTATTATAGTTTAGTATTACAATTATAAACATCTCAGTTAGGTATTTGCGTGATCTGTATTTCATTCGTTGTTCTCGGGATGGATAACTTGTTTTTGAATAATCACGGCAAGCAATAGTTTTTTGTCTCAAACAACGATATTGTTTAGCTCCATTTGATTATCAAGTCAAACACAGTGTAGCATGGAGAGGAAAAAATATTCACTATTATCATTGTTGATATGCTCACTAACCTAACATTTTCCACGTCTTGTTCCTATATCTGGCACTGGCGCGTTATCTGCCATTAGAGCACCTGGTCCATACACAAATATGTCACTCTGTGCCCAATCTGTGGTTGTATTTATATTGAAACTACAATAATTCGAACATCCTAGAAAATCTAACCTGCTGTTAATGCAGGTAGAATATTCTCACCACATGGATTATTTGTCAATATTTGTTGCATTGCATACATATGGCAAGGTATTGGTGGTTACTACACATGTTTATTGGAGTTAATTTTTTCGGTTGTAGAAAAAATAGCATGTTTCATTCGGATCAAAAGTGACTTTGTTCGACTCGCAAATGTTGCTTTCGCTTGGCTTCGCTAAACGCTCCGCCTCGCAAATGCAAAATTCGCTTGTCAAACAAAGTGTCACTTTTGATCATAATAAAACAATCTACTATTTCTTGTTCTCTGATTATTAATCTTTCTGATGAAGTTATCAGAGTTCACAAAACAACAAACCCAACTAATATGTTTACACATACAACCTGTTCTTCCTTGGTTACATGTGCAAGTTGAAACTTCGAAATCAATGCTCGTATCGTAATGAAAATCTGCCATCACTTGTGGTCCAGAACTCCGAGAGTAGTTTATGTCCAGAATAATCTGAACAATTCAAAATTCAAACCATTTCAAACTGATGAGATATTTATTCTGAATTGAAAAACTTAAGCCGAAACACGCACACGTGATTGGTCTAAAAGCTTGCCTATGCCTGTTATCGGGGCGTTTTGAATACGTGCCCTTGCCTCACCGTTCTGTAGACTGTTGACTACATCAAAATTGACAATGAACTGAATATAAACAACATCAAAGAGAGAAAGGGCGATCGACATGGCTGCATGTGTACTAAACAAAGCTATGCTTTCATCAGTATTTTTCTCTCGGACAGCCGTTTGCTTTTTGTTGCTTTTCTCTCGTTTGTTCATATATCTTTAAGCGCGTTCTAACTTCGATTTGAAGTAATTGCTAACCTTTGAAATCAGTTTTTTCATTATCATTACCATGTTACCATGTTTTTATTAACTCGCTTAGTCTGTCCGGATGTAATTTCGCAATGGGCGAGTGGACTGATATAGTTATTTTCCTAACAAGTGCGCAATGTGTTACTTTTCCGCACGCAAATACAGTTAGGCGAACGACGCGGAGCGGAGTTCGAATAAGTTTTTGCGTGCGGAAAAGACACTTTGCGCACGCGTTAGGAACAACGTTTTTCCTACGAGCTCCATATCGGATAGAAAGGAAAATAAAAAAATTATAACTTATTGAAGAATGTAACTATACAACAATCACGTATAACAATAAAATATAATGAGTGAAAATCACATTTTCCCTACGAGCTTCATATCAGATTACAACGAAAATAAAAAAATGTCAACTTAAATTACAATTTATTGAATAATTTTTAGTTAGACTTCAATAAAATATAATGATGAAGATTAAATCATTTGTTCCTTATATTTATATTGAGGTGAAATACATATATCGGGAACAACGGTTGAAAAGTGAAAGGGAGAACGGCTTCTTATAGTGCATACAATAGTCTACAGCAACTAAAATGAATATAAATGTTCCATACCAGTGAGATTTTTGGGTAGTTTTACTTATCCGCACGCCGTGCGGATAACACTCATATCCGCACTGCGTGCGGAAAAGTATTACTTTGCGCACGCAAATAAGTGCGGAAAAGTACTGCTTTGCGCACGCTCGTAGGAAAATGAATTATTGGCATTCAATTACTCCACTGTGATGTTAGGAGGAACCTTGATTGATTGTTGCAACACTTCTCACGCTTTTTTTATGTGAGTAATGAGTCCATGCGTTGTCCGAAATCGTTGAATTTCAGAGCTCATTTCAAACGAACCTTTATTACCGATGATGACGTCAGTTTTTATGCTGTTTCGTTATTGGTCAGATGATCTTTCATTTCCACTCATGAAGGAAGGTTGTCAAGTCACCAATTATAATCAAGTTATCAAAAGATGTTAGAGTCCTGTCGTTGAATAAAACATAATAGGAGGAACCCATCATGTTATATTTTATTATAATCACATAAGTATAAGTGGAAGAATAGCTATGAGCTAAACTCCGCCAAGTAAAATAAAGTCCATTTATTATAAAATACCAACAAGCAAAATAAAACAGTTATAGATCATTCTTGACTTTTTCGAGCAACCAGCATGTCCAAATATTTCTTATTCTCCATAACAACATATCATGTGAATGTTGAAGACTTGGAAACATTGTGCTAAATGCTGAGAACTGACAAGACCACGCCCACAAGTCGTGCGCCGTGGTTGTCACGTTCACTGATTCAAATGTCCTCTAGTGTGAATTGAGATAATTATTATTTACACAAATTTATTATAGGCAATAAGTTACAAATCATTTTGAGATAATTGAATTTTTATTGCTAATTAGGAATATTACCAATATTCAATTGAGAATTCATGAATTATCGAATAACTAATATTTCTGAAGTTCCCAATCGTATTTCAACACATGGCGACTGTGCTATGGTATGCAAAAAATCACCTCATTCCAAATTAACAGTATTGGCTCAATTTTTTACATTTTCAGTATAGGAAAAATAGTGAATTCAAATTAAATGCAAATTTTGGAACGTTCAGTAGCTCCGGTAGGTAGGCAATCGTGATTTGAAAAAAAAACAAGGAATACTATTTCATGTTGAACTCACCGTTTCCGAGTAAATAATTATTTTGTTCTTAAGAATGCTGTTCAGATGTGCCTGTTTATTTCAAACCCTTCATAGGAATATCAAAATTCACATATGACGGTTTGGAACCACGAAGAACAATATTATAAGGTCAATTTTCCTGTAAAATAAATCCTAATATGATATCATACAAAATTTACCTCTTCATTTTAATGAAATCGCACGGCACTGTCCAAAAGGATGTATATCTCTGAAAAGCTGATCTTACTGAGGGTCCTTCATACCGGAACCATTTTTTTTTTCCTTTATTAATCCCAAAAAACTAATACAAGTTTATATAGGGACACTCTGCAGTAGTCTACTAATTCATACATTGTCCTTACATAATACATAATATACAAATTATATATGATTTATCACACCTAAAAATTCAGTAAAGATCGCACGCGACTAATAGCTGAGAATTGAATATTCTCTCATGAAACTTGGTACAGTTCTATTTCAAAAGACGTCTATTCCAGTGGTGTACGCGGTACAGATCTATTTCAAAAGATGTCGGTGTGGATTTTTTCTAAAAAAGTCGCTAATAAGGATTCTGGATTTTTCAGCCTGTGAATTTGATCTAGTAGGCCTTGGTTTGAAAAAAATAGACGCCGCTTGGCTCCAAAATACACATCTCAGACAAAAAATCTTGAAAATCGCGCCATAAATACAAAAATTATGAGGGTTGCCCGCCTTCAAATTGTATCTCCAATGAAAATTTCAAATCTCAGAAAGAAATCCATTCAGAGGATATTGGAATTTTTATCAGTTACATATACAGGGCTTTCATTTCGAAACCTACTACCCATCGTTCCGATCTGCGGTGATCACAATTCTCGGAAAGAATAGGTCGATTAAAAAAATATTGAGGAGGAATTGAAATGCTCGTATCGATCGAGGAAGCCTCATATTTCATGGATGATTCTCTTTGTTCAGGACAAGGGCATTATGACACTGATATTGTCGAAGAAGATAAGATTGTAAGGCAATACAGGGTGTCCAAGAACAACGTACAATTATTTCTACAGGGGGAACTAGATACCAAAATAGGGCGATTGAATTCGACTAACCTCAACAGGGTAGGTGGAATTAAGTTGCTACTGTAGGAATGAATGATTTTTCTGAAAATTCGCCATACACGTCAACGTTCAGATCTATTTTCCTTCAATATGAAGAATATTACCCTTCAGGGGTATTATAATCAACCCCAACGTGTTTTTTTTTCAAATTCATCCCTATGGCTGGCAACCCCTCATTGGAAATCTGGTTGAAAGAGGAATCCAGCGATCATATTTCAGTTTGCAGTACGTTTGGGGGTCGCATGGAATCAAAATATAATTTCGAAATTTAATATATTTTCAACGTATTTTCATAAAAATGTCGACTTTTAGTGACAGTGATTTAGGGCATTTCCACCTGTTTGCATTAACACTTCGTTTCGAAATGTGAATGCGGCAAAAAAACTATATTTTTTGTGGTTATTTAAAACTACTGGAATACAATACAATAGATAGCAGCTGTGGCAAAAAGATGCTATCAACTATTCAACACACATTTTGAGCTATGGATACGTTGAAAATAAATTGAATTTTAACATTTCAATTTTGTGCAACCTTTAAATACGTATGAAAAACTAACATTTGACTAGTATCGTGGATTCCTCTCTACACCAGCTTTCCAATGAGGGGTCACAAGCCATAGGGTTATATTCGAAAAAATTATGTTGAGGATGGATTCAGCTACCCCTGGAGGTATATATTCTCGATATTGCTTGCAAAAGGTAGGTAAATATCAAATCGTTGACGTAAACCAATAATTTTTAGAAAAAATATTCACTTCCCCGCTAACATATTTATTCCAGTTTTTTTTTTAAGTCTCCACACTGTATACGAAAATGCACCGTCGAGCCGTTAGAGGGTATTGAAGAATAAATGTATTTCCAGATTTCTTCTATTCCAAAATCCTTGAAAGGTACTGCCCTAAAATTCGTGGGGCAATTCACTATCGTAAATGTGCATGAATAGCTTGTCATACCAATTTAATCAATATACAGAGAGGTAGGTAGGTATTTCGCAGTCTCTTTGATGAAAATATATAGATGTGACTTTTTGAACTACGCCACTGACCACATTTTCATAGTTTAATGAAATACAAAATCAATTACAACCTTTTTTCTGATCGCAGTTTTCTATACGTTCTCTTGGTTTTCGAGATATCCAACATAATTCATTTTGGCGCTTATCCATACTTGTTCATGATGTGTCAGGATTATCATGTTTTGTATGTTTCCTAATTTGTGTTGAGTTACTGTCTACAATAATCATTTTTATAAACTATTTTATCATATTTTTATTCTCGAATCAAAACTTGGAAATGACCAGTTCACCATTATTTCACAAGCTCATCATCATATGATCTGGAAGTTGGTCATTTTCAAATTTCATTTTTTCTTGCGAAAAAAAAATTTAGATGACCAAACAACCTTATCATAATATGCTGAAGTAGTTCATAAACATGGTTATTGTAGTCTATAATTCAACACAAGTGAGAAAGAAACTTCCAAAACATAATAATTCTGACACATCATGAACAAATATGGAGAAACACCAATATGATGTTAGATATCTCGAAAACCAACGAAAATTATAAAAAACTGCAATTAAAAAAAGTTAGATAATCGATGTTGTCGTTCATTGAAATATCATAATGTGGTCAGTGGGCGTAGTCTAAAAAAGTTACATCAATATTCATCGAAGGAAATGCGATATATACAAGGTGATCCACGGTGGATGGCCTATCAGAAGTATCTGGAGAACAAAAAGACAAAACATTCTGAAAATTGAGATGCTTTGATAATCGAACATTCTCTATCCGTCTAAAATATTCTCATCGATACAGTGTTGCCACTTCCATCAGAAACAACTAGCAACTTCGTTATTTTGAATGAAGCACCCTGTATTTCATTGCTTTTTAGATTCTTCCTGAAGAGCTGATTTCATCAATGCATCACACTTGGGGTCTAGCAGGAATGATTACAGAAATATCGGGTGTTAAAAATCAAGATTTTTCTATTTTAGGATTTTTTTGTGTCGAATATCTTAACTTTCGATTCACTATCTACCGATATTTAATTGGAACAGATACAGGGTGATCAGAATTCTGAATCTTGGAGCCCCCTGTATTTTTTTCAATTAAATTCCAGTAGAATGTGAATCGAAAATTGAGATAGGGACATGTAAGCCGTTTCGATGGATAATTAATTGTTTCGACACAAAAAATCCAAAAATTGAAAAATCTCGATTTTGACCCCAAGTGTGATACATTGATGAAATCAGTTCTTCAGGAAGAATCTGAAAATTCATTAAAATATAGGGTGTTTCATTTGAAATAACAAAGTTGCTAGTTGTTTCTGATAGAAGTGGCACCACTGTATCGATGAAAATATTTTAGACGTATAGAGAATGTTCAATTATCAAAGCAGAGAATGTTCAATTATCAAAGCATCCCAATTTTTAGGATGTTCTGTCTTTTTGTTCTCCAGATACTTCTAATAGGCCAACCACCGTGGATCACTCTGTATATATCTCCCCCTGTACATTGATTAAATTGGTACATGTTTTTCATGCACATTCACGATGGAAAATTTTCCTACAAATTTTCGAGCAATACCTTTCAAGGATTTTGAAATATTGAAAAGGAATATTCTCAGATGAATTATGGACATACAACAATGGATATATATTTATATGAAGCAATATTCCAGAAAATCTGGAATGCCCTCTCACGGCTTAACGTTGCATTTTCGATATAGAGGTACCTGAGTTGATTTCAATTGGCCTATTTTTTTCCTCTAGTGCACTTGTATATGTATATTATATGTTTTACGTCTTTGCAGAGTACTTGAGAGAACTGCACGGATTGCCATATGAACTTGGGAGTTCAAACTACCATCTGGAATTAATCATAATTTTTTGCTCCTAGATTTGATGAATGCACTCATTCAACCATGCAAACCAGTGAAAAAAAATTTGAATGTAAAATTTGTGGTAAAAAGTTTACTAACACTTATCTTTTAACTCGACACTATAGAGTCGTACACCCTGGTGAAAAACCATTTCAATGCATTATTTGCAATGAAAAATTCAGTCTAAATAGTCTATTAACTCGACACAATAAAATGCACATTGGTGAAAAACCATATCAATGCACCATTTGCAATAAAGATTTCAGTCGCAAAACTAATTTAACTTCGCACCTTAGAGTCCATACTGGTGAAACACCATATGAGTGTCATATTTGCAAGAAAAAATTCGGGTATATGAGCCATTTAAATGATCATCTCAAATCGCACACTGGCGAAAAACCATTTCAATGCAATATTTGCAATAAAAAATTCAGTATTAATGGTCATTTAACTCGACACCATAAGATGCACACCGGTGAAAAACCATATCAATGCATCATTTGCAAGAAAAAATTCGGGTATATGAGCCATCTAAATGATCATCGTAAGTTGCACACTGACGAAAAACCCTACGAATGTCATATTTGCCATAAGAAATTTAGTGTCAGGACTTATCTCAAGAGACACTGTGTATTGCACACTCGAACAAAATCATTTGAATGCCATATTTGCAATAAAAAGTTTCCACAAAAACATTCTTTGAAGAAACACTGTATTGTGCACTCTATTGATAAATTATTGAAATGGAATTGCAATATTTGCAATACAAAATTCCATAGTGCTGGTTACTTGAATAGGCATTTGAGGACCCATATTGATGAAAATTCTTCAGATGTTGAACATGTTTCTCTCACTCCAGGGGAAACGTCTGGTGATATTGCAATTGTTAAAGAAGAATATGAAATTGACATTGAGTATAATGAACTACAATTTGACTTAGAGAATGATTCACTGATAAAGCAGGAAAAAAAACATCAATAGAGTAAATCTACAGAATAGTTTTGAGCAAAGACAAAACTGGCACAGCCTTTGTGTCTTTGGCAATATGAACATTGTTCTTTGCGTTTGAGAACTACTTCTTCAATCAATCAATCAAATTATACTTTTTGTCGGAAGAATGAAATTCTCATTGACAAAGTGAAGAAATATATAAATTTACATCAAGAATGTATAATCACTCATGCATTAAATATGTATATGCGTACAGAGACTACAGGAAATAAACACAGTCACAGTAAAATTGAGAGAAACTTACAATCATATTGATATACAAGTTGCCCAGGGGGCCCACGGTCGATGGTACCTTAGGCGTATACGGAAAACGGTACATTGGATTATCCTGAAAATTTGGTTACTCTAATAATCGTTTGTGATCTAACGATTCGAAATATTTTCAGCGAAGCAGCGTTGCCACTTTTACCAAAAAGTAGCATCATCTTTGTTATTTCAAATGGAACACTCTGTATTTTATTGCGTTTTTAGATTCTTCTCGAAGAGCTGATTTCATCAATGCATCACACTTGGGGTCTAGCAGGAATAAGGAATACGCATGGTTTTTTGTTTAATCGAAACTATATTCCTTCTTCCTCATAATAACATTGGATATCATTCATTAATCTCAAATTTGCTTGTGACTCTAAAAAATCTCATTTAAATGAGGCTAAATATGAAGTCACAGGAAAACGGGTTAGTGGCCATCACTAATATTATGACGTCATAGTATTAGGCCGCACAGCCATAGACTAGCGCGACAGAGTGACATGATTCAGATTGAAAAAAAAGAAGAAGAAGAGGTAGGAGAAGAAAACAGTTTTAAACGCCAGAAATTTGAAATTTGAAAATGGAAAATGATAATGTTTATACCAAATACTGTTTAGTGCCGCAAAGCCTTTCATGAACAAAAGTATCACCAGGAAAAATATTCCTTTCATTGCCAGTGGGATCGAGTGATAAAAATAAAGAGAAAAGAAAATTATGGTTACAAGCCATAAATAGAAATGATTTATCCGAGAAAACCAGAGGATTTGTTTGTGAAGACCATTTCGAAGTGAGTATACGTTCAAGTATGTCCTAGTGAAACCCATTATATATCAATGATTATGTTCCTCATGTTATTAGGAGAATAATATAATATGTGATTTCGTTTTCAGCTTGAAGAAGATAATTATGGCAAACTATTTGAGATATAAATTGATAGGTGATAATATATATTTGAAACAACATGCAAAAAGAAGTCCTGTTTGATCATTCTTATTGTAGGTATTTGCTTATTATACATTTATTATTATTCAGAATATTGAGATCATATAATTGAGATAGATAATAGAAACTACAAGCTCAGATAATCATAACCTCACTTTCTCTTCTTATATTATTTTCAATCATTCGGACATGAATGTTTGACATTCAGCCACATCCAGTCGGAAATCATCGCTGCAGTTCGGCTGCTGGTCGGAAAGTTGCAAATATTATGATTTTCAATCAGAAATTATCAAATATTCGGTGCTTAATAATGTTTTTCGGATGTATAATTCGACATCTATACATATGAGTAATGGAACAAAAATATATTCCAGTGTAAAATTTTCACACGCGTATACCCTATTATTACAGAGATATAGGGTGTTCAAAATCGAGATTTTTCAAATTTAGGATTTTTTTGTGTCGAAACTATTCAGCATTGGTCAAAACGGCTTACATGTCCCTATAATAACTTTTGATTTACTATCTACCGACATTTAATTGGAAAAAATGGATGGTCCAAGATTCAGAATTTTGATCACCCTGTATCTGTTCCAATTATATGTAATCCGTTTTGATCGATATTGAATAGTTTCGACACAAAAAATTCCTGAAATTGAAAAATCTCGATTTTGAACACCCTATATCTATGTAATAATTCCTGCGAGACCCCAAGTGTGATACATTGATGAAATCAGCTCTTCGAGAAGAATCTAAAAACGCAATGAAATAAAGGGTGTTCCATTTGAAATAACAAAGATGATGCTACTTTTTGGTAAAAGTGGCAACGCTGCATCGCTGAAAATATTTTGAATCGTTAGATCACAAACGCTTATAAGAGTAACCAAATTTTCAGGATAATCCAATGTACCGTTTTCCGTATACGTCTAAGGTACCATCGACCGTAGGCCACCCTGTATATGCACAAACAACACATTAAAACTTATTAAAAATGTTAACATAAAAATAATATGAGATCCTGATTAGGTATCACAGTCAAAAATAGAAATTTCTAGACTAGCCTATGGATTTTCCATATTTAGTTGAATTATTGAAGAGTGGCCTGAAAAAACTCCTGAACATCATAAGGAATTAGATCTAGGAGAATATTCTTCACAGATGATCTAAATCGTTTATACCCTTCAATGTTCCTAATGCTCCATGGAATATGATAAAAAATGTTTACTGCATTATATAATAATATATTAGTGAGTTCTTGATCTTGTTGCTAGAGGGAATGGGAAGTTTCAAATTACCATTTTGGCGAGTAATCCCCTCATTGACTTCATATAAGGCTTTATTCTTGAAAATCAAGCAAACTGTCTCAAGCATAAACAAAGATGGAACCGTCAGTAAATTATTTTGTTTGAAAAGTGTCCTACATGACACTCTTGGTCCTACATTACATAAATATCGAATGGCACGTTTTTGTAAGAATAATATTGAATGGAAGTTTTCTTGATGACATGAACCCCAGAAGGCTATTCCATATCTGATATGTGATTCAATTAGTGCATGGTAAACAACCTTAGCTGTCGCTGTACCCAATTCATTGGCCACTACCGGGCCGTAGTCTATCCCCTCTCTCTCGACGCTGACGTCACACTAGTAGGTTGAGATTTCACAACAGTTCGTACTGGTGCGTTCGTAATTGATAGGCCATAGCTCATTTACTGTAAATTTTAGAAGCACACTCAATCGAGACGAAATGATCCCCAACGAATTCCCCGACTTTTGGTGAAAAAATGAATCCAATAGGATGAATCAATACCGAGTTCTGGCGTTGTAAAGAAATTCCATTTTATTGAAAATCAGGACGTTCTACTACAGAATACTATTTTTTGCAAATTTGGAATCGGAATTAGATTAAACCAATTCAGTAAGTATATCAAACTAGGATAATGTATCAATTGAATAGTGAAAAAATGGTAGAGTTACCTACAATTAGTCCGAAAGAAATTAAATATAAAGAGCGCGTAAAAAAAGAGCCACTATACCTACTTACCCAAAAATTAATTTTTTAATTATTTTTGTTTGGTTGTGCTCTTATGAACTCCACCTATTTTGTTCTTTTTGATTTTGATAGTTTGAAAATATATTCAAATCAATTTTTTTCATGAATTTAACGTTATTCTTGAAATATATACTCTTCAGCAGAAAAAAATAATACCGAATAGGCGTTTTTGTGTAATAACACACTCGAGTGATAGGATTTCTAACGTCATCAAAGTGCGTCCTTCATCTTTAGACATAAACGCTGCTAAAACCCTCCGGAATAAAGTGGATGTTTATTATATCGATTTGTAGGCAATCAAATTTCCTACAAAAAAGTCAGTGACAGCATATATCCACAGTTGATAGGATTAGCATGGGAGGCGTCCGAACTTCTTGAACTATTCTGTAATGAACACATGAATCATCGTTCTACTTGAACTGGAATATCGGTTTGTTATTGGCCCTTGGGAATTTGAAAAAAAACTCAGTCAATCCAGATACTATGAGAAATCTTTTCATGATTGAATCATTTCTGTGATTTGAATATTGGAATTTTGGTAGCTGTTTAACAAAGGACAATTCTGAATGGAGTCAATTGTTTTTGATATGCGATATTTCTGAAACTAATGATCGTAAATCAGTGAAAGTTTATTCATCTTCTGGAAAATTCTGTTCTGTACATATTTGACCTCTTGATATTTTTTGCTAACTGTAACCGTTTTCCCGAGGTACATCAATGAAACGGGGGAGACAATTTCCACTGCGTTGATTTTGTCCCTACTAGTGTGACGTCACGAAAGCGATGCTCCGGCCCGGCCACTACTCGCAGAGCATAACATCCTGATGCAAGCTTATGTCCCAGTTGTTTCACGTGTTGATGAAATTTCAGTTTATCATCAATGTAGACTCCAAGAAATTTGTTCATACTCACATTGACTATCAATTCATTACCTAAAGGAATATCGGGTAGGGCACAATGGTATGATATAAAGTTTGTCTTGGTAATGTTGAAAGAGAGTAGGTTAGCATCACACCATCTTTTAATTTTTGCTATATCTCGGGTTATTTTCGAGTGTAAGCTTTCTATGTTGTTATCATGCCATAAGATTCTTGTATCATCTGCGAAGACTGTGAATAGTCCATCAGATGTTATGCTTGTCAGGTCATTGTACGACAAAAACAAGATTGGACCAAGCACCGATCCTTGAGGAACGCCACAATGAATTGCCCCACTGTCCGATAACTTATGAGTTTTAACTAATTGAGTTCCTTGACTTAGGTAAGACTCTACCCACTTATGGCTCTGATTCCCGAATCCATAGAGTCGTAGTTTGCGCAGCAACATTTCGTGATCTACGCAGTCGAAGGCCTTCTTGAAGCAACTAGATTAAATTAATAATCAAATTAGATCTTAGGCTTCTTCGCCTAACTGTTGAGACCCGGAAGGTTGAAAGCTCACACATTGCACCCTAAAATATCGTTGGGTTGAGGTGAGTTTACTGCTTCGGATTCATTTGACTAAAACAAAAGAACTTTTGGGATCCCAAAAGTTATAAATTCCAACTTGTCTCAGGGTACTTTCCCTGACTGAAGAAGACGAACCGAAGTCGAAGCAAGCCACAAACTTAACAGGTTTGCTTCTTTGGATTCTCAGACTTTTGCTTTTGAACAAAAGGTTCAAACGCGCCACAAAATTCGTGGAGATTTGCGAAATCCAAAAAGTTCTTTTGCTTTAGTCAAATGAATCCGAAGCAGTAAACTGGGATTCGGGTTTCACCTTAACCCAACGATATTTTAGGGTGCAATGTGTCAGCTTTCGACTTTCCGGGTCTCATCAGTTAGGCGAAAAAGCCTAACAGCTAATTTGATTATTAATTAATGACGTTCATACTAAACTGCTGATCAATCGAACCGCATCAAGCATATTTTTGCTCTAAATTCAACATTGAATATTTTGGCGAAAATTCCACTTATTCGGATGCGGTTTCCTTTATTCTGAAGATTGATCCATTGGGTATATGACAGATAGACCGCTGATGGAGATACATGGTAACCTCTGGCTATACAGGGTGACAAACAAACCTCTGCAAAATATTGATATATGATAGATACTTTGGAATGTTTAAAGCACTATAAACTACATCAAACTTTGAAATTACTGTTCCAAAATTGATGAAATAATTTGGGACAAAATGCTGCGAACATAGTCTTGCATAATATACAGGGTGTCCCAAAATTAGCCTGCCAAACTTGACCAGCGGCTTCTACGACCAAAAATAGGAAGAACAGTTCAACTGAAGATGAATCTATAAATGTCTACGGCCCCCTGAACGGGAGCTCCTGAGGATGATATTTCTTGAATATTTCAGAAACGCTATGTGATAAAATGATGCAATTTGATACAAGAACTAAACTTTCCATGCCCAATGCAGTGAAAATGAAATCATTCAAAAATTTCATTCAGATGTGTATAATACACGGTGGGACGACATCTTTGTATGCATATTTTTCCACAATTTAATCTCGGATTATGAAAAACCACACCTCTTTACAGAAAAAAGGTGCTCTTTGTTCTGTATCGATCAGATGTATCATTTTCGAGTGAAATCGACTTGAAAATATTGTTACATATCACATATTATGCATAACATTGCGATAGTGGATATTGAAAAAAAATTCAGAAAATTGAAGTAGTCTTTTATCATCATTTTCCTATTTCTTTCTTTCCCGAACTCCGCTTCGCGTCGTTCGTGTCAACGGCAGTCACGTGCGGGAAAAAATCACTTTCCGCACTTGTTAGGAAAATTACTATTTCAGAATTTTTTTTCCCGTTTCATCAGAAAATATAGGGTGCTCGGAACAAATGATCCACAGAGTACTACTTGATTTTTTCATATGGAACACCCTGTATTTCATTGTATTTTTAGATTTTTCCTGAAGAGCTGATTTCATCAATGTACCACACTTGGGGTCTAGCGGGAATGATTACAGAGATATAGGGTGTTCAAAATCGAGATTTTTCAAGTTTAGGATTTTTTTGTCTCGAAACTATTCATTATTGGTCGAAACGGCATCTGATTTACTGTCTACTGACATTTAATTGGAACATTTACAGGGTGGTTCAAGATTCAGAATTCTGATCACCCTATATCTGTTCCAATTATCAAATGTCAGTAGATAGTAAATCAAAAGTTAAGATATGGACATGAAAGCCGTTTTGACCGATGATGAATAGTTTCGTCTCAAAAAAATCCTAAAGTTGTAAAATCTCGATTTTGAACACCCTATATCTCTGTAATCATTCCCGCTAGACCCCAAGTGTGATACATCGACCAAAACTGCTCTTCAGGAAGAATCTAAAAATACAATGAAAAATAGGGTGTTCCATATGAAAAAATCAAATAGTACCCTGTAGACCGTTTGTTCCGAGCACCCTGTATTTTCTGATGTAGCGGAAAAAAACTTTATCGAAAATCATTCAAGATGATATTTCAAATTTTGAAATCGGTTATAAAATAACAGAGCTAGAGGGGGGGACATTTATGGTGAATCACCCTGTACCAAATTGCATCTTTTTATCACATGGGGTTTCGGAAATACACAAGAAATATCATCTTCAGGAGCCCCCTTTCAGGGGGCCGTAGCTTCTTTAGGAACATGAACGATTATTTGAAAGATGACTAGTCAATTGATGTTCGAATAAGTCGAGCTCCCCTCTCCGGAATCGTATGCGAATGTCGGGAAATTGATTAATGGATCCCAATTCATTGTTTCGCCAAAGGGCATACATTCTTAGATCATCGATTATAACACTGAAAAATTGCCACTTCCGGTTCGTATGCCGCCCTTGGGGAGTGACCTAGGCGTATGCAAACCGGCAAGCGCCCCAATTTTCGTGAGATAAGATAATTGCACTTCATTGCCGAGCTTCTTCTTGAACAAAATTTTGAACTTTTTTCCAACCGAAAGGTGAGGTCAGGGCCGGCACTCCGGTAAACCCTGTGTCGCGGGCCAACAGTCTATAATGAGCACATATCGTTCTGCATATTTTTAACATTTTTTGTTTTTTCTTTCAGGGTAGGTTAATCATTAGCCGTAAAAAGTTATATTATGGAGGGATTGATTCTTTTGTGTTCAATGAGGCCTAACATTTTCAGACTGACCAGTTGGCGTTACTAGAGCGTGAGGTTTATGTCAAAGTGAAAAGTCTCAAGAATATGCCGGAAAGCCCTGAAAGCTAAGGCATGTATTTTCGTAAATTTTCTGAAAAAAAAAAGATGTAGCCTATACAGTGTGTCCATTTAGTGCGTAATTCTTCGATATCTCGAAAGTCATAACCTATATAGAAAAACTTTGAAGGAAAAACTTTTTCAGTTACTAAAGTTGCTCATTTCGAAAATATTTTCAACATTACTGGGTGTAAGTCATGGAAACCATCCATCCTTCTCAAAGTGGTCCAGGTTTTTCAAAGAAAAAACACAAACTCTAAGTCGGTCGACCACAAAGTTTAATTACAAAAAGATTTTTGTGACTAGTTTCGGCTCAAACAGCCATCTTCAGACACAGTATAATATAGTACCTGTAAAGATATTGATTTACAAGAAAAAATGTCATATTGAGGAATTAATGTTAGTCCTAAGGGAGATAGACTTAGGAAAAACATTGAAATGTAAGCAACGCTGAAGGAACCAAATCTTCAGGAGTGATTTCTTCCTCAACAGCATGTTTTCTTGGTACTTTAGGATGATAAAAGCCTGACTGGCATTGGATAAGTCATGGAAACCATCCATCCTTCTCAACCCATTACTGGGTGTTTTATAAAAGCAGGACGACTCGAAGTCGAGTTTTTCTAAATGGAACACCCAGTATTTTTTATTCGGAATTTATCCCGCCGAGGTTGCTGTAAAAAAATGGTTTGGTTGCGGCGTTGCAAAGTTATAATTGATGAACCCATTTTTATCACTATTATTGAAGAGCCATGTCGAATTGGGCATGGTATTTTCAATTATTCAAATTTTGAAAATATTTTTGGCATACAGTAGTAGCAAGGTCTCACGTACACCAATTCAGTAATTTTGAGATATGATCCTTTACAGGGTGCGGCATTTTCAAGTTATGAGTAATTTCCTTATGTTTATCACTATCTCAGAGATACTGGTATGGCATGGTTCCTTTATTTGCTTCGAGTGTGGGAATATTGCTTGTCACATGACATTCGAGGTTCTACATATATCATTCAGGTATTTTTGCGATATGTGCATTTTCCAAATTTGAAATATTCCGTAATCTTGTTACTTATGATTTTAATTATATGTACCTAAGTGAAACAAACAAACATGTCAAAAGCAACGTCTGCCTTCAAAACAGTTGTCTGAAGGCATTCAGAACAGTGGTCTAAAAGCATGCTCAAACAGTTGAACCTAATTCAAAGTGTTTAATTACATTCTTTAGTTAGGAGCGTCAACCCATTATTCATCATCAAGTTTCCCAAAAAACCCTCTGGAGCACAATTATACACTGAAAAATACCTGAAATACTCACAAACACATGGATTATAAATTGAATATCTTCAGTAGCGTAGAAATCTTTGAAATTGTTCCCTATAAGTAAGTAATTCAGGATATATTTGATTGTGGCGATGTTTTGACAGGTCATTACACGAATAATGGAAGTGTATTGAGAAAAATTAATTCATAGTCTGCAAAAAATCTGTGAAAGTAGTAGTAGGATCAATTTGTCGAAACCCACTCTGTTTTATTTCCTATTGTAAAAAAATATATGAATGATCGATGAAGAAATTCGATTATAGCGTAGCAACGCAATATTTCCACAATACAAATAAATGAAAGAACTATGACGTACAAATTACCCCGAAATACTAGTGAAAATAAAAATTGAAAATTTGTATAAATGAATATACCATGCCCAATTCAACATGACTCCTCAATAGTGGTAAAAATAGATAAATCAATTATAACTTGGCAACGCCGCAACTGATTCAAATTTTTTTTACAGCGATGTGAAGGTAAACTTCGGCGGAATAAATTCCAAATGAACAATACTGGGTGTTCCATTTAAAAAAACTCGTCTCCCAATCGTCCAGCTTTTATAAAACACCCAGTAATGTTGAAAATATTTTTGAAATAAGCAACTTCAGTACCTGAAAAAGTTTTTCGTTCAAAGATTCTCTATAGATTATGGCTTCCGAGATATCGAAGAATTACGCACTAAATGGACACACTGTATACACGAATAGAATAGCTAAAGTTATGGTTGATCTTGACCAGTCTTGCGTTTTTAACTCTCAATGTGGACTTTTACTCGCAATTTTCACATTAATAGTGTAAAAGATATCGTAGGAAGAAGGCAAATGAAATAAAGAGAAGAATTCCTATAAGTTCTATCAACCTTGACCTCACCTCTCAGTAGCGCGATCTGGTGAATTATCAAATATATTAGCTTCCATTGTCATGATCCTATACTGAATTCAAATAATATATGTTTTACGTATTTGCAGAGTACTTGAGAAAATTGCACGGGCTGCCATATGAACTTCGGAGTTCAGACTACCATTCGGACTTGATCATAATTTTTTGCTCCTAGACTTGATTGATATAGTCATTCAACCATGCCAATCAGCGGAAAAAACATTCGAATGTAATATTTCACTACTCCTAATCGTTTAAATCGACACATTAGATTGCACACTGGTGAACAACCGTATCAATGCACCATTTGCAATAAAGAATTGAGTAGAAATCAATTAACTCGACAGAATATTGTCCACACTCATGTAAAACCATTTCAATGTAATATTTGCAATGAAACATTCAGTTGTAATAGTCTATTAGTTCGACACAATAGGATTCACACTTGTGAAAAACCATTTCAGTGTAATACCTGCAATAAAAATTCAGTAGTAATATTCTTTCAATTGAACACAATAGTATCCACACTGGTAAAAAACCATCTCAGTGTAATATCTGCGATAAAAAATTTAGGCCCAATGGTTTATATCCTCAACGCAATAGGACGCACACTGGTGAAAAATCATTTCAGTGTAATATCTGCAATAAAAAATTTAGACTTAATGGTCTATTTATGCAGCATAATTGAACGCACACTGGTGGACAACTATTTCAGTTTAATATCTGTAATAAAAAAGTCAGTTGTAATAGTACATTAACTCAACTCATCACAATAAGATGCACACTGGTGAAAACCCATTTCAGTGCCATATTTGCAATAAAAAATTCATTTTTAATAGTCTATTAATTCAACACAATAGGTTGCACACTGGTGAAAAACCATTTCAGTGTAATATTTGCAATAAAATATTCAGTCAAAATAGTGTTTTAACTCGACACAGTAGGACGCACACTGGTGAAGAACCATTTCAGTGCAAGATCTGCAATAATAAATTTAGACTCAAAAGTCAATTAACTCAACACAATAGGACGCACATTGGTGAAAAACCATTTCAGTGTACTATTTGCAATAAAAAATTCAGTCTAAATAGTTTATTAACTCGACACAGTAGGACGCACACTGGGGAAAAACCATTTCAGTGTAATATCTGCAATAAAAAATTTACACTCAATAGTCTATTAACTCAACACAATAGGACGCACACTGGTGAAAAACCATTTCAGTGTAATATTTGCAATAAAAAATTCATTCTAAATAGTTTATTAACTCGACACAGTAGGACGCATACTAGTAAAAAACCATTTCAGTGTAATATCTGCGATAAAAAATTTAGACTCAATAGTCTATTAACTCAACATAATAGGACGCACACTGGTGAAAAACCATATCAGTGTAATATCTGCAATAAAAAATTCAGACTCAAGAGTCTATTAACTCAACACAATAGGACGCACACTGGTGAAAAACCATTTCAGTGTATTATCTGCAATAGAAAATTCAGTAGTAGTAGTCTATTAACTCAACACAATAGGACGCATACTGCTGAAAAAGTATTTCAGTGCAATATATGTAATAAAAAATTTAGTCGTAATAGTACATTAACTCTTCACAATAGAATGCACACTGGTGAAAAACCATTCAATTGTAATATCTGCAACAGAAAATTCAGTAGTAATAGTCTATTAACTCGACACCACAGGTTGCACACAGGTGAAAATTCATTTCAGTGCTATACAAGCAATCCAAAATTCATTAATATTCAATCAATAATATTAATTCAACACAATAGGTCGCCCACTGGTGAAAGACCATTTCAGTGTAATATCTGCAACAAAACATTCAGTCGTAAAAGTATATTAACTGAACACAATAGGTTGCACACTGGTGAAAAACCATTTCAGTGTGATATCTGCAATAAAATCTTTAGAACCACTGGTAATTTTATCGAACACAAAAAGGTACACACCGGCGAAAAACCATTTCAATGTAATGTTTGCAATAAAAAATTCACTACTGCTGGTTCATTGAATAGACATTTGAGGATCCATATTGGTAAAAATTCTTCCGATGTTGATAGTGTTTCTCCCACTCCAGGGGAAGCGTCTTGTGACATTGCTATTGTTAAAGAGGAATATGAAATTGACATTGAGTATAATGAATTACAATATAATTTAGAGAATGATTCACTTATAAAACAGGAAGAAAATCATCAATGAAGATAACATTTATACTTATGATTCAATCGATTCTTTCATGTGCAACGATTTGATAATGTTAATCAAACTGCTAGATTTTCCCAAGAGTCACTTGATAGTATCAGTAGATAAGAGTCGGACACAGCTGAACTTCTGTCCTTTTCAATTTTCTATATTACAATGGTTTGAGTGAACAAAAAAATAAGACATATATTCTGCTCTTTGTCTTTTCAATTTCCCTAATAGCGCCAGATTGTCCGATACGATTTCAGAGGTTAGATTTTCTGTCAAATCAATCATAGCCGTCGATGGAAAATGAAAATAGGGTATAAACGCGATACGGCACTTCGCAGAACAACAGTTCTAAAAATAAAAAGAATGCATGTAACAACATTTTAATATGATGACATAGACACATATAGATATACTCATAGCTGTAGTTCAGTCGATATTGAAAACGCCGTTCAATGATATATCACGTTGCAATCAATTCCTCTTCCTCCATGATAATTTTGTTCTGCATTTCGTGTGATGGTGAAAATAGTTTTTTTTAATAGTCTGTTTTGTTAATTAATGGAACAGCAGATTCTTTCAAACGGATCTCAAAATCTTCTGTTCTGATATTTGCTGTTAGAAGAAGCCAGCCGCACATTTGGGGTCTGCTGACCGAAATCACAAATGTGCGGCTGGCTCTCGTTTGTTGACTCCGTTTATTTGTTGTTTCGTTTTCTACCAAGAGCTGCCCATCCTTTGCACTTCCTTTCACCGTACTGATGAGGGCCGAAAGCCCGAAACACGTGTATACGGATAATATCTTTCCTAGTTATTCTTTAGTTCTTAGAATCAGAAAGCTGATTACGTTTATATTGAATTAGTTTATCATGATGTTCCAGGTTTTATATAATACAGGGTGTTTCCTAACTATGGTACGAAACTTCAAAGGGGATTCGTTAGTTCCTATGAACATATATCCGGAGTTGCTTCGTTTCTGAGAAACAGGGTGTTGAAGTTGAAAAAATACGATATTCATGGATATCATAAATATTCTCACACCGATTTGGTTGAAATTTGCTAGTTATTAGTAATAAGACACCACAATCAAAGTTGTATTATTAGTTGATTAATTTTAAGAAATAAAAAACTACAAAAAAGTCTAAATAGTGTAGGGTGTGGTGCCCACTGAGACGCCACTGGACCTTATAAATTCAATCTAGTTTAGGGCTAAATAAACACCTTATTCAAATAACTTCAGCAAATTTCAACCAAATTAGTGTAAGGATATTTATTATATTTTATATATACCGTTTTTTCAATTCAACGCCCTGTATCTCAGAAACGAAGCAACTTCAGACTCATCTTCATAAGACCTTTTTTAACTAAAACGACCTAACGAATCGCATCGCTCTCTGAGGATTCGTACCGTAGTTAGGAAACACCCTGTATTGTAATTGAAAATTTCTTCTCCACGAGATGCTTTGGAAAGTTAAAAACACTTTATTTAATTAATATTTAATATATAATTATTTCAAAATATTTTTTTATTGAAACTACATACTATTGAAAAAGAAATTCATCGTATTATTAACAATAAAAAATTCAGTCGTCAGTCTAGGAACTCGACATAATAGGGAGTTCTCTGATGAAAAACTATTTCAATATAATATTCGCAAAAAAAAATGCAGTATTAATAGTGCATAAACTTAACACAATATTGTACACACTGATAATCACCCATTTCAATGTAATATTTGCAATAAAAATTCAATTGTAATTCCACTTCAACTGACCACAATTGGGTGCATACTGGCGAAAAACTATTTCATTGTAATATTTGCCATCAAAATTCAGTATCAAAAGTGCATTAACTCAGCACAATATCTTATACACTGATAATCACCCATTTCAATGTAATATTTGCAATAAAAAATTCAATTGTACTTCCAGTTCAACTGAACACAATTGGGTGCATACTGGCGAAAAACTATTTCATTGTAATATTTGCCATCAAAATTCAGTATCAAAAGTGCATTAACTCAGCACAATATCTTATACAATGATAATCACCCAATTCTATGTAATATTTGCAACAAAAAATTCAATTGTACTTCCAGTTCAACTGAAGACAATTGGGTGCATACTGGTGAAAAACTATTTCATTGTAATATTTGCCATCAAAATTCAGTATCAAAACTGCATTAACTCAGCACAATATTTTGTGCACTGATAATCACCCATTTCAATGTAATATTTGCAATAAAAATTCAATTGTACTTCCCGTTCAACTGAACACAATTGGGTGCATACTGGTGACAAACTATTTCATTGTAATATTTGCCATCAAAATTCACTATCAAAAGTGCATTAACTCAGCACATAAAATGAACGAAAATGGTAGACGAGAGAAAATCAACTACTTTCCTGGCTATATGCCACGCAGAACATTGAATTACATTCTCCCGAAATCTATGCAATAAATCGTATAGACGAATAAAATCGCAAGTCATTCCTTCCTAAACGCCAAGCTGCGCCTAAGTGGTTCAGGAACGCGTGACTACCTGCAGACCGGTTTCGAGCTCTTGCCTCTCATCAGTGCAGGGCTGTCGCAGATAGCTTTCTTGACCGCTATCTGGTGCGAACCTGACCCAGCGTAGACACATCTCAGCATTTAATACTCCACGAGGCGTGTTTTGGAGGGTTTTTCCTTGCCAGGTGGCGTTCGGCGTTCGCGTTCATTTCACGGACGTTGAACGCCTCGTGTGGTATAAATGCTGAGATGCGTTTACGTTGGGTCAGGGTCGCAACAGTTAGCGGTCAAGAATGCTATCTGGGACAGCCCTCCACTGATGAGATTCAATAGCTCGAAACCGGTCTGCAGGTAGCCATGCGTTCCTGAACCACTTGGGCGCAGGTCGGCGTTTAGGAAGGAAATAATTACGATTTCATTCGTCTATACGAATTTGTTAACAACCTGTATATTCCAAATACTTGTTGAGGTATACGCTATTGAAAAACCACTAGAATGTTATGGTGATGTTAATGTTGGAGAAAAGAATGACCATGGTGAGGATGCTTCATTTTTCATTGACGACTCTCTATGTTTAGGACAAGGTCATTTTGACACTGATATTGTCGATGGAGAATATAAGATTGAAATTGAAGGTGATGAGCTACATTTATTTGACTCGAGTACATGAAAGCTCGAAATCATCTCTACAATATTTTAACATTTTTTGTTTTCAAGATTCAAGCATACATTTCGCGGACTCTTTCATAGTTAGGTATACGTATAAAGATATATTATTGTGTGATAAATTCTTTTGTGTCCAATTTTCTTGATCCCATTCTAAAATGAAATTACATGTTTCACGTCTTATTTACAGAGTACTTGAGAAGATTGCAAGTAGGTACTGCCATCTGAACCTGGGAATTCAAACTATCATCCGGACTTGATCATGATTGTTTGCACCTAGATTTGATGAACAGTAATTTAACCATGCAAATCAGCGAAAAAACATTCGAATGTAAAATTTGTGATGAAAAGTTCTGTAATCCTAAGCGTTTAATTCGACACAATATGATGCACCCTGGTGAAACACCATTTCAATGCAATATTTGCAATAAAAAATTCAGTTTCAATAGTCTATTAACTCGACATAATAGAGTTCACACTGGTGAAAAACCATATCAATGCATAATCTGCAATAAAGAATTCAGTAGTAGTTATCATTTAACCCGACACCATATGGTCCACACTAATGAAAAACCATTTCAATGTAATATTTGCAATAAAACATTCAGTTACAGTTATCGTTTGACTGAACACAAAACGACGCACACTGGTGATGAACCATTCCATTGTGAAATTTGTAATAAAAAATTCTCTAGAAATAGTCTATTAACTCAACACAATAGGTTGCACACTGATGAAAATCCATTTCAATGTAATATTTGCAATAAAAAATGCATAAGTAGGTTCCATTTAACTGAACACAATAGGGTGCACACTGGTGAAAAACCATTTCAATGCAACATTTGCAATAAAAACTTCAAAAGTACTGGTAGTTTAACTGAACACAAAAAGGTGCACACTGGCGATAAACCGTTTCAATGTAATATTTGCAATAGAAAGTTTAGTCGTGATAGTCTACTTATTCAACATAATAGGTCTCACACTGGTGAAAAACCATATCAATGTACAATTTGCAATAAAAAATTGAGTAGTAGTTATCGTTTAACTCGACACAATATGATCCACAATCCGGAAAAACCTTTTCAATGTGATATTTGCAATGAAAAATTCAGATATAGTTATCGTTTGACTGAACACAATAGGTTGCACATAGATAAAAACCTTTTTCAGTGTTATATTTGCAATGAAAAATTTTTGAAAATAACCCATTTGAAGAAACACTGTAAGGTACACACTACTGGAAAACCATTGGAGTGCAATGTTTGCAATAAAACATACAGTGAAGCTGGTCACTTGAATAGACACCTGAGGATTCATTTTGGTGAAAATTCTTCCGATGTTGATAATGTTCCTCTCGCTTCAGGGGAAGCGTCTTGTGATACTGCAATTGTTAAAGAAGAAGAATATGAAATTGACATTGAGTGTAGTGATCTACAATTTGACTTAGAGAATGATTCACTGATAAAGCAGGAAGAAAATCATCAATAGGCTAATAAGATGACGTTTATACTATGATTGATCGATTCTATCTGTTTTGTGCAACAACCAACCTCCAACATTCTTTTGATATCAATAACGACCTGGAAATTGACATTGACTTGACTGCAACCTTAGAGAGAAAACGAGCCATCGACATGGCTGCATGTATGACGAGAATAGCAATTATTTTGCTTACCTTTGCCCTCAGACAGCTGCCTGTTTCTGTTACTTCTCTCTCGTTTGTTGTCTTCATTGGTTGGTTTATTTCATTATATCTTTTGCTTCGAGTGGAAATTTGAAATAATTGATAACCGTTCTTTTTTGTGTTACCTACGTTTTTATCGAACACGCTTCGTTTCTTACTCGGGATTTTAGTTCTCTAGTAATTGATAATTTATCCCTCATACTCCTCAAAGCGCGATCTAACTTCGATTTGAATTGGAAATAATTGATATCCGTCGTTTTTTCATGTTTTATCTTCGAATCAGAAAGTTTATTACGTTTTTATCGAAGATTCTTCGTTTATTCTCAATCTATATTTCAATACTTGCAATTTGCAATAAAACATTCAGGATTAATAGTCTATTAACTCGACACAATAGATTGCATACAGATGAAAAACCATTTCAGTGCAATATTTGCAATAAAAACTTCAGAGTACTAGTAATTTAGCAGACCACAGATAAACCATTTCAGTGTAGTGTTTGCAATAAAAAGTTCAGTCGTACTAGTCTACTAACTCGACACAAGAGATTGCACACTGATGAAACGCCATTTCAATGTAATATTTGCAATAATAAAAGATTCAGTAATAGCTATCATTTAACACGACACAATATGATCCACGGTCATGAAAAACCATTTCAATGTGACATTTGCAACAAAACCTTCATATTTAGTTATCGTTTGACTGAACACAACTGGTGAAAACCCATTTCAGTGTGATATTGGTAATAAAAAATTCAGTAATAATAGTGCATTAACTCAGCACAATATGTTACACAGTAATGGATCCCCATATCAATGTTATATTTGCAATGAAATATTTAGTCTCGGAAGTCAATCAACTCGACATAATACTCATAATAGAATACACATTGGTGAAAAATCATTTCAATGTGATATTTGCAATAAAAAATTCAGTCGTAATAGTGCATTGACTCAGCACAATATGTTACACACTGATAATCATCCATTTCAATGTAATATTTGCAATAAAAGATTCAATGGTACTTCCAGATTAACTGAACACAATAGGGTGCACACTGGTGAAAATCACTGGATTGTAATGATGATGTTGATGTTTCCAATGAGGAAAAATTTGATGATGATAGGGAAGCTTCCTATTCTAGTAAATATTCTACTGATATTTTCAAAGAAAAATATGATGTTGAGCTGGAACATAATGAACTTTGTTCATCTGTCTGAGAATGATTCACAAATAAAGCAGGAAGATTGCTACTAGCATTGATGAACTGCTGGTCAATTATTGAACCTCAACAAGCACTTTTTTGCACAAAATTCAACATTCAATATTTTTACAGAAATTGCACATATTTATATGAGTTTTATTTTTATTTTGACTATATATCTATTTAGCAGGAGAGCCGAAAGAAGAAGAGAACGAAATAATATATGTCCCAAAGGAAAGTGAAAACATTTTAGTTAATCGAACGGCACCTGTGCTAATTACTATCCTGAGCAAAATGATGAAAAAATTGTGGAAATTTGCACTCGATTTTGCGATTTGATAATGAGATAAGAATTATGCAATCCGATTCCAATTGAAGGGTAGATCTCAAAAATATACCTGTGCCATACCTCAGTCAGAGTCAAATCCATGGCACAGCGATTAATTTGCTCCTATTATTCCGGACATACTTCCGTCATGTGATAACGAGTTGAAACAAAAAGCAAATGAATGGGAAATTTTCCCTTTTGCAAATATTCAAACGTGCCGCGGTTCAAACTGATCTAAGTTAGTGACAGAGCGTCAATATTTCCGTGAATATTTCGCCCTCGTCGAAAGATAATATCCGATGGACCAGTGTGGAACTGATGTGGTGCTCACACTGCAGGTACTCTAATCCACATGTTGAGTTTTACACTGGTCCATCGGATATTAGGGTGACAAACAAACCTCTGCAAAATTTTGAAAAATTCTCCATGCTCCCAATTTGATGGAAAAGTTTTGTATTTTTTTTATATTGCTCAAGCATATTCCACGAAATGGTTTTTCAATTTTCTTTTTATTCCATATTCAGAAAACGTAATATTTTTCGAAAAATGGGAGATTTTCTACTTCGACCTGAAATAATGTTCAAGGTAGTGCTATTTTCAGAGAGTTTGTCTTGAATGAGTTGTTATGACCTATATTACTATGAAATCTTATTTTGTCCATATGCATAGTGTCTTACAAAAATAATGTATAGATATTATTATAGGAAGACCAAGCACAGCACAATCATCACATTGATCAACTTGTGTACTGTTACTGTACTGTGTTAATGTTGAATGACAGGAATTTCCTAGAAATCATAGAAAAAAACGGCATAATGAATTCACATGATGACACACGAAGGTATCCCTTGGAGCGCACCAAAGGAATTTCCTATAATGTTCGTGGAACATCGTGGATTTTGGATTTTTTTTCAACTTTTGGAGGTTATAAGTTCTTGGGTAGAGAAAATGGGGTTGTTCTCTTCATATAATCGAAATTCAAGTGTATCACTACCATCAACCTATCCAGAAGAAAAAAATTAGTCAATAATTATTATAACGAGTTCGAAAAATATTTGATCGAAAACTATGAGTACCTACCTATAAAATTGAATTCTAATTTTTCAAATAACTTCTTCTGATATATTGCCATCTAACCTCACTTTTTGCCTATTCATAGTAATTTTTATCAATTTGCCGCAACACCAGTGATCACGTGTGTCGAAATTGATTTTTAGGTCATCAGATAATGCATAATAGATCTTTGAGATAATACCTAATAAATGGATGGATGACACTGTGTATATGTGTTGAATATAATATGTTACCTACCTGTTTATTGCACCTGTTATACAGTTACCTGGTTACAGGATGAGTCAATAGTGTGTTCTCCTTCTATATTAGCCAAACCGTCAGATATATAGAAAAAATTCGAATAAAACAGTTATAGAGTTTCTTGGGAACTATCACCTAAAATTATTTTCATATCTATAGGGTGTTCGAATTCCAAGATATCGGATGATGATGGGTGTTTGCAAATGAGACACCCTGTATATTATTATATTTTTAGATTCTTCCTTAAGAGCTGATTTCATCAATGCATCGCACTTGCTGGAATATTTATAGAGATATAGGGTGTTCAAAATCTATATTTTTCAACTTTGTGATTTTTTTGTATTAAAACTATGTATTATTGGTCGAAACGGCTCACATGTCCCTATCTCAACTTTTGATTCACCATCTACTGACACTCAATTGGAACAAATACAGGGTGGTTCAAAATTCAAGATTTCTGACCACCCTGTATCTATTCCAGTTAAATTTCAGTAGATAGTAAATCAAACGTTGAGATAAGGACATGTAAGCCGTTTCGACCAATAATGAATAGTTCTGACACAAAAAAATCCCAAATATGAAAATTTTCGATTCTGAACACCCTGAACTCCAAGTGTGATACATTGATGAAATCAGCTCCTCAGGAAAATTTAAAAAATGCAATAATATACAGAGTGTCCCATTTAAAAACACCCATCATCAGTCGATATCTTAGAATTCGAACATCCTATAGATATGAAATTAATCTCAGGTGATGGCTCTCATAAAATTCTATAACTGTTGTATTCGAATTTTTTTTATATACCTGACGGTTTGGTTAATATCGAAGGAGAACACACTATTGACTCACCCTGTTTAATATACTATTTTTACCAGACTTATTTTCATCAAATATTTACTACTGAATTAAAATTCAAGCCATTATTGAAATATACATACAGAGTGTTACATAAATTCGTTAAAATGTGCTAATGACGTATTCCTGAGACAATCTCAAGAAAAAACTGTACGGAAATGCTCCGTTTCGGAAATATGTTGACATTCAATTTTTTCGTTTTTTCAAAATCACTTTTGCAAAAAATAAGCTATTTTCGCGAAACACGGTACGTGAGGATATTCTGTGGGAAGGTGGAAAATCATGATTGCCTATCAATATTCATGTAGCGCCTAGAGGGGCTGCGAATGCTGTCTTTATACCGGGTGTATGAACTTAATTTGGTGATAAATCAAGAAATTTGACATTAGACAGGATTCAACTTTTTTTAGAAATACACCTATCGATATGAGTACATAAGACTCGATTGCATATACTCAGATGGAAAATCAAAAATGAAATTTAAATAAGTATTGGAGTTTGAAATATCACTTATGTGGTATCATTGGATTCAGAAAATAATGCAGATTCCGAAAATGCAATGATATACAGGGTGTTCCATTCGAAAATAAAAAATTATTATCACTTTCGTTGAAACCGGAAGTGCAAAATAAAGCATGTTTATGTCAAAATATGACGTTTATCAAGTTGATGAATCATTCAAAATTTCAATCACTTATATAGTAAGTAAGTAGTGAACTTTCATCACTTCATGAAAAAACCTTATTCCCTCACATTTTTTAAGTAAACAATTTTCGAGATATTTACAAATTTCTTTATCGTTGCACGTTACTAGAGGGCGCTAATTGAGAGAGAGTTGCTGAGAACATTACCAAAAAAAATAAACAACTTTTTTCCCATAAAATGTTTGATGATAATAACTGCAGTTGCAAAAAACTTATGGCAAAAACCAACTATGGAAAAGTACAGAACGTCATCTGGTATGTCTGATCTGATTGAAATCCTGAAAACAATAGTTACCTGTCTTACTAGGCAGAAAAGCACAAGATTTAATGCCGCGGCTGGCGTTTCATAGCCAAGGCTAGGAAACCAGCCAAGGCATTGAATCATATTTTCTGCCATGTGAAATTTTTTAAATAATCCATTATTTTGTGTTCACCCAGTGTCATTGTCCATTTTGATACCAATTTGAATCAAATTATTACTTGGAAAGTTGCATAGCAACAAAGTTTTGCTACCTAGGCAGTGAAATAACACCTTTTATGCCTATTAAGTGTCATTAAAAAGTCACTTTAATTTCATTAGGAGAAAATAGTTCATTTTTCATTAGGATCAAATGTGACTCTTTGTTTGACAAGCGATATTCACGCCGAGCACACAAATTTTGCAAGTCAAACAGAGTCATTTTTGATCCGAATGAAATAAGCTTTTTTTTCTGCAATCGAAATTGTAATTGATAGAATATAAGAGAAAATACCACTATTTTGAGTCACTTGAGCATATCAGTGTCAAAGCAGCTCTCATATCAGCTGTCATCCGACACGTTTTTAGTCCCTAGGAGTTAAACTTAAACTTTAGCTCCTAGACACTGAAAGTATTGCCCAGCAACATACATACTAATCATTTTATTGTGTCAGTGAGAGAAACGTCAACTCCAAGAGCTAATTTTGGAACAAAAATGGACGACTTTCGAGCCGATTGCAGAAAATCATATTTTCATACAATTTTTACACTGAAATGAAGATAGTCACTCTTTTGAGAGTTACCTAATGAAATACCTAAAAGTAGTGATGTGAAAGTACAAAACAAATTCACCCAGAACAAAATAACGACTCTTACAGTGATACTTGCATCTGTATCTAGTTCAATTTTAACAGCTGCATGGCTAAAGGCATTCGAATGTTTCTTCCATATCTAATTGGGAAAACTTTTTTCTTGAAAAATTACATTCATCAAGTTTGAGGTGCAATCAAGAGATGATGATTCAACTCATGTCATACTTAGAAAATATATGTCGGCATCCAACACACAATGTAAGAAATATTATTCAATTCTTGGGAATACAGGGTGTTTCTTCCGAAAATGCATAGATCGATATAGGAAAATCTGTAATAGGAAAGTTACCCAAATTGTAATTATTGTTCTTCCCTATTCTATTCTATTATTCCAGATTTTTTGGGATTTTCTCTCCTCGTTTCTATAAAATGAAAATATGAATATTATTTCAATATTCGTGTAGTAAGGACAAATCAGATGATTTGCCCCAAAATGTCACTGCGTTTAAAGAATTTTCCTATCAGAGAGCCTAAAAGAAAAATTCACTAGCTTGTCAGTGACAATTTGTATTGAAAAAAAAAAGTATGGAGAAGAGAAATAAAGGTATATAGAAATCAATATCAAACGTTTACTTAGCTTTGGACGTTTCGGGAACGAATCTGCTCCCGTCTTCAACATAAAAAAATGGATTTTTGTATCGCAAATTCGTATTTGTGCTGACACTTTTCAGTTCTGTTGGCAATCAAATGAGTTACAGGATGTTTTCATTAATTAATCTTGAATTTACCATTTTCATTTTCAGATTTCAATAGTGAATACCATGTTCTATCTATATCAACTGAATAGGAATCAATGTGATAAATTTCAGGTGAAAACTGTTTTCAGAACTCAAACAAAACCGAGAAATGAAAATGGTAAATTCAAAATTAATTAATGAGAACATCTTTTTACTCATTTGATTGCCAACGTCACCAATTATCACTGAGAACTGAAAAGTGTCAGGACAAATACGAATTTGCGATACAAAAAATCCATTTTTTATGTTGAAAACGGGAGCAGATTCGTTCCCGATACTTCCAAAGCTAACTCAAAATTTGATATTGATTTCTATATATTTTATTTCTCTTCTCCATAGTTTTTTCGATACAAATTGTCACTGACAAGCTAGGAATTTTTCTTTTAGGCTCTCTTTAAACACAGTGACATTTTGGGGCAAATCATCTGATTTTTATTTTATAGAAACGAGGAGAGAAAATCCCAAAAAATCTGGAATAATGAATGTACCACCTCCTCGATTAACCTACAGACAGTATTCTATTCTATTCTATTCTAATACCATATGTGAGGTGAGGTGGGGCGATAGTGCGTTAGAATCCGATATGGCAGCTAGAAACATGATTCAAATACGAATGTTAACTACAGTGTCTTCCATAAAGTTGGCATCGAATGGGGAAATTCTAACCAAAAAGATATCATGTATTCAATGATTAACATTATTTATTGTCCACCAAACCGCGCCACCGACACATGATGTCAGGGTTGGTAGAACTGATAAATATATTGAAAAGGAATATTCTCAAATATATTTATGAACACAAGAAAATGGAAATATATATAAAGATATACATTGAGAATTCGCATTCTCCATGTGATGAAAATATTAATTCTTTCTCGGTTTATTCAACAGAAAACAACTACTTTCCTGGCTATATGCCACGACGAACATTGAATTACATCTATTGAACTCACCCGATAAGAATTTGAAAACAAAATTTCCTGGAGTATGCATTCTCCTTCAGATAAAGATATGCATAAAATATCAGTCTGAATATTCAACAGAAAACAACTACTTTCCTGGCTATTTGTCACGTCGAACATTGAATTATATCTGTTGAATATCCAAAAAGAGAGCATGAAATATCAAAATCCAAAATTGACCATACCGCCTTTCAGAACTGAATATTTCAGACGTTCTCTCATCTATACGATCCACTCGCTATGCAATCCAGTACTGAACGTTATGAAAACTCGAACAGTTTCATAACTTTGAAATTTTCTACAAAAAACCAGCATAATCGAAACCTGGAATGAATACTGTTATTATACAGGGTGACCCTTTGAAAACGAAACAGAGGCTCTGTGGGTGGCTAAAACCGGATCATGAAAAAACTCTGAAACACGTCAACTACATTTTCGAGGGGTACATCGTTCTAAAATATTTTCAGCCCTGCGGCGTTGCCGCTTCTAACGAAAAGAAGCAACAACTTTGTTATTTCAAATGGAACACCTTGTAATTCAGTGCATTTTTTTATTCTCCCCGAAGAGCTGTTTTTTTTGTGTCCTGGTTCATCGTGGGGAGGGTGTTCAAAATCGATATTTTTCAACTTTAGGATTTTTTGGTGTAGAAACTATTCATCATTGGTCATAGCGGCTCATATAACCATATCGCAATACAGGGTGGTTCAAGATTTAGAATTCTGATCACCCTGTATCTGTCCCAATTAAATGTCAGTAGATAGTAAATCAAAAGTTGAGATAGGGACAGAAAAGCCGTTTTGACGAATAATGAATAGTTTCGACACAAAAAATCCTAAAGTTGAAAAATCTCGATTTTTGAACACCGTATATCCCTGAAATCATTCCAGCTAACCCCCAAGTGTGATGCATTGATGAAATCAGCTCTTCGGGGAGAATCTAAAAATGCAATGAAATTCAAGGTGTTCCATTTGAAATAACAAAGTTGTTGCTTCTTTTCGTGAAAAGCGGCAACGTCGAAGAGCTGAAAATATTTTAAAACGATGTCCCCCTCGAAAATGTAGTTAGCCTGTTACAGATTTTTTTTTCATATTCCGGTTTTTGGCGACCTACAGAGCCTCTGTTTCGTTATCAAGGGGCCACCCTGTATAGGTTCTCTTCAACTATTTGTTTATAAATTGAATATACAGGCTATATTCAGGGTAAAATGGGAGAATATTTTTTGTGCTTGCACATCAAAAAATAAACTTCGCCCTTCATTTACAAACAAAATTTTAATCATATTGTGATTTTTGTTTTCGTTTCTTTTTAGGGAATAATAATTATTATTCTTTGGGAATAATAATTATTATTCTTTGGGAATAATAATTAGCATTCTTTGGAAATAATAATTATCATTATAATGGCCTACTCAGTTAAGGTCACGTGACTTTCGCTACGTCAAAAGTTATATTTTTTCAAACTAATCGCTGAAAATAGTCTTATTTGTTCGAATTCCAAAAATGTTCATGAAGAAAATTTCTTTCTATTCCAATATGTTTACACATTTGTCTCGATTTTGAATGTCTGTATTATTAAAACATAATTTAACACCAACAAAACTGTTTTATACCTGTAGCTTTATCATGCTACTAACTTCCAGTTGATAATTATCGACGAAAATATGATTTTCTCCAGAAAATAATAATCTCTTCTTCGAATTTTTTTCATGTTTCTAGCATTCAGGGGCAGAATTTACTTGAATGGATTTTTTCAGTACTGAAGTGTGAAGCAAGGTTGGTAGAACTGATAATAATTTGTATAGGAAGGTTGCCTCGATCGATAGTGCGGCAAGGGGGGAAACGGTCACTCGTGACGTCACAGGCAGTAAGACGACAAGCACACGACAAGTTGTCAACCTTAAAGCGACATGTCATGAAATGTTACCAAATAGAGTATACAAACATAATATGGTCTGCTCAGCATATTTATATTAATTTATAGTATATAATTATAAGTAAGTACCATTATGAAATATGGATATTTACATATACTTCTGTATAATACCTTCAATCTTCGAAATGAGAAGGCAATTTTGGATGGATCAGTAGGACAGAGAGGAATACCTATCTGAAATTTTGTTCCAGGGGCTATTTACCAGGTCGTGGTACCAGGTATGTGTGTTTTGAGCTATGGAGCATAATTATGGAGCTAGTGATTACTTATGCATTGATTATGAACCTACTCATCCTATAAATATCCTGCAAATCAGATAATGTGAACAAGAAACTACAGAAAATATAAGAATAATCAACTGATGATCCAGAAGTAGTAGCAAAATAGTCATCAGTTCTACCAACCTTGGTGTGAAGGGATGCCAAAGTCATCTATCAAAATGTCAACGAACTACTTGAGTTTAGGGTTGATTCGCGGAAGTTACAGTTAGATTAGATTAGATTTGGAATGGGGCCTTCGGGCTATCTGCCTCCACACTGCGACCTTTTCAGATCTATTGTGTCTGCCCTCAAAATCGATTAGAGTTCTTCGGCTAGCCCCGCCTTCTCTATGAGACTCCATAGGCTAGCTTTCAGATCTCCTGTGTATCTCTGGGCTCCTGGTTTTTCCTCACCCAGCGTAAGGAACCTTAGTCTTGACAAGCCCTCACAGTGGCAAAGTAAGTGTACTGCTGTTTCTTCCTCTTCTTGACAGAACCTGCACAGCAGTTCTTCAGTCAGACCTATCGTACTCATGTGTTTGTTGAGCCTACAATGCCCTGTGAGAAGTCTCACTAGTATTCTAGTTGAACTTCGTTTCTGGCTTAGTAGATATTCTGTGAATCTTGGCGATGGTTTTTTAATAAACTCTTTAGCTTGTTTCATTCCTGGCGAGTTGTTCCACCATTCTTGAGATTTGGTTTGCATCCATGATTTGAAACTAGTCTTTTGTATAGCTTTTGCAATACCACAGAAGGGTTCTGGGCCATTAAGAGCTTTTTTTGCTCCTGCTCGGGCAAGTGAGTCTGCCTCTTCATTGCCCTCGTACCCTGTATGTGCTGGTACCCATGCTAGAGTCAATCTGTTCTGACTGTCCAGTGCATTTAGGGTTTCTAAGCAGTCCCATACTAGTTTTGAGTTAACTTGCATAGAGTTGACTGCTTTCGATTGCCGCCTGGCTATCTGAATAGATTGCAATGGTTTTGCCTTTAAACTCTTGCCTTATCAATTCTTTCACGTAATGATGTATTGCAATAATTTCTGCCTAAAACACCGTCGCGTATTTGCCTAAGCTCAGTGAGATTCTTGTCTGGCTTGGCCCCATAAATACCAGCTCCTGATCCTTCATCAGTTTTGGAGCCGTCCGTATAGACAGCAATGTTTGCATTGATAAGAGGTCCTTCCTTCCATGCCTCCCTGTCTGTTATACTCATTTTAAAAGTTTTTTCACAGCTATATTTTGGAATTATGCCATCCCCATGATGGGGTCGCTTTCCAACTTACACTTTCCAAGTTACAGTTAAAAGAGATCAAAATTATCAAGACCTGAAAATTGCACTAGAACTTTCGAATTCGAGACTCATGTGTTAAATTGGAGTAGAAACAACTTTTCTCAGTAAACTTTTTTCAAATTCAAAAAAATAATCGTATTTTCAACGATTTATCTGAAGAAATATGTAACTTTTGACATGCAGTGACAGTCACGTGACCCGACCGAGTAGGCCATTTTTCATATTTTTCAAAACAAAACTCCACGTCCATGTCGAATTAAAAAAAAAATGTATTTAAAGTTTTTCCAATATGATGCCAACTTTATGAAAGACACTGTAGATTACAGGTGCTATAACGAGAACTTTCCGCCGCATATAAAGAGTGGCCTGAAAATAATTTAGTAATAGAATTTCAGTGACCTTCAACTACAACATTATTATGCATACAAGAAAAATCTGAAATCGAGGGGAAATAATGATAATAATATATCGATAAACCAAGAATCTCAATACTAAGAGAATCTAAGAAAATTTCGTGAATCGAATCGAAGCAGAAGAGGACGATCTGGCCCTCAGAGCCATCTAGTGGCTAACTTTCTGAAATTACAATATAACTTGATAAACAGATGTTTAGAACAGCTTATTAATTAGTTCAGTAAACGAACGAAAAATAGAGGAAAAATATCGTGTAGTCGCAAATTATTGCTGAGTGGCAGGGGGAAGTGCCATGAACAACATACTAAAAGTCCTGACCCGTAGGGGATGAGCGCGATGGTGGGGGAGCGTTCTAAGGTCATTTTCTCAAGTTATTCTTGAATAATTCGAAAATCGCGACCTCTAGCGGAAAAATATAGGTATACAAAATTGAAGTAAATAAAAGTTTCAATAAAAAAGTTTCTATTCACTTGTTGTCCACAATGGATAGTTTCTGAGATACAGGGGATGAAAAAATCGAGAAGTATCAAAAATAGAGTTTAATGGTATGGAATTGGTGTTTAACTTGAATATTAACAGAAAAAATACATTACTCATTGAGAACAGACATAATTGAATGAATACGTTATAATAATATCAACAATTAATCATCATCTTCATCGTCATTTTCCACATCCAGTAACGGTGCACCGTTCGTACACGTACCATGGCAAATGCCGCACACCATGGAGCATGGAATTCCAGCTTTCCGACAACCACATCGTCCTCCACATCCAGTAGAACATCGGCAGAATATGCTGTTCAGTATCGCTTCAGGTGCTATTGGATCTCTGGTTGTCACTGGAATGAGCGATCCATCCTCTCCTCTGTTCCACCCCCACTCAGTCGGGGGTAGAGGATTGTTGAGCCATTGCTGTACCTGTTGAAATATAACCAATAAATATTATTGTAGAGGCATGATACGGATTGGATTGAATTATTATACCTGTAAATAAACTCTGAATGAGTGTTGTTGCGCTGCTCCTATGGTTGGTGGCAGTGAGGCGAGATTTGGTTTTGGCTTTGTTGATGCATTCAAGAATGCAGCATACCGAAGTCTATTCAGATCCTGTTGATCTGCAGTCACTACATTTCTAAAAATATTTTCTCGCCAGCCTGTGTAACCTTGTCTGCTTGTGTCGAGGGGTTGGTGAAAATGTCGGATATTGTCTTCATTTTCCTAGGAAACTTGCTGAAGAGCTTGAAAATTCCACCTTTGCTCTTATTATAGATGGCTGAGGTGGTGTCACACCCACTGAAAGCATGTAGAAGGAGAATAGTTTCAGCAAAAGGAAGTTTTTGGAGTTTGTTTGTTGAAAACAATTTGTATTCCACTTTGCCCCTGCCGGGTTTCATGAAGAATACGTTACCTCCTGGTCGTGCAAAAGCAATCAATAAAACAATCAAGTCGACATCTTCTCCTATTATTGTGACAGTGGGATGTAGGGCAGCTTTTTCCAACCCACATCTCACTATTGTGCCATCAGCATCCCCTGTAGCAACTACTGTTTCGATTCCCCTTGCTATCATTTTTTCACTGAGGAGTTGTATGAGCCTAGTTTTGTTCCTATCATTAGCTAGAAAATGTCCCTGCTGAACAGTGACATTCATGCTATCATTAAAATGTATGTCGACTGAAGTTTTCGTGAGACCCCTTCTCTTTTGCTCGGCTCGTTTTGTATTGTTGGGGTCACCATAACCATCGAAAACGACAGTACAGTTTTCACCGTAATGTTTGATAACATATGATATGTATTGATCGCAAAGTACTAGAATCTTAGTACCCACATTCCATTTCACGCGGTGAAGGAGGAAGCCCCCATCTATTACATTGGTACTCGTTTTAAGATCATGAGTTGCAATATCGTCCTCTAGAAAAGAATCGTAAAGAGAAGCCTTCTTTCCTTTTCTCATTCCTCCTTCATTGAAGAAATCCATCGGGAATGGAGACAATTCATATTACATAAGCTGTGCTACATCTTCATCACTTTTTTTCGCGATAACAGTTCTTTGGAAAATAGTCATGGGGTCTACAGTCACTGTTTCACCTTTCACCTTCACGGCATTGCTCATACTAGCCAATGACAACACCACATTCTTTTTAGACTGTTTTATGTCACTGAAATTACAGCCAACAAAACTTTGCATGGTTTTGGTACCAATTTCTAGAGCTTGATGACTATTTATTTTTGAGTTTCCGATTACGCCTGTCGACAAAGACATAAGTGAATTGATTTTCGGAAAAGGAGAATGGTCATTAAACCATTCATGAATTTTCGCCCTGTCTTGTCCATCTCTATTTTGCCGTGATACCCGGCTGCTCCAGGAAATCCACCAATCCACTTTGCTAAGACAGAATCAGTTATACCTCTTCCTCGAGTCAGGCCACCTGAGCTTTTGATGGAGCGCATTAGAGTCTGTTCTATGGTCATGTCAGACCAAACTCCTGCCCAACGTGAAGCACTTCGATTTATAGTGAAATAACCCTTATCTGCGAAATCTATGAACACATCTGGGTCGCTAGTCTTCAATGCTAGCATGTCCTGCATATAAATATGGGCACATTTTGCATATTGAAAGTGACCGCTCGCATGAAAATATGGTATCATGTTCTGAACACAGGCCAAGTGACCATTCCAATCACCGCGGCGCTCAGAATCTATGAACTTCTTCATCAATGAAACCATGTTGAAATACTGCACCCACAAAGCAGCGGTAGGCCCATTCTCCTTGACATCATTCAGCTGATTCTTGAATTTATGACAGTGATATCTTCGATATTACTCAAAATGCTGATGAGTCCCTTCTTTTCTTGTTCTGAGATTCTGGCTCCTTCCAGAATAATCCAAGCTAAGACAGCTGGAATAAACAAGGCATAATACTTCTTTCAGTCCCGACCCTGCCATTGTGTGACCAATGCACCCCATGAACGACATGAGTGTATGAAATTCAACCAATCTCACAGATATTATCCCGGACTGAATTTCTTGAGCTTTAATGTACAATGGTTGGTCGAAAGTAACGAAACAAATTGCGGCACCTTGGTGTTGACTATCGTTGGCAGCATATTGTAAAGCCGTGTGCACAGTATTGTAGTCACTTGGTGGCGTATTGATGAATGGCAGAAATATTACTGCACTTTTCTCACAATTGATTATATCACCGGCAGATTGCATAAAGCCCTCCCATTCAGGAATTGCTAGCACTTCTGTAGTTGGCTGCACTGACTGGAGCCATTTACCACATATCCATAGTAAATCTTGCAATGTAGGTGTTGACATGTCAGCTGGAATTGGATTAAGCTTATTCAAGTCAAGAACAGCGATCTGCCGTAATGCATTACTTGTCCGATGTTCGAATGTCTGAAGTTCCATTACACCTAGGTTGCCTATTTCTGTAGCAGGTGGACCCGACTTGACCCTCTGGACCTCTACAGATGGTGGGAGAGCTGAGGCATGGGTGATGCATTTGATGCCTCCCATGCTGTGAAAAGTATTCCAGCCATCGATAGTAGAAATATTGAAATCTGCATTGTCGAATACATATTGACAGAATGTTCCACTCTGGGTCGGCTCTTCAATGTGATAAATAGATGATAGTTCGAGCTGTTGAGCTTCGTAATGAGTTCCACTGAATCCCAAACCAGCAAGTAGATTGACCAAGTTTTTTGATCCAAACTTTCTGTGAAGGAACAGAGCTACAGCACAGCATGTAGAATAGGAGATACGAATGATCGAGGGCGAATGGCAGCAATGAGTGCATGGGATATAGATGTCAGCTTGTTTTCAATTTTATGTGTTCCCCTTTTCTTGGCTGATATACAGTCCATAAAGACACGGAGTAAACGAGGTACCATTTTCTCAGACACACTACAAAAGTTGTCACTGCAGTAAATGTTGGGGTTTTTTCTTCTGGATTTCATTAAATTCATCATCTATAGCTTCCGCACAAAACAGACAGTCAGTTTTGAAATCAAATTTCACTTCAGCTGAACGTAAATGTAGGGATTCCTGGGACGTTGAAGGTTGTTGTTGCTCTGAATGAGCTTCTCTCAGAGTTTTTTTAATTGAGTCAATTCTAATATATTCCTTTCTGCATGATGGATGAATAACGCCTTGTTTTTTGTTCCTGAAACCTTCAGCTTTTCCATCTATCCTCAAGTTACTTGCATTCACCAATCCACGTATCCCTTTCTCACCAACATTACATACATTGCTGACAACATCACACTCACAAATCAAACACTTTCCAGCCATTGTTCATAGGTAACTTTTGCAGGTAGAGTAGGTATTTGACAGACGATTGAGTAATCAATTTATTCATATCTATGGCAACGTAGATACGAACAAAGTTAGCTGAGTTGATTCATTAGAAAAGTTTATGCTACCAGTCCTTATTTTTATAGTAAAAGCAATCATTTGATGAGAAGCAGTCTATAGGTATACATTTCATGAAACGCAGGACAATAGTGACACAACAAACATGAATTGCATATCAGTAAACTCTATTTTTTATACTTTTCGATTTTTGTTTCCCCTGTATCTCAGAAACTATCCATTGTAGACAACAAGTGAATAGGAACTTTTTTATAGAAAATTTTAAGTAGTCCAATTTTGTATACCTATATTTTTTCGCTAGAGGTCACGATTTTCGAATTATTCAAGAATTGATTGAGAAAATGACCTTCAAACACTCCCCCACCATCGCGCTCATCCCCTACGGGTCAGGACTTTTAGTATGTTGTTAATGACACCTCCCTTTACCACTATACAAAAATTTGCGACTACACGATTTTTTCCTCTATTCAGCCTTTTTTAGTGTTCGTTGATTGAACTAAATTTGTACGCTCTAAAATTATTCAAGGGGACTAAAGATGATTTTCAGTTCGAAACTCAAATAATCAATGTCGGCTGAATGAATTAATTTGACATTCTCACTTTCGCTATAATGAGTGTTAAATCCTTGAAAATATCAGATGGATGGTTGAAAAAGACATGGCATAGGTACTTACTATCAAACTTCTTACATCGTTCGACACAGTTTTCGGAAGAATGCCCTGTATAACTATTGAAGACAAAATTTCCATTTCCTTTATGATTGTTTCTTTGTACACCAGGATTTGCATTTATTTCACGTTGAAATTTTCATATTTTATTACTCCAGACTCTATTAATCAATCAATGTTAAATTTGGAATAATGAAGCATTTGTAATAGTAGTTGTTATTTCTTCATTTAGTTCATCATTCAGTTTATATTTATACTTAGTTGAGGTTGCATGTATAACGATATTCTTATATAGTAATCAAAATCTATAATAATTATTCCTTATAATATAGGTTATATAGGTACTATAGCTTCTTCATTTGTTGATGAGTTTTTTGTCCAATTTTGATTGTGTCAATCAGCATGTATCCCACAAACATATTATTGTGAAAATAAATGTTATAATTTTCGTAATACTTGTGTCGTTTCATTTCAAAATTAAATTAACTACGTACCTACCTACTCTTCAGAATTCCCATTTCATATTCATTACAAGAAACAACAAGAGAACAACTCACGATGAAGATCTTGTTAAAATTACAGCCATGACATTTGTCTGTTCATTTAACAAAAAATTGCCAAGTTATTCATTTTTTATTCTAACTCTAGAAATGGGCGAGTGGCGAGTGGACTGATGAATTATTGGCATTCAATTACTCCACTGTGTCGTTAGGGAACTATAGTTATTTAACCAACTAGTGTATTAATGAGGGCGATTAATAATCGCCTTTTAATATACAAGTTGGTTACAAAATTTTTCCGTCGACTATATTTCTCATTTCTCCTGCAATGAAGGAAACTTGGTTCGCGAATTCATCATTGATCCGGAAACTGCTAAGAATCACCCAGTAGCCTTGTTACTGACATTAATGACATTTGACATTTGTCGATATGATCTACATAGAAAATAAATTCCTTGTGATAGAAAACAGGGATTAAAATCGTGTCAGAACCTTCGAAGGCGAATCTTCGATGAAATCCATATTTTCGATTCAAATGCAGATTCCGTGAGTTATAGCATAAACAATGAATGCACGCGGTGTATGTTTGGTTGCCTATAAAACAGTCGTGCATTAATTAGACAAATCGTTCATTAATAGGGGTCATTAATGAACGATGTCATATACATTTAACTTAGTCGTTAATACGAGGTCGACGGAAAAATTAATTTTTGCAACACTTATTATCACGTTTTTTTTTTGTAAATAACGAGTCTATGCGTTGTTCAAAATTCTTGAATTTCAGAGCTCATTTCAAACGTACCGTCATGCCCGCCATTTGGTGATACGTCGAATAAATGGTGAAGTCAGTTTTTATGCTGTTCCGTTATTTGTCCGATAATCTTCCATTTCCACTCATGAAGCATGCTCGTCAAGTCACCAATTATAATCAATTTATCAAAAAGATTAGAGTCCTTTCGTTGAATAAAACAGGAGAAGAAACGTAATATAATAAGGAAGTCATGATATAATAGTTCATTCTTTACTTTTTCGAGCAACCAGCATGTCTTAATATCTCTTATACTCCATGACAAACATATTGATGTTGAAGACTTGGTAACAATGTGCTGAATGCTGAGAACTGACAAGGCACCGCCCACAATTCGTGATACTGTGTTGTCACGTTTACCCTCAAATGTCCTGTAGTGTGAATTAATATAATAATATTATCATTAACACAAATGCAATAACATAACATTATAACATTGTTTCTGTTGATCAATTGTTTTATAAAACATCAACAATATACATAAGAAAACATTTAAAAAACTATAATCATGTAATTGTTTCTAATATAGATTGTAGAGCTAGGTTATGTTATGACTCGATATGTCGTCGTTTATTCTTTGTATTCGATTCTCGACCATCACTATGATTTTGATCAGTTTCACCCCAGTTGACGGTACTTGATTATTTTCTTTGTATAATTTTAAATCAATCAGTTCAATTGAGCCAAGCTACCTTGTATAATTTCGAATATACGTGGAAATACAGAGTAGTTCCACCTATCAGAAATTTAGAATTATTTCCATTCCCATAGTAACAATTCATATTGTTACATACAAACAAAGCGCGTCGTTGAATTTTGACTTTCGTTCAGAACTACTCGAAAAATAATCGCATCAAATACAATTCGAACTTCAAAATCTTCAATATTATACATCTCAAACTTCCTGTGCAATTATAAATCGTCTCAGTTCAACAGATTAACCTGCCGCTTCGCGGTCGGCGCTACAAGTTTAACAAGTTATCTATATATAACCCGAATATTTCGAATTACTCATAGTATTACTAGTGATAATACTTTCATGGGCAAAGATTTCCAGTTCTATCGACAAACGAGTTTTGATAGATTTGTTTGAAGAACATTGCCCTTAGATGGAAGTATCTGTTGAAGATTGACAGATCGCCAACCACCTTATCTTCGGTGTTCCAAAGATGTCAAGGTTCCTCAAGTGTGGCATTAGTTGCAGTTGTCAAAGTTGAATGAAAACACAAATGTTCATTTGAAATACAAAATTTATTAGAAGTGGTTGAGTTTAAATTCGATTTCGATAGTAATCAAGCAAACTTTTATAAATCATTAGACGAGTAAGTTCAAGAACGCAAAACACGAACTTCAGCAGACAAAAAAGGAGATAAATTAATAAGCGTTAACGTGAATGGAAATTCCTCCCTTTCAGCCCTTCAAACTGCTCATTCCCGCCCTCATGATTTCATCCACGAGCAACAGGTTGCTGGCTATGACGGAGCAAGAGTTGATGATTTGCCGCTTGACGATGTAGTTGTCGAAGATGCCGGCGTCTTTGGGGTTGACGGCCTCCCCCGAGGTCAGGTCGAGGCCAATCGGATCGGGACTGAGGCGGGATTCCTCTTGGAGTTTCACGATGGTGTCCTAAGAGATTGATTGATTGTCTTCATTACCCCAAGAAACATTATTGTTTATAATAGGGATATACAGTGTGACCCATTAAAGATGGAAGCCCCCTTATGAAACTTACATTTTTCAACCGATTGGAATGATTTTTTTTTTGTTAGGTAGATATTCAAAAAGTCTATTAGGACACCAAATATCATGAATAAATCTCCATTTCCAGGGCCAACTAATCTGATTTTTCAAGGTCAAAAATCTAAAGAAATTACTAGCGATTTTTTTAGAAAAAATCTGACTACACCACTGGATTTGTGACATTTTCAAATGGGTAACATGTAAATTACGTTGAAATGCGTCAATCAATAAAAAAGTTATAAAGGAATTAAATTTGAAAAATATGCCGTTTAATCAACCCATCAATTTTTATTACTGAACAGATTTCGATGAAACTGTGATCAGTAATATTTCAAGACATCCTGAATCCAGTGGAGTATAAAATTCCTGAACATGAATTGGTGGGTTGATTAAACGGCATATTTTTCAAATTTCATTCCTTTATAACTTTTTTATTGATTGACGCATTTCAACGTAATTTACATGTTACCCATTTGAAAATGTCACAAATCCAGTGGTGTAGTCAGATTTTTTCTAAAAAAATCGCTAGTGATTTTTTTAGATTTTTGACCTTGAAAAATCAGATTAGTTGGCCCTGGAAATGGAGATTTATTCATAATATTTGGTGTCCTAATAGACTTTTTGAATATCTACCTAACAAAAAAAAAAATCATTTCAATCGGTTGAAAAATGTAAGTTTTATAAGGGTGCTTCCATCTTAAATGGGTCACACTGTATACAACAAAACATACATATAACATCTTTGGTAGAAGTCCATATTGCTCAGTGCAAGTGGAGTGAAATATTTCACAGGAAGGAAGGAATGCGCGAAGTCATCTCCACAAATTTTAATGATATTTTGACTAAATCATGAGGGACATGTTTCGGTCTTATAAAAGACCATCTTCAGCCTAATTGAAAGGTTTGGAATTGAAAAAATTATTTTATTAAATGCTACTATTCCTTGAACTGTCAATGCCCATAGTCGAGAGTTCCAAGGTTCTGAATAAACGGGTTCTCAATAAATGAAGGGCCCCGTGCCCTGAGAGCGTATACTATGTTTTATTAATGAACATTTCATATACCCAAAATGGTATATGAAGGGTTCCCCGTTCCCTTATGAAAGCGTTATTTAAAGGCAAATATCAATAAAATTGATGGGGCAAACAGCCAGCACGTGTTTTAAATTTAAAAGAAAGGAGAAATAAGATTTTTTTCTGCAACCAACACAAAAGTCGTCCGTTTCGGTACCAAATTTAGCTTTTATATTTTATATTCATTTCATATTTTATATACAGGGTGTTATTCAAGTATATAGCCAAACTTCAAGGGGTGATTATTTGGGTGATTTTAAGACGAAAAGTTCATGTAAACAGAGGTCCAGAAATGATTCGTTTTCATGATACAGGGTATCAAAGTTTCAATATAAAATCGTTTTTTTTATCAATTACTCAAAATTCTGTTTTTCAATTTTAATGAAATTTTATGATTTTGTTAACAGTATTAAGATGCTTCTTTTGGCGTAATTACATTCGAGGTAATGATTCCAGTGGCGTCGCAGTGGGTTACTTTTTCGGTATGAATGGTAAATAAGGCACCTATACGCCATAGTTTTTTCCAAGTTCGATATTTTTAACAGATTAAACAATCGAAAATACAACTTTTTTGTCCTCTATTATGTTTTCGTATATCACTTAGTTTCTGAGGAAATAATGAAAAATTTATTTGTCTCCAAATTCGATTATAGGTGCCCTCAAATCACCCATTGGAATTACCCAATAATCTCAATGAGTATTATTCTGAAATTTTGAGACTTTCCCAGTCACCAATCAGACTAAATTTTGCCATCATGAAAGCTTATACAGGGTAATAATAAAAAACAACAATCAATACTTTCAACTTCAACACCATATATCTTGAAAATTAAACATTTTAGGACCTATGTTCATATGAACTTTTCATCTTTGTATTACCCAAATAATCGCCCCTTGAAGTTTGGCCACATACTTAAATAACACCCTGTATATATATAATTAAATTTTATATAAAAGGTGTTTTTGAAATAAGTGCACATATTCGGCACATCAATATGATGATACAGTCTAAGAAATATTCCCATGATATCAGATTTTTTCTAATTCCTTTCATTAACGAGAAATTTTATCCCAAAGTTTGAACAATATACGAGAAAAAAATCAAGTCCGCCATTTTAAACCAATTTAAATGATTGAATTCCGCGTGATTGTGCCTACCGCATTGAAATTTGAACAGAGGTGACGTCAGATGTGCAGGGTCTAACCTCAAATATTATTTTGATCCCTAAATTTTTTTTATTAGTGCCATTCGATAGTACACGTCAAGCATCATCATCATCATCATTTATTTATTCCCATCAGATAATTATGTATTGTATTGGTAAAGTCATCATCACTTAATGATATATACAGAAGTTTGAAGAAGAAGTGATTGGAATATTTGCACTTATTTCAATGCCACCCTGTATATTCAGCTAGACGGGCTTCATCAAAAACATTTTTCTTTATGAGCCACCCAAGAGTTTGTTGATATAATGAAAAAATAAGCACATTTTTAAAAAAATCGTCGAAAAGTTTTTCAATGAACAAAATATGGATTACGAGGATAAAGGAGGGGTGACACATTTAAGTGGGACACCCTGTACGTCAAAAGTCTTATATTCACCTGAGCGTCGAATCCTGAATTGACGGCCAACGTTTTCGGTATTACCAGCAGGGCTTCGGCGTAAGCGGCCACCCCGAGACGCACCTTCCCTTTCACCGTGTCCTTGTAGGCCAACAATTCCTTGTTGGCTGTCACCTCGAACGCGCCGGCGCCTGAAAATCACGAAAACACTTTTTTCTACTATTGTTATGAAAAATAGCGCATTTCTCATAGCTTCCTTAGTTTCAAAATCATGTAATGCTCATACTGTGAGAAATATTTCTTCTCAGGGCTCTTTGCCAACACCGCATAACATTTCCATGAAGAATCAACAAAAATCGACCAAAACTTAATTGACTGGTGTTCAGCTTTGAATAGTTGTCACAACTGTCAGAAGAAGTTATTCAAATTTTTCAGGGTAGTTTTCATTAATGCTTTTGATAGAAATCGCAGTTTCCATCAAATATTATTCCAACAATTCATAATAAATAATATGATGTTTATACCGAGATGTGACGATATTGATAAATACACCGCCAGAGACAGAGATAATGAAAACAGCTGCGAAATATGGATTTATTTCCGGAAATTTCAAGAAAAAGTTATGAATTGGCATATACGAAAAATTCATGGAATCTAAAAAAAAAATACAGAAATAAAATCTTTTTCGGAAAGTGTACTTTTTTGAAATACTTTGAGGAGCTAGGAAAGGCGTCTACACAATATTCAATGTGGCATAGTGCCACATTATAAAATGAATACCAATAAGTTACATTACTTGGATTCTTTGGATAAGTGCAGCTGTAGAAAAAGTATAGTGTGCAACATTTGGGGAAAAGTACTTTTCTCACTCGTGTGTTTGCATCACTCGCCCTTCAGGCTCGTTCCGCAAACTTTCGTACTCGTGAGAAAAGTTGAACTTTCCCCACTTGTTGCACAATATACTATTTTCTACCAGCGTGCGTGATTCACCCTATACCCGCACGCAATTTAGTTTGGGAAGTGTCATTTTCCCGCAACATTGCGGGAAAAACAAAGATATGACAATATGGCAAAAGATAAGTGGTAGGTGATGCAACATGAGGGTTTGAGTTTGTTTGTTGCAGTATCAAGTATGTATGTTCTGAATCATCCATCAAATTGCACTATTTATTGTGAAAATTAAGAAATATTGAAAAATAGAAATTAATTATTATGAAAATCCCCCTATCCTATAGATTTGGATTGATCTGATGGGAAACGATTATTGTTGTCATGCCAATCAAACCTCAAATGAGTTTGTTATTTTCAAAGTGACAGACACGGCGTTACTGTCATTTTCGATTCAGTGGAATTGCCGCAATGTGATCAAAAACTTCCAGCTATAGGGATGCAATACAGATGCGTTATTGCCAACGAAGTCTTAAGAAAGGTATGTGAAGCTATACACGCGTTTTATTGAATGGTGCAACAATAAAGAAATGAAAATACCGAATAAAGATGGAGTATTTTTGGCTCATTTCATAGAAGTGTCTGAAACCTAGAGACCAAACACCTTGGCCTGCTGGCTTCTGCAATGAACCTATACATAATGCGTCAAACTGTAAGTTCACAATAGCTATTACTAATAATCAGTAGATAGAGGATATATTTCTCTTGTTATCGTTATTCCTATATGAATGAATAATTAATTGAACAAATCAATCAATTTCCTACGCTAGTAGAAAAAATATTGTTCCTAACTCATGCGGAAAGTGTCTTTCCCGCACTCGACTGCAGTTGCGTGCGGGAAAGAATCAGTTTCCGCACTTGTTAGGAAAATTACTATTTTATACAAGCGTGCGGGAAAAACATTTATAAAATATTCTAGCAAAATATGAGTGTTGGGTGACATAATAGGAGAATTTTAGTTTTTTTGTTGCAGTATTTAGTAAAATCATCCATCAAATTGCACTATTTATAGTGAAAATGGAGAAATATTGAAACATAATAATTGATTATTATATAACTCCTTCCATAGCCTTTAATTGATCTGATGTGGGAAACAATTGTTGTCATGTCAACACAAATTAGTTAGTGTAATTCTCAGAGTGACAGATAGAGCGTTACTCTCATTTTCGATTCAGTAGAATTGCGATGAAAAACTTCCAGCTACAGATGCAATACAGATGAGTTATTGCTAACGAAGTCTTGAGAAAGGTATGAGAAGAACTACTCGGGATTTATCGAATGGTGCAATAGTAAACAAGTGAAAACACCAAACAAAGAAGAAGTATTTTTGGCTCATTTCCTAGAAATGTCTGAAACCTAGAGGCCAAACACCATGGGCGTGCTGGCTTCAGCAATGAGCTTACCTACATAATGCTTCAAACGGTACACGATAGATATATCACTAATTATTAGAAGATAGAGAATATATCACTATTGTTAGTTGTTCCAATTTGCGGGCATAATTGATTGAACAAATCAATCAATTCCCTACGCATGTAGAAAAAAAATCGTTCCCAGCTCATGCGGAAAGTGTCTTTCCCGCACTCGACTGCTTGCCCTAACTCAGCTTCGCATCGTTCGGGTCAACGGCATTCGCGTGCGGAAAATTATCACTTTCCGCACTTGTAAGGAAAATTACTATTTTGTTGTCGACCGACTTTGTGTTAAACTGTTTTTTTCTACAAACGTCAAAAAATGACAAGGTTCGCGCATTGATAATAAATTGCGAAGTGACACATTTTTTCAGTTTCCTACGTTACCATGATACCTTGCACAAAACAATCCGCGAAGTAAAACAGTGCGCGAAGTACTTACTTCGCGCATTGTCATGTAAAATATATGAGATATTTATATTTCAACTTTATGGTCCTCAATCGAGCAAACATCCACGAAATCATTTATTTCTGAATGTTCAACAATCTCTTGGAGCGCACGAAAGGAAATTTCTATTATGTTCGTGGACCATCGTGCGTACCTAGGGAGGATAGGGGGAGGCCTTTCAAGCCAGTTCAACAATATTTTTTATATCAAGCTGAGCATATTTTCACTTTAGAACTATATTTTCTGACGTTTTTAGAAAAAATTTTGTTTGCAACTCGAGCGCGAAATACTTTGGTCATCTCGACTATTTTTTTAACTCGGCTACGCCTCATTAAAAAATCAGATCTCGATCACCAAAGTAGCAGTTCGCGCTCTAGATACAAAAATATTTATTTCCTTGAAGATGATGATTATTTTTTTCACATGTAAAAATGTGACGTTATCGTTGTTGCAACCAATAGCAATCCGTTATTTTTGCCAATCAATCGATATTATGGGCGTGTTTTTCATTCCATTGAAGAAAGTACGCACTGATAGATGCGGTTTTTTGCGTGACGTCAGCAATTATTCAATGTAATTCATGCTCGAACGATAAACAATGGATTATACAACACATTGATGGAAAAACAAATTTCGTTGTGTGTCAGTCGTCATGTATCTTCAGAATTAGAAGAGGCTGATACGATTTTATTGATTTGAACTTATGACTCTATCTTATAAAATCTGTCAAGAATCCCAAAATTCCATAGCCGCATTGAAATATGAGAGGTCCGATAAATCTTTCCTTGTCTAACCTCTCGTCTGCGCCACTGAACTATTTTCAATGATTTAATAGGCCTGTTCCTTTGTGTTGCTCTATCTGCTGAAATTAATTTTTTACTGACTTTCTCTGTTGACATCACGCCATGAACAGAGACAACTATAGAAAAAAATTACCATTAGCAAGTTCAGCAATACAAACCAACAGGCTTTATGATATCCTTTCCTTCTGAACTAACTGAAATATTCCACTTGGACTGAACTGAATCAGTTAACATGCATTCTAAATATTCAGATTGTTTGGAAAGAAAACAATAACGGATTCAGGTTCACTTCTAGTGAGTTATTCCAGTATTTGAGTATTTATTCAATACAGCCATGAACAGTCATATGGTTTACATACATTTTTTCAGGTACAAAATGAGCTTTAAAAGCTTGTATGTGTAAGCGCATTCACAACAGATAATTCACCAATGAGACATACGTATATAAATAGAGATTAATAATAATATTCAAAAACTTTTGCATTGCCAGATGAGGAATATTTGGTCAAGATTGGTTAAATTGCATCGGGATTGGCCACCAAATGCACACATATTGGACATAGTGGTTCACCCCTCGGGTTTGCCTTTGAGTTCGTTTGGTAGTGTGTTATAAATTTTCGGCACTATATAAAATACACTTCGCTGAATAGTTACATAAGATGTAGTAGGAACAATTACATTTTCATTTGTTACTGATCTAGCCGTTATTACATGATTCACTTTCGGTACATTCATTATTTTTGTGAAATATATCTTACAACAGATTTCAAGTATAATTGAGAAATGTCAAGAACTCTTGCATCTTGAAAGAGTTTGTCAGTAGGAAATGTTTTATTTCTGAACAATATAATTTTTAAAAGGTATTTTTGTACTACAGTTAAAAGGAGTCATGACATTGGCATAAGCTGAACCCCAGGCTGAAATTCCATAAGATAACACAGACTCTACCAAAGCCCTATAAATATTGATAATGCAGTTCCTTTCCAAAATTTGTCGAAGTTATAATATAACCTTCTAATTCTAAATACAATATATTCAATGTGATAGTTCCACTTCATGTGTGGGTCAAAGTAAGTTCCTACATACTTGGTTCTATTATTAATTTTAATTTTCAAGTTACATTGGCAATTGTTCATTTCTTTGAAATTAGGTTTATGAAATATCAGCGATTCTCTCAAGTCATTTTTTTACCAAACATAAGGCGGTCTCAGCTTTATTATACACCAAATTTCAAGAGTTAGTTCCGTTTATAATGATGTGATATGTCTATATTGCAGCCCTACTTTTATGAAAAATAGGTGCATTTGCGAACGGCAGCTCTTCGTCAGTAGGCACTATGGGTTCGAGTTATCAAAATGAGTTAAAATAGCAAAATTTCAGTTATCTAGCAATCATAAGGTTAAACAAAAAAGATGGGGCGCCACTGCAACTTTTAATTCAAAAGAAAAGTTACCTGGAAAGTTGAGCAACCAGATAATGAATAATATTAGTTGTTATCCCAGACTGAAAGACCTAAATTTACCTTATAGAGATGTTGTGAGTTGGAGTGTCATGTCAATAAACAAATAAAACAGTCATATACAATACCCAAAACATTTAATTATGATGATAGGACTCATATATCACATCACAGGTTTTGACAAATATGCATAATCAAAAAAATATTAGATACCTATTTCCTGTTAAGAAACTAACTGTTGCCTGCTACTATGTGGATGAAAATATATATAAATCAACTTTATATTGTACTTGAAAAATCAAGAGCTCCTGTAAGGACGTTTTATATTCATAGCAGATTTAAAAAAATATTGAAAATGGAAGAATTCTACCAGCGCATAGTATACTATGTGGAGGGGAAGTATGTACCTTTCATGTGTGATTTCATCAATTTTTGACCTAGCTATGATTTAAAAATGGTCCATTATACACACTAGCAATAGGCATTATGAGTGAATAAAAATGAAAAATAAAAATATATTTTTATGTCAAAAACCTGTATGGTGTGTCCTACACCAGTTATCCTTGATAAAAATGGCTTCAGTGCCACCAAATGAAGCTTCTGAGGGGAAGATTGGCGGAGAGCGGGGTGCTGACTTCACATCCCTGGATGTCAGATGACATTGACAGAGTTGTCGTATTTCCACCTTGAAAATCCATCATGTCAGGAACAAACAGGGGACGATATCCAGATTCCAGATTCCAGACTACTATATAGCCACCAAAGGCCTTGTAGAATAAACAGATCCTGGTCGAGCAATGACTCCTGGGAAGAATAGTGCTCCTGGTAGGATAACTCCCGTTGTAGAACTTCCGGTACAAAAAACTCCCGGTAGAAAAAACCCTTAAATATTTCATGAAAATGAGGTTCTGAATTTCTGGACTGCAGAGAGAAAAATCGTGGAAATAAAGCGAGACTCACCTTCTATGAAGGGTTCGGGATTGAAATGGCCGTAATGACGATGCAGGTAGGCACGTGGCTGCCTGGGTGATGAACCATGAAGATCCTGCCTCTTAAACCAAAACCAGAAAAATCTGTAGAGTCCAGCAGTCCTTGTAGATCAGCAGCAAATCCAGGATATCCTGATGTGATCCAGAACGCCAGGCGGTACAGGACTTCAGAAGCCGGTTCACACCACAAAAATGGCACTTGACCACCACGAAGAATTTTCTGAAGTGAGCTCTTGTCTCACGACCAGAAAAGGAAATCCCTTCTCCAAATTTCCAGAAACTTCGAGAACAACCTAACAGTTTCCGCTTTTCAAATTGGCGGAAAATTTGAATATCCAAAATAAAAGACGTTATCGCTACTCCCTCCAGAGACTTGATTCTTCCCAGATGTCTATCTGAACCAATCAGAATTGATGACCAAAATGACGTCACACCTTTCTTCACGCATACTCGGCTTGTTGGTTCGACGATGATGATCTAAGGACATATCAATCTGAATCGGCGTTTGGCGCATGACAAGTTTGACACTGTTGACATGGTGTCATGACCGACAGCTAATTGACGTAAAGCGAAATAACAGATCAACTCAACAAGATCAAAACATCAACCTGAACTTATCAAATGCATCAATCAAGAAAATAATGCCAAGCGAAGTTAATTGATTCACCATGGTCGATTCCTAGTGAAACCATCCACATCAGCGTTCCTGGAAAATCCAATACCTATTGTCCTACTGTGATGAAGTTTCAAGTGGAAATAGCAGTGTGAAAAGTGAGTATGAGAATGTCTCTGAAATGGTATTTCATATTACTTTATATTATTTATCTCTTTCAGATAAGTTTCTGTAAAAACCATCCGAATCATCCTTCTACTTGGATCACAACAAAACAGATATAGCAAGAGATATCAGTGTATTTATAGAAATTGTATTTTTATTTTATGTACAGTGTGAAATCTCAGGTGTGTATCCACATATCAGGTTTGAGAATAATTAAATAATATGAAGCAGATTGAGTTCAATTTATGTTATTGAAAAATGTTAACCATGTTATTGTGACAAAATATCCTGTCAGATGTGCTCAGCATTACAGAATATTATAGAATCAGACAAAATATACAGTAATGAAAATTTACATGCTACATCACCTCTCTCCCAAGAAAAAATTTGAATCTGGAGTGATTTAAATTTTCAAATAAATTACAATATCAACAATGGTTACAGAGGGATAAGTACTTCAGATCACCGAGACGAATATCAGTATCCAAATATTGAAATTGCATTTAGAATCATTCAGTGAGATGTCAACTCCTAAGAGAACGAAGGCAACTCACTAAAGAATCCCAAGGTGGAAAAAAAAAGGAAGTGTAAAATTTTAAATTTTGATTTAACCAGCTGTCCACCGTTCAACTGGGGTGACATACGGCCACCAACCTTAAACAGGCCAAACCTGAAACAAAAAGATTAAACAAAAAACGTTCGGGAGTATTCCCATTCACGTAGAGTTAGGTCGTCCCTAGAGACTACTCAAGAGCCAAAGCAAAAGAGCGGTACTTTCGAGAAATATGCCCATTGAACCCGCCTAAACAAAAATTCAACATGACATACATATATCTCGTCAGCCCAACCTGTCATGAGACAACTATGACGACCCACATCACGTTGTTGTCCACGACCCCTACGCTTCCAAGGTCCCTACAGACAAAAAATAGCTCTTGGCTTTTCAAAATTTACTCAAAAATACTGTGGGAAATGTAAGTATCAAAATTGAAAAAAAATATCCCACAGCAATTGTGAAGTATCAGCATCAAAAGTGCTGATCACTTCCAAAACTTTAAGGTGGAGCAGTGCATGGACCATCACAGGTTATGACTGTCCACATAACCAGTGGCAAAAATAAAAAACAGCGATGTTACTGCCGTGATAGAATCACTAGCTGGGAACATGTCCAATTTCAGGTAGCTTTAGGAACAATTCCAGGGATAACCAGCTCTTAGCCCGACCGAAAAAGAAATGGAACAGTGTTTGGACCATCACTGGTTATGTCTGTCCACATAACGCAGTGGAAATAAATAACAGCGGTGTTACTGCCGTGATAACACTAGTTGGGAACATGTCCAAGTTCAGGTAGCTTTAGGAATAATCCAGGGATAACCAACCTTTACCCCAAAAAAATATGACCATAAAGATCAAATGCATACCTCTATTCAGGGATTAACTTGGGGCAGTAGCTATGCGTACTAAACATCCTAAGGGAGGTCACGATCGGGAAGTCTTAAGTCGGTAGAATTCATAATCGAGTAAATTTCCAAAATCGGGAAAGTCTATCCAAAATTATCCAGAACAGAGATATTTACATAATATTTACATAACTAACTCTAAATACTGTACAAAAAGGAAAATCTCATTACTCGTCAGCAATGGGAAAAATTGAAAACTGTTGCAATCTAACAGTTTCAATTTAGGGGCTAAATTTTCAAATTTCAAAAAATTCGAAATGCTAAATACAAAATACTGAATGTCACAATGTAGAACATTCCAAGGGTGTTTTTGTGAACTTTCACATTCACGGTAGCTACCAAAAAGTTCCTAAAAACTTGCAAAAAATTCCAAAAAAGTTCAAACTTTCAAAAAATCTCAAAAAACTAACCGACAGAAATGTCCGAGTTAGACCCAAAATAAGGTTTCAAATCCTTAATATGCCAGTCTCCTGCTGGATTACCATTCTCATATTCCAGAGAATAAACTAAACGTGAAACCTTCCTTTTAACTACACACAAAACATATTTGGGTGCTAGTTTTGAACTAAACTTTACTGCAGCTTCTGAAAGTACCTTGTTTCGACGCCAAACTTTATCTCCAATATTAAAAGAATAATCTTTCTTTCTCAAATTATATGCTCGTGAATTTCGTTGGTAAGCCTGATGCAATTTATTCTTTACTTCTTTAAAAATTGTATCTAAATTAGAAATATTTTCCACAAACTCAGATCTACTTTGAGGATTCAACTCTATCCCTACTGTATCAGATATATTACTATAATAGTTACCTGAGTGAGGAATATTTCTAGCAAAATTCAAAAATGCTGGGGCATAATTATGCACTTCATGTACAGATGTATTAATAGCAAATTGAATCTTAGATAACTCTTTGTCCCAATCCTTATGTTCAACTATATAGCTACGTATTGCTTGTCCAACTGTCTTGTTATTACGTTCAACAAAGTTGCACTGCGCTGAATAGCGAGGCGTAAACCAAATCTTTACTTTATACGTATCTGTTAACTTTTTAAAGATTTTCCCTGCGAATTGGGTACCATTGTCCGCAATGATAATCTGAGGTACACCGTATACTAAAAACACTTGATTTTCTAGAAATTTAACTATGATTGGTGCTGTCGCGTCTCTTAGGGGACATAGAATGGTATATTTCGAAAACCAGTCTCCAATTACGAGTAAATATGTAAATCCACGGGGTGATCGAGGAAATGGTCCCATAAGATCGACTGCTAGGACTTGAAAAGGAAAGTTTACCTGCTTTACACAGCCCATTAAACCTAAACGTGATGTGTTAGTTAACTTTTGTGATTGACAAACTTTACATTGACGAATGTATCTCAAAATATCAGGGCGCATCTTTGGCCAATAATAATTTTCCTGAATTCTACTAAAAGTTTTGTAAAAACCAAAATGTGAACATGTGGGTGGATCATGAGAGTTTCTAATAACATCATTCCTTTGGGACTTAGGAACAACGGTCTTCCATTCTTTTTCATTAGTTTGAATTATGCCCTTTGAGGGAATAAATTTGAAAAGCAAATTTCCTGAAACTTTCCATTGTGGAAACAGTTCAGGTTTCTCTAAAATTCTCCTCTTAAGTGAAGTGTACCATTTATCCGATATTTCGGCCTTTATGTCTATCAGCAAAATTTCTTGATCATCATCAGGCAAATCACTAGGAGGAATTCTGGACAGAAAATCAGGTAAGACATTTGAAGCTCCGGGCTTATGTATTAATTCAAAATTATGTTGTCTGAGCTTCACAGCCCACCTAGCAAGTCTTCCACAAGGATCCTTGAGATTGTTGATCCACAAAAGGCTACTGTGGTCAGTGATTACCTTAAATTTTGTGCCTTCTACATAAGGTCGAAATTTTTCTATCAAAAATATCAAACTGAGAAGTTCTCTTTCCGTCACAGTATAATTACGTTCTGCACGAGATAAGGAACGAGAAGCATAAGCTATAACTCTTTCTTGTGAATCAATATTCTGAGTCAAAACACCTCCAATACCATAATCACTGGCATCACACTGTATTACAAAAGGTTGATCAAAGTCTGGTGAACTTAGTATAGGAGACGATATCAAAGCATTTTTAACACGGATGAAAGCATCTTCCGCCTCTGGAGACCAAGTTATTGGTTGCCCCTTCTTTTTCCCTTTAAGGAGGGAGGCCTGAGATAGGTGCTATCAAACTTGAAAAATTTGCGATGAATCTTCTATACCATGAACACATTCCGATAAAACGTTTGATTTCAGTACTGGTAGTAGGGCGAGAATAATTGACCATGACTGCTACTTTATCAGTATCTGTGCGGAGTCCTTCTCTATCAATAACATAACCAAGATACTTGAGGGATGTTTTAAAAAATTCACATTTTTTAATGTTCACTGTTAAATTTGCATTTTCTAAAATATTCTTTACCTCAGCAAGAAGTGATACATGTTCATCAAAAGTTTTTGAAGTAATAATTATATCATCCAGATATGTGAAAATATGTGGTTCAAACTTAGGTCCAAATAGAGCGTCACAGAGCCTCTGCTGAGTCTGAGCACTATTACATAAGCCAAATGGCATGACTGTGAATTGAAAAGATCCTCTACCAGGCACACTGAATGAAGTTTTCTCACGTGACGACACATCCAAAGGGATTTGCCAAAAAGCTTTACGTAGATCAATACTCGAGATGTATTTTGCATCTCTGAGCAAATTCAAAATTCTGTCTATGCGAGGTAGTGGATAGCTATCGTGCTTAGTTACTTCATTGAGTTTTCTCCCGTCAAAACAAAACCTGTACTCACCGGATGACTTTTTTACTAAAAGGACTGGACTATTATAGGGACTCTGAGATGGTTCAACCACCTTTAACTTCAGCATGTCATCAAGTTCTCTATTTAAAATTTTCAACATAAATGGTGACATAAGGTACTGCTTAACACGAAATGGCTTTGAATCACCAGTGTCAATTGTCATTTTAATTTTATCTGTAAGACCAATTCGACTTTCACTGCTAATTTCTTTAAAATGCTCTATAATTTGTTCTGCTTGAACACTCTCTGAAGGAGATAAATCTGACAAATTACTTAAATCTGAATTCTCAATCTCATTAACATGACTAGAGACAACCTGTATAGAATTATGCGTTACTGCACTATGCACATTCCAAATCCTATCTTTGAAGTCGATCTTGATCTTGAACTGATTGCAAAAATCGCTTCCAAAAATAATTGAGTGGGGCAGTGACGGCACTACTATAGAAGGAACAACCTGAACAATGTTATCTACACAAACTGGTAGATCAACAACACCCTTGACTTCCCGTTCAGTTCCATCAACTGTTGTCACATGTTTCAAAAAAGATTTATTCCATTTCAGATTAAGTTTTTTCAGTAAATCTACTGATTTTTGACCACAAACCGAAACATTGGCACCACTGTCCAAAAGACAAACTACTTTCTGATCAAAAATTTTTACAGAAATATATGGCCTGTTATCACGTGACTTCTGTACAAAAAGAGGTGCGACATTTAAATTTTTATGGAAATCATAATTTTTATAAAACTCTCTAACAGTATTTTTCCAATCATTCCATTCCTTGGGATTGAAAAAATTTGATCTTGAAATTGGGTTGACTCTTTTAAATAATGGAGGGAAACAAGAGTCGTAATACTTCACCTCCCTTACTAGTTTCCCTGACATTTTGTACATTCCCTTGAAGTTACATCTGCACAACCGCATTTGAAACAAAATTTCTTGATGATATTGTCAGTAGCTCTACAGTTCCTAAAAGTATGGTTTGGTTGTAAACACCTCCAACATAATACTGATGAACTTGATGAATTTGAACTAGTAACATTAACTTGTTTATTCGTACTGACATTTTTATTCGATTTCTTTATGTTGAAATTTCGCTTTTGAGGTTGAAAATTCCTCCGAAAATTCTGATTGTTAGTTGTAGAACTTGAAAGGGTATCTGAAAAATGTGTCAACTAAGGATCAATCATACATTGAAAAGGTTTCTGATACTGATGTGACTGTGAACCAGATGCCAAGCTAAGAATATCAGCTTCTTCAAGCTTTTTACAAAGTCAAGTCAATATCACTAAGTGCAAGTCTTTTAAGGTATTCACCCTGTAGTCCCATTTTAATATATTTAACTTTAGTAAGCTCTGCGGCTCCACGACTGAGTCTACTGAATAAAGTTTCCATACAAGCTATGAAAATTACTACAGGTTCATTTCTTCCTTGTTTTCGTGATTTTATTTGGTTCCACACTTCATCATCAAAGTCTGACATCAAAAAATCCTTTTTCAATTTTATGACCAAAGTTTCCCAACTATTAACTTGTGTCCTGATCTGTCTAAACCAAAATGTAGCCTTACCACTGAATAAGTCACTAGCAGATTCAAAAAGTTCAGCTTTACTAACATGCCTTGCCTGAGCTACTTCTTCTATGCGTTCAATAAATGAAAGGATATTTTTTGGTTCACCATCAAATTGAATATTCAATTTATAGACAGGAACTGACTTATGAGAATTCACAATTGTATTACTAAAGGTGTTAGCAGTAGTAGAAGCACTAGCTTGTGGTGTTAAAATAGTGACATTAACATCATCATCCTGAACATTCTCATTTAATTCAGCATCAAATTGCAGGGCTGTAGCATAAGCTTCATTCTTGAAATTCAATACATCCCTATAATTTAAATCTGCCCGCTCTAATTTAATTCTGTTGATGCGAAAACTGATACGATTTATTCTAGAGGTTGCTCTTTTGTAAACAGAATCTCACAGAAACTCACCATAAATCAGTTCATAAAAACCCATATATTTTTTACCTACCAAAACAAAATGTGGTAAAAACAACTCTCCTGGCTCTCCGTCAAACTATATCAGCTGTCTCCAAACCATAAACATTTTATTCATTCATCAACAAGACACTCACAACTGTTGATTACTAATACCTAACTAAAAACTCGGGCCCCCACGTTCGGACGTCATCTTTGCAGCCCTACTTTTATGAAAAATAGGTGCATTTGCGAACGGCAGCTCTTCGTCAGTAGGCACTATGGGTTCGAGTTATCAAAATGAGTTAAAATAGCAAAATTTCAGTTATCTAGCAATCATAAGGTTAAACAAAAAAGATGGGGCGCCACTGCAACTTTTAATTCAAAAGAAAAGTTACCTGGAAAGTTGAGCAACCAGATAATGAATAATATTAGTTGTTATCCCAGACTGAAAGACCTAAATTTACCTTATAGAGATGTTGTGAGTTGGAGTGTCATGTCAATAAACAAATAAAACAGTCATATACAATACCCAAAACATTTAATTATGATGATAGGACTCATATATCACATCACAGGTTTTGACAAATATGCATAATCAAAAAAATATTAGATACCTATTTCCTGTTAAGAAACTAACTGTTGCCTGCTACTATGTGGATGAAAATATATATAAATCAACTTTATATTGTACTTGAAAAATCAAGAGCTCCTGTAAGGACGTTTTATATTCATAGCAGATTTAAAAAAATATTGAAAATGGAAGAATTCTACCAGCGCATAGTATACTATGTGGAGGGGAAGTATGTACCTTTCATGTGTGATTTCATCAATTTTTGACCTAGCTATGATTTAAAAATGGTCCATTATACACACTAGCAATAGGCATTATGAGTGAATAAAAATGAAAAATAAAAATATATTTTTATGTCAAAAACCTGTATGGTGTGTCCTACACCAGTTATCCTTGATAAAAATGGCTTCAGTGCCACCAAATGAAGCTTCTGAGGGGAAGATTGGCGGAGAGCGGGGTGCTGACTTCACATCCCTGGATGTCAGATGACATTGACAGAGTTGTCGTATTTCCACCTTGAAAATCCATCATGTCAGGAACAAACAGGGGACGATATCCAGATTCCAGATTACTATATAGCCACCAAAGGCCTTGTAGAATAAACAGATCCTGGTCGAGCAATGACTCCTGGGAAGAATAGTGCTCCTGGTAGGATAACTCCCGTTGTAGAACTTCCGGTACAAAAAACTCCCGGTAGAAAAAACCCTTAAATATTTCATGAAAATGAGGTTCTGAATTTCTGGACTGCAGAGAGAAAAATCGTGGAAATAAAGCGAGACTCACCTTCTATGAAGGGTTCGGGATTGAAATGGCCGTAATGACGATGCAGGTAGGCACGTGGCTGCCTGGGTGATGAACCATGAAGATCCTGCCTCTTAAACCAAAACCAGAAAAATCTGTAGAGTCCAGCAGTCCTTGTAGATCAGCAGCAAATCCAGGATATCCTGATGTGATCCAGAACGCCAGGCGGTACAGGACTTCAGAAGCCGGTTCACACCACAAAAATGGCACTTGACCACCACGAAGAATTTTCTGAAGTGAGCTCTTGTCTCACGACCAGAAAAGGAAATCCCTTCTCCAAATTTCCAGAAACTTCGAGAACAACCTAACAGTTTCCGCTTTTCAAATTGGCGGAAAATTTGAATATCCAAAATAAAAGACGTTATCGCTACTCCCTCCAGAGACTTGATTCTTCCCAGATGTCTATCTGAACCAATCAGAATTGATGACCAAAATGACGTCACACCTTTCTTCACGCATACTCGGCTTGTTGGTTCGACGATGATGATCTAAGGACATATCAATCTGAATCGGCGTTTGGCGCATGACAAGTTTGACACTGTTGACATGGTGTCATGACCGACAGCTAATTGACGTAAAGCGAAATAACAGATCAACTCAACAAGATCAAAACATCAACCTGAACTTATCAAATGCATCAATCAAGAAAATAATGCCAAGCGAAGTTAATTGATTCACCATGGTCGATTCCTAGTGAAACCATCCACATCAGCGTTCCTGGAAAATCCAATACCTATTGTCCTACTGTGATGAAGTTTCAAGTGGAAATAGCAGTGTGAAAAGTGAGTATGAGAATGTCTCTGAAATGGTATTTCATATTACTTTATATTATTTATCTCTTTCAGATAAGTTTCTGTAAAAACCATCCGAATCATCCTTCTACTTGGATCACAACAAAACAGATATAGCAAGAGATATCAGTGTATTTATAGAAATTGTATTTTTATTTTATGTACAGTGTGAAATCTCAGGTGTGTATCCACATATCAGGTTTGAGAATAATTAAATAATATGAAGCAGATTGAGTTCAATTTATGTTATTGAAAAATGTTAACCATGTTATTGTGACAAAATATCCTGTCAGATGTGCTCAGCATTACAGAATATTATAGAATCAGACAAAATATACAGTAATGAAAATTTACATGCTACATCACCTCTCTCCCAAGAAAAAATTTGAATCTGGAGTGATTTAAATTTTCAAATAAATTACAATATCAACAATGGTTACAGAGGGATAAGTACTTCAGATCACCGAGACGAATATCAGTATCCAAATATTGAAATTGCATTTAGAATCATTCAGTGAGATGTCAACTCCTAAGAGAACGAAGGCAACTCACTAAAGAATCCCAAGGTGGAAAAAAAAAAGGAAGTGTAAAATTTTAAATTTTGATTTAACCAGCTGTCCACCGTTCAACTGGGGTGACATACGGCCACCAACCTTAAACAGGCCAAACCTGAAACAAAAAGATTAAACAAAAAACGTTCGGGAGTATTCCCATTCACGTAGAGTTAGGTCGTCCCTAGAGACTACTCAAGAGCCAAAGCAAAAGAGCGGTACTTTCGAGAAATATGCCCATTGAACCCGCCTAAACAAAAATTCAACAAGACATACATATATCTCGTCAGCCCAACCTGTCATGAGACAACTATGACGACCCACATCACGTTGTTGTCCACGACCCCTACGCTTCCAAGGTCCCTACAGACAAAAAATAGCTCTTGGCTTTTCAAAATTTACTCAAAAATACTGTGGGAAATGTAAGTATCAAAATTGAAAAAAAATATCCCACAGCAATTGTGAAGTATCAGCATCAAAAGTGCTGATCACTTCCAAAACTTTAAGGTGGAGCAGTGCATGGACCATCACAGGTTATGACTGTCCACATAACCAGTGGCAAAAATAAAAAACAGCGATGTTACTGCCGTGATAGAATCACTAGCTGGGAACATGTCCAATTTCAGGTAGCTTTAGGAACAATTCCAGGGATAACCAGCTCTTAGCCCGACCGAAAAAGAAATGGAACAGTATTTGGACCATCACTGGTTATGTCTGTCCACATAACGCAGTGGAAATAAATAACAGCGGTGTTACTGCCGTGATAACACTAGTTGGGAACATGTCCAAGTTCAGGTAGCTTTAGGAATAATCCAGGGATAACCAACCTTTACCCCAAAAAAATATGACCATAAAGATCAAATGCATACCTCTATTCAGGGATTAACTTGGGGCAGTAGCTATGCGTACTAAACATCCTAAGGGAGGTCACGATCGGGAAGTCTTAAGTCGGTAGAATTCATAATCGAGTAAATTTCCAAAATCGGGAAAGTCTATCCAAAATTATCCAGAACAGAGATATTTACATAATATTTACATAACTAACTCTAAATACTGTACAAAAAGGAAAATCTCATTACTCGTCAGCAATGGGAAAAATTGAAAACTGTTGCAATCTAACAGTTTCAATTTAGGGGCTAAATTTTCAAATTTCAAAAAATTCGAAATGCTAAATACAAAATACTGAATATACTGAATGTCACAATGTAGAACATTCCAAGGGTGTTTTTGTGAACTTTCACATTCACGGTAGCTACCAAAAAGTTCCTAAAAACTTGCAAAAAATTCCAAAAAAGTTCAAACTTTCAAAAAATCTCAAAAAACTAACCGACAGAAATGTCCGAGTTAGACCCAAAATAAGGTTTCAAATCCTTAATATGCCAGTCTCCTGCTGGATTACCATTCTCATATTCCAGAGAATAAACTAAACGTGAAACCTTCCTTTTAACTACACACAAAACATATTTGGGTGCTAGTTTTGAACTAAACTTTACTGCAGCTTCTGAAAGTACCTTGTTTCGACGCCAAACTTTATCTCCAATATTAAAAGAATAATCTTTCTTTCTCAAATTATATGCTCGTGAATTTCGTTGGTAAGCCTGATGCAATTTATTCTTTACTTCTTTAAAAATTGTATCTAAATTAGAAATATTTTCCACAAACTCAGATCTACTTTGAGGATTCAACTCTATCCCTACTGTATCAGATATATTACTATAATAGTTACCTGAGTGAGGAATATTTCTAGCAAAATTCAAAAATGCTGGGGCATAATTATGCACTTCATGTACAGATGTATTAATAGCAAATTGAATCTTAGATAACTCTTTGTCCCAATCCTTATGTTCAACTATATAGCTACGTATTGCTTGTCCAACTGTCTTGTTATTACGTTCAACAAAGTTGCACTGCGCTGAATAGCGAGGCGTAAACCAAATCTTTACTTTATACGTATCTGTTAACTTTTTAAAGATTTTCCCTGCGAATTGGGTACCATTGTCCGCAATGATAATCTGAGGTACACCGTATACTAAAAACACTTGATTTTCTAGAAATTTAACTATGATTGGTGCTGTCGCGTCTCTTAGGGGACATAGAATGGTATATTTCGAAAACCAGTCTCCAATTACGAGTAAATATGTAAATCCACGGGGTGATCGAGGAAATGGTCCCATAAGATCGACTGCTAGGACTTGAAAAGGAAAGTTTACCTGCTTTACACAGCCCATTAAACCTAAACGTGATGTGTTAGTTAACTTTTGTGATTGACAAACTTTACATTGACGAATGTATCTCAAAATATCAGGGCGCATCTTTGGCCAATAATAATTTTCCTGAATTCTACTAAAAGTTTTGTAAAAACCAAAATGTGAACATGTGGGTGGATCATGAGAGTTTCTAATAACATCATTCCTTTGGGACTTAGGAACAACGGTCTTCCATTCTTTTTCATTAGTTTGAATTATGCCCTTTGAGGGAATAAATTTGAAAAGCAAATTTCCTGAAACTTTCCATTGTGGAAACAGTTCAGGTTTCTCTAAAATTCTCCTCTTAAGTGAAGTGTACCATTTATCCGATATTTCGGCCTTTATGTCTATCAGCAAAATTTCTTGATCATCATCAGGCAAATCACTAGGAGGAATTCTGGACAGAAAATCAGGTAAGACATTTGAAGCTCCGGGCTTATGTATTAATTCAAAATTATGTTGTCTGAGCTTCACAGCCCACCTAGCAAGTCTTCCACAAGGATCCTTGAGATTGTTGATCCACAAAAGGCTACTGTGGTCAGTGATTACCTTAAATTTTGTGCCTTCTACATAAGGTCGAAATTTTTCTATCAAAAATATCAAACTGAGAAGTTCTCTTTCCGTCACAGTATAATTACGTTCTGCACGAGATAAGGAACGAGAAGCATAAGCTATAACTCTTTCTTGTGAATCAATATTCTGAGTCAAAACACCTCCAATACCATAATCACTGGCATCACACTGTATTACAAAAGGTTGATCAAAGTCTGGTGAACTTAGTATAGGAGACGATATCAAAGCATTTTTAACACGGATGAAAGCATCTTCCGCCTCTGGAGACCAAGTTATTGGTTGCCCCTTCTTTTTCCCTTTAAGGAGGGAGGCCTGAGATAGGTGCTATCAAACTTGAAAAATTTGCGATGAATCTTCTATACCATGAACACATTCCGATAAAACGTTTGATTTCAGTACTGGTAGTAGGGCGAGAATAATTGACCATGACTGCTACTTTATCAGTATCTGTGCGGAGTCCTTCTCTATCAATAACATAACCAAGATACTTGAGGGATGTTTTAAAAAATTCACATTTTTTAATGTTCACTGTTAAATTTGCATTTTCTAAAATATTCTTTACCTCAGCAAGAAGTGATACATGTTCATCAAAAGTTTTTGAAGTAATAATTATATCATCCAGATATGTGAAAATATGTGGTTCAAACTTAGGTCCAAATAGAGCGTCACAGAGCCTCTGCTGAGTCTGAGCACTATTACATAAGCCAAATGGCATGACTGTGAATTGAAAAGATCCTCTACCAGGCACACTGAATGAAGTTTTCTCACGTGACGACACATCCAAAGGGATTTGCCAAAAAGCTTTACGTAGATCAATACTCGAGATGTATTTTGCATCTCTGAGCAAATTCAAAATTCTGTCTATGCGAGGTAGTGGATAGCTATCGTGCTTAGTTACTTCATTGAGTTTTCTCCCGTCAAAACAAAACCTGTACTCACCGGATGACTTTTTTACTAAAAGGACTGGACTATTATAGGGACTCTGAGATGGTTCAACCACCTTTAACTTCAGCATGTCATCAAGTTCTCTATTTAAAATTTTCAACATAAATGGTGACATAAGGTACTGCTTAACACGAAATGGCTTTGAATCACCAGTGTCAATTGTCATTTTAATTTTATCTGTAAGACCAATTCGACTTTCACTGCTAATTTCTTTAAAATGCTCTATAATTTGTTCTGCTTGAACACTCTCTGAAGGAGATAAATCTGACAAATTACTTAAATCTGAATTCTCAATCTCATTAACATGACTAGAGACAACCTGTATAGAATTATGCGTTACTGCACTATGCACATTCCAAATCCTATCTTTGAAGTCGATCTTGATCTTGAACTGATTGCAAAAATCGCTTCCAAAAATAATTGAGTGGGGCAGTGACGGCACTACTATAGTAGGAACAACCTGAACAATGTTATCTACACAAACTGGTAGATCAACAACACCCTTGACTTCCCGTTCAGTTCCATCAACTGTTGTCACATGTTTCAAAAAAGATTTATTCCATTTCAGATTAAGTTTTTTCAGTAAATCTACTGATTTTTGACCACAAACCGAAACATTGGCACCACTGTCCAAAAGACAAACTACTTTCTGATCAAAAATTTTTACAGAAATATATGGCCTGTTATCACGTGACTTCTGTACAAAAAGAGGTGCGACATTTAAATTTTTATGGAAATCATAATTTTTATAAAACTCTCTAACAGTATTTTTCCAATCATTCCATTCCTTGGGATTGAAAAAATTTGATCTTGAAATTGGGTTGACTCTTTTAAATAATGGAGGGAAACAAGAGTCGTAATACTTCACCTCCCTTACTAGTTTCCCTGACATTTTGTACATTCCCTTGAAGTTACATCTGCACAACCGCATTTGAAACAAAATTTCTTGATGATATTGTCAGTAGCTCTACAGTTCCTAAAAGTATGGTTTGGTTGTAAACACCTCCAACATAATACTGATGAACTTGATGAATTTGAACTAGTAACATTAACTTGTTTATTCGTACTGACATTTTTATTCGATTTCTTTATGTTGAAATTTCGCTTTTGAGGTTGAAAATTCCTCCGAAAATTCTGATTGTTAGTTGTAGAACTTGAAAGGGTATCTGAAAAATGTGTCAACTAAGGATCAATCATACATTGAAAAGGTTTCTGATACTGATGTGACTGTGAACCAGATGCCAAGCTAAGAATATCAGCTTCTTCAAGCTTTTTACAAAGTCAAGTCAATATCACTAAGTGCAAGTCTTTTAAGGTATTCACCCTGTAGTCCCATTTTAATATATTTAACTTTAGTAAGCTCTGCGGCTCCACGACTGAGTCTACTGAATAAAGTTTCCATACAAGCTATGAAAATTACTACAGGTTCATTTCTTCCTTGTTTTCGTGATTTTATTTGGTTCCACACTTCATCATCAAAGTCTGACATCAAAAAATCCTTTTTCAATTTTATGACCAAAGTTTCCCAACTATTAACTTGTGTCCTGATCTGTCTAAACCAAAATGTAGCCTTACCACTGAATAAGTCACTAGCAGATTCAAAAAGTTCAGCTTTACTAACATGCCTTGCCTGAGCTACTTCTTCTATGCGTTCAATAAATGAAAGGATATTTTTTGGTTCACCATCAAATTGAATATTCAATTTATAGACAGGAACTGACTTATGAGAATTCACAATTGTATTACTAAAGGTGTTAGCAGTAGTAGAAGCACTAGCTTGTGGTGTTAAAATAGTGACATTAACATCATCATCCTGAACATTCTCATTTAATTCAGCATCAAATTGCAGGGCTGTAGCATAAGCTTCATTCTTGAAATTCAATACATCCCTATAATTTAAATCTGCCCGCTCTAATTTAATTCTGTTGATGCGAAAACTGATACGATTTATTCTAGAGGTTGCTCTTTTGTAAACAGAATCTCACAGAAACTCACCATAAATCAGTTCATAAAAACCCATATATTTTTTACCTACCAAAACAAAATGTGGTAAAAACAACTCTCCTGGCTCTCCGTCAAACTATATCAGCTGTCTCCAAACCATAAACATTTTATTCATTCATCAACAAGACACTCACAACTGTTGATTACTAATACCTAACTAAAAACTCGGGCCCCCACGTTCGGACGTCATCTTTGCAGCCCTACTTTTATGAAAAATAGGTGCATTTGCGAACGGCAGCTCTTCGTCAGTAGGCACTATGGGTTCGAGTTATCAAAATGAGTTAAAATAGCAAAATTTCAGTTATCTAGCAATCATAAGGTTAAACAAAAAAGATGGGGCGCCACTGCAACTTTTAATTCAAAAGAAAAGTTACCTGGAAAGTTGAGCAACCAGATAATGAATAATATTAGTTGTTATCCCAGACTGAAAGACCTAAATTTACCTTATAGAGATGTTGTGAGTTGGAGTGTCATGTCAATAAACAAATAAAACAGTCATATACAATACCCAAAACATTTAATTATGATGATAGGACTCATATATCACATCACAGGTTTTGACAAATATGCATAATCAAAAAAATATTAGATACCTATTTCCTGTTAAGAAACTAACTGTTGCCTGCTACTATGTGGATGAAAATATATATAAATCAACTTTATATTGTACTTGAAAAATCAAGAGCTCCTGTAAGGACGTTTTATATTCATAGCAGATTTAAAAAAATATTGAAAATGGAAGAATTCTACCAGCGCATAGTATACTATGTGGAGGGGAAGTATGTACCTTTCATGTGTGATTTCATCAATTTTTGACCTAGCTATGATTTAAAAATGGTCCATTATACACACTAGCAATAGGCATTATGAGTGAATAAAAATGAAAAATAAAAATATATTTTTATGTCAAAAACCTGTATGGTGTGTCCTACACCAGTTATCCTTGATAAAAATGGCTTCAGTGCCACCAAATGAAGCTTCTGAGGGGAAGATTGGCGGAGAGCGGGGTGCTGACTTCACATCCCTGGATGTCAGATGACATTGACAGAGTTGTCGTATTTCCACCTTGAAAATCCATCATGTCAGGAACAAACAGGGGACGATATCCAGATTCCAGATTACTATATAGCCACCAAAGGCCTTGTAGAATAAACAGATCCTGGTCGAGCAATGACTCCTGGGAAGAATAGTGCTCCTGGTAGGATAACTCCCGTTGTAGAACTTCCGGTACAAAAAACTCCCGGTAGAAAAAACCCTTAAATATTTCATGAAAATGAGGTTCTGAATTTCTGGACTGCAGAGAGAAAAATCGTGGAAATAAAGCGAGACTCACCTTCTATGAAGGGTTCGGGATTGAAATGGCCGTAATGACGATGCAGGTAGGCACGTGGCTGCCTGGGTGATGAACCATGAAGATCCTGCCTCTTAAACCAAAACCAGAAAAATCTGTAGAGTCCAGCAGTCCTTGTAGATCAGCAGCAAATCCAGGATATCCTGATGTGATCCAGAACGCCAGGCGGTACAGGACTTCAGAAGCCGGTTCACACCACAAAAATGGCACTTGACCACCACGAAGAATTTTCTGAAGTGAGCTCTTGTCTCACGACCAGAAAAGGAAATCCCTTCTCCAAATTTCCAGAAACTTCGAGAACAACCTAACAGTTTCCGCTTTTCAAATTGGCGGAAAATTTGAATATCCAAAATAAAAGACGTTATCGCTACTCCCTCCAGAGACTTGATTCTTCCCAGATGTCTATCTGAACCAATCAGAATTGATGACCAAAATGACGTCACACCTTTCTTCACGCATACTCGGCTTGTTGGTTCGACGATGATGATCTAAGGACATATCAATCTGAATCGGCGTTTGGCGCATGACAAGTTTGACACTGTTGACATGGTGTCATGACCGACAGCTAATTGACGTAAAGCGAAATAACAGATCAACTCAACAAGATCAAAACATCAACCTGAACTTATCAAATGCATCAATCAAGAAAATAATGCCAAGCGAAGTTAATTGATTCACCATGGTCGATTCCTAGTGAAACCATCCACATCAGCGTTCCTGGAAAATCCAATACCTATTGTCCTACTGTGATGAAGTTTCAAGTGGAAATAGCAGTGTGAAAAGTGAGTATGAGAATGTCTCTGAAATGGTATTTCATATTACTTTATATTATTTATCTCTTTCAGATAAGTTTCTGTAAAAACCATCCGAATCATCCTTCTACTTGGATCACAACAAAACAGATATAGCAAGAGATATCAGTGTATTTATAGAAATTGTATTTTTATTTTATGTACAGTGTGAAATCTCAGGTGTGTATCCACATATCAGGTTTGAGAATAATTAAATAATATGAAGCAGATTGAGTTCAATTTATGTTATTGAAAAATGTTAACCATGTTATTGTGACAAAATATCCTGTCAGATGTGCTCAGCATTACAGAATATTATAGAATCAGACAAAATATACAGTAATGAAAATTTACATGCTACAATATCATGAATGTAATTGACTGATAACCTTTCAAATCCCCATATCTCTGTAATTGTTCCCGCTAGACCCCAAGTGTGATGCATTCATGAAATCAGCTCTTCAGGGAGAATATAAAAATACAATGAAATACAGGGTGTTCCATTTGAAAAAATTAAGTAGTACTCTGTAGATCGTTTGGCCCGAGCACCCTGTATTTTCTGATGCAATGGAAAAAAAATTCTGAAAAATCATTTTAGATGATTTTTCAAATTTTCAAATCGGTTCAATAATAAGTGAGCTAAAGGGGGGGAAATTTATGGTTAATCACCCTGTACATGTACTCGAATCCGATGGCCCGTTGACAAATTGCTTAGCTCATAACATGTTTGTTTTGCCATAGTGTAGCAGAATACTAGAACAAACGGTCTATCAATAGAATAAATGAACATCCTGTCCAGATTTCCAGATTGTTGTTATGGTAGACGTTATTTAAGGCTACATGAAATTGTTTTCAAAAATCATATTCTCTTTCATAAGATATATTTAACAGCCTAGTGGTGTGATTGATATACAGATTCGTGCGATACTATCTGCGTAACGCAATTGGACCTGGTGTTAGGTAAGTTACTCATTCTATGTTATTGTAGTCAGCATCATGTATTAAGACTATCTCTATTTTAGATTGTCAAATTTAGGAAGAATATAGATATACTCCTTGGTAGTGTTCTCTGTACTGAACTTCATTGTGCAAACCCATATTCGTTACAATAGTAGCTACCTAAAACTTTATATTTTGGTACTTTTATGTCTGATGATGGCCGTTGCGCCGAAACCGGTAACATGTATCAACTGATTGTTTAATATACAGTGTGGTTGACCGAATTTGAACTATTTGTTCTTCTTTGAAATTACTTTGGACCACTTTGGGATATGGATGATTTTCATGATTCCTAATAATGATTGAGGTTTCATTTAATCTCAAATCATTTTGTGGTACGGGCAACAGTGTAGTGCTTAAGTTCCCAGAAATACAAAAAAAGAAGAAGACAAACTACATTATCAACCTAACGGTAATATTAACTGTCACCTTCAGCGTCGAATATCCTTGTTTCATCTTGTCAAGATGCGAATATTCAAAGATAATAATGATCTGATTCTTTAGTTGTGTGTTGTGTTATCTGTTATCTGCAGTAAGTATTCAATCCAGAAGATTAATTCCATATTCTGATTGAAATGACAATCAGAAATATTCTTGCACTTAGAAAATTGTTATGTCACGCGTTTTCCACGTGAGTTTCAATTATCATTTTAAAAAGTTATAGAGCTCTGAGGAAAAACCGGTTGGCGACAGTGAACTAGTTAGTGTTAGTACTTAGAAATAATGCAATAAAATTTTTCACTGAAACAGGTCCATCTAAGGTTAATTTATTACCTGCTTGCCGAATTAATTGCTCTTCGATTTCTGCAAAAAAACGTGGGTTCTGCTAGCTAAATATCAATCACAAAACTAATAATTACACCATAATAAGACTGCAATCCTAGCCTATTGCAAATTATCCTCAAATTATAGTATAATTAATATATAATTAATATTTTAATTAAAAATGAAACTGGTTCTAAGACTGAATCTCCCTAGGAACGCACGATGTTTTTCGAACATTACAGGGATTACCTTTCGTGCGCTCTGAGCGATAAAAAATCGGAGGTAGATGTTAAAAGGGGGTATTTTTCAACAAGACACAATTTTTTTAAGTAATTTCGAGTGTTTTTGTATATCTGCAGTTTTGTTTCATGGTATGTTTTGAATTATCCAAGTCCGATTTAGTTATGATAAACTTACTGTGCATACGAAATCGACTTCTCAAAATCAATCACGTGGTTTACGCGAGTTCAATTAAATTCGGAGTAAAACTGAACACTAGCATTTTTTGTTTAAGAGTCGGTTGTGAAAAAAACATTCATGTGTCAATGAAAATTCATTACCTGGGATAACTGCCTTATCTTCAATGGCATTATTGATTGCCCTCAAGCCGTCTCTGATCGCGTCCTTGATTTGCACCAGAGTGTACTTGTTAGGGCCCTTCATCAGAATGGTGACGGACTGAGGGACTTTGCACTCCTCCACGAAAGTGTACTTGTTTTCTCCTGGAATGGTACACAGAGCTAGGTGATGAATAGTTCAGTTGAAGAAATATTTATGATCAAGAAAAATGAAGTCAAAAACTTCACAAACAAAAAATGTCCACAATATTCCCAATAATAATACAAGTTTCACTGACACAGTAGCTTCTTCAAGTGAAAGTGTGGTACAATAAATCGACCTGACACTGATTTGCCTAACTCATTATATTATAGTACATGATACTAAAACCAAAGAAGGTAAACTCACGCGCATATTCATTTCCTGTCTCTCTCGCACCGCATACGTCACCACGTGACAAATTTCGGCTGGCGCGCTTCAAGAACGCAATGTTTGTGGTTTTTTTTCATCAGTTTGGTTGTTTTTTTTTATAGAAACGGTGGTTTAATTATGCTGTGGTGGGTTGTTCGAGTAACAAAAATAAAAAGAGCAAAAACTCTACCAGTTACCGATTCTTCACTTTTCCAACATCGAAAGAAATTTGCAATGGATGCTATCATAGATGAAAATATGGATGAGTTAAGCTGGAATGGTCTGGAAAATTTGGCTGGCTTCATTGCATATTCAAGTTGAGAAAAAAAGAAAAAGTAGGGTTCATTCCAGATTGTAACGATACTTCTTTTTCATGGACGAATCATTCGACTGAAGGTGGATTACAAAAGCCTACCTTTAAATTCTCAACAAAATGCAACAAGCCAGACCAATTATTCAACCAATATAATGGAGCATAAATTGAGAAAAACTACCTAAAGAATGTGTCTAAATTAGCCGATACTATTGATTTGAGTGATGATGCAAACATTTTTTGAAGGTAAAATGTATTCCAAAATAAAAATCCTAAACAAACATATTAAAGAAACATCCAACATTCGAAAACGTAAAATGACCAAAGTAGTTAAATAAAAAATATTCTTGAGTTTATTGAATTGTTTTATTTGAGCTTTCCCCAGAAAATCATGTTTTACATAATAATGATTAATTTTATTGAATTGTTGATTCAAAATATTATGAAAATTGAATTGAAGAAAAGAAATTATGAAAATTGACTTCAGAGATGCATTCTTATTGATCTTTTGAATGGAATTCTTCTAAAAACAAATACTTTCCAGTAAGTAGGTATCATTCCCTTTCTTCTTTGAACAATACTTACATGAAATTATGAACAGTGTCCTTATTAATAATGACATCCAGTGAAATAAAGAGTTGTATATTGTTTATTTTCTCATTCTATATTATTTGATTCATCACAAATATAATACTAAGAAACCTAATCCACGAATAATAGATCCATCGTAATCCAATCATAACAATTTCATCAATGATTTGAATAAATTGCTCATAAAGATACGATTTACTGACCGCCGCCGAGAATATTTGTCTCTTAGTGACGTCATGCGCGAAGCTGTTCAAAACGCGTACGCCAAGTGATCATATTTTCTCTTGGTTTTAGTATCATGTTATAGTATGACTCATATGAGAACGGGACACTTCAATTAAATTTGTAATATTTAGTTCACTGATTTCGAAGAATTTAGTTTCAATTGTGGAGATTGAAAAACTACTTAGTATAGGTGGTCTGAGGCCAATAATTATTAAAATGAACATTTGCGGGCACATAACTTCATTTCATTTATTTTGTCAACATAATCCATAACATGACCGTAAAAGACTTCTCTCTCCATTCCCTCCTTATTTCATGCTTTTCCCTACAAAACTAAAGCGTGACAAGTGTCCCTGTCAACCGTCAAACAAACGACAATATGATCGGCGGGAAATTCAAATATAAACTCAAGGAGATCGATTACAAACTTAAGGGTATACCTAATAAAATCCTACATTAGGGAAGATTTTTTTCATTTTCTTCAAAAAAACAAGGCCTGCCAACTGCAAATATTTTTAGAGGTTGAAATTCAAGAAATCATCTAAGCGAATTTTTCATGAGAAATTTAAAATCATGGGATTCAGCAAATCGCCATCATATATTTCATATTACTTTTGTATGTATACTACCAGTTGCTCCAAAATATTGTTGTTTACTAGTCTATCACTATAATTTTCTATTGCATGAACTACCAACATGCGCACTCTCTACATCGTCCGATAACTCACCCAAGACGTGCTCGTATACGTGTCCGGCATACCCCAGCTGCGACTCGTGCAGGTCGTCGAGGCTGTTCATAGCCACGCCGCCGCACGCCAAAGCGAGACGCTCCATGTTGCGCCTTTTAGCCCTGCGCAACGCGATGATGCCCTCTTTGGCCAGCATGTCCAGGCTCATCGGGTCGATGCCCTTCTGGTTGATCACCACGAAAGACTTGTTGGTACCTTCGAGAAAAAAAAAAGATAAAATGAACCATAAGGTTCGAGAATGTTTTAAGAAGTTACACAATCATTTAGAATGTTCAAGAATGCTGTATGATGTTTTAAAATTACTCATAATGCAGTAGAATGTTCTAGGAATGTAATGAAACCTTCCACAATGCTCTTGAACGTTTCAGGACAATCTATAATCTTTTGAAGGTTTACAATATATTGAAATAGATTTCTAAAATACCCAAGAATGTTCCAGAATCTCTCATAAATGTTTCACAATCTTCCAACATACATTCAAATGCATCAGGATGTTCTAGAATTCTCTAGTAAGTTTGGGAATATTCGAGAATTATTATTATTATTATTATTAAAAAGTGATAATGGGCTGAGGTGTGAACCTATAAAAGCCCATTTATACATGACATAGTTGTATGGTACACATAAAGAAATATTATATATATATGTAAATAGCTACTAGACAAACAATTAGATTAAAAATAGAATTGAAAAAACAATTAAAGATGTTGAATAGAAATTGAACATTTCGAAATAAAATAGACAGATATAATGCGATGCAAACTGAAAAAAACAAAAACAATTTACTCAGTAATACGAACTAATCGACTTTTGAATGATGATACTGAGGGTGCATTAACTATGTCTGTATCCAGGTTGTTCCATGCCGAGAAAACACGATTTACTATGAAGTTTTGCCGATTTGACGACCTGAAATGTTCCTTCTTAAGTTTAAAATTATGTCCTCTTAATCGTGTATCATCGTTTATCTGGAACATATCACTCAGTGAGGGTAGAAATCCATGAAGAATCCGATAAGTTTGGATCAAGTCTCCATGATGTCTTCGATCTTCGAATGTTGTCAGGCTTAACTGATTCAAACGTTCATGGTATGATGGTCTTCTGAGACCGAAGGACATTCGGGTTGCTCGTTGTTGCACAGATTCCAACATGTTACGATCTCTGATCAACTCCGGGCTCCACACTTGTCCTCCATATTCTAGGATTGGCCTAACATAAACTTTGTAGAGGTTAGTGAACGTTTCAGGTGACGTTTTCGGAAAAACTTTTTTCAAGAGGTACAATTTTGTATTCGCTCGTTTGCATATGTTTGAAATATGTTGTGACCACGTTAAATTGCTGGTTATGGTAACTCCAAGATCATTGTGGCATTCAACCTTAACTAATCGCACATCATTGATGGTATAATTTTGTCTAGGATTATTTTTACCAAGGTGAAGTACAACACATTTATCAATATTCAGTGGTAGTAACCACTCACAACTCCAGTTGTATAAGGCAATCAAGTCATTTTGCAATATATGTTGTGATTTTGTGTTGTTGTAAAGTTTTGTGTCATCAGCGTAAAAAGAACAGGTTGACTTAAAAATATGTGATAAATCTGATGTGTAGCACAAAAACAACAGAGGACCAAGTACAGATCCTTGGGGAACTCCACTCAATACAGGATATTGGTCAGAGAAGCAATCATCTATCCGAACACAAAAATATCTGTTCTCTAGAAAATTCTGGATCCACGTCAGTAGTAGCCCGCGTTAAGGGTGGGAAAAATTATCGATAATAATTTGGAAAAAAATTATCGATTTATCGATATTATCGATATTATCGATATTATCGATATTATCGATATTATCGAAATAATCGATATTATCGAAATATTATCGATATAATTGAAATAATCGAAATTATCGATATTATCGATATTATCGAAATCATCAATATTATGATGATATCGAAATTATCGAAATTATCGATATAACCGATAATATCAAAATTATCAAAATGAATGAGCATCAGAAAGATAGGTATTTTTGTTTTTTATATGGAACACCCTGTATAAAACAGATACCTGTTGGTAAGAATCGAGGTAAGAATGAAAATATAATAAGACACGCCATCCTGTACATTAGCCTTGTTCAAACAACATAGGACTCCAGCATGAAGCTATCTGACATCTGGCAACGTGGCAACCCTTACTAGTTGTGGTGGCAAACTTTTTGGTTAGTTATGTGTTGAACGAGTAACAAGTATCAAGTAAGATGAGTTATCTAATTATATGGAATATTTTTATTTAATCATTCGATCGCTCATTTCTTGAAAAATAACATAACGACAAAATAGCTTTGTTTATTATACCTACCTAGAAACCAGAAAGTAACTATAAAAAATTAGTTATATAAAAATACCCTTGTCACGACTAGAGGTCGGAAAAATTATCGATAAATCGATAATTATCGATAATAATTTGGAGAAGAATTATCGATTTATCGATAATATCGATAACATCGATAATATCGATAACATCGATAACATCGATAACATCGATAACATCGATAACATCGATAACATCGATAACATCGATAACATCGATAACATCGATAACATCGATAATATCGATAATATCGATAATATCGATAATATCGATAATATCGATAATATCGATAATATCGATAATATCGATATATTATGAATATCGATAATCGATATTTCAAAATCATTATCGCCCACCCCTAGCCCGCGTACACCAAAATGTTCTAATTTACACACAAGTCTTTTTCTAGGGATACGGTCAAATGCTTTAGAAAAGTCTAGATAAATAATATCCATAGGGGTATTATTGTCCAAATGTTTTGACCAGACATTCACGCACTCCAATAAGTTTGTTGTAACTGACCGATTTGGAACAAAACCATGTTGTTGTTGCGGAATTATTTTGTGATATAACAGGAAAGTTTTTAATTCATCACTTATTATTGATTCCATGATTTTGCAAGCCACTGAAGTGAGACTTATAGGTCTGTAGTTGGGTCGAGCTTGTTACCCTTTTTGAATATTGGTGTTACAGATGCTAACTTCCAGCTATTTGGTATGCAGCAGTTTTTGAATGAACGGTTCATAATTATACTTAGTGGATAGACTAGATTTTCGCTGCATCTTTTTAGAAACAGGAGATGCAGCGAAAATCTAGTCTATCCACTAAGTATAATTATGAACCGTTCATTCAAAAACTGCTGCTTACCAAATAGCTGGAAGTTAGCATCTGTAACACCAATATTCAAAAAGGGTAACAAGCTCGACCCAAGCAACTACAGACCTATAAGTCTCACTTCAGTGGCTTCCAAAATCATGGAATCAATAATGAGTGATGAATTAAAAACTTTCCTGTTATATCACAAAATAATTCCGCAACAACAACATGGTTTTGTTCCAAATCGGTCAGTTACAACAAACTTATTGGAGTGCGTGAATGTCTGGTCAAAACATTTGGACAATAATACCCCTATGGATATTATGTTCTAGTTCGTTTAATAAATCTTCCAGAAGGTTTGACAACAATTTAGGATGTTGAGAAAGCTTAAGATGTTTCAAAATCTCTTAAAATGCTTCAGAATGTTGTCTGGACATAGTCGCCAAAGAGGGCGTGAGCGCCTTTCAAGCCCTGTGCAACGCTATAATACCCTCTTTGGCCAGCATATCCAGGCTCATCGGGTCGATACTCTGCTGGTTGATCACCACGAAGGACTTGTTGGTACCTTCCAGGAAAAAAATTAATAAAATGAACCAGAAGGTTCGAGAATGTTTCAAGAAGTTAAACAATTCTGTTAGATACTAAGATTCATGTATAGAAATGGTTTATATTTGAGTTTATTCATAAAATGTATCGAACTATTGTAGCTGTAAAAAAACCCGAACGTTTTTGCATGCTTGCCCGGTGTTTGCTGTATATGGATTTAATTCCTTAGTAATAAATTAGCAGTTCGCAGAATCGAAGTATTTTTCTTTTGAATGTTTGCCCTCAGATTCGTATCCATATTGATACTGGGTTCAAACATAACATTTGGCGACGAGGATTTATTAAGAACTCACGAAATTGAAGTGAAAGTAGTTCGGAGTGTAGTGCAAAGTTTTTTTTGTTTATAAAAACGTTATTCACTTGTTTGAATCGGTGAAATAATGGCAACACCTGTAGCAACGGGTCTTTTAGGATCTTTAACAACTTTCGACCCAAAAGACTCGGATTTTACTGTGTTCAATGAAAGACTCAAGCAGTTTTTTATTGCGAACAAAATCACGGAAGGGGAGTTGAAAAGGGCAATTTTGCTGAACACTCTTTCGGAAGATTGCTACGTATTGATACGCAATTTGTGTGTAGCGGACCTGCCGGAAACTAAATCATATGAGCAATTAACAAAAATATTTAGTGATCATTTTTCACCGATTAAATCTTATTTTGCGGAAAGACTCAAGTTTTATTCGGCCCGTCGGATGTTGAATGAAAGTGTTTCCGAGTGGGAAAGCCAGAATAAAAAGTTTAGCTGCAAAGTGCGGATTTCGAACCGAACTAGAAGTTGTGATGCGCGATGTGTTTGTGATCGGCATTAATGATGAGAAGATTCTGGATCGCATATTCGAAGAGGATGCCTCTCATGCTGATACTACCCTCCAGAAAGTGGTCAGATTGGCTTTGAACAAGGAATCAGCTATGAAAGAGCGTTGTAGTAGAGAATCTCCGGGAGCCGTGGTCAAAACCGAAGCGGGGATGAATTATCATCGCCAGAGGAAAGCACCATTGCCCAAAATGCACCGCCCTCTCACCGGTGGTACCAACAACAGCAGTAGCAGCGGGGGACCTTGGAAGCAGGGCGGAAGTCAAAAGTTCGTAAGCAAAAACAACAAATTCCAGTCTCAAAGTAAGTGCATAGTTTGTGGACGAAGTAATCACGTGGCAAAGGATTGTGCGTTTAAAAACTGTCATTGTCACAAATGTGGGGTAAAGGGACATTTAGCCCCACAGTGTGGAAAATCATCACAAAATTTTTTGTCTGATGCGGGCAACCAGTCGGAAAATGAGTCCATTTTCAATCTGAGTGAAATAAGCCCGAATATCTCAGATGATCAGGGTAATGTCAAACCCACTTATGTAAAGTTGATTGTGGAAAATATTCCCATGAGCTTCGAGGCTGATTCTGGTTTTGCTCACTCAGCAATTTCTGAGAAAATTTATTTAAAGCATTTTCAAAATAGAATTTTAGAGAAAAATGATTTATCACTGAAAGATTATGTTGGAATAACTATCGAACCTTTAGGCTTTATTAATTTAAATATTAAATTTGAAAAACAATCTTATGTACTCAAAACATATGTTGTCAAAAATGGAGGCCCTCCATTGATAGGACGAAATGGGTTGAAAATGTTGAAATTAGGCATATGTAAAATCAATAATATAAGTAATGAGGAAATTGACAAAGTAAATTCTTCTGTCAAGATTAACGCTTTGCTTTTGAAGTACCCAGATATTTTTGATGGATCCCTTGGAACATTTAATAAATTTGAAATTTCATTGAGAGTGAAACAGGGCACAATTCCCAAATTTTGTAAACCAAGGGCTGTTCCATTTGCACTAAAGCCAATAATAGAGAATAAAATTCAGAGGCTCGTAGATAATAAAGTTTTAGTTCCGACGGAATTCTCAGAATGGGCAACACCTATTGTCCCTGTTCTAAAGCAAAATGGCAGCATAAGGATATGTGGCGATTTTAAAATAATGTTAAATCCACATTTGATTATTCAGCATTTTCCACTGCCACGTATAGAGTATTTATTTTCCCAACTACAGGGTGGTGATAAGTTTTCGAAAATAGATTTGTCGGAAGCGTATCAGCAGATAATTCTAACGGAAGAAACGCGAAAACTTGTCACCATCACTACTCATAAAGGGCTTTTCTCATATACACGCTTACCTTATGGCATTACTAGCGCTCCTGCCATCTTTCAGAATATTATGGATCAGCTATTTGTGTTTCCTGGGGTTGTATGTTTTTTAGACGACATTTTAGTCACAGGGAAAAATGATAGCGAACATTTGGAACGGCTTGAATTAGTTTTTGCAAAGTTACAGGAGTGTGGTTTGAAGGTAAAAAAAGAGAAGTGCAGTCTATTTCAGGAATCAGTAAATTACTTGGGTCACAAAATTGATAGAAAGGGACTACATACCTCCGACGAAAGGGTTCTAGCTATAAAGGAAATTAAATATCCGGAAACTGTAACCGAACTAAAATCCTTTCTAGGAATGATTAATTTCTATGGTAAATTCATACCGAACGCATCAGAACTTCTGAAGCCATTATATAATCTATTGAAAAAAGATGTAAGTTGGCATTGGGGACAAGAGTGCAATCAAAGTTTCGAATTAGCAAAAAAAGTATTGTTATCTTCATCAGTACTAGCACATTTTCATCCTAAACAAAAAGTCAAGCTAACGGTTGATGCATCACAATATGCATTAGGTGCAAATATTAGTCACATTTATGACGATGGGTCTGAGAGACCTATAGCTTTCGCCTCCAGACTATTAAATTCGGCTGAAGCAAATTATTCACAAATTGAGAAGGAAGCAGCCTCCATTATTTTTGGTGTGAAAAAATTTTACCAATACCTGTATGGCCGCAGATTTTTTCTATTTACGGACCATAAACCGTTGCTATCGATATTCGGTGATAAAAAAGGATTACCGATGTTCGCTGCTAATCGTCTGCAACGCTGGGCACACATTTTGTCCGCATTTGATTATGAAATCAAATATGTGTCGTCCTCAAACAATACTGCGGATTTTTTGTCAAGAATGCCTTGCAAAATTCAAGAAATTCTTGATGACAAAATATCTTACTTACATTTGAATTCCAATGTGTCATATTTCAATTTTCTAGAAAATGATGCAAAGCTGCCAATAAATTTTAACCAGGTTAAAAAGGAAACAGCAGTTGATCCTTTATTGAGTAAGATAGTTTTCTATGTACACCATGGTTGGCCGGCCGTATGTCCTTCAGACGAGTTCATGCCATTTTTCATCAGAAAAAATGAAATTACCATCGAACAAGAGTGCCTCATGTGGGGTTATCAACAACGACCATTAGGGTTTTTCGTGAAATGTTCTCAAGGTTTGGGTTGCCTTTCGAAATATGTACGGATAATGCCCGGACCTTTACGTCTGAGGAGTTCCAAGATTTCTTAAAATCCAGTGGAATTAAACATAGTACAGGTGCACCATATCACCCTGCTACAAATGGACAGGGGGAAAGTGCGGTAAAAATTGTTAAAAATGCCATCATAAAATCGAAACACAATAATCCGAGTACAGACATTCATCTAATAATAAATAGATTTTTATTTCAATATAGAAATACTCCGCACACCACAACCGGTGAAAAACCATCCAAATTGCTAATTGGTCGGGGATTAAGATGTAAATTAGACTTACTTCTGCCTTCGGTCAAATCGGTAGTTCTAAAGAAACAGGAGTCTGAAAGGAAATATTTTTGTGGGAATAAAGAAATACAATTCTTGGAAGGGGACACGGTGTGGATTAAAGATTTTAGGGCAAATACCCCAAAGTGGGTCGCTGGATCAATAGATAAAGTCTTGGGCAGGAGAACTTACTTAGTCAAAACAGACTGTGGAATGATATGGAAAAGACATTCAGACCAACTAAAATCGAAATTCACAGAAAAAGCGAGTGTTTCTGTCATTCCTCGGTCCGAAGTAAATGAACAAGATACCTCAGACAATAATACAGATGTAAATATTGTAAATAGTGATTTAGAAATTCTTCGTGATATTTGTCATGGTGATGGTAACCAAGGTGAAAATCAAGCTGAAAAGACTAGTACGATGTCACCCAAAATTCTCAGACGTCGAAGTCAATTACGCCCACCCGATAGATTAGGCGTATCTTCAGTAGGTCAATTAATAAGGTAGTGATGTAAAATATAGGGGTGGAAGTGTTAGATATTAAGATTCATGTATAGAAATGGTTTATATTTGAGTTTATTCATAAAATGTATCGAACTATTGTAGCTGTAAAAAAACCCGAACGTTTTTGCATGCTTGCCCGGTGTTCGCTGTATATGGATTTAATTCCTTAGTAATAAATTAGCAGTTCGCAGAATCGAAGTATTTTTCTTTTGAATGTTTGCCCTCAGATTCGTATCCATATTGATACTGGGTTCAAACATAACGTTATAATGTTCAAGAATGCTCTTTGATTTCATCTCTCAGAATGATGTAGAATGTGCTAGCAATGTTATGAAACTTTCTAAAATGCTCTAAACAGTTTTAAGATGTTCTAGAATATTTAAAAAGGTTCGAGACTGTGCTATAATCTTTCAGAATGTTCTAGACTATTCCAGGATACTCTAGAATGGTTCTTAGGAATGAAGTCATCTTCTAGTGTTATCTAGAATTCTCAAGAGTTCCAAAATCTTCGAGGAATCAGAAATGTTCCACAATCTTCCAAAATGAATGTTGTAGGATAACATTCCACAATGCCCTGTATCTCGCAAACGAAGCCTTCTACGACCTATGTTTATGGGAACTTTTATCATTTTCTTTTAGACGCTCTATCACCGCTCTATCACCCCTAGGAGTGTGTCCCACTTATTACGAAACACCCTATATTTTGAACTGTCAGTTTGTGGTTCGCGCCGTTCATGATTTGGTGCTCGACGCCCTTGCTAATCTTGGTGCATGAGAGGTAGAGGGAATGAATCCACGCACAGTTCAGGTGCGTGGAGCACGAAAGTTTTGGAACGCAAATGAGCAGCAGGGGGATTCTGTTTCATGATCGTCGATTGTCGTACGATAGGATGATGAACTGGAAGTCGAATTCTATTCTATTCCTCGATCAAGGCGCGATCGAATTTTACTTCAGAAATAATCGTTTTTTTTTGCGAAATTGGATGAGATTTTGATCCAAACCGAGGCCAAAGCCATCACAAATTCCAGGTTATAGTGGTTGTATTGTTTTTATGTATTTAAATTTTCTCAACAGGAAAAGGAAAATTAAAATGTTACTAATTGTTCCAGATGGTATTTTTTTTAGCAGCTAAAGATGGACGAAGACATTTGGCTCTAATTCGTCGACAACAAGAACTATAAAACAGAAGTACCTAATCCTTTCTCTTTACTTGAAAAAAAAATATTGAGCAATTTGTATTGAACAAAAGGTTGGTTCGTCTTCTGATAAAATCATTGAGACCCCACTTAGTGGATAGGTCAAAAATGAAGGGAATTACTACAGAATCTAAAATATTCTGTGCATTGAGGTTTTATGCAACTGGATCATACCAAAGATACTACCTTATGCTATTTTGCACTTTCTTAGGAGTTCGCTCGCCAAGCCCCAATGAATTGACTTGGCTTACCTTATTCACAGTTTTTTTTATTGATTTCGTGCCGATTAGACTCTGAGAATCAGCCTGTGGCCATGTTCTGTACTGTTGTAAAAATGTTATTAACATTTCCCAGTGGGCATCTCTGAGTTTGAACGACATCAAAAATGAATTGAATATTATATTTATGAAGTAATTAGTTGATTCCACATTTTCACAAAAATAAAATGATGTAACCCCCACATGATTCATCCAAGAAACAAAATACCAGATACCGAAAAAAGATGGCCGATTCGACTCGATTCGTGTCTCCCTGCCGATCAGGTGCGCGGTACTGTACCGAGCTGCCCGATTACGTTGCTGGAAAGTGGCTATGATTAGAGCAATCGCCTTTGAATCTACCACTCTGACCTCTGTAGACAGATTCATACCAGAGTACTTGAACATGTATAAATAATTGAAAAATCAGTGAACCCCCATATTGATGAATATAACACAAGAAGTTCATTTGCAAATCAACCACCAACATTCTTTTGATATCATTAACGATCTGGAACTTTTACATATTTGCCAGAAAGGTGCTATTCTCAACCTATTTGAAATTTTCGAAATTAACGCGTCCTTAAATGATTCTAATGTTATTTCACTCAATGAGCAAACTCATTTTGATTGCCAAAAATTTTTCAATTCTCTGGTTTTTTATTGATCAACTTATAGTAATATGCTTTTCATCTTTCAGTTTTGAAATCTTTTTCCTGCTTTGGTCTCTACTAGCCTTTATGTTCATTCAAATTTATGTACCTAGGTATCTTCTCATTGTTTTAGGTCGAGTGGTGCTTCTGGTCGTCCACTATTCTTTATCTACGGACAGTTGACATTGTCACTGTCATATGTGTCTTGTCATCACAGAACTTGCGTTTTGTGGATTGCTAAGAATGCCACTTGTCCTTTCATCTGATGATGTAGGTTTGTTTTGAGTAATTGTTTGACTCCACTCTTTTTTCGTTTTTTTCCGAAAATGGGTTTTACCATTAAATCTTGATTATGTACGTCCTGATAGGGACACAGGGCTCCTTTACAATGGGCTTATATCACAAAAAAAATTTATTTCATAATTCTATAGAACTCCCCCAAACTAGCTCACCACCGCAAACCGTTTCTTGCTGTGAGCTCCCTGCGTTTTATAAAAAATTATTGAAATCCCCGATTTTTCGGACCTTAATACTGAAACAAGACTATTCCAGACAGAAATGAATGATACATGATTTCTGACAGAGTGAATTAGCGCGAGATCACAGTTGAAAGGATTGATATATCAGTTGCCTCAGTCTCCGTCAGGCGTTTGGTATTTTCTTTCAACTATGGCGAGATGAGGTTTCTACGTCATAAGAGGGTCCGTTTTCAGAAGGTACTATTAATTATGTCCAAAAATAAAACTTTCCAGTTGATTTTTTGATCAAATTATGTCGTCAATCATTATTTATGTATAAAAGGATCATTATAAACATGGTTTGAGTTAAAAGTTCTACTAAGGTGTACCCGCCCATTAACCTGGCCCTTCACCGTAGTCCAGTCAAGATGTACATCCGTGCTTGCAAAAGGTCCAATCATTCTGAATTGTTTATATGTTATAAGGACCTAAACTAAGAGTAAAAAACCAGATTTGCAATTTCCAAAGACTTGTGCGACCCGTGTTATAGCCGAAAAACCACAAAATTTTCGCACTTTTTTCAGTTTTCGGTCAATATCTCAGTGAAGGAAGGGTCTGAAGGGTATAGTGATTCTATACACTTTCAAAGTAAACTATATGTGCTGCAATTTGATGCTAAACTGAACTCTGTACGACCATTGGTTCCCGAGATATACCACTTCGAAAATAGGCCATTTTTTCAAAAAAGTGAAAAATTGTCAAAATGTTCTCTTATTATGTGAAATATCTTAGAAAATAGGCATCCTACGTCAAATATTCCATTCGATGAAGTTATAGTTAATCAAGTTACCGCCAATTTAAGAGCAGCAGGATAACTGTAGGTTCAGCGGTTGTCTCAAAAATGGCAGGTAACCAAAAACAGTCAACATGTGGGTTTTGGGGAAAATGCAAATAAGCAGTTCTCACGTCTTCTTATGGTTTTTATTGATCAAAAAAGGAATTGTTTAATGGAAAGAAAATATATTGGGAGTTACGTCATAATCAAACATTGTTTGATATGAATACATAAGTGCTCAAACATCACTATTGTACCTACTATATATAAGAACAAATGCCATTTAAAAAACAAAATACAAAACGAACATAAATCATGCACTATGTTTTGGTTGCCAAATCATGCATTTTTTTCATCTTGGAAGGCCCGGGCGTGGGGTTACAGGAAGATGGTGTCTCTGTGGCTGTTATGGACGCAGGGAGAGGCTCCCAGTCTGTCGTCGGATCATCTTCATCGTCCGAGCATTCCAGCTCCACAACTGGAACGTTAAGGCGCGATTTGCCACCGCATAATTGACAGAGGACTGAGCAGTGGAGCCCAGCCTTTCTGCACGAGCAGCCCCCAGAGCACCCTTTTTTGCATTTACAAGAAATTTTTCGTAGAAGAGCAGGAGGTGCCGGATCCTGGGTGGTGGGGATGGGAGTGAGTCCCTGATAAGACTGCTTCCACCCCCAATCCACGGGATTCAAGTTAACTCCCCGCCACTTCTGCACTTGGAGATAGCACCTTGCTGCATGGTGGCCTGCAGCATCTTCCGTCGGTGGCAAACGGGCGAGGTTCATGCTTGCTGAAGTGACAAATGTCTTATACCTCAGGAGATCTAGAGTATCCCTCGTGATGTCACCCCCATAAAGAGCCACAAAGCACTTGATGCCTGCTTCTCTCACGGCTTGTGGGGTAGAGTCTGGTCGAAGGAAGACTTCCACTTCCGCAGCAAGTGGTTCACTCTTGCTCAGCAGTGTGGTGAATTTGGTCTTTCCTTGGCCAAATGGTGATGAGGTGGTATCACACCCAGTGAACGCGTGGGTGAAAAGTACCATCCCTGGTGAGTGCTGAAAGTCCTGGTGGTTGTAGGAAGTGGTTGAGTAGTGGCAGCAGCCAGCTTCACCCTTAGTACTCTTCTGAAGGTAGACGTTTGTAACGTCAGCGCCTAAACCATTGAGAAGAACGAGCAGGTCAACGTCTTCTCCCACTATAACGACCCGATCGGCTACTGCTCTTTTCGAAAGCGCCGTAATTACGATCTCTCGATCCGCATCTTCTTCGGCAACAGCCACTTCTACTCCCTCTTTCCGAAAGGTGTCACAAAGAAGAGTTATTAGGCGTCTCTTATTATTTTCATTGCCCAATACGTGCTCTTGAGCTGGAATCATCAAACGTCAATTCGTAGCTGGAATGAGCTGCGTATCGCCGGAGTCGTTCCGCTGTTTTGGTGTTTTTTTTGCAGCGTCTTCGGGGTAGCCGTCGAAAATGATGGAGACATTCTTTCCAAAGTGGTTACGGACGAAGGTGATATAACGTGCCAAAAGTGCTGGAACCGAGCTTTTCCTCTGCCACACAACCTTGTGCAAGAGGTAGCCACCATCCAAGACAACGTGAGTGCTAGTATCTATCGGCGTGTTGTTGGGAAGAGGAGTAAAGGCAGAGTATAGAGTGGATTTTGTGCCCTTGCGCATCCCCTGTTCATTGAACAAAGACATTGGGAAAGGTGCCAACTCGTACTTGAAGTGATCCTGTAAATCCTTTTCCGATTGCTTCGCAATACACAATTCACAAAATCGACAGATTTTCAGTTTTTGGATGAGATGGCCTCTATTCGAAGAACTGTATCTCGGGAACCAATAATCATACAGGGCTCGTTTTAGTGTCATATTGAAGCAAATTCAGTCTACTCTAAAAGTATATAGGGTGACCATACTCGTCAGACCCTTCCTTCACTGAGATATTGACCGAAAACTAAAAAAAGTGCGAAAATTTTGTGGTTTTTTTGCTATAACAGGGGTCGCACAAGTCTTTGGAAATTGCAAATCTGGTTTTTCACTCTTAGTTTAGGTCCTAATAACATACAAAAAATCCAGAATGATTGGACCTTTTGCAAGCACGGCCCCCTTCTCATGTTTAACTTTACTGAACTACCGGTGCTTATTTGCAAAACAAGATTATTCAAAGTGTTTTTCATAATGCTTTTTTCATTCCCACATGAATAATTTCTCGATTTCATATATTTTTCATGATTAACTTGTATCATATTATAGGACCTTTGGTTTGTAGGGATTAAGGCTAATGATGGACCAATGACTGTCCGAAACATGTTCCCCCAAATAATCTTTCGATTATTAAACGTTGTGAAGATGATATTCTATTTTCTAACCCCCAATGTACTATAATTTGATTCTATTACCTTTGCACAGGGCCTGCTTCAAAGCGATCACCTTCTTCACCCGCTGCTCGATGAACTCTCTCTCCGCAGACACCATCTTCTCTCTTTCTTCGGCAGTCTTGTAGAAGAAACCGGAATTCACCTCGCTTTTCTCGTACTCCATGCTGACGTTGCACGTCAAGATGTAGCAGTTCTTCAGGCTCTTCGGCATGTCCGGATGACGAGAACCATGGTCCAAAACCAGGCCTGCATTGAGATATCTCATGGATTCCATTGTCGATTTCAAGAAAATGCTGATTACGACCAGACGACATGTCGTTTTTTGTACAGGGTTATGAATCGAGGAGGTCCACCCCTATATTCACGTTATTTTTTATCGAGAAAAAAACAAACGATATGCGGAAGTTGAATGCCGCAATGAGGCCTTTCCACAGCCCAAAGTTTTACAGGGTGATCCTTAAAAGTGTGGCAAACCACAAATTGATTTGTTTTTAAATGGAATAAAAATATATAGGGTGTTCTATTTGAAATAAGGAAGTTGAGAATGATTCCGGAAAAATTGAAAACGTGGCAACATTATCTTCGGATAGGAGTGACTGAATTCCGCCCTTACATATTGTCTGATAAATTGTGTACCATCGAGGTTTTGATTATTTTGTAATTTGGGCAATATGAATAAAGACATATTATTATTATTATTATTATTATATAATTTTTCGAACCGCCACATTTCCAATTCACCATGTATAAAAATTCAGAAAGATCTAACTACTGGTTATTGAGATATATGGTTAGTTCCATACATTTGATTAACTCTATATACAGGGTGTTCCTTGAAGACATGCTAATAATTGAGGGGGTGATTCTTAGACTCATTTCAAGAAGAAAACTCCATATGAACGTATGTTCTAAAAGTCTCAACTTTTGAGATAGAGGGTGATGAAGATAACTGAGAAAATAAATATTGTATACATCTTCGTGAAAGGGCCCCGCACGAAAACACTGGAAATTGGCTCTCGGTCGAATTGGCTGAAATTTTACTATGTTGTTGTGGGATGGCTCATTAAAAAAATATGTGAGTTTGAAAAGTTTTGTATGTTCAGTTTCTGAGATATAAGCCGACAAAGTTCGTAAAAACGTCGTATCGGGGTAGGATTTAGTATATTTTTAGTATAAATAAGACAAAATGAGCTAGAAAATCTATTGATCGGAACTCAAATACATGTCTAGTTATGATCACATCAATTATAATAAATCAGGGTGTATACGAGGCACGGTCAAAAAATTCATTTTTCGGTAAAATTCGAGCATTATTCCAAAACCAACAAGTTTTATTTTGGTCAGACATTATAGTATTGGAGGCTTCGAAAACGTATTTTCGTTCTTGATAACTATCTCTGCTCGAAATATGAATTTTTTGAATTCTGTGTTACACCCTTTTTGGAAATCAATTGACACCTTGTTTTTGATCACAAAAAAAGGATTAATTGATACTGGTGATTGAATGAAAGCTGAGGTAACACACTAGCGAATTCAGTTGTCCAATATTGCGTTTCATTTAGAAACAGGGTGTGTTAGATTTTGTTGAAGATTATTTGAAATGTTTCAATTGAATATCTAGAGAGATACGCATCCCTGTAATACCTGTAATACTATAAACTCAAAAATTGATATCTCAGAAACGAAACATGAAAAATTGAAAAACTTTTCGCATATGATAGTCAACATATTCAAAATAATGTGAGTAAAATGAGATCAAAATTGACGGAACTGTTTTCGAGACATTCAATTGAAACATGTTGAATAATCTTCAACAAAATCTAACACACCCTGTATCTAAATGAAAGGCAATATTGAATAACTGAATTCGCTAGTGAGATATCTCAGCTTTCATTCAATCAACAGTATCAATCAAACCCTTTCTTTGTGATTAAAAATAAGCTGTTAATTGTTTTCAAAAAGGGGTATAACACAAAATTCTAAAAATTCATATTTCGTACAGAGATAGTTAAAAAGAATCAAAATAAGTTTTCGAAGCCTACAATAGACTGAAACTATAATGTCCCATCAAAATATAACTTGTTGGTTTTGGAATAGTGCTCTAATCTTTTTTCCGAAAAATTAATTTTTTGACCGTGCCTCGTATACACCCTGATTTACTATAATTTATGTGATTAAAACTAGACATGTTTATGAGTTCCGATCAATACATTTTCTAGCTTATTTTGTTTCATTCATACAAAAAAAAAACAGTTTTTTTCTTTGTCAATCCTACCCCGATACGACGTTTTTACGAACTTTGTCGGCTTATATCTTAGAAACTAAACATACAAAACTTTTTAACCTCACATATTTTTCTAATGAGCCATCCCTCAACAACATAGTGAAATTTCAGCCAATTCGACCGAGAGCCAATTTCCCGTGTTTTCGTGCGGGGTCCTTTGGTACACGTCTTTTATGCATCAAGGTGCATTTTATGATGTCACAAATTTTCATTTTCTCTACCAGTGGCACCGCTACGGGAATTTTATTATTACTATTTAACTTAAACTGAGCAACGACGGAAAATTTTCAAATTTCGTACAATGCTATGAAAGGCTATTCAACTATGTACAAAAAATATCCTCTTGTTGATACTCGATAGAACGCCTCGTTTCTTAAAAAAATCGGAAAAACGAGACCAGACTTGAACTTTTGATGTCTGAGTACTCCATTCAGGACATCCATTACTGGATAACCACAGTATGTAACATTTTGAAATCTCCATACCGATTCAGTCACATAGAAGACTGAATTTTGCCAGCACAAAAAGATACAGAGTGGACAAAAAATGGGTTGAGTGGAAGAGCAGCTATCGATTTATCGGCGAGTTGAACTCTGCCTTTTGTTTCATTGAGACAATAAAAGCATTTATTATTATTATTATTATTATTATTAAATAATCTATGCATATTTTCGACATTGACACCCTGTATCTCAAAAGTTAGGACATATAGGAGATATGTTCATTAGAAGTGAAATTCTTGAAATGGGTCGAATAATCGGCACCTTGAACATTAGCATATCATTAAGGGACACCCTGTATACTTTTGCGATCACAAAAAATCACAGATTCCAAAACAAATGATAAACAGGGTGTACCATTAAACAAAATCAATTTGTGGTTTGTCACGATTTTAGGGATCACCCTGTAAAACTTCTGGTAAAAGTGGTGAAAATGCCTCATTGCGGCGTTCAACTTCCGCATATCGTTTGTTTTCCCTCTATGAAATACAAAGTGACTATCAGGGTGGGCCTTCTCGATGGATAACCCTGTACATCATGTTATAGAATGGCCGATAGTGACAGGTTTTTTGTAACGTTTTTTTAATGTATGCAACTTCCAAGTAATTATTTTCATTGTTTTTCAACATGTCCTAGACAATTATCAATTTTGAATAAAACAACAAATAGAACAATGTCAAACGACCACACTTCTTTTATAAAATACAATTAATCACATGTAACCAGTTTCGGCACTACGGCCATCACAGACTTGGATTACCAAGTATTGAAAATTGTCAGTTCTGGTGATTACACTTATTTAAAAAAATATTAAAAATATTTATGAAAGTACACGCGAATTTGGAAGTTGGAAAATCGAGGAACGTTTTTAAAAAACCATGTTTTTCCTTCAAGGTAGAAGAGAGAACTGACTTTATTAAATGAAATTTACAAGTAATTCGTGAGATAAAAATGGTGTGATACAATTCATAGAAATGAAATACGAAACTGCTGAATCCGCTGATGAGAGTCAAACTCGTGTGTTCTTGAGGTGAATAACAGGAATATGGAAACGTAACTCGCGTCTTGATTGAACATGTCGCGGTTGGACGGTATGAGCGCTCTTATTGCAGCGGTGATTGATAGAGCTGACACCGTCCACGTGCGACATGTTCTCTAAAGACGACTGTACAGGGTGATTCAAACTTCCCGCCCTTCGCTAATAACAGGAAAAGTGAAACTGCATATGCACATTTGGCAGAGGGGATTCGAATAGCTGTGTGTAAGGTATATTTTATCGTATTTAAACATATTTCAACTATTTTCAAAATGGCGGAAATGACGTCAGAAAAGTTATTTTTTCCACAAAGTCATCATTTTTTTCTCATATTCTGAAAAAACATATTTTTTTAAACATCTTTCATCCCAAAACTTTTTTTCTATCTTCATTGAGTTGATAGCTGTGAGACTCCAAAGTTGGAATTTTCAAATAAACCTCAAATGACCCCGTCGTACTAAGAATCAAGTCTGTCGAAAAACAAATTGTTTTGTTAGCAATTTAATACATTTTGCATTCATTTGAAACCGATTGAAGCTAAAAACCAGCCGACGTAATTTTTGTTACGCCGGGGTCAGATGAGTTTTATTGAAAAATGCTAACTTTAGCATTTAACCAAATGGAGATAGAAAAAAAATCCTGGATGAAAATCGTTTAAAAAAATATGTTCTTTCAGAAATAATTTTCAAATAATCCTTGACACCACCGTAATAAAAAACGAGTCGGCCGGTTTTTAGCTTCAATCGGTTTCAAATGAATGCAAACTGTATCAAATTTATCAAATTGCTCACAAAACAATTTGTTTTCCGGCAGACTTGATTTTAATTACGGCGGGGTCATTTGAGGTTTATTTGAAAATGCCAACTTTGGAGTCCCACAGCTATCAACTTGATGAAGATAGAAAAAAAGTTTTGGAATGAAAGATGCTAAAAATGATGTTTTTTCAGAATATGAGAAAAAAATGGTGACTTTGTGGAAAAACTTACTTTTCTGATGCCATTTCCGCCATTTTGAAGAGTTGAAATATGTTTAAATACGAAAAAAATATACCTAACACACAGCTATTCAAATTCCCTCTGCCAAATCTGATTCCCAGGCCAAGAACTTTTCGAAATAGAAACAATCTATTCGAAATAGAAACAATCCATATGAAATGTATGATGACATAGATTTCAATACCCGATTCAAGTTTCAACTTCAGTCAATCTGAATGAAGATCAAGCGAATAAACCTAACCTAAAATGCGTATCAACAATGCGCGGAACGCAAGGAGCAGACAGATTAGCGCTGTTGCCACGCCCTTCTCGTCATTAGTAAATGGAATGATTATTATAACATCAGATTGTTTATGCAACGCAAAAGACACTTAACATAACATCAAAGTTATTGTAGCATCAGTTGATTGTATGACTAATTTTTCTTTATGCAACCGGCCCTAAGTTATTATATCCAGAGAAACGAATATCAAAACTTCTTCCTGTCTGACCTATGTATGCAGCATTTGATCTCCATATTGTTTGGTAGGTTTCCAACTTGACATTTTCCTCATGTACTTTCATATTTATTATTTATAGGTCCTCTTTGCTGATGATGGCCGTAGTGCCGAAACCGGTTACATGTGATTAATTGTATTTTATGAAAAAGGTTGGTCAATCGACATCGTTTTATTTGTTGTTTTATTTTGGACCATTTTCAATGGTTGTGCTCGCATGCAGCGGCGTCACCAATCAAATTTGAATTCGTATTGAATATTGAAGTTTATTACGTAACTACCAATGGTCGATGTCCAGAAGTTTTCCTCACCTTTGATCAGCTGCGTGTCGGTCTCTGTTTTGTGCTGCATCTCCATCAGCTCGACCATGTGCAGGTCGACCGGCTTGTCGGCCTGCTTGATCGCGAGGACGGCGTCGACGCAAACATCGGTGAGGACGTCGGCCAGTTTCTGGTGCACCTAAACATCAGGATGAGTGATATTCTCAACCCATTAGTGTATAATGTCCGTTTGAAGCGGCGCACGTTTATGGCGTTACCTTGGGACGTTTCACATTGCCGACCAGTTATTTTGTATTTGAAGTTATGTTCAATGATCAGATGATCGAGTCATAGTACGTTTTTCTGTTATTCACTTCAACTGTATTCGTTAGTTCTAAGAGTTCATTGAACGTTATCAAGAAACGTTACATAACCGTGAGCACTTCTACCAAAATGTTTATTACACGTTGGCAAATAACGGTGGAGAAACGTTGTTGAAAAACATTTTTAACACGTTGATTTCTTGACCAGCAGTTGATTTCTGTTGAAAGAATGGCGTTGAAAAAACGATCATTCCAAGAGTTTAACAAACGTTTCGAATAAACGTTATATAACTGCTAGCAGTTCAACTATGAGTTGAAAAATAGTTTAACAACAAGGTATAATAAACGTTGTCAAATGAAGGCTGGAAAATGTAGTAAAATAACGTTTCATTCACGTTTTTCCCCACTATCAGTTAGAAAATGATGAAGGATTCACGTTCAAGAAACGTTTATTTCAAGAGTTTGTCTAACGTTTTGGGAGAACGTTTTATAAATGTACGAATTGCATGGATCGTTAGGACATATCGTTTTCAATGCGTGTATTAAACAGTTAATTTTAAAGTTATTCTCTTCAACCATATATCAACGTTGAATTCCTCAACCATAAACGTCTATTCAACCTGATCTACGTTGAAACGTTTACAAAACGTACGTGTGTCCATTGGGTTCTGTCGAAATTGTAATCAATTGATGATGGATGCTAGTCAGTATAGCAGCAGGAACGGCGGAATTTTTTCTGGCATCAATTTTTCAGAACTTTCCACATAAGATTGAATGAGTTCAGTCCAGAATATGTGTAGAAGTGATACATAAATGAACTTGTCGAAAATATTCGTGTCAGTAACAAGAAATAGCACCAAAATATGACCGTCCCTTTAAACGGACATCATACTCAGTGACCACTATTGTCTATGATGATCAGCTTTACACCAACTCCTACAAATTATAAAATCGGAAAATGGACTACGGAAAATCGACTAGAGAACAAGCACAGAAAGCCATAATTCAAATTCACTGTCATTAGCGACATCGGCTCATGAGCAAAGATCCTTAGACAAGTTGTCGCATAACTTTTCGAAGTTGCAATGAACGAGTGCTAAAAAACGTGGTCGGAATATGCGATATTATGTTGTTTTGAAGTTTTTCCAAGTTATTAATAGGCGAGTTTATGTAGGTTCTGAATTATTTTTAATGAAAATAAAAAAAAATACTTTCTCAGAACACTTTTATCATCTCTTGTCAAGGAAATATTGGAGTGAATTGAAAACCATTGTCCAGAAGGGAACACATTACACTCTGATCCAAAACATGATGAAGCTGAGTTTCACCATTCACTTTTGCAACAGACCCTTGAGAAGTCAAGGATTGAAGAATAATTTTTGTCTTACCGAGTGCTCCGAGATAAAAAAGGCCCTCAGCTTTATTTGAGAACTTAAATTCAGGCCAACATTCCAAAATTGGAGAAGAATTGAAAATGTTACAGGGCGATTGATTTGGTAAATTTTTTGTGGCCGGTTTTTTGCCGGTTAGGGTGTTTGCTAATGTCAATTTATATCAAAAAGTTATTGTGAGTGTATAAAGTGATTGATAAAGGATGGAAGATATATTCTAACAGACCCTGAAAGTGAATCCATTTGATTTGTCAACAAAATCCCATAAATTGTTCGATGTTATTAAATATGATTTTTTCGTTCCATTTCCAGTCGCCCAGAGGAAGTAATGTGTAGTGTAGCTTCCTGTTAAAGCAACTGAGAAAAACATCAAAGGAAATTGTGAAAATCTGATGACTGATGTAATATGGGAGAAATGGGTCAGGAAGTTGCTGTACAGAATAGACATGTTCCCAGTAAAATAGTCATTTATGAATCAAGGGCATAAAGTAGGCTTTCATGAGCCGCAGCGTGTAAGTGTCCGAGCGATAGCGAGGGCTATTAACGCGCCTAGGTCCATAAAAGCAAGTTACGCCCGAAAAACATACATTCTATGCACGACCATTGTAGACATGTATTTACTGTCAATATGGAATTCATTAATGATAATGAATACATTTGACAAAATTATTTATGCTACTGGTGAAGAGAGATTGAATGGTAGTCAACTAGTCAAAAGTCTCTTTTACCGCCCGCTCTACTTATTTATCGCCCTAGGGCGATAAAGTGCTACTTTACGGCCGCGAATCCGGTCGATTAAGTGTTTAGTGCTCTTTCTATTGAAGTGAAGGAAAGTTCTTTACAGAGGGATATTATTTTATACTATACATAATTCAAGTTTAGTATTGATAATAGAGATATGGTTACTGAAATTCAAGACATTACAAGATTTCCACACAATTCAACACATTACCATGGCGAATACATGAACAAATTCGAATGCCACGCAAAGTGACGTAATTCACGCTGTCGTTGAGTGGCTGAAAATGTATGAGCCATCCTGCTGAATCACCAATACTTGATGACCACTCACCTTAGTCCTCAAACTCGTCCTTGCCACATCAGTCAAGCTCTTCTTCTCGACCTCGATGCCGATTTTCATCTTGTCCAGCACTTCCAGAGCCTTCGCCCTCGCCTTATCGAAGCCCTCAGCCAGAATCCTCGGATGCAGCCCCTCGGCTACGTAAATGAGGTTTATAAAACTGACAGCCGTTTTGGAACAATTAAATGAAAATCATCTAGTGTTAATTAACTATTCATTGACTATTTTTCGAGTTAATTTTCAATACGAATTCGACTTTTTTCAACTCAAGCTGGCACAACCGTTCTTTTTTGGAAAAAAAACCTAGCACTATTCCAAAATCAACAAGTTATATTATTTTCAAAAACGTATTTTGATTCTTGATAACTATCTCTGTTTGAAAAATATACACCCTGATTTACTATAATTTATGTGATTATAACTAGACATGTTTATGAGTTTTGATCAATACATTTTCTAGCTTACTTTGACATATTTATACTAAAAAAACAGTTTATTTCTCTGTCAATCCTACCACTAAGCATACAAAACTTTCAACTCACATATTTTTGTAATTCCAATCCAATCAAGAGTTGCAATCGTGTCGGATTATTACAACTGCTAAACTGACACTCCTTGTAATAATAGTATAATCCGAATATCTTGAAGTACTTATACTGAATATTCCTCAATGTCAAGAAAAAGTATTGATTAAAGTATTGATTTTTTCCAAAAGTTTTTCCTAATGTGGAAGATTTCTAATCGACATTCCCTAATTATAAATGTACTAAAAAAAATATAGAGCATCCTTCTTACTGAATCTCGAAAATGGTGTCGCGTCAATTGGACGTGGAAAATTGGACGCACGATTATTGGTCGCAGTCAATTGGACGCGGCGACAATTGGACGCGGAGACAATTGGACGCGGCGACAATTGGACGCGGCGACAATTAGACGCGGCGTCAATTAGACGCATGCGTAAATAAAAATAATTTTATAATTCCAATGAAATTCATTGTATAAAATATGAAATACTGATGGGCTTATATCCATAATTATAACAAATACCTGACAGGTTAGGTTAGGTTAGGTTAGGTATTTGTTATATTATAGATATGAGCCCTGCATATTCCATGCAATAAATTTCATTGGAATTATAAAATTATTTTTATTTTCGCATGCGCTCAATTGTCGCCGCGTCCAATTTTCGTCGCGTCCAATTGTCGCCGCGTCCAATTGTCGCCGCGTCCAATTGTCGCCGCGTCCAATTATCCGCGTCCAATTTTCGTGCGTCCAATTGACCACGTCCAATTGTCGGTAATCCCTCGAAAATGATTCTGATATTATTCAAAAGTGACAAATTTACAGATCACTGTCATTCTTAGAAATGATGTGCGGTTTAAACAGAACAGCTTGTATATTTTAAATATCAATGTTACTGGCAATGTTCATAATAAAAATTAATAATTGTTAAATTCTTTAATTTCCACAATAATAAGTGTACTTGATAAAAAATAATCTATTATTTATTTTCAACATTAGTGTCAGAAGTGATTTTTTCAACACTGGTGTCTTCAAATAGCATTTTCAATTAATAGTAGATTGTTTTATTAGGATCAAAAGTGACACTTTGTTTGACAAGAGAATTTTGCATTCGCGAGGCGGAGCGTTTAGCGAAGCCGAGCGAAAGCAAAATTTGCGAGTCGAACAAAGTCACTTTTGATCCGAATGAAACATGCTATTTTTTCTGCAACCGAAACAATCAACTCAAATGAACATGTGAAGTAACCACCAATGCCGTGCCATATGTATGCAATGCAACCAATATTGACAAATAATCCATGTGGTGAGATTATTCTACCTGCATTAACAGCTGGTTAGGTTTTTTTAGGATGTTCGAATTGTAGTTTCAATATAAATAGTGACATATTTGTGTATGGACCAGGTGCTCTAATGGCAAATACCGCGCCAGTGCCAGCTATCGGAACAAGACGTGGAAAATGTTAGGTTAGTGAGCATATCAACGATGATAATCGTGATTATTTATTCCTCTCCATACTACACTGTGTTTGACTTGATAATCAAATGAAGCTAAACAACATCGTTGTTTGAGACAGAAAAACGATTGCTTACCGTGATTATTCAAAAACAAGTTATCCATCCCGAGAATAACGAATGAAATACAGATCAAGCAAATATTTGAATCTTGAAGGCTTCCCTGATCGAAACAAAAATACTTAACTGAGATGTTTATAATTCCAATACTAAACTATAATAAGGTGTATTTATATCTCCAGCATGGGTATGAAATGCCAAATCTGCTGAAATCGGAAAGAAATCAGGTATGCGTCTCAACCCAAATAACTAACCGTCACAATGTTGTTTATTCTTGATGACGTCCAGTACATCCTTTTTAGTTCCTAGGAGCTAAAGTTCAACTTTAGCTCCTAGGAACTAAAATTCAACTTTAGCTCCTAGGAACTAAATATGTTGCCTAGCAACATACCTATTTTGGTGTCAGTAATAGAAACGTCAATTCAAGAGCTAATTTTAGTATCAAAATGGACGACTTCTGTGTCGGTTGCAGAAAAACATTTTTGTATTAAACGATCATTCAATAGTAGATTGAATAGTGTTTTTTTTTAATCTCTTGGAAAGGAAAATCCTGAAATGTTCAACACTACATAATTTCCATTCGATCCTGGCCACATCCTGGCAAAACGGCCGCATCAGAGTCACTTCCACATACTTACCTATGTAGATGTCGGCTTGCTTAAGCAGCTCCCCGATGACCAAGACGGTGGAGGTGGTGCCGTCCCCAGTCATGTCATCTTGGGCGGTGGATGCGCGCGCAATCAGGGAGGCGGTGGGGTGTTGAATCTGCATCTCGTGCAAGAGGACGTTGCCGTCTTTGGTGATTTTTATGTCGCCTGCACCAGATACCAACCTATCGTCGAAGAAATTCAATTGAATATTTGTCAATATGGACAATTTTGGGTTGAGGTTTTCATATTCTTTTTTAAAAGCTTTTATTTCACTTGCAATGGGTTGCGTGCAAGAACTGTTAGATGACCGACACTGGAGGCAAAATATTGAAAAACACAACGTCACTTTACTTATTTGTTTACAAGTGATTGAAATAGTTTTTCACAATTATTTTGGCATACGAATCGTATTTTTCCGCTATTCATCAATTCGCTCATGCCATCACATTATGCTGTTGTGAAATGCACAAAAACTGCAGCAGAAGACGAAGTAATCCGGTTGGTACAATATGATTTAAAAGTAAGTACCTACTATAGTCACATATAGTTTTCATTTTTGAAATTTGGTAATTTCTCTGATTTCTCATCGGAATTCTTTCTGCGATAGAAGCTAATAGAAATACATCTGAAATTTCTAAAATAATGCCAGAAAATTGGATTCATGCAATCAATCGGGAGGACTGGTCTGACATATTGACGATCGTGTGTGTTGTAGACATTTTCAATCTATTAGCAGTATTAGCTTGTATTGCAGAAGTGACAGAAGGCAGAAGGAATTTTAATAAGGAATGACAACATTTCATAATGATAACTATGTGAGATTACTATTTACCAGGAAAAATAATATTCTTTAGTCTCTTGCTGCATTTTTTGTGCATTGTACAACAGCACAATGCGAAGGCATGCTCGAATTAATGAATAGCGCAAAAAACACGATTCGTATGCCAAAATATTGTGAAAAACTATTTCAATCCTTTGATTCCTCTGTAACCAAGTAAAAAAGTGAGGTTGTGTTTCAATAATTCACAGAAGGCGGCTCGGTGGTCGAGAGCGTGAAGGCGCTGAGTTCGTATGGGGACTTCCACCGAGACCTAGGTTCGAATCCTAGTTAGGCCATGGATGTTTGTGTTTGTCTGCTTACCTAACCCCGCACAAGTTTCGACTTATGGGGCGTTTGGTCCCAGTGCTGGGACCAACGAGGTAATGCAATTGCAAAAAAAATGCGAAGGCATGCTTGAATTAATGAATAACGCAAGAAACACGATTCGTATGCCAAAATATTGTGAAAAACTATTTCAACCTTTCGATTCCTCTGTAAACAAATAAAAAAGTGAGGTTGTGTTTCAATAATTCACAGAAGAATGAGGTTGTGTTTCAATATTTTGCCTCCAGGGTCGGTCATCGTGCACGCGACCTATGTATAGATGTATGTATGTATGTTAGTTCAGGTGGAATCTTTGAACTCAATTTTGAAGTAGATATCTTCAACCGATTGAGCTGAAATTTTGTATACAGGTTTAGTTTGGATGACAATTCAAGATAAAGTGTGTGAAGTTATTCTAAATCCAATATGGCGAACCATTCAAGATGGCGGATACTATATGGGTATCAAATGAAAAGGCTCGTTGGGAGTAACTCGAAAAATGATGTGACGTCATTCTGAATTCAATATGGCGGACCATCCAAGATGGTGGAATAGTTATTTTCAATGCACTTCTACAATATGGGTATCAAATGAGAAGGCTCGTTGGGAGTTACTCGAAAAATAATGTGACGTCATTCTGAATTCAATATGGCGGACCATCCAAGATGGCGAAATAGTTATTTTCAATGCACTTCTACAATATGGGTGTCAAATGAAAGGGCTCGTTGGGAGTAACTCGAAAAATATTGTGACGTCATTCTGAATCCAATATGGCGGACCATCCAAGATAGATATTTCAAATGCACTTCCACAATGTGAGTATCAAATGAATGGGCTCGTTGAGAGCACACATTTCCATTCACACTTTATGACGTGAAGAAAGTTGTATTTGAAATACAGTGTGGGTCACATGCGGTGTTGCCAAAGTTCAAGAAATATCATTAGATATATCATTAAGAATGTAAAAGTATTGATTTATAAAAAATCTAACAGGCCACATACAAGACATACTGTATGAGCTCTTTATATCAGAATTTGGCGACAAAATTGAGTAAATTCGAATGATATATAATAATCATTTACACAATTATTACAGCGCGTGACATCTTGAACTATTTGACAGGTCATTCAACATATGATCACGATGCATATGATTAACAATATATAAACACAGAAAAATCTCTGTGCCAACCAATGGGGTAGATCGAAATATCAAAAATATTCGAAAAAAATAATTTTCTCAATTATTACAGTGCGTGTCATCTTGAACTATTTGGAAGATCATCAAACACCTAATTACCAATATGTACACACATAAAAATATCTGTGCCAACACGTAGTCCAGATGAAAATCTCAAAAATATTGGAAAACAAATATTTCCTAAATTATTACGGCGCGTGTCATCTTGAACTATTTGAAGAATCATCAAACACCTCATTACCAATATGTACACACAGAAAAATATCTGTGCCAACCCGTAGGGGAAATGGAAATTGGAAATCGCAAAAATATTTGAAAAAATTAATTTTCTCAATTATTACGGTGTGTGTCGTCTTAGACTATTTGACAGGTCATTGAGCATAAATGATTATCAATAGATACACACACAAAAATATCTGTGCCAACACGTAGGGGACATAAAAATCGCAAAAATATTCGAAAAAATTAATTTTCCCAATTATAACTGCTCGTGTCATCTTGAACTATTCAGAGGATCATAGAACACTTCATATCCACTACGTACAGAGTGCGCCTCATAAAATGGAATCCCCCCTCAACTCTTTCAGGTACAAGAATTTCGAGATATAACACCCCCTAGATGTACAGCTTTATTTTACTTCAAATTTTCGAGAGATTCATTAACAAACTAACTCCAAATGTCTCAAAAGATACGAACAAATATGAAATAATTTCAGAATTTTCCAATTTTTACAAAGAAACGGTGGGTCAAAATCTAATCCACCATTTCATAAGGTGAAAGATTTCATGAGAATCGACGCATTTCAAATCACTGTGAAAGGTTTGCAAACATGTTTTGTTCTTTGCAAGACATAGTGAAACACCCAACCAGTTTGTTCCAACTTCAAACTCTCCTAAAATGCAAAGAGCATTATCTCCTTCGACTTGTTCGGATAGGTTGACTAGCACCCTGTGTGACTCTCATTACCGGGCTTTGACTGAGTGTTTTTCTCTATTTGAATCGTCCATTCGATTGTTCTCGATGAAGATACTGATATTTATTGACTACTAAATGATACAATCTTTCATTGATACCTTTGAAAGATATAGAGTATTCTGTGAAGAATAAATGAGTTGACTACACTGGCATCCAAGGAAAAGATTTCATGAATATCTGTTCCTTTATATGTCTTTCCAGTCGTCTGATGATCCTGCTTAGTATATAGATTGATCTGGAAAACTACTATGTGATTCAATAATTTGTCCGTGATGAACTGACGAGAGAGATTATCCATCTTGAGCCACTCCAGAGAATCTATTGAAATCTTTTGGCTGAACGATCTCATCCACTGTACATCATTTTTTTCTCTATCACTGGTTTCAACTCCGCGATAGTGGTATCCAATCTTCTGGGTCCCATGTATCCATATATAAGTACTGGTGTCTCGATATTCATATCAGACACTATAATGTTAAAATTGAAGTCGACATCAGTTTCCTCATCATTATCCTTGAAAAATGTCTTGGTCATGTTGTATGGTGGGACAAGTTTCGAACAGCGCCGATTTTCACATATTGTGAACGAAAAATAAACATATGAGTTGGAAAAATATAACAAGTAGGTTACCTATGTTGCCTAGATAGTATTTAATGCAACAAAAAATGTAATAACATGATAAGCATGAAATTTGCAGCCGCAATTCGAGAGGGAGAAACACAACGTACGGAACAGTTTCGAGTTCATTCTATTCACTAATAATGTATTGTTCAATTCGCTTCAGCTAAGAACTTATGATTCAAAAGACCAACATGAGTGAGTAATATGGGGCGGGAGAGGAAATAAACCGTCATACCACAAATCATAAGCCCATTGCAGAGCGGGATATATTTTGTCCAAGCATACCCCTAACCCCAAGAAATTCGTGGTTCAAATTCTGCACCAAAGTACTTGAAAGAGTTAACTCTTTCGTTTTCAGAGAAGTGAAAAAATGTTGAATCAAAAAGTTGTTTGATACGACCCAAACTTTTATTTCGTGAAGTTGCTTCTTATACAGGGTCATTCGTTTTTCCGGAAAGGACATTAACTTTGATTTTTTCCAATGGAACACCCTATATATTTTCTGACATGTCGATAGAGCCCTTTTGGCTGATTTCAAAAATATATATGAGTTGCATAGTTGGATGAAAAATAATTGAGTTATTGATTATCAAAGTTTACCAAAATACCAAATCTTCCGATGAAACTTCCTATTCATAGATAGATAGATATATAGATAGATAGATAGATAGATAGATAGATAGATAGATAGATAGATAGATAGATAGATAGATAGATAGATAGATAGATAGATAGATAGATAGATAGATAGATAGATAGATAGATAGATAGATAGATAGATAGATAGATAGATAAATAGATAGATAGATAGATAGATAGATAGATAGATAGATAGATAGATAGATAGATAGATAGATAGATAGATAGATAGATAGATAGATAGATAGATAGATAGATAGATAACAAGGGGAAGCTTTCGTGACTGTTCTATAATAATATTCTTGGAAATATTAGTGGGATGCAGTCTGGACCAATGAATTAATTATACCTTTTCAACTTCAATTTCGGAAAAAGTAATCTCGATTTCAGAATTGGTTAGTTCGATTTCAGAAATGGTAAACTCAATTTCAGAATCGGTGAGGTGAATTTCAGAAAAAGTCCATTCAATTTCAGAAATGGTAAGTTGTATTTCAGAATTGGTAGGTTCAATTTCAGAAAAAAAATCCTTATATTTGTTCGAAATGTTTCCAATTGTATGTGGGATTAACAAACCATATTTACAATATTCAACTTGTCAAAAACAATTCAATAACATAATTATAATCTCAATTTAATCCACAGATGCCTTCCATCCGAATCGCTGGAAGATAATAGCGTTGCACATGATTATGAGAATGCAAACACATTTGAGGTGTTATCATTTTCATTGAATGATCTGCACATTCCTCAAGACATCGCAGTCTGAATTCTATCTGGTTGAGCAATCTGTTCGGATCCCCAGCTATGACCCTTTGGCGATGCTCTTGCAAAAAGCTCTTCACTTCTGAGACACCCCATATATTATGTTCAATCTGATTCAACATAGGGCTCTCAAACACCGTTCATCCACTGTAAACAATCTTCTCTTTTGCAATTAAAAACCTTTCAAACATATAAAAGGATTTCATCTTCTGAAATTCAACCTACCAATAATAATTCTGAAATACAACTTACCATTTCTGAAATTGAATGGACTTTTTCTGAAATTCATCTCACCGATTCTGAAATTGAGTTTACCATTTCTGAAATCGAACTAACCAATTCTGAAATCGAGATTACTTTTTCCGAAATATAACTCACCGATTCCGAAATTGAAGTTGAAAAGGTATAGATTTCTTCGTTATTTGTCGAGCTTTCGAAAATTTTTATTTTCTTTATCAAGACTAACTGAAAACATTTTATGTACATTTAAATTCTAATATTATTGTTCCATTCGATGTTTTCAGTTAGTCTTGATAAAGAAAATAAAAAATTTCGAAAGCTCGACAAATAACGAAGAAATCTAATTAATTCATTGGTCCAGACTGCATCCCACTAATATTTCCAAGGATAGATAGATAGATAGATAGATAGATAGATAGATAGATAGATAGATAGATAGATAGATAGATAGATAGATAGATAGATAGATAGATAGATAGATAGATAGATAGATAGATAGATAGATATTTTATTCGTTTTCCATTTAAAATATTCACATCTGGAATATAAATGAACAAACACGTCAAAAAACACTTAATATCAAACAAAACATATAAATAAATAGATGAATAAATGGTTAATAGACATATATAGCAGTACAAAATGAAGTGTTATAATTCAAACAAAGAATTCGTTTAATGAATAACAGCATTTTTCATTTAAAACGTTCATCAATCTTTTTTTGAAAATGATCACATTGGGTGCGGATTTGATTTCATCATTCAATTTATTATACAATTTGCACCCGATGAAATAAAAACTCCTTTGATAAAGTGTAGTGGAGTGAGAGTTGGGTTGTAAAAAGTTGCAGTAGCGAGTGTTATGATCATGCTTAGGTAGGCAAGTTGCAGTGCAGTTCATTTTATAGAAATATATACATACTTCTGATATATATGCTGTAAGGATTTTGTGTTTCTTGAAGAGTTCTCTACAGCTAGTCCTCGTGTCAGTATTTTCAATAATACGGAACACATATTTTTGTAAAATAAACACTATGTTTGCTGTGGCACTATTTCCCCACGTAAGTATTCCATATCTTATATTGGAGTGAAAGTTGGCATAATATAAAGTTTTCAAAATTTCCTTACTACAGTGATTTTTCATATATTTGATGCTGTAGCACGCACTACGTAGTTTTTTGCATAGTTGGTCAATATGCTCATTCCATAACAGCTGCCTATCGAATGTGATTCCTAACAATTTCACATTAAAATAGAGCAGGACAATTCTTTTTCTGTGTTTTTGAAGATAATAGGTGGATCTTGCCTTCTACGTCCGAAATATACTAACACTGTTTTTTTGTGGTTTAATAGCAAGTTGTTATTTCTCGACCAACTTAGTACATTACAGTATACTCTTTCTGTGGAATCAATGAGTGATTTTTGATTGTCACCAGAGATAATGATGTTAGTATCATCTGCGTAGCAAATAATCTTAACATTTGTAATCTTTTCGACACAATATATGAGGTCATTCGCAAATATGTTGAAAAGTAGAGGACCCAGAACTGATCCCTGTGGAACACCCTGTGTGATGCTACAAGAAAGACTACGAGTATCATTGAGTAAAACAACCTAGTTTCTATGGACGAGATAGGATTGAAATAATTTCAGAGGGATGCCTCTCATTCCATATCTTTCAAGTTTAGCCAGTAGGATGCTATGGTCAACTACATGGACCTTTGTCCAGCCTACAGACGAGTTCATATTGAACAGTATTCAAAGCTGTATCAGTACTCATATTAGTACGAAACCCATGTTGACTTGATGATAATAGTTTATATTGATTCATGAATGAGTACAGCTGATATTTTACGTTGATTTCAATGATTTTTGGAAAACTACAAAGTAAGCTGATGGCTCTGTAATTGGCAAGATCATTGCAATCGCCTTTTTAATATAATGGCATTATCTCGGCTAGTTTGAGACAGTCTGGAAAAGTGCCAGTTTCAAAGGATTTATTTAATAAGAATACCAGGGGAGCACATAAGTAAGGAGATGCTTTTTTAATCAAATTGTTCGAAATTTGATCGTATCCTGATGAATTTGAAGTCTTCAAAGTATCGATCAGGGTTTTGACGTCTGTAAGTGTAACTGGTTTCAGAAAAAAGGAGGAGTTACAGATAGGTATATTTGAAGTGATAGGACCAAGGTCATTATTGCGGTTTTGAATGATATCTCTCGAGAAATGCGTATTGAAATCATATTTTTTTGTATTGAGATTGAACGATTTCAAATACATAATAAACAATACATTGACATTTCCATGAAGCTTGAACAATATATAAACGTTATTTCAAAGTCCATTATATTCAACTTATGAAGTGAAGGTTCATAATGCGGTATTTTGGTAAATTTTGATCATAAATAACTCAACTATTTTACATCCAAATATGCAACTCATACACTACCGGACAAAAGTAAAGCAACAGTTTCGAAAAATGAAAGAAATCTTGATTTTATAATAGTGAATGCATGATATTGTATTAAAATATATTGTGTCTTAAATATCAAAGTAGTCTGCTGTTATCGACGTCAACAGCTTTTTCCAACAATCAAAACAAATAAACTGATATTGACGTAAACTTTCAAATACAGAATTGTAATGCGTCAAAAGTAAAGCAACATTTTAATATTTTTCTAAAAAACAAAGGTTTTAGTGAAAGGAAAAGTAAAAAAAAATTGCCGACTTTATTTTATGTTTAACTAATATTTCTGTGCTGGATTAATCATGCCAAGAGGTATTCCAATTGCGAAAGAATTGAAGCAGAGAGTAGTAAATGCGCACTTGGAAGGTGCAATACAAGCCACAATTTCAAGACGGTTTGTTTAACCCAGATACAGCGTATCCAAAATAATTTCAAGTTACCATGAAAGGGGACATTTTGAGATTCTACCTAAATCTGGAAGACCGAGAAAAACAACAATTTGGACAGACAGACGTATTAAAAGAATTTCTCAGAACGATCCTTGGTTGTCTGCACCTAGAATTATTACTGAAATTCCCGTAATTATGGTTAGTCCACGAACAGCGCAAAGAAGGTTGTTAGACGCAAAGCTATTTAGTAGACGCCCCGCTAAAAAACCGCTTATTTCGGCAAGAAATAGAGTGGCTAGGCTTGAATTTGCACGTCGACATTTGAATTGGACAGTAGACGAGTGGAAAAAAGTTCTATTTAGCGATGAAACGCGTTGTAAGATTTTCAATTCTGATGGAATGAAGCGTGTGAGACGGCCAATCAACACAAGGTTTAATCCCAAATACGTTACACCCACAGTTAAACATGGTGAAGGCAGTGTTTTTATGGGGTTGTTTCTCATGGAATGGGGTAGGCCCTTTAAGCTTTATTAATGACACCATGGATCGATTTGTCTATAGAGATATAATGCAAAATGTAATGTTGCCTTATGCAGAGTGGGGAATGCCGTTGAGTTTTATTTTCCAACAGGATAACGATCCCAAAACACTCTTCAAGAGTGGTTTCAAGAAAATAATGTTCGGGTTTTGCAGTGGCCGGCACAATCCCCAGACCTTAACCCCATTGAAAATCTATGGGAGGAAGTAGAACGTGGAATTCGTACACAAATATTTCCAAATAAACAATCATTGTGAATAAAATCAATGAAGTTTGGACAAATCTTCCCGAAAATAATTTTCAAAAATTAATTGATTCAAAGACGCGACGTTGTCGGCAAGTAATGAATAATAATAGATATTCAATTAACTATTAATATAATACTTCTGGCTATTGTAATTATTAAATGTGTTTAATGTTCTTTCATTGTAATATCTAGAATAAAATACTGTTGACACAATTTGTTGCTTTACTTATGTCGCATTGCATTTCGTCGATTTTGATAATTATAAGTATTTCTCTACCTTTATTTTGTTTAAAGTGTACCAAAATATTGTGAAATATTACTGATATTGTTGGGATCATATTTCATTAAAATTAGCCGGGGATCACAATCATATAAATAAATCTTCAGATTCAAAGAAATAACAACACTTTGTTGCTTTACTTTTGTCCAATAGTGTATATATTTTTGAAATCAGAAAAAAAGGCTCTATCGACATGTAAATTATATAGGGCGTTCCATTGAAAAAATTCAAGTTGATATCCTTTCTGGAAAAACGAATGAACCTGTATATGAAACAATTTCACGAAAGTTTGGGTTGTTTCACACAACTTTTTCATTTAACATTTTTTCATATCTCTTAAAACAAAAGAGTTAAGGGGGGATTCCATTTTAAGAGGCGCACCCTGTACACACAGAAAAATATTTGTGCCAACCCGTAGGGGAGATGGAAATCGCAAAAATATACGAAAAAATTCATTTTCTCAAATATTATGGCGCGTGTCATCTTGAACTATTTGACAGGTCATTGAACATGTCATCACCAATACATACACACAGAAAAATATATATGCCAACACGTAGGGGAGATGGAAATCTCAAGAATATTGGAAAAAATTCATTTTCTCAATTATTACGGCGCTTGTCATCTTGAACACTTTGACAGGTCATTGAGCATATGATTATCGATACATACACACAGAAAAATATCTGTGCCATCTCGTAGGGGAGATGGAAATCTCAAAAATATTCGAAAAAATTCATTTTCTCAATTATTACTGCGCGTGTCATCTTGAACTATTTGACAGGTCATTAAACATATCATTACCAATACATACACACAGAAAAATATCTGTGCCAGGACGTTGGGGAGACGGAAATCACAAAAATATATGAAAAAATTCATTTTCTCAAATATTATAGCTCATGTCATCTTGAACTATTTGACAGGTCATTGAACATGTCATCACCAATACATACACACAGAAAAATATATATGCCAACACGTAGGGGGGATGGAAATCTCAAAAATATTGGAAAAAATTCATTTTCTCAATTATTATGGCGCCTGTCACCTGGAACTATTCGAAGGATCATTGAACACTTCATAACCAATAGGTAGACACAGAAAAACATTTGTGCCAACCTGTAGGGGAGATGGACTTTGCAAAAATTTTCATTTTTCCAATTATTAAATTATTATTTTTAAATTTTGCAGGTTATAAGTTCTTGGGAATACTTTCACAGGCAAAGAATTCCAAAGCTTCTCCATTCTATAGAATGGTTTTGGTAGAATGTTGCTCTCAACATTTTAATGATGAAGGGATGTGCTGACTAGGCCTGTTGAGATCGTCTGACTGGTATTGCTAGTGATGTAATTATAGCAGAGATTTCTGAGGAACATTTCCCATGGAAGTATCTATAGAATAGGGAAAGGTGGCCGACTTTTCTACGGTGTTGTAATGGGGTCAAAAAGTTAGTAAGTGTGACATCAGGTGAATGGCTCTTCTCTGGATGGAATCTAACAGGATCATCTTATGTTTGGGTGCTGACCCCATACATGAAAACCAGTATTCTAAAACTGGCGGTTTCTATCTGTGCTTTGTAGATCATGAGAAGTTGTTGAGGCGAAAAGTAGATTTTCGCACGGAATGAATAATACCGAGCATGGTACTTACATTTTGACGGTTCCTTTGGGCCCCAAATTGGATTTCATCACATCCTGAATACCCTTGGCAGCGGAAATGTTTACAGCTAATGCTTGGGCAGCACGAGCCACTTCGGCTTTGGGATTCAATAAACTTATAGCCATAATATTAGATATTGAGAAAATGAAGATGAAAACTCTCGCTAGTCGCCACTCGTGGTAAGACAAAATTAGTTTTGTTTGACAATGACAAGATTGACAAGCGACAAATATTACAAGAAATGTCAACTTCCAATGTCAAATGTCTTCCGTGAATCTCGACAGCTGTGTACACTACATCCATCATTTTGGCTTCCACCCATCTTCCACCGCACGTATGTGCACACAATGATGCCAGGTCAGTTGAACAGATTATCAAACGAATGTCGGGCCGCGATGCCGCACTCTTTGAACTTTCAAAGGGAACGACGGCTTGCGGTGATGTGTTCTTCCAACTGACTTCGTATAAAATATAACCCCTGTTTTATAGATACTAGGGACCCTTGATGGAAATTTACGTTAAAGTCATCTTAACAGGGTACGGGTCATAGCTGCAATTCTTCTTTAATGATCTAGAGACTTTAGTTTTTTCTACTGGCATCCCTGACATTGTTGTCACGTCCATGGGCGCTACAGGAAATCATTCAAAATTTTAATAATACTTGTTGAGGAAGATCATATGGGGATCGAGTTTATTCGAAATTGGTATCTGGGGGTATTCGGGGTAGGAGATAATGACTGTTGCGTGAAAATTGTAAAATTCAGGACGACGGATCGAATGATAATATGGCGAAGGACATTTCTAATTGTTTTCGGGGTGGAACTTCATGATTTTTTGTCAAAATTGGGATATTCAAGATGGCAGATCCATTATGGCGAACGAGTTTTGTAATAAATAGTTGTTTGAAAAATCAATTGAACACGCGTTCGTAGATATTTAGTCGAATTAAGAAGAAGTAGAACATAAATAGTAGTTTAAAAACCTGAAGAGATAGATTGCCGAGCTGAAAAGGAGTGTAAAATGAATAGTATCTTGTAAAACTAATAAAACACGCTTTTATGAATAGCAGAACTGAAAAGAAGTAGGAAATGAAATAAATAAAGTGTGCTGGTAAATATTCAACTAAGAGAATATTTTCTAGAAATATTGTGTATAGCAAAACAACGTTTGCCAAGTCAGCTAGTAATCTAGTAATGATTTTTATTATTCGTTCCCAATATTCTTTGTATGTATATATACGCTGTGTTGTAAACATTCATTTTACTTGATTCTTTGGGATTTTCTCTCATCGTTTCTATTAAATAAAAGTATTCGTATTATTTCAATATATTTGTAGAGGGACAAATCAGATGATTTTTTTGTTATATGTGAACAATATTGAATCCATCTCCAAAGAGGCTCATTTCACATTATATGCAGATGATACTTCACTTGTTACATCAGATAGAATAGATCAAAATCTACAAATTAAAGGTAACTTAATTCTACAAAATTTAAATACCTGGTTTAAGGAAAACTCCCTATATCTGAATAATCAGAAAACGCACTTGATACGATTTCATACTAGACAAAAAGAAGTTGCCAGTCTCAACTTGAAAATTGAAGATGATGAAATTTCTCCGTGCTCTACGGTGAAGTTTTTAGGTGTACACTTGGATGAATTTCTCAGCTGGAAAGTTCATTGTGGAACAATTATATCAAAACTGAACTCTATGAATTTCCTTCTTAGAAACCTTCGTCATATTCTCGAACAAAAACAGCTGATTATGCTGTATTATGCCCAAGTCGAATCCCGCCTTCGGTATGGTATTACTTTCTGGGGATCTTCTTCCTCATGCAGAGATGTTTTTGTCGCCCAGAAAAAAAATTATAAGATGTATAGCAGGAGTCTCGAGAAGTACAAGCTGCAAGAGCTTTTTTAAAAATTTCAAAATACTAACATTACCGTGCTTGTATATATTTGAATTATGCGTTTTTGTATTTGACAACCGTAACTGTTTTGTAAGGAATGAAAATGTGCATACTATTAATACTAGATCTAAGACAGACTTTTATGTACCATTTTGTAAAAACTTATTGACCTATAATTCTCCAAATGTGATTGGGCTCAGATTATTTAATCTGCTCCCCATTGAACTGAAAAACTCTAGTACTATCTATAGCTTTAAAATTGCACTCAAGTCCTTCCTTTTAGAAAAAAATTATTACTCCATTCAGGAAATGATTGAATAAGTATTTGGTGTTGTAATCCATTTTCAACTAATTGTCCTTGAATAATGTGTTTATGTACTAATTGTCCTTGAATAATGTGTTTATGTGTTACTGCTTGTAAAATTTCTACTTACTTATTTTAGCTTTTATTGTTAAGGTTCTTTCGTGACTAATCCTACACAATGTAACATTTGATTGTCTTACAGGATAATAAAAATTATTATTATTATTATTATTATAATTCAAGTCTACAAATAAGTTACAGGATGTTTTCATTAATTGATCTTGAATCTACCATTTTCATGTTCAGTTTTCAGTAGTGAATACCATGTTCTATCTATATCAACTGAACAGGAAGCAATGCTATTGTCTCCGTTTAGAAGAATGCAAGTGGATTCCTTGATTTTTCTTTTTTTGGTTGTTATCTTCCTTTCCTATGATTTTGATATTATTCCACTCTGCCATATGTTGTCCATATTCAGTAAGGATATGTTCAGTTAGCTTCGATTAATCGATATCTTTTCTTGATATTGTACTTGTGTTCTTTAGTCCTTACTGAGAGAGGTCTTTTCGTTTTACCTGTATAATACTTTCCACAAACACAATAAGGTATACTATAAATACAATTTTTTCGCTTTGTTTGAGTTAGAATGGATCTCATTGTATTTTCAGTTTTGAACACAGTTTCCACTTGGAACTTATCACCAACACGTTTTATTTTTTCAGATATGCCGGGAATGTACGGTATTATATTCGTCGTTATTGATGGTTGTTTTTGTTGTGGTGTATTTTGTTTGTTTTCAATTTGGTGAATCCTTCTATCAATGAAGTTCCTTGGATATGAGTTGAGTTGAAGAACATCTCTGATGTGGTGGATTTCGTTATTGAAAATTCGTTGGTTAGATGATATTGACTTGGCTCGATCATGAAGTGATCTGATTATTCCTTTTTTGATAGTTTTCTGATTTGTCCCTCTACAAATATATTGAAATAATACGAATAGGTACTTTTATTTTATAGAAACGAGGAGAGAAAATCCCAAAGAATCAGGTAAAAATGAACCTACCACCTCCTCGATTAACCTACAGACAGTATCTAAGATAAAACATTTTACGATTAAATAAGGATATTATTTACTGAATACGATATTTCCTATTCTCTTTTGCGTAATGTGCTGTGTTAGGCTGTGCCAATTAGTTAGATGGCAAATTTCAATTTGTAAGCTCTCCAACAGATGAAGATAAACTCAAAACGTGGAAAATAAACAAGAAGGGACCGAACCGGAAAATCGGTAAAATGAGCAAAATATGCGAGGTAAAAATGATAAAAAATCACATATACTTTTTCATTGTGCTCATCACCCTACAAATTTTCAGATGCACTAGTGCGGAAAAAACTTTTTCCGCCTACCTCTATCCAAAGTAAATATTTCCTTGCCTCAATGCAGGGAGCAACGTCGTACCTATTTTTCCTCCCTAAGGAGGGGAAGTTCTTGTTCTCCATAACTTTTTCTTCATTGGGAGAGTTTATATATAATTATTACTCTACCACAAATTGAAAATATGTAGGATGCAAGAGTGAAAAGAACATGCCCATAATAATTTATACTGTATACCGACTTCTTCGTTACTTTCATCAATATATTATTTGAAAATGAGTTTTTATTCAAGGGAGACGCGAAAATCATATGTATAACATGGGGGTAAAGTATATTCTATTCGTATTACTTTTTACAAGCATACTTTTCGTCCTAGAATTAGTCACTCCATAAATTGTTCTCCGAGTTGGACACATGACATGAGTAGTAGATACCAATATCTAATTGAATTGAAATTTTAAAGATTTAAACTCAGCAGATTCAACAAAATTGAATTAGTACTAGTTTATTTACAGAAGTAAATCGCGCGACAAGCTTTTTGATAATTAAAATTATAAACTAACATTTCATTCTATTCTTCCAGAGCATTTGAATAAAAGCTTTTTATTATTTTTTTTTACTGTAAAGTTATTGGAGAACATTGTGAATTGTTTCAAAGCACGAGGATCAACCTGTTCAAGCCTCGAGGTATTTCTATTCTACCAATGGGTGATAGCCTGGATTACAAATATTTGGTACCTACTGCTACATCTGGAGTTCTGTTATGTGCGACAGCAATAGGAGCTTTCGCAAATCGGACATGACGTCAGTTCAAGATAGGACCTCTGAATAGGTATCGAAAAACTAAAGGTTTCCCTCAAGCTACTATATACCTTCATGTCCATGAGAACAATAATCTCCAACCCAAACCCTATTATGATGCTTCTCAGGACTACTTAATAAATATCATTTCAGAACAATTATATAATATTATTAATGTAAATCTAAATCAAGCAATAAACCCAACCTTCCTTCTGCATGGGTTGCATGCAAGAACTGTCAAATGGCTGACCCTGGAGGCACAACATTGAAACACAATCTCACTTTTCTTATTTGTTTACAAATTATTGGAATAGTTTTTCTCAATTATTTTGGCATACGAATCGCATTTTTCGGCTATTCATTAATTCGCGCATGCCATCACATTATGCCGTTCTACAATGCACAAACACTGCAGCGGAAGACGAAGGAATCCGGTTGGTACATTATGATTTAAAAGTAAGTACCTACTATAGTCACTCACATATAGTTTTCAGTTTTGAAATTTGGTAATTTTTCTGATTTATCATCGGAATTCCTTCTGCAATAGGAGCTAATTGAAATACTCGTGAAATTTCTGAAATAATGCAAGAAGATTGGATTCATGTAATCAAACGGGAGGACTGGTCTGACATGCTGACGAAATATGATCGTGTGTGTTGTACACATTTTCAATCTTTTAGCAGTATTAGCTTGTATTGCAGAAGTGGAAGAAGGCATTTTAATAAGGAATGACAACATTTCATAATGATAACTATGTGAGATTACTATTTACCTAAAAAATCACATTCCTTCGTCTCTCGCTGTATATTTTGTGCATTGTACAACAGCACAATGCGAAGGCATGCTTGAATTAATGAATAGCGCAAAAAACACGATTCGTATGCCAACATATTGTAAAAAACTATTTCAATCCTTTGATTCCCCTGTGAACAAATAAAAAAGTGAGGTTGTGTTTGAATAATTCACAGAAGAGTGAGGTTGTGCTCCAATATTTTACCTCCAGGGTCGGTCATCGTGCACGCGACCTATTACATTCTGTCACCGTTCCCCAATGACGCGAACCATACGCGAACATAGGCTCTATTCCGACAGATTCCGAATTCAACTAACAGTACTGTACGGGTTGGGGTTGTTTCGCAAATAAGGCAAATGCCTTCTCAGCATACACCAATCTAAAATTGCGTAATCATATCAGTCCCGGCACATTACCTAACCTTAAACAAGCTTTACAATCATATCAGTCTCCAGAAAGGAATAGTATAAGAAGAGAGACACATAATAGTGACTTACCTAAAACCAGGCACCCTGGCTCATAGTAGCACGCTATTATTCAACAGTTACACCCAAAGGCTTTTAGATTGCTTAATGCGAATCAGAATGGCTTCTCACAGCCTTATACGAAGTCCAAGTTCCAGCAGCAAGATCTTCGAGTTTTCAGGACAAGACGGCGCAAGAACCTACTGCGACTATCAATAATATTGAAATCTTACTCTCCGCGACACCTGAAGGAGAGTCAAACAAGGTAGGTAATGGTAAGGATACCGACTGATAGAAATCTAACGCGATACTTGATTAGCCGGACAGGTATCTGTAAGTTAGTGATCTCCGATCGAGGTATTTTGGTACAACTTGCACCCCGAATCTTTTGGGACAGATCATATGTCACAGAAGATTCTAGGTTGAGGAGACATGATAAACCTTGAGATGGCAAACATGAAAGGTACCGCGCTCCTTTTGGGAATCTACAAACTGCAACACGTAAGTAACCGGACTAACAGATTTTTTGACTCGGTAGGGGCCTTCGAAGAGAAGAAGAAATTTTTTTGTTTCCGCTTTCAACACTGAAGAAACGGGGTTAGCCTGTAACAACACCAGATCGTTCGGACGGAATTTTGGGTAAGGACGACCCGGGTGGCGCAAACCTCGGCGGGCGGCACTGCCAAGCAATGTCTGGCGAGCTAGAACCAACTTGGTAGCTTGGCTTGGCAGTTGGTTGACGGGAGCTCCTTAAAGGGCTGGAGGCAATAATCTAGTGGGTTCACCTCCAAACTGCAGTTCGTCAGGGCGGAAGCCCGTCGATTCATGCACTGTAGAATTCAGCAATAACGCAAACTTTTGGAGCTCCCATGCCCAACGCTTTTGTTGATCTGAACAGTGAGCTCGGCATGAGCGTCCCAGTTCGCGCATGACTCTCAGAGGGATTTCCCTGAGGGTGCCGCACAGAGGAAAAAATCACCTTGATTCCCTGCACTTTCAATGTATCACACCCCTTACGAGCAGTAAATTGGGTGCCATGATCGCTAAGAAAACTCTTCACTGGACCAACCTTGGGTAGAAATTCGGTGAAAATACGGTGAAGAATGGCTCTGGTGGTGGCCTTTTTTAGAGCGTACAAGGTCACGTACTTGGTGAAGACGTCTAACAATACGAGAATATAGGTTGCCCCACCTCGACTGACAGGCTAGGGCCCGTACAGGTCCAAGGCCACCAGCTCGTTTTTGGTTTCGGGAAGAATAGGGTGCAATCGAGGGCTTGGCATCGTCGCAATTTTCGCCTTCTGACAATTCTCACAAGCCCGAATAATGCGCTTTATATCGGCATACATATTGTTCCACCATAATTCTGTCCGAAGCGCACGCCACGTTTTATAGGCGCCAAAATGCCCATATGCTTCGTGATAGGCTGCAACGAACTTAGGCGCAAGTGTTTTGGGAATGCAGAGCAATAGATAGCCCTCATGAGCATGTCGGTGGTACAACACTCCGTTGGTCAAGACGAATCTACGTTGCAAGGTCGCATCATCACCAATGTTTGCTCGGATATCCCCTAGTTTGGTATCACCCTCTTGAACAGTGCCTATATTTTTCAGAAGGTTCTGTATGTCTGTCGACAATTTTAACACGGACATTATTTTGAAACAATTTTCTCGTGCCGTCGGTGGTCTACTGGCCGAATACCGGGATAGTGCGTCGGCCACGTAATTATCTACACCCCGTAGATACTTTATCTCGAAGTCGTATTCTTGGAGAGCTAAAGCGTACCTCGAAACTCGCGGAGAAAGCAACCGGCAAGTCTTGAGATAGGACACAGACTTGTTATCGGTAGAAATATAGAACTTCCGACCTAAGAGATAAATCCGGAACTTGGCTAACACCCACACAATACTCAAAGCCTCTTTCTCATTTATCGAATACCGGGTTTCCCGATCCATCAGCATTCGCGAAGCCCATGCAATGGGTCGCCGGGTACTGTCCACAATTTGGAACAAGTGTCCTCCCATGGCCGTATCGCAGGCATCGGTTTCCAAACAAAAAGGCAGGTCATCCCGTGGATGATAAAGCAGAGTACTATCACTAATGGCAGTCTTTATTTTTTCAAAAGCTTCGCTCTCGACCACCCCCCACTGCCAACTGGTGGTCTTCTTCAGTAGGTTTGTCAAGGGCGCCGCGATTGCCGAAAAAGATGAGCAAAACGACCGATCGAAATTCGCGAGCCCAAGAAACCGCTGCAGTTCCTTTACGTTTCTAGGTGGATAATATTCCGAAATGGCTTGAATCCGACTAGGATCGGGCCTAATACCGTCAGAGTTGAGAAGATAGCCTAGAAAAGGCATTTCGTCCCTGAGGAAACGACACTTGCTCAATTTCAACGTGAATCCGGCCAAACGAAGCCGTTCTAAAACTTTGGTGAGGTGCTTTTATATGGTTTTCGAAGCTGGCCGATAAAATCAATAAATCATCGATATAAATAATTAAAAAATCGTCATATTCCGGACCAAATATCGAATTCAAACAACGCACAAACGTGGACACACTAGTACAAAGGCCAAATGGTAGAGTACAAAAACAGTAAGTTTTCCCATTGAATTTGATGCCTGTATACTTTTGAGATCGGACGGACAGCGGAATCTGCCAGTATCCGTTACTAAAATCCAAGGACGACATAAATTTGACATTTTTCACGCTACGCAATATTTCTTCTATGGGTCGGGGAGTATTGTGTTCTTTCTCCATTATAGAGTTTGAAAACCGGGCATCTAAGCAAATTCGCATGGAGTGGTCCTTTTTTGGAATTACCATAATTGGGGAAATATAGGGGGTAGCAGTCTGCCGAATGACACCCCAACGCTCAATTGTGTCAGTTGTCGTTGCACCTGATCTTTATAAGCCAGTGGCACCTGATATTGCTTCAAACAAAATTCCCGATCTTCCCGCAATTTTATCTCATGACAGTACTCTTTGGTCAGCCCCGGTATATCGGAGAAAACTTCCGCAAAATTTTCGAGTCCTCGTCGTAAGTCATCTTGTTGTTTTATTGATAATGATCCTTCACTCGTAACTATTTTATCTAGTGCCGAGCTGAACTCCAGCGACCCGCTATTTTCGGACGCACGGTATACTACATTCCGACACACGATATGTGTCAGCCGTGGAGACTCCAAATCGCAAAAACTATCCGTTAATTCAATTTCCGGAATTTACATCCAACGATTATTTATTTCAAACAGCAGCAACCTTTTTTCTAAGTTGACCTGTGCACAAACCGAACGCAAAAAATCGATCCCAATAATGATAGGAAAAACAAGATCGGGTATTCTAAGAAATCCGTAAGTGAGCACCTGATCTTTTATTTTAAAAGTGATTAGGGACTGTTGTTGTATTCGACGCTGTTTCGCTTTGAAAGCGCCCATAACTTTGATTCCGGTACATGGGAAAGTTGGAATGATTTTCTGATGGGCGATCAATTTTACCCAAATTTCATCGCTGAAACAGAAAATCTCGCTCCCTGTATCGATTAGGGCATTGGTGGAAATACCATACATTTCAATTGCAATAATCGGCGAACGAACATTTCCGAATTCGCTTTCGAAATTCTCGTCCCTTATTAGATCATCTTGAGGGTTATTTTCTGGAAATATTTTTTCAGACCTTTGTATCACAGCCCTCACGGTCGGCCCTATAATTCGTGAGGGGTGGAATCGTTTTCCGACCTCATTTCCCCGGAATTTTCCTCTGATACCTGTCTTGGTTCAATTTCCAAACACGCCACTTTAGGATTCTTTTGGTTTACCTCGTATATTTCCCCTGGTTTCCGCCTAAATTCGCGGTTCTGATATTCACGAAATCGGTTTTCATTGGCCCCTGAGGAGGGCAAGATCGGGTTCAACACCCTGCGATCTGCTCCATAATAGGAGTCGGCTTGCCGCAAGTGTTCGAGAGCTTCGGAAATAGTATTAGCCGGAATGAGTGAACTAGCGATATATGGTGAAAAAACTCTAGAAATCTTTTTAATCAATTTTTTTTCATTTTCAACCGGCGTGAAATATTTGGCCAATGCCAAAACTTTCAAAAAGTGATGTACAAATGTCGTTTTCCCATCTATCTTGCTTTTCGTAACTTTTCATGACATTCTTCTCGAATATCCGCATTCCAGAATAATTGTTGAATGAAGGCAATTTTGAAACTTGAAAAATCCACAAATTGATGTAAGCATGCTTGACTCCACAACAAGGCATCACCTTTGAATTGATTAGAAATTAGATATTTAGAAGTCTGAAAAGGGACTTTGTGTAAATCATGATAAAATTCTAATTGTTGTAATAACTCCATGGGATGTATTCCCCCCTTATTATCAAACATGGGCAATTTTTTCAGGGATTGAAAACCTGAATTTCTTAACAAATCATCAACTGGGTTGGCACGGGCTAAAGGTAAATGCAAAGGTCCGTTGGACAGTTTATTCTCAGCATACACCAATCTAAAATTGCGTAATCATATCAGTCCCGCCACATTACCTAACCTCAAACAAGCTTTACATATCGGTCTCCAGAAAGGAATAGTATAAGAAGAGAGACTCCTATACATAAAAATAGTGATTTACCTAAAACCAGGCACCCTGGCTCATAGTAGCACGCTATTATTCAACAGTTACACCCAAAGGCTTTTAGATTGCTCAATGCGAATCAAAATGGCTTCTCACAGCCTTATACGAAGTCCAAGTTCCAGCAGCAAGATCTTCGAGTTTTCAGGACAAGACGGCGCAAGAACCTACTGCGACTATCAATAATATTGAAATCTTACTCTCCGCGACACCTGAAGGAGAGTCAAACAAGGTAGGTAATGGTGAGGATACCGACTGATAGAAATCTAACGCGATACTTGATTAGCCGGACAGGTATCTGTAAGTTAGTGATCTCCGATCGAGGTATTTTGGTACAGTACTGACTGAATCTGCAAATTTTTCATTCCGAAATAAAAAAAATACTGAAAGTGACAGATATTTGTGAGCAGACATACTATTCATTTCAAATATTTCGACTCAACATTCTGCTGAAATTGTTTACTATCGAAAGGTAGTGTGGCTTCAGTGAACTGTCATTATTTTAGAGAAGAAGGAATGCCACATTCATTTCCGTTGTCTTGTCTAATCAATAATAAATTGATAATATCTTATTAAATGTCAGAAAATGCCTGATAATGTAAAAATCGACGCTGAGAATGACATTCAAATTTCACCAGCTTATCAACTGCTACTGATTACTGATGAAAACGTGTTCCGAATACCAGAACTTTATTTTTGATTTTATATTTCGGAACACAATTTTTGGTCCTTGATGGAAATTGACTTAAAATCATCATAACAAGGGTACGGACAGATCATAGCTGCATTATTTTTTAATGATCTAGAGATTTCAGTTTTGTCTACTGGCATCCCTGACATTGCTGTCACGTCACATCCATGGGCGCTACAGAAAATCATTCAAAATTTTAATTATAGTTATGTACGGGGTATCTACTTGTTGAGGAAGATCATATGGCGAACGAGTTTTGTAATCATGATCCGATTCTATTAAAAATTGGAAGGTATGTGGGTTGTGGGTTTCCGAGGTTGGAGATGATGATTGTTTCGTCAAACTTGGAGAATTCAAGATGACGGATCCAATATATAGTAACGAAATTTCTAATCATGATCTGATTCCATTTAAGATTGGTATCTGAGGGTTTTCGGGGTCGAACTTTATGATTTTTTGTGAAAATTGGGAAATTCAAGAAAGCTGATCCAGTATGGCGAACGAAACGAAACGTAATTATGATCCGATTCTATTCAAAAAATCAAAATTGGTATCTGGGGATTTCCGGGGTCGGAGATTATAATTATTTCGTCACAATTGAGATATTCAAGATGGCGGATCCAATATGGTGGATGAGTTCTGTAATGAAGATCCGATTCTATTCAAAATTGATATCTGGGGGTTTTCGGGGTAGGAGATAATGATTGTTTCGCCAAAAATTGAAACATTCAAGATGAAGGATCCAATATGGCGAAAGACAATAGTTTATATAATTATTACTCTACCACAAATAGAAAATATGTAGAATGCAAGAGTGAAAATAACTTGTCTACAAGTTATAGTGCGTATACTTAACGTATACCTACTTCTTTGTTACTTTCATCAATAAATTATTCGAAAATGACTCTCTATTCAAAAGAGACGGAGAAATCATATGTATAACATGGGGAAGAAGTATATTCTATTTCTCATTTTCCTGCACATTTTACTTATTAATTTTTATCAGCCAACTTTTCGTCCTAGACGAAGTCTTTTACATTGTAAAATACTGATTTCAGTGTATTTTTTATCAAGAAAATATGCGACTGACTTTTCTTTCTTTATTTTCAATCAACTTGACATTGATTCTTTTTTTTATAACAAATTCAACTTTTTCTTCCGCTAACTAATGACGATAATACAGTGTGAACTACAATGGCATTTCAAAATAACAATACTGCGACATTCTCTCCACCGTGAAATATTCAATTTTCACCCTGTAGATCTATTCGGCACAATGTAGTAACTGGACGACGATATACACCGTTTTTCGTTTTGACCTCGACGACTCGTACTATTCCATCATCACCAGGGAACAACTTTTCAATTTTTCCTAGGGGCCATGACTTTCGAGGAAGATTTCCATCACAGATTACAACAATATCCCCAACTTCGATAGATTTTCCATCTTCTATTCATTTTCCTCTTCTGGAAATGCTCGGTAAGTATTCTTTGATCCATCTAGACCAAAATTTTTCAGCCAAACTCTGGGATTTCTGCCACTGGCTTCTCAAATTTGGGTCTACAAATTTATCCAGGAACGGACTTCGACTTTCAGAACAAGAACTGATGAGAAGATGATTTGGAGTTAGACAATGTGGATCTTCAGGATCGGTCGAAACATGAGTGAGAGGTCTGCTGTTAACAATATATTCCGCTTCCAAAAACAGAGTATGTAGAACTTCTTCCTTCGGAGCTTCCTCTTTGAGTGTTACTTGCAATATTTTCTCCACGGATCTGATCAAGCGTTCCCAACATTCTCCCATGTGGGGACTTCCAGGTGGAATGAAATGCCACGCTATTTCCATCTCAGATAATCGAGAGACGACTTCAGTTTCATTGAAGTTTTCATAAAATTTCAGTAACTCTTCACTTGCACCCCTGAAGTTAGTACCATTATCAGAGTACATATGTTGAATAGGCCCTCTTCGTGCTACCATTCTCCTTATTGCCATTATGGTACTATCCGTTTTTCTCTGCGTCTTCCGATGGTAACATAAACTGGTCCAAAATAGTCAATTCCTGTATGGGTAAACGGTTTCAATCCAGGTGTTAACCTCATGATAGGCAGTTCTCCCATTTTAGGATTGTCTGGAACAGCTCTTCTTTTTCGGCAATAATTACAGTTGCTGAAGGTTTTTTTCACGGCACTTCTTCCCTTGATTATCCAGTATTCTCTTCTCACTTCATTCAAAATTTGGTTCCCTCCTTGATGTTTGAATTTTTCATGATAATGTCTCAAGAGAAGTTGCGTTATTCGATGTTTCGGGTACAGAATAATCGGTTTTTTCACTGTATCTTCCAGACATAATGCTTTATTTACTCTGCTATGCATTTTCAAGAGATTATCTTCGTCTAAGAATGGTGACAGTTTGATGATCTTACTGTTCCTATCAATCAGCCTCTTCCTCGTCAATTCATTTATTTCATCTTGAAAACTGTCAGCTTGACTGCTTCTGAGACATATTTTTTCGGCTTCCCCTACTTCTTCAATAGTCAATTCGTTTGGAAAGATTGTGCCCTGTTTTCTCACTTTATCTACCCACTTCTTGGCAAATCTGAGGGACCAAGCAGTTGCTCTGAAAACCCTTTTCCATTTGGAGAAACGAGTAATCTCTGGCAGTATTTCAGAAACGAGTTTGATCACTCCAACAAAATTTGTAGTGGCTTTTCTTTCCTGGGTGTCCTCCAACTGAAAAATTTTTAATATGTCATTAGCTGGCCATTTACTTTCTGGTTGATATAAAAAATCTGGGCCAGAGAACCATTTATCATCAATATTCCAATTACCTTGACATCTGGTGGCCGAGTCAGCAATATTTAAAACAGACGGTACATATCTCCACTGATCCACAAGAGTTGATTCCTGAATTTCACCTACCCTGTGAGCCACGAACTGTTTATAACTCTTTCCATCACCTCTGATCCAATGTAACACGGTTTTGGAATCAGACCATAAATAAGATTTCGTTATTGGGATATCAATTTCAGTTAATACAGTTTTCAATAGTCTACATCCCATCACAGCAGCCTGCAGTTCCAATCTCGGAATGGATATAGGTTTCAACGGACTCACCCTAGCTCTAGCTGTGATGAATGTTACATTTACGTTGCTATCTGTCACAATTCTCAGATACGCCACTGCTGCAAATGCTTCTTCACTTGCATCTCTAGTAATTTAAAATGAGGTAATGCAGGTGAATAACAGCGAGGTATATGTAGAGAAGGGATTTTCTTCACACTTTCTAACCATCTCAACCAATCATTATGAATATTATCAGGAATTGTATCATCGCATATGATCCCACTTCTCCAAATTTGTTGAAGAATTATACGTCCCTTTGATAATGAGCCACGTTAAAAAACCCAATGGATCAAAAATGGACATGACTAATTTAAGAACTTGCCTCTTTGTTGGTTTTTCAATAATATTCACTATATTTTCAGCGACTTTAGGAAAAATTAATTCAAAAGTGAAATGATCAGACTTTGTATCCCACCAAATTCCTAACACCCTGTGTAACGCCCTGTTAGTGACCCTGTATTTGGACACTCTATATATTTTATATCAATGTTAATATGATGTTCTGAACCAGTTAGTGACGAGAGTCAGTTGTTAAATAAACAAAAAGAGGAATTGTAAAAGTTATTTTATGACCAGAAAAACCCGACAATAATTCCGAAAATATAGACTAATATCACACAGACGATATTTAACATTGGTCCTTCGAGATTACGAACAAGTTCATGGAAAGCAGTGAGTCCAAAATGGTGAACGAGAAAAATTTTGAAACTTCGACAGTCAATGAAAAGTCAGATAAGCCAAGGAGATCGACTGCGGGTATCAATACCAGACTAGACACTCACTATACATGGCCGAATGATTTTGGAACAGGAAAAAATAAATCCATCAATGTCATGTCAATGATTCCGGAGATTCAATGTGACAAAGCTTCAGCAATGATATTCAACGGAACCGCAGAAGCTAACGAAGTGAATGAGGATAGTAACGACACCCAGCATAGTATCAGGCAAGACATTCCCTTAATTGCGGGCCCATACATTCAGGGTACTTCCTCGGTTCATTCATCAGGATCCAGACGTTCTACGAAAAGCATTGTGGAACTACAACGGAAAAGACATGCACTGGAAGTGGCAAAAATAAAGCAAGCCATCGAAATGAAGAAACTGGAAAATCAGTTACATCTTCTAGAACTGGAACAAGACGTGCGAGAGACAGAAATTTCTGAGGGAGAAAATCAATCACAAAGATCGGTTAGCAGTTTTCGAAGTGATACAAGAGCTGTTTCCAAACAAGTCCCAACAGAAAAGCCTTCTGTATTCATACCAGAATCGCCATCCCAAGAAGACAAACAAGTAGAAGAGATTCCAGACAAAAAATCTTCTGACATTCAGAAACTCTGCCATACTATAAGTAATGCAATAAAAAGTGTAGCTCAGTCTCCAAGACAAGACAAATACATTGCCAGACAAGTATTAGAGAGAGATTTTCCTTATTTCGACGGCAACCCTGAGGACTGGCCAACTTTCATTATGCAACTTAGGAAAATTTCAACGATATGTGAATACTCATCTGAAGAAATTATGATCAAGCTCCAAAAATGTCTGAAAGGTGAGGCAAAACTAGCCGTATCTGGAATGATGATATCACCTGAAAACATCAATTCAGTGCTGAAAACCCTTGAAATGCGCTTCGGACGCCCGGACTTAATAATTGAAGGGTTGATCACCAGAGTCAAAGCTGTACCACCAATCAAAGAACAAAACTTTGATAGTTTGATAAAATTCTCAAGTCATGTTACGTGTTTAGTAGCTACAATCAAATCTTTGGGCTTCAATGAACATTTGCAGAACCCTTTCCTACTTCGAGACCTGATTCAGAAACTTCCTGACATGCTGAAACTTCGTTGGGGGGAAGAAATTATGAGAAGACATGGAACGACCGATTTGGGAGGTACGACGGACTTAGGAGACTTTTCACTGTGGATTGGTGAAATTGCGACAGCAGCTTGTTATGTGAATACTCCAAGCACGTCGAAAGGTAGCAAATTTGAGAGCTTCAGACCGAAACCATTCACTGGATATCAAAAAAAGCAAGAGACAACTTTGGTTATAGCAGACAACCGAAATTCTGAAGAAGTATGCACATACTGTACAACTCCAGGACATGGTATACAAGAATGTCAGAAAATTAAACAAGATGACATTGACACCAGATGGGAAACTGTCACTAAATTAAGATTGTGTTTTTCCTGTTTGAAAAGTTACCATCAGAAGATGAAGTGCAGACTGAAACGACAATGTGGCATCAACAATTGCAGACGATCGCATCACAGGTTACTCCATAAAGACCCTGAACAGACAACTTCCGCAGACACTCGACAGATAACCAGATCATCAGAGAATACCCAGTCCAGACAAACTGAAGACCTGGTGAATGAAAATGTTCTACTGATGGGACAAGGTGCAGCAAATGTACTACTCAGGATGGTGAACTTCGAAGTTTATGGAGCGAATTCCACCATAGAAACTGTTGCACTATGTGATGAAGCCTCAACTGTAACATTGGTAGACCAGTCAATCGCAGATCAGCTTGGTTTTGAAGAAAGACCGCAATCACTTCGTATACAATGGACGAATAACCTCACGTCTTGTTATGAAAACTCTCTCTGCCTAGACGTGGCAATATCTGGAATACATCAAAATGCCAAAAGGTTCCCGATGAGAAATGTAAGAACAGTAGAAAATTTGTCTCTACCTCTCCAAATCATCAAAGAAGTCGACTGGAAGCGATATCAGCACCTTGATGGAATTCCGTTCAGCGAAATCAAAAATCGTCCAATGATTCTGATAGGCCAAGACAATATCAGAATGACCGTTGCCAGAAAAGTGATACAGGGCCCTGAAGATTCACCCGTTGCTACAAAGACCAGTCTCGGATGGATACTTCATGGAGGTGTTGGAAATGTCAACCAAGAAGAAAACGTTCATTGTTTGCATATATGCGATTGCAGGAAAGCGGACGATATTCTCCACGATATTGTGCAACAAACATTCACAACCGAGTCGTTTGGAGTACAGCCTGCGAGAAAAGCAAGCAAAGAAGATACGAGAGCCCTTGCTATCATGCAAAATACTGCCAGACGAGTAGGAGAACGTTTTGAAATCGGACTTCTTTGGAAAGAGGACAATCCTGTGTTGCCAGAGAGCAAATCAGTTGCGATACGACGATTGTATTGTGTTGAGAAACAGTTGCAAAAGGACGATAACTTCCGACAGAGGTATTGCGAAAAAATTGCATCTTATGTCCAGAAGGGATATGCCAGGAAACTGACACCTGCAGAAGCAAAGGAGGAATATTCACGATGCTGGTATTTGCCACATTTTGGCGTTATAAATGCCAACAAACCGAATAAGCTGAGACTCGTGTTTGATGCAGCTGCAAAATCGTCTGGTACGAGTCTGAATGATCAATTACTTTCTGGTCCAGACCTTTTGCAGTCACTTGTGAGCGTGTTGGTGAAATTTCGTCAGAGGAAGATTGCCTTCTGCAGCGATGTCAGAGAGATGTTCCACCAGGTGCGCATAATTCCTCAAGACCAGAAAGCCCAGCGTTTCCTCTGGAGGGATGGAGATCGGAACAAGCCAGTGGACACCTACGAGATGCAAGTGATGACTTTCGGCGCGACATGTTCACCAGCTTCAGCACAGTACATCAAAAACTTGAATGCAGAACAACTTACCGACCGACAAGAAATTCTGACAGCTATCACAAAAAAACATTATGTCGATGACTATCTAGACTGTACCGATACCATAGAAGAAGCTCTGCAGATGATAACCGAAGTTAGACGGATACAAAGACTTGGAGGGTTCGAGTTGGTCAATTGGATCTCCAATTCCGAAGACGTGAAGACTGCACTCTCCTTAGACAAGGACATCTGTAAGGATCTGAATCTGAATTCGTCTGAATCAGTTCAGCGAGTTCTAGGTCTCTCATGGAATCCGAATATCGACCATTTCTGTTTCCACCTGAATTTGGACCTCAAGAAGATTTATAATTCAACTGTCAGACCTACAAAAAGACAAATTCTTCAACAGGTAATGTCTGTATTTGACCCTCTTGGACTGATTGTGAACCTGACTATCCGGGGGAGGATACTTTTACAAGATATTTGGAAATCAGGAATCGGTTGGGACGATAGCATCGACGAAGAGCTTCACGAGACCTGGACCTGCCTAATGAAAGACCTAGCAGAAGTTGCTGGATTGACCATTCCAAGATGCTATTCAGTGAACATTCCTACCGCTGAACGAATCGAGATGCATGTATTTTGTGACGCCAGCAAAAAAGCCTATGCAGCAGCAGCATACCTCCGTACAATAGCTTCGACAGACATAGAAGCAAGACTCATTCTAGCCAAGGCCAGAGTAGCATCAACCAAGTCGATTTCAATACCACGTCTTGAACTTCAAGCAGCTCTATTAGGAAGTCGGATAGCCAAAATCCTTCTAGAAACTTTGGAGTTCAAGATACACGAAATTTACCTGTGGACAGACTCTACAACGGTTTTACATTGGATGAAAGGAGATGCTGGTAAATTAGGTCAATTTGAGTCACATCGTATTGGGGAAATTCAAGAGAGCACGAATACTGCAGACTGGCATTGGATTCCCTCGAAGATGAATGCAGCAGACAATGCTACGAGGACATACTCCAAGGATGGGTCGAATCCGCTGGATTTCAAGACTTGGCTAAATGGACCAGACTTTCTATACGAAGACAAATCGACTTGGCCGAAGAAATCTATTGGTCACCTAGAAGAACAAGCAGAATTCACGGCTTTGAGTTTTGAAAAGAATATTGGGTTACCAAACATCACCAGATACTCTAAATGGTCACGACTACTGCGAACTACAGCGTGGATAATGAAATTTGGAAGAATACTCTTGAAAAAACACCATAAGCTGAATCAAGATTTGCCGCCTGATTTGTCGGTTCCTGAGCTAGACCATGCGAAGAAGCTTTTGTTGAGAGAATGTCAGCTAGAGACCTTCACAGACAAATTGCAGTTGCTACAGAAAAAGAAACCAATTGCTAATCATAGTCGACTGAAGAAGCTTTCGCCCATGTTGAACGAGGACGGTCTCATAGCTCTGAGCGGCCGGACTTCACTATCCCCTGAAATGGACATTTCTGCAAAACACCCTGTGATACTACCAGCAAATCATAGACTCACCTATCTAGTTTTGCAAAACGTACACGAAAAATGTGGTCACCATGGTATCGAGACAGTTCTGAACGAAGTACGGAAACAATACTGGGTGATAGACGGAAGATCCGCTGTGAAGACAGTTTTCCGTAAATGTCAAAGATGCAGGGTGATGAAAGCGAAACCTTTGTCACCAATAATGGGTCAGCTTCCAGCGTGCAGAGTATCAGCGAGTTTCAAGCCATTCACATACACTGGAATGGATTACTTCGGACCATTGTTTGTAACCGTTGGACGCCGAACAGAAAAGAGATGGGGAGTACTTTTCACCTGTCTATCGATCAGAGCCATTCATCTAGAAGTTGCATATTCGTTGACTACAGACTCGGCGATAATGGCGATAAGACGAAAGATTGCCCGAAGAGGACAGCCTCAAGAGATCTACTCGGACAATGGAACCAATTTCAGAGGTGCTGCAGAAGAAATAAAGAGAGCGCTTAAAGAATTGGATCAAAAGAAAATTAATGAGACTATGACGCAGTTGAATATAACATGGAAGTTTCTACCTCCGGGATCACCTCATATGGCAGGAGTGTGGGAACGCATGATAAGGACTGTAAAAAACACTTTCAAGGTGATAATGAATGGACAAACACTACGAGATGAACTACTTTCAACCTTTCTGGTAGAATGCGAAAATATTATGAACTCTAGACCATTGACGAAAGTATCTGTGGACCCAGATGACCTAGAATCCTTGACACCTAATCATTTCCTCTTGGGAGACAATAATGATAACCACGCATTTGGAGAGATAAGAGATTTACGAAATCACTGGAGGAGATCTCAGAAATTAGCTGACTACTTTTGGAAGAGATGGATAAAGGAGTACTTACCAACACTCAACAAACACTCCAAATGGAATCGAGATAGTCAACCGGTACAGCTGAACGACATAGTCATAATCGTGGATGAGAATGCACCACGAAAATCTTGGAAATTAGGTAAAATAGAAGCAGTTTTCCCTGGTCCAGACAAGAAGATACGAGTTGTAGATGTGAAGACTGCAAATGGAACTCTACGACGCCCTGTACACAAGTTATGCAGAATCGATACAGAGATGTGAAGAAATGCAAACGTTTCTTTCACGATGGGGGGAGAATGTAACTCCCTGTTAGTGACCCTGTATTTGGACACTCTATATATTTTATATCAATGTTAATATGATGTTCTGAACCAGTTAGTGACGAGAGTCAGTTGTTAAATGAACAAAAAGAGGAATTGTAAAAGTTATTTTATGACCAGAAAAACCCGACAATAATTCCGAAAATATAGACTAATATCACACAGACGATATTTAACACCCTGTCCGTTGAACTTGCCATATTTAAATCTTTTTGAAGTGTTCCATTTTTATTTCTTTCAGTTACAAGATGAGAATTGGATATCCAGTTAACAATATTGAATCCACCTTCCTTGTGTAGCTCAACAATTTCCTGAATCTTATTGCATGCATCTTCCTCATCCATACAAGAATCTAAGTAGTCATCCATATAAAAATTTCGTTCAACGTCTTCAACTAAATGATGAAACTTCCTAGACCTCTTGGCATTCAATCGGGTGACGAACTGTGCAGAACACGGAGAACACGCTGCTCCGAAAATCATGACCTGCATTTCAAATATATCTACTGCATTGTTCTGGATACCATAGCGCCAAAGAAATCTTTGTGAACATCTGTCGTCTTTCCTTATCATCACTTGATGGAACATTTCTGCGATATCACCGCAGAATCCAAACCTATAACGACGAAATCGCATGAGAACTCCTGGTAGAGAATTCAAGAAGTCTGGACCCTGCAAAAGATTGTCGTTGAGACTGGTTCCATGACTCTTGGCTGCGGCATCGAAGACTAGTCGAAATTTCTTGAGTTTGTTAGGATTTATTACCCCAAAGGAAGGTCATTAAGAAATGCAGTGAGAGAGTTTGGTTTCAGCTATTATTTTGTTCAACATACCTTTAGGAAATATAAATATAGGGATTTCAGAATTAGCCCCAGGTAACAAGCTGACGTCATTTGTACGTCAATATATGGTCATTTATGGTCATTGACGTCATATGACCTCGGAATGACGTCATTTCGACGTACTCAATATGACGTTATATAGACGTCCTTGATGTGTCGTCAATATGACGTCATCTGATGGTCATTTTCATGACTAATTATAACCATTATTCATTGAGTCATCTACATCAAGAAAAATTCATAATCAAGAAGTTTCCCTTCTCTGTTATATGAAAACGTTAGTAGATATGTTATATAACATATATTATTATGTCACTCATCATATATTATGCTTTATAATAATTTTTCCTCTGATCTGTGCGAAATGTGTGTTTTCGATGGTCTCTGAGATAATTGTTAATTATATACCTTCTGTGCAAAGTATTCTCCCTATAGCTATTAAAAATATAAGACCGAATTTCAGGTCATAAAAAGCTTATAACGTTGTTAATTATTCCGGAATGCGAATTCAAATCAGAGCGGGAGAGTGCGTAGAGAACTGTACTTGATTGGTCGGCACGGACCTTGCGCAGACATGCGAAAGTCGACTGCCAGCGCCAAGCGGGCCAAGCCGTTCACTTTCGCTTCGCCGTTGCGGCCATAACAACAAAATAACAATACATAGAAGGCCATCATTATCATGTTATTCGGCTATCTATGTGGTGTGGTGTGGTGGTCATACTTATTCATATTCATGTATCAAGTAGTAGAATTTGAGGATGGCAGCATGGTCATGATTTTAGACAAGTGGTGTATGCCGAAAAAGCAGAATGTGAATTGGACGCCATTGAAGGAATACCATAGGGCTCTGAGAAATCTCTCGAGTGCATCATCCGAATGGGATAAGTTCCCAATAAAAACAACATTTTGTGAAACTGGTAATTATAGTACTGGTAAAGGAACATCAATATAATTATACAAAAAAAATCTCATCTTATCTGATGATATTGATATAACCCTAATACAACAGTGTTTTTTTTACCTACAGAAAATCTTGAAATACCACAAAATAAACTGAAACATGCAGAAGATTTCAGTGATATAAATAATCACGTCATTTTGACGCCATTAGGATGTCGTCATTTTGACGCCATTAGGATGACGTCATTTTGACGACATGAAAATGACGTCATTCGTCTTTGACTTAGAAGGTCATATAAACGTCATTATGACGTCATTTTGGAAGTCATCCTGACGTCAGGCCTGACGTGATAATGACGTACAAATGACGTCAGCTTGTTACCTGGGAGACCATGCCACAAACTCAATTATGATGATTATGAGAAGCGGATTGAATTTTGTCTTGTCATATCTGAAAGATTAAATTTAAGTGAGTATAAGTGTAAGTGTTTCAGCAAGATTTTTATTAACTGAAAAATAGCACTTCAAAATATCTCTTCTTTGTTCCAGTGGATATGGCATCGTAAGAAAATTGTCGAAATTTTGCGCACTTATGTCACTGGAATGTTGGCCAAATGTCAATTCACTTATTCATCATCTCATTCTATTTCAACCATAGCTAACTTGGACCAAATATTAATATTTAATTTTGCTGATATTTCGTCAAGCCCTTGATAGAATATATGAAAAGTATATATCTTTGAAATCAGGAACGATAGCTCTTTCGAAATATGCGATAATATACAGGGGGTTCCATTTGAAAAAAAATTTTTCACGAACCCTGTATATGAAATGATAAAATCAGGCAGAGAACACATTTTCTAGAAGGAAATGACATCTCATTCAAATAACTTTTTCCAAATTTCAAATATCTTTTTTGTTTTCGAGATATTAGCTGTTGAAGTCGACAAATCCATAGTCAATCACCCTGTACGTGAATTGTTGAAATTGATCCTGAATAATCTAAGTGGCAAGTCCAAACTGAGTTTTCTTTATGATAAGATCGAAACGCAACTTCGAGCTCTGGAAACCCTTGGTGTAACTTCTGAAACATGTGCTGCCATGTTATATCCTTTGATCGAATCTTGTTTGCCAGAAGAATGCCTGAGAATTTGGCAAAGAAGTTCGCACTTTTCTGTTGATGATGGTCTGAAGAAACGATTAGATCAACTAGTTGAAAATGAAGAAAGAATCACTCTAGCTTCAACTAGTTTTGATCTACAGAAACAACAACAACAACAGAAGAAGAAAGAAGATTACAGTCTCCCTACTCCAACCGCACATTCCTTGGTCAGCACTAGATCTCTGAAATGTGTATTTGGTAAAAAAGAACATCGTAGTGATGATTGTACCGAAGCAGTGAAGATGACTCTGAATGAGCGCAAGAAGATTCTTTCCGACAGAGGATGTTGCAATGTTTGCCTAAAATTTGGACACATTTCTCGAAGATGTAGAACTGCAGCAATTTTGAAGTGCAAGACTTGTGGAGGCAAACATACCACTTTGATGTGCTCTGGTGATAATGAAACACAATGTATAGTTTCCATAACCGAGAATCTTTCAAACCATTCCCATAAAAATGAAGTTTTCTTACAAACTCTATTGGTTCGAAAGAAATGATATTAACATATTCTTCTGGACACATTCCACTACAGTGTTGGCATGGATACAACTGGGAGAGAGATGGAAGCCGTTTGTATGGAACCACGTTCAAGAAATAAAAAGATTTTCGAACGCCGAGTCATCGTCCACCAATATTAGAATATTGGTGGACGATGGCCGAGTGTTGGTTTCATGTGCCTGGAACTCTCAATCCTGCCGACCTTCCATCCAGGGGCTGTTCAGCAACACAGTTACTTCAATCAAAGTGGTGGGAGGGCCCTTCTTGGCTATATAGGCAAGAAAACGAGTGGCCTACACAACGAATTGAAGTGGACGAAGACTCTGTATCCGAAGAACGAAGGAAGAATGTTATTGCACTATTCTCGTCGAAGAAACAAGATAATTCCTGGATTTTTAGATATTTTTCGAAATATCATAAAATTGTTAATATGATTGAGTGGATCAGAAGATTCATTTTCAACTGTTTGAACCCCTATAATCGAGAAAAGGCTGATTTATCTGTACAAGAAATAGAGGACGCTGAAGTATTTCTGATAAAGAGTATCCAACACGATGCTTTGGTCAATATAGAAGAGAGTTTCAACTCTCTGATGCCTTTTCGAGATCAAGATGGGATTTTGAGGATCAAGACAAAAATAACTGAGAGAAACGATATGGAAGAATTTAGAAACCCAGCTTTATTACCAGGAAAATACCCAGTAGTACATCGTTTGATTTTTGATGCACATGTTCGAAAATATGATGCCAAGAAATGTGAAATTGTGCCAGTAGCCTTACCGAAAGATCGAGTACGAGATGCGGCTGTTTTTGAGATTTAATATCTGTTTGGACACCTCTTTCTGCGAAACAAAGAAAAGGTATGGGTCTGTATATTTACCTGCGATCTTCAGAGCTGTGCATTTCGAACTAGTATCCTCGTTATCAATAGACAGTTTTCTTCAAGCATTTCGAAGGTTTGTTGCTCGAAGAGGAAGACCCTTAACAGTGTATATAGTGATAATGCTACAAACTTCAAAGGAACAGAAAATTCTCTCAAAGCACTGGACTGGTTCGAAATTGCAAAATTTCACACAGCTGAGAGGATAACTTGGAGGTTCAATGTTCCGACCGCCGCATGGTGGGGCAGTTGGTGGGAGCGTTTGATTCCGATCGCCTCATCAAAAATATCCTAAGAAAAGTGTTAGGTAGAGCCTGTTTGTCATATGAAGGACTTTCATCGGTATTATGCGATTGTGAATCTAGTGTCAATTCTAGACCACTCACTTATATCTCTGAAGATGAGTCAGACCTAGTAACATTAACTCCTGCTATGTTTCTTCAGGATATAAGGGAAGTTGGTGTTCCAGATCTGGATTTGATAGAAGCAGATTCCTTGAAAAGAAGATACAGATACAGATGTAAAGTTAGAGAAGACCTACGAAGACGATTCCGAAGTGAATATCTAGGACAACTGGTACTACGAAAAAAGAAATCAAGAATAATCGATGTGAATGTCGGTGATGTGGTTATGGTAGAAAATGATTGCACTAGAAGAATTGATTGGCCATTGGCGAAGATAGTTGAAGTTTTCCCAGGAAAAGATGGCGAAATACGAGTTGTACGTTTGAGAACTTCTTCTGGATACATTCTGAGACCCGTACAACGATTATATCCATTAGAAATGGATTCGCAAGATGAAGATACTGATCATTCGATTTCAGCTCGTGATTGTATCACTTTCTCACCTCAGAACGAAATCAATAAACAAGACAAAATAACAAGAACTGGACGAAAGAGCAAACTTCCGTCAAGGTATGGTTTTTGAAGATATTTGAATCATACTCTTCCGAGGAAATGACTCAAGGTGGGAGGAATGTTGAGAATCGGTGCATTCAGAGGAGCTGATGATATTTTGTTTAGTTTCAATTTTTATATACACATGTTGTCAAGGCACTGTAAAAAACACACAGTCGATTTTGAGTTTGATGGTTATTGTCAAAATAATAGGATTGTCTTTCAATTCACATAAAAATATTAAAATACTTTCGAAACCAGTCTGCGATATATTTTTCGACGTATTATACACACCAGGTAGGTGCTATAATATCAACAGTATTATTGATAAGCCAAGACTTAATGTTTGAAGAACAACGGAAATGAATGTGTCATTGCTTTCCCCTCAAAAATAATGACAGTTCACTGAAGCCACACTACCTTTTGATAGTCAGCAATTTCAGCAGAATGTTGAGTCGAAATATTTGGAATGAATAGTGTATCTGCTCACGAGTATCTGTCACTTTCAGTCAATTTTTTTGATTTCGGAATGAAAATTCAGCAGATTCAGTACTGTCAGTTGAAATCGGAATATAGCCTATAAAAGCTGCCGTGAATTGAGGATTTAATTTCTGTTTTGTGAAGACACATAAATATCGGGAGGCATTTTTAGACAGATTGATACAGTATAATGCAAATATATGGAATAAATCTATGATTCCTAAACTAAGTCACTTTTGAAGAAAAAATACGAAAACACGTTAGTTTTGATTTTTAATCCCATATCATGATGTCCATATGAGAGGTCATCGATATTGGGGTGATGGCATAATTTTTTTAAATACAAACAGGGCTCATGTGAACCTCATTTGAAAGGTCTACTGATAATCTATCCAACAGTATAATCATTCTAATAACATGTATTTACAAGGTCAATCAACATTTTGTATTAGTTACAATGTTACAATGAAATGGTCAGTGTTGAACTGAATTTTGCAGAGGTCTGCTACCGAAAATTGATTATCGTAGTGTCCTCTATTCAGAAAAAAATACATTCATCGAGAAAGTTCTAAACTCTAATTTGAAATTATAGTCATGTAGTCTAGGTATCATGGATTGTTTGACATTATTTTCATATATAATACCACAAGTGATAATATTTTGCCGGAAATATTCGGTGATTGTTACGACAGCTTGTTGCCTAGTAATTTCGTGAATGACATTGTTATCAAAACTACGAGCAGTAGGCGAGTAGTTTTGGATCAATGTCATGAGCGAAATTAGAGCAGGAAGCTGGAGTATGTCAATCGACAAATATTTCCAGGAAAAATAGTATCACGAGTTGTATTCGTATGACTATTTCATGATTGAATGAGACAATATATATAAGAAATAGGAAACATAATTTAAGTATATTCCAACTCGAACTGCGAAGAAGAACATAATGATAGTAATGAAATACAGAATTTACATTTTCAGAAATTAACTACCTACTTTTAGTAATTCACAAATAAGTGGAATGTACAATTTTGATGAACAGTATTTTGTTTATTATCTTGGAGATGGTTGCTCTCAAAAGAGTGTATACATTTGCTATCCAATTCGAACAAAATAAATTGAATTTATGTAACATGAAATAATTTAAAAAAAAAATTATCGTCGCCGACGGGCTCGAACCACCGACCTTCGTATCACCGCGCAACAACCCTATCAGTTGAGCCACATCACCTGGATTTTATTGGACACAATAACTTGAGTGGCTGAAGAAGATTACTTCAAATGGGAATTTGAATTCTAGTATTGTTGTCAGACCGTCAACAAATATGCAAACTTATTAAATTACACATGAAACGTCCAGCCAGAATGAAATTGTCTCGCCTTTCGTACAAAATGTCTCACTAACGCGAATTATAAGTAAATAAAATGAAGTAGGTACTTAGGTTATTGTCTCTTGTGTCAGATTTGAATACTAAGCAATCTTGACAGACACGATGTCAAAATTTTATCGCTGATAAACGAGGTTTGTTGGTCACGTGTGGGTCAATTCGGCTTCTGAATTGGTAGAGCAAGTCCGATAAAATTTAATTAACAAAAAATATCGCTAGAATACAGAAGAAACCGTGAAAACGGTCGATTCTGATTGGTTCTCGAGATCAAGAGTGGAATAGTTATAAAAATATTCTAATCGCTTTTATAATCTAGCAATGAGATCAACAGAAACCGAACTAATCAAAATTTCAATTATAATTGGGTTTGGAGATGAAACGAATAATCCTTGAAGTTCTCGAAAACGTTAGAGATAAATCTACTGCCCTGCTTTCACATTGCATCATTACTAGATGTCATCAATTTCAACATTTATCATGAAATTCCATTGTATTTCAATGAATAAACAGTTCTGGTTCATCCTGTATGAATAATTATTTGTATAATAATATTGCATGTTGGATAGACAATTAGGAGATTTTTTTCATATGGATTATCTCAAAAGTTGCCCATTTTTAAAATAATTAATTTATTCCATATATTTTCATCATACTGCATATTATTTCTGTGAATTGAGAAAATATTTTATTCGAATCTACTATCTACCTCTGAATTCTTCTCAATTTTAACAATATTTTCATAAATGTCTAAATGCAGTTCAAGATCCTGATGAGCCATCTCAATTTTACAGTCACTTTCCACCCATGCATTGTCAAAAGTAGGATCTGTTGGTGAAACAGTGTCTTCGATGTTTTCTTCTTTCACTTTTGCCTCCACTCCATCACAACATTCATTATTTATCCAAGTTTTCATTTGTGTTTCACAATGGTTTCCGCTTAAACCATATTCCTCGACAGCAATTCCGTTAGTTACCTCACTTTTCAATCTGAACTCTTCCAGGCAACTATCACATTGAAAAGGAGGAAAAGGATTCTTGCCAGTACGCTCTTCAATGCACCTAGTCAAATCACTCTTACTGATGATTTCTTGCTGACAAAAATCACATTTGAAAGGTTTCTTATTATCGTGCAGTTTGACGTGTCTACGCAAATAACATTTGAAAGTGAACTTTTTATGACAAAATTTGCATTGAAAAGGTTTCTCGCCGCTATGCATCCGCTTACGGTGATTCAGCAAATTACTTTTGCTCACAGGTTTCTTGCAAATATCACATATATCCTTGTTGGTTCCGTTGTGTATCTTATAGTGCATAGTCAAATGACTCTTCCGTGTGAACTTCTTCTCGCATACAACACATTGGTATGTGGTCTCGCCGGTATGCATTTCGACGTGTCTAAGCAAATTACGTTTCAAGCTGAATTTCTGCTTACATACGTCACATTCGAACGGTTTCTCGCCAGTGTGCACTCTTATGTGTCCGATCAGGGACTTCTTCAAGTTGAATTTCTTTTGGCACATTTCACACTCGAAGCGTTTCTTGTTGCAGAACCCTATGATGTGTTTATTCAAATTACCCTTTTTGCTGAATTTCATCGAGCACACGTCACATTCGAATGGTTTTTTGCCAGTGTGTTCTATATAGTGTTCAGCCAAATGTGCCCTTTTAGCAAACCTTTTCAGGCACTTATCGCATTCGAAGGCTTTCTCGGTGATTTGCGTCTCATCAGTACGTGAATTTTCAGCAGCACAATGAGCTGAATCCATTTTCAAATCAAGTTTGCTGGTCAGTGATCTAGTTTTTTCTTTCAAGTAGGTATATGTTTGGTGTATCGCTGATCACGTGGGGCTCTGACGAAGCAAGAAGGAATAAACGGCACTACCTGTGAATAAACGAATTACTATTAGTCTGCAAGAAAGTTAATATTTTTCGTAAATGAAGAAAAATACATACGAACACTCATTATTGTGGGTATGTTCGGTAAATCAACTTGGTTTGGTTGGTTCCTGAAGAAAAGGTTATTTACGGAACACGGTTGCTGAAAAAGCGGTAGATTCACTGTTACCAGAACGACCGTGGATTTTCTCTATTAAGTTCGGTAAGTTTGAGTTGACGTTGACGTGTTCTAGTTTTCGGTTTGATTCTTTCATTTACAAATTACAATGGAAAACAATATTTAAAAGTTTTGATGGATTCGTTTGCTGAGGTAAATTAATTTCAGTTTGATACGTTTTTTTCTATTTGGACACTACATCCTTTGCTTGTGCTTACTATGCTCAAGAATTAGTAACATTTGGGTGCTATAATTGAAAATCAAATACTGGCAGAGAAAAACCGATCAGAACTATAATTTGAAAAATGACGGGCTTTCCGTAAATAAACCACAACCGTAGTCACCAGTAGATAACCATTGTCAAAATTGTTGGTACCGGCCTCGAAAGCATCGGTAACCTCGGTTGATTAACGGACCATGTCCTAATATTGAGATAAATTTGGACACAGCCGATGCAGCTGCAAAGTATAAAATAGCTAAATGTAAAAACTTCATATAAACGATAAGATTTCCACAAAATTCTTAATTACACGACATGTTTCGCTAACACAGTAGCTTCTTCAGGTGGAATACTGGTACAATAAACTAAACTTACATTGACTTGCCAAACTTTTATATCCTATTTTCCCAGCCCAAAGGATCGAGATACCTGTGGCAAGGTACGACAAACATTCATTTTCGGAAAGCGGGCCTAATATCTACATTGAAATACGATGCACTGGATCAACTTAAAGGGTTGATAACAAAAATTACCTACTAAGAAAACTAATTCAATGGCGGTGAAATATTGGGATCTACTTGATCTTTAATTAAAATTTTGAATTTTTGCGTTTATTGATTTTTAATGATCCAAAATCCACGTGTAAAATTTCAAAATTATCTACAAAACTATGGTTTTCTACTGATATATGGTCCGCGTAGGTATGTTGAATTTGTCTTTTTTCAAAAAATGCATCTAATGTTCATCAATGCGGTGATTAAACGTTTGACCGGTCTGACCAATATCTACCTAAACAAAACTCAGAAGTTGCCTATAGAACAAATAACAAGGAAGGTTTATCAAAAATAATAAAGAAGAAATTTCTAAATTTAAAAAACATGAGGTGTATACAAACTCAACTGCGGATCTTGTTCAGTTTTGATAACCTACAATTTTCATTCATTCACGTTGGAACCCTGAAGACATGGACAGAATGACATAGTGACTTCATTAGGTAGAGTGGCGACAAAAGTGATGCACTTTTTGATTGGTCAGACCTGACCTCAAATATGGAGGTGGCGGATGTGTGTCGACAGCGGCAAACCGATATCGGCAAAACGTAAGACATCGCGGTTGTCCGCCACAGCTTGATGTACGCATATTAATTATGTTTTTTTGTTAGTTTGTCATCTATCTCGTAATTGCGCCACAATCGCGCCGCTTTCGACGCTGAAGACAAACGACAAACTCCATTGTACGAATAATCTCATATTGTAGTATCCCAATAACAATATATCTCCAGTATCCTTATGCATTTTTTATGGTTGATCCCAGCAAACTATCGTCTGAGAACAAGAATTATATATGATATATGAAAACTATACTTGTCTACGAATTCATTTTTGCGGTAATGATTTTGAGCTAAATATTTGTTCATAATTATTATGACAATGATACACCAATGCGAAGTTCTGTTCTTCATCTATTTTAGACAAATATTTGATTCACAGTAATAGATCAAAAACTGGAAAAATAATGTGTCTGTAACATTATAGCAGACTACACGTTGCCTATTTATGCCTATTCATTTACCTACATCATCCAATCAACCATGTTGTGATATAGGTATATCGTGTGTCCAAATATAATAAAAAAGCCTTGTACTATTTCAATTCTAGGGCAGGTAGAAAATCTTACAGTCAATTCCCCCAAAACTATACTTTATTTAATACCTATTGGAAATATACATGTTTCGAAGCTTCAGAGCTTCATCATTATCAGCAACAATTATTATTGTCACAGGAAGTACTACAATAGGAAAGACAAAACAAAAAGCTACGTCAGACAAACGTTCCGACAATGAAATAAGTCGAATAATCCCCACCTGTTCTGCGAAAAATAGTTCACCTATTGAATAACAATAAGATACGATAAAAATATTGAAATTTTTTTTTATAGAAATGAAGGGACCGCAATTGAATGCGGATTACCTTTGTCAAAATAATTATAAAAACATAGTTAAAGAAATAATTGAGTTTTTTGCTCCAGTCGAAAATTCGAAAACTTCTCAACATCGCTCTGACAGTGGATGGGAAAAAACTAGGCAATTAAAGGGTCAAAGGATGTCGAAAATCAAAATATCCTTGACATGAAGTGTAGAATGACATAAAACATCTTGACGGTGGGGTTATTACAGAACTCTGCATGACATAGGGATGAGAGCGATTAGAGGTGGGAGTACTAGAGAATTATTAAAACATTGGAATGATTATAAAAGGTAAACAGTCTGAATGCAAGTCAGGAATCAGACTTACTTCGATTGTTTTAAACTCTTTCATGCTGTTTTCTTTAGAAATACTCGAATGTCTTTCCTTGTTTCACTCAGGGAGACTGATCCAATACATAAAGTTTCATGTTTATCTCTTGTAATCATCCCAATGTTTTAATAATTCTCTAGAACTTTTGTCCTAATAAAACAATCTACAATTGCTCATAGGTTTATTGCCTTCTGTGCGAACTTCTTCTCACATACAACACATTGGAATGGGGTCTCGCCAGTATGCACCCTGGTGTGTTTTTTTTTATTTTCTGGTTTCCACGAAAAGGGATATCCTGTAATGTTCAGATAGCATCGTGAGAACCAAGGGAAATAAGGTAGGAATTTGTGTTCTTCTTAAATTTCTGAAGGTTATATGCCTCAGGGAACACCTATCTTGGCAATGTGTTCCAGAGCCTCGCTGTTCATATGATGAACGAGTCTTTGGAAAGAGATGTTCTGAAGGTCTCCAAAGTGACCACGAAGGGGTGCGGAGCCTCACCTCGACGGGTTAATCTCGCCGGGACTGCCAAGGGAGGAACAATCCTTGACATTTCAGAAGAGCATCGTCTGACCAAAATACATTTTTGTCTGAATTTCTTCAGGCAAACGACACATTCAAACAGTTTCTCGCCAGTATGTACTCTCATATGATTATTCAGAAAGTTTTTCTCGTTGAATCTCTTTTGGCACATATCACACTTGAAAGGTGTTTTGTTAGAGTGCGCTCTAATGTGTCTAATTAACCCATTTACCTACCGTCCTTTTAAAAGGACTTTAAAATGAAACCTATATTTTTCTGATTCAGTTGAAGGTTTGGAGATGTTGAAAGTGTCACATATTATATTATAGTTGACATATTGAAAGTCAATCGCGATCGTTAGGGATTTGTTAAGTTTTGGATCGATAGTGACGGTCAAAACACGTTGTTTCTAGTTATTTTGGAATCGGTCACTCAAGGTAAGACATGTTGAGAGTCGTTTATTTTTCCGCTGTTTTGATTATTTTTAACGAATCACATATTATACTCACTTTTCGTTATATTTGTGGTTATGTTTTACACTTCTCGATCAACCCAGGAGCGTTCAATTGAACGACGGTATGATTATATGCTACTATGCGTTTTTTTGCAGGTATTGGAAAAAGCCACTAACCATAGCAAAGCACTCAGAAGAATTGAAGAATTACTCTACGCCGGACATTCCTACGGGCATTATAATTTTTCAACCCTAAATACCAACGAAAACTCCCATACCGATGAAGATTATGGAGCTGAAGACGATGTAGTTCCAAATAATTTACCCGGAGTGCAACTGAGGGCCATCGCGTAAATTTTTACGTGGAAGGTGATGACGACGGTAGAGTGATTACGATCTACCACTGTCCACTTTTGTTACGTTTATGCAATGGCAAACAGTTGAAACTGCACAAAGCAATCGTTCCCATGTATACGTTCAAGCTGTTTTTTGATAAAAACCTCGATAAAAAATTGGTAGGATAAATTGTCAATTTTAGCAATAGTTATGAACAAAAAAACCGCCCCGGTACATTTACCTCATACGAGATGTACTGATTCATAGGTGAGTAACTTGTCAGTGGATATACAACTGTTCCAAGGCGACATAATATTTATTGGCAAAATTGCAACAAACTTACATCAGCCCCTATTTCCAAAGATAGATTTCAATTCAAACTAACCTTGATAAAAATAACAAGTACGAACTGCGTCCTCTTTTCAAAAGTTTAAATAAGAAGTTTTTGATCTTATCCCAATTGAAGAGAATCATAGCTTTGATGAGGCTATGATACGGTATTTTTGGGATAGCAATTTATTAGAGGCAAGCCTTTGAGGTGGGGGTACAGATTTCATGTGAGTACATTGTTTATGTTTGATCCCTACCAAGGTTAGTCAACAACAATTCCAGACAAACCAATACACGGGTTTGGAAGCGTCAGTTGTTCTTCAATATGCAGATGTTTTACAAAATATGCCTTACCTGCCCTTTCACCTCTTTTTTGACAATTTTCTCACATCTTTGTCACTTCTGAAGGTGATAAAATTTTGCTAAGCATTTTGTGAGATATAATATCAAAATATCTTCAAATCTCCATTTATTTCTCTATTAGTAGCCCTTCATACTACCGTCCTTTCAAAAGGACCGCTATTTTTTTCCAAAACTGGAGAGATCAGAGATCGAAACATTTTTTTATGATTTTCTCTCGACTTATTGGACCTTTCATTGATCGATTTCAAGAAAATAATATACAAAATCGGAAAAGGGTCGAATGGATTAAGGCAGTCTTACTAGATAATTTTGTTTGATAAAAATCACATTGGTATATGGTCTCGATAGTGTGCACACTGCACTCTGACGTCTGAGCAAATCATTTTTCACGCTGAATGTCTTCTTACAAATGCCACATTCGAACGGTTTCTCGCCAGTATGTACTTTCAGGCTCCCCTTATCGATGAATATATTTTGGCACATTACACACTCGAATGGTTTTTCGTTGGAGTGCACTCTGATGTGTCCATTCAATGTTCACTTTTTGCTGAATTTCATCGAGCAAGTGTCACATTCAAACGTTTTAGCTGGTGTGTACTGTGCAGTGTTCATTCAATTTTGACTTTTTAACGAACATTTTCAGGAACATATTACATTCGAAAGCATTCTTTGTGGTTTGCGTCTTATCAGCAGCAGGATTGCTGGTCGGTGCTCTGAGTATTCCTGTGGATGAATGGATTACTGTTAGTTTGGAATAGTTTTATGTACAAGGTGTCTCCGTATATGCTGACCCCTACCTTCTAGTTCAAATATGAAACTGTCTGTCTGTCTGTACTATACTATCTCTTGACACTCATTGAATAAACAAATAAGAATCGCAAAATAGAAAAAAGAGCCGAAATCAGTTTTTTCAATGGAACACCCTATATATTTTCAAATCTAGTAAAAGATCTTTTTATCCTGTTCACAAATATATATATAGTTTGCTAATTTTTCCTCGAGCAATTTTTCACTTATTTAGCATTGAATCACAGGTGCTAATATAACATTTATTAGATGGCTGATGTGTACACAACAGAAATACCATCGAAACAAATGAGGCTAGATGGAACACCCTATATATTTTCAACTTTAGTGAAAGATCTTTTTCTCCTGTTCACAAATATATACATAGTTTGCTAATTTTTCCTCAAGGCATTTTCCACTCATTCAGCATTGAATCAGAGTTGCTTATATAACATTTATTAGATAGCTGTGGACACAACAGCAATGCCATGGAAACAAAACAGGCATTTTATGACATGACTGTCGGTTTTTCAATTGAAATAGGTTATTCCGTAGAGGAAAAATACGAAATAGTAAGACTATATTATGAAAATATGTAGAACATTTCAGTAGTGCGCCAAAAAACACCAGCAACAGGGGCATCCGCAAAAATAATCTCAGGGGAGGAGCAAGTGTCCATAATATTGTACTAGTTAGTGTTGAATGTATATTTTGTATATTTAAGATCCAATTAATAATTTATATAATGCTTTATTACAGAATTATCAACTGTACACATGGTAATATCAGTGATACAAGACAAGACAATAGACATGACATTAAACATTTGATAAATCACAGTAACCTTAAACCCATGACTATGTTTACGTACATAAAATAAAGGTGACTTCACACATTACACCTTTCCCTCAAAGATCAAGACGTCGGGGACGTCTTATCATACGTCTAAATTGGGAAACAATATTATGTGGAGTGTTATAATGGTTCTTATTTAGGTTAGCATTGATTGTGGTATCATTGGAAATGGAAGATTTACTACTACAGGGACTAGGAACAGTATTTTGTGAGGACTAATATCAACATTTTCTTGTTGGTGATCATTTCTTGGTAGTTGCTCAGGGTATAACTCATGTTCAAGCACATATTCATTTTTGTTGGGCCTAGTATATGATAATATCATTTGACTTTTACTCCTCCTGAATATATTATTGTTACTTTCCTTCCTTACCCAATAAGACCTTGGTTCTATAGCCTTTTCAATAATAACAGCTTTATCCCAGTATTTATCTTTAGAACTTTTCTTTACTATTTTATCGCCGATTTTGAACACGGTTGAAACCGAGGTTGAAACATTGCGCGTTATTTTATCATAGATTCGAATTCATTGAAAAAGTTCATATTCATCTTGAATCCTTGCTTCTTTTTATATTTATCAACTATATTTACATCAATGCTGGGCTCTTTCTGGAACTGCTTACTCTGTTCATTTCTTCGACAAAATTCTATTGCTTTTTCCAAAGTGAGTTTTTCCATTCGAAGCAATGCCTTATGTGCCACAGAATGTCTGATACCCATCCCAATTTTGTCTCTCACGGTTTTGTCTTCCCCTGTTTGGTTGGGATCTACTTCACTATAATTGCAGGTACGTATCATATGTTTACACTCAGTTAAGAAATGTTCAAAGGATTCTCCATCTTTGCATCGGAGATCACAAAGGGTGACATAATTCTGGCAGAATTGCACCTATGATATTTCGCAGTATTGATATATTCATATTATCAGCGGACTCATGTTGCCCCGTTGCCAGTAGATAATCTTCGAATGCGGTCTTCCAAAACTTCCATTCAATGGCGGCATTTTGATTTTGCAAGTCAAAATCCGGTGGCAGTTTGACTGGATTTACGTAACCCACTATTTTAAATTCAAGGAACTTTCAGGTTAGGTTAGGTTAGGTTTCGGGTTAGGTCGTTAGTAGAGTACCTATGTTGGTCTGAGCTCACTAGTTCACATTTCCACCACCAGATGGCGGTGGTGGCGCTACGGTCGGGGCAGCTGACTATCGACATCCTCCCATTCCTCATATCCCTTCCATCCCTCCCATCTCTCATATCCCTTCCATTTCCCCCAACCCTCCTCTCTCCCATCCCTCCCAATCATATGACAACATCCTTATCTGCCGCCTTCATTCTCGCTGAGAAGCTAAACATCCTGAAACAATACTTTCATCTACTTCATGTTGCCACTCATTGTCAGCGTTTCTTGGAATTTCAGCTATTGGGAAATATGCGACGCAGTATACGAGAACAATGCCTCCATTGTTTGCACGTGGCCGATTATGTAACAAACTCGTTCGATTACATCATCCTTATCTGTGTGAGAACAATGGGTCCATTGTTCCGACTCAGGTGGCCGATGAGTCATATCTCGACTTCCTAGAACAATGCCTCCTTTGCTAGCAGATGACCGATTACGTCACAATCTCAAACCCTATATAAGGCGGTCAGAAGCTGGGCCTTGACGCAAATTTATCCTTTAATGTGAATGAATTAGAGATTGTTAATGGTTTATCAAGCTGCCAGAGAAAATTTTGAAAAAGCGTGCTTGCATCAATGTGAAAAACATTGATCAGGCATGCTTTTTCTGGAGTATCGTGATCGCTTTACATCCTGCTAACCGTAACATAGACAGGCGAGCTCGTATCCTCATTACAACCAAGTTTTGAATACCGCAGGCTTGGATGTACCCGTCACTCTCAACAATATTCCTGAATTCGAAAAACTCAATGATATATCGGTGAACGTTTACGCCTTCATGGGGAAAAGACAAGAGTATTTTGATGTAGTGCCTATAAAACTTACAAAACATAAGCAGCCCAGACATGTCAATCTACTACTCATTCAAAGTGAATAATTCACCAAGCCCAACGATCATGATACCTTGCCTGAATGACATAAGGTATCATTATTGTTAGAGAAAAGACATGTCCATACTGCTAGCTTCACAAGTCGAAAAAAATCATATGAAAAAACATTTCTGTGAAAGATGTCAAAATTATTTTTCATTATTGGACGGTATGAGAGAAGAACAATATTTTGAACGCGAAATAAAACATACATTAGCTGGAATGACGAGAAACTTATGAAAATTCATGTCGATCTCGACAAGAGAGAAACTATAAATATACAAAAAGCCAAATACTCAGAGTGGAATGCAATGGCCACAAAGAGAGAAACTCAGTCATTACCACATTAGTTCATAAAATGAACGAAAGTGGTAGATAACGAGAGAAAAACAACTACTTTCCTGAAATTCCTATCATCCTTTTAACTATCTCTGTTTCTTCACTACTTAACAAAATCCTAATGAATCATAAAATATATAAAAATAACAATCTTCAAACGGGAGATATTCCTTTAACAATGGAAAATACTCGGGAAAATATATCCATGATATCAAAAGTGATATTTTCACCATATTAACATCACGAAAAAATAAGATTCGAATATAGAGCTCACATGTTACATTTCAACTATATTTGACTCGGGTCTGACAGATATAACTCTCAAAACAACGGAATACTTACTTGGAGAAAAACATACTTACCTAGTCTTCATAGCCCAGAAAGACGTCTTCAGGAACATGATAAACAGACTAAAATTCTTCCACAGCACAATATATAAATAAAACCCGAAACCAACTTGAAAACCAACTACATAACAAGATATGGCGTACTAGAGCGGTAAAGTTGATATACGTGGTCGTAATAAGGTAGTTTACCACACTAGTGTGGTGAAAGCAACGGGTATGCGGAAAAATAATTCATTTGTTAAGTATCAAACCCTTGAGTCGATTGAAAATAATACAAATATTTTATAAATATACCGGTTGACACCACTAGTCCTCTTTTATTTTTGAAAGATATACAGGGAGCAGCGGCAAAAAGCAGTGAATTTCAAATTGAACAACCTAAATATTTTCCCGCCATTGGAATGGCCTTTCGAAGAGCTTTCCGGAAATACAATTTCACATGGAGTTCCAAAGAATTTCAGGAAATTCCGTACAATACCAGCGAACAGAATTCCAAAGAAAGAAAAGAAGTTTTGCAACTTTCGTCGTGCATGTCTCTATTTTGCCAAATCCTGGTGTGCATGCCAATTCACCTACTATTAATTGATTATACAAATAAAGTATCTATTACTGTTTGGAATCACAGAAAACCTGTATTAAATTTTTCCAGAGTTTTCCCGAAATTTTCATAAGCTGATCAGACTCGTGATCAGACGAGGGGCGCATGCCAAGTTTTCCAGATGTTTATGTTACTAAAACTTCAATTTTTCAATTTTCTTCAGTTTTTGAGCCTTAATACTCACACGCGATCCATTGATGCGGATTCACGTTGAAATAGAGGATGGATAAATACTTGGAATTTGATGAGCCGATAAAAGACCATGCGCGGTTTTCATAAAATATTATATACAGGGAGTGTAAAAAATCAGAATCCACTTCTTCATTTTCAAATATTCAGCAAGTTAGTGCCTCGGTTCAAATTAATACTTGGAATTGGATGAGCGGATAAAAGACCATTTTATGTAGATCTCATAGAATTGCACAAAAAACTTTCAAATTATTCTAGATAGGGTTTTGAGAATTGGTGGGTAGCAAGTATACCAAATTGTTCACAAATTGATGAAACAATTTTTCTTCTATCACTTCCAGTTTCACCGGAAATGACCCCAACTTTTGATTTCTAAATGGGACACCCTGTATTATATTCTATAATCGGTTAGGGATTATCATGACGAATTTAACGATACCAGGGTTACGGGTAGATAGGGTTATTTCAAACAATTACAAAGATATTGGCGTTCGAAGTTTACATATGATCAATGGGTGCGACTTCGCAATATCAAAACTTCTTTCTCTGTCACACTCATTGAACATATAGTAACTTAGAACGCGAATATCTGCGTAATCGTTTGAAATAACCCTATCGAACCCGGTATCGATAAATTCATTACGACAATCCCTAACCGATTATGGAATACAACACAGAGTGTCCCCATTTTAAAATCGAAAGTTGGGATCGTTTTCAGTGAAACCGGAAGTGATAGAACAAAAATTATTCCGTCAATTGATGAGCAATTTGGGATACTAGCTGCTCACCAATTTTCAAAACCCTATCCCGAATAATTCAAAAGTTACAGTCCTGGCTGTTTTTTGTGCACTTCTCTGTATACCAACAGAAAAAACTGTTGAGCATCTCAAAAAATACTATATGCGTTTTATTGCATATTCAGATTGTCCCTGAAGAGTTGATTTCATCGAACTATCACACTTGGGGTATAGCTGAGATCATGGACGTATGATTACAGAGATATAGGATGTGAAAAATCGAGATTTTCCCAACTTTAGGAGATTGTTTTGTCGAAACTATTCATTATTGGCCAAAAAGATTTCCATGTCCCTATCTCAACTTCCAATTTACTACCTACTGACATTCAATTGGAACAAATACAGAGTGGTGAAAAGTTCAGGATTCTGATAACACTGTATTATGTCAGTAGATAGTGAATCAAAAGTTGAGATAGGGACATGAAAAATTCGACACAAAAAATTCCTCAAGTTGAAAAAATTTCAATCTTCCACACCCTTTATCTGTGTGATCATTTCAGCTATTCCAAGTGAACGTTGAAATCAGCTCTTCAGGGAGAATCTGAAAATGTTTTATAACATTGTACAGGGTGTCCTATTTTTAAAAATTTATAAATGTTGCCTTAAGGATGTTTTGAGATGTTCAACTGTTCTTTCTGTTGTCAAATTCAAAATTTACATTAAAAAATATGAAGGAACGTTCCTTGTAAAAAATAATTGAACAATACATAGAGTCCCAAGAAGTATGAAGTCTCGATTAAGTCGGTGAAGGCTTGATGAAGTCAGTGAAGTTACGATGAAGTCACTGAAGTCCCAATAAGGTCACAAAAGTCCTGATGAAGTCAGTGAAGTCTCGATGAAGTCAGTGAAATCTTAGGAAAATGTGAAGTCTGGTTTACAAGTTCTCTTCTGCGGTTCGCCCATCGGAGTAATCGTATTTCCAATATCAATTGCAGAATATCCCGCACTGTGCAGCGTCGGCGTGTTTGTAGTTCTCTTTGAGGTGACTGCAGGTGCGGCACGAGACTGCAATTGTTTTTGGATAAACTATAACTTTTCCAATCCACAGTTTTTAAAGTACCTCACGCTGAAATAACAGCTCTGTTCTTTCCGAATTCTGACAGTTTTTTAATAATTTTTATATTACACAGAATTTTTGGTTAATTCGATACAAATATTTGATGAAATAACTTTTTAATTATAATATAATTGAAATCTAGTTTCTCAAATCTTTTCGAACTTTCAACGGCAAAAAACTCGTACAATTAATATCTCATGAGGCAAAACTGAGGGCAAAACTGTCCTCGAAATTCTTCGAACTTTTTTCCTTCCTCGGACTGCCTTAAATTTTCCCAAATTTCCTCACGCCTGTTCACCAAACTTCCCACGTGATTACCACCTACGTATTTCAGTTGGTTTTTGACCAAATTTGTTACCAAAGGGATTCTAACGAAATCCAAGGAATTCCAAGGAATCCAAAGGTGTTCCAAGAAAATCCAGATAATTCTAGAGAAATTCAAGGAATTCCAGTAGTTTGTGGATCAGGATTCTACCCCAAGAAATTCCAACAGGTTCCTAAGAAATCCAAGGAATTCCATTTGTTTGAATACCAGAATTCTACCGCAGTTCACCAAAAGAATTTCAGGGAGTTCGAGGAATTCCAGAAAGTTTCAGGAATTCCAAGGATTTTCAGGAATCCCAAGGAGTTCCAGAAATTCAAATGAATTCCGGGGATTCCCAGTTGTTTGTACACCAAAAATCCCACGAGTTTATTTTTGAGCTGAAACATATTTAAAGAACGCATTGCATTGATTTTAGACGAATTTTACATGTAGAATAACCTAGCAAGTTGTATGCTAATTATGTACGGACATCCTGTATGAAGGGTTGATAAAGAAAAACCTCGAGGAAGGCCGTGCATAAGAAATTTTCCAAATCGCAGGTGGAATGAAAGTTTGAAATTTGTAGTTTTCACAAATTTATATGCAGGTTTTTTAGTGATCCATAATCCATATTCCATCATCATACTTTGCATTATTTAATAGTCAAGGGGCAAACCAGCGAAGAGACATGCTGGGCAAACCTACTACTTTCAACATGATCTTTTGAATATGGTAGGTACAAAGGTAACATTTTTGAATACTTGGTGAATCTCACTATGTTTCTATTCTTCCATGTCTCATCTAGATAATTTTCAAAGACATCAAATGAGGATTTTCTCTTCTTCATTACTTCAATGATGAAAAATCACTCCTACACTAATCTAGAATAAATTCCTAATATTCCGCGTATTTATTCTGCCCGGCCTGCTTTTCGCAAACATTTTTCTTGCTGGCGCGGACGTCTAGCTGGCTTCACACCAGTGCAACGAAAAAGATCTCCAAAGGCAGGCCGCAAATACTCACAACATGTGGATAAAACTCCCTGGAATCAAATGAGAAAAGAAAATACTATGAACTTTATGATTTAATAGACAACACCAAACACAATCAGATAGTTTGTTATATAAATGTCTCCATAGACCTTGCCCTAGAGTATTTATTTATATACATGTTTTGTTTGATATCAAGTGTTTTTGACATATTTGTTCATTTATATTCCAGATGTGAATATTTTAAATGGAGAATGAAAGTATCTATCTACCTATCTAGCTGTCAGATTTTGTAGTATCTATTCCACCCCACTTCCACCCTCTTACTGAAAAATGAAAATTCCATGATAGATGTCGGGAAAAGAATTTTTGAACTTTTTTTTTTCTTGAGACAGATCCTATAGTAATTCACCTAACAAGCGTGGAAAATATATTTTCCGAGATATTTTTTGCAAGAGTTAGGTACAATATTTTTCTAGGAGTGTTATAATCCATATAATTTATAAAAAAAACGTTTATGGTAAACAAGATTTTATAATAATGCTAGGAAATGACACATAAGACAAAATAGTTATACAGGGTATCCCTCACTCCTAAATTGCTCTGTTTCAGAGATACAGGGTGGTGAAGTTTAGAAATGAAAATCTAATTTCTCAGAAATTAAGAACGTTTTTGAACATACTTCAAAAATTGGTATCCGAGGGTTGTTTGGGATGCAAAACTAGGTTATGAACACCATTTTACTGTTGCCATAATAAGGCGCTCACAAATGCACTTCTTAGGGTTTAGAATGGCCATAACTTTTTTTAAGTAAAGTAGCAGTGAAAAAATGGATTTTTCAAAATACTCTCTTGAGGTGCACTTGTTGATTTTTATTTTTTATCTTCACCACCCTGTATCTCGGAAACGGAGCAATTTAGTACTGAGGTAAGTTACTTTGAACCAGCTTATTTTGACCTCAGGAATATGTGCTGAGATTTTGTACAGACCATTTAGTGACTCCCTGTTTAGATCATTTAGTTCGCACCGAGGTTCGCACTGAATATCCTCATTTATAACAATACAAAAATCGTGCGGAAAAGTAACTTTTCAGCACTAGTGGGGAAAAGCAATTAAAAGATTATATCTAATACACAGATCTAGGTTATATGAATGAAAAACAGAACCAATAGATAGAAATTTGATTGGCAGTAAGTAAAATAGAGTATATCTTGAATCAAAATATTGTGCTATGAAGAGAAGATCATGCATAAAAGTAAAAATCGTGTGGAAAAGTAAATATTGTTCAAAACAGTAAAAATCGTGCGAAAAAGTAAAAATCGTGCGGAGAAGTAGACATCGCGTGGGAAATTAAAAAGTGTGGGAAAGCAAAATCGTACGGAAAAGTACAACTTTCAAAACGAAAAATCGTGCGAAAAAGTTACTTTTCTGCATGCTTGTAGGACAAAAATCTTTCAACAATTATTAATTTCTGATCTCTAAGCTGGAATTTATAACATTCTGATGAGATGGTGGAAGACGAGGTGGAAGAGGTGTGGAGTTAATACTAAACATGCTGAAAAATTGATCTGATTGTGTTAAGTGAATTGTTTTCCATTGTTGAGTAGAATAAATCATGCAATTCATACTATTTCTACTTTCAGTCACTTGATTTGAGTCAGTTTTTTTGACATCATATCTCTGTGGTCTACTTTTGGAGATATTATTTAGTGCTGGATGATGTTGAGTTGCTGTTTTTATACCAGTTTCTATGATAATTGTTTACCCCTTGCCTCCAGAGTTTTGATGAGAATTGTTTACCCCTTGCCTTGTAGAAAAGAAAGATTCTTATAACATTACTCAACTCAATTCCTAGCTCAATTCAATAGAACAACTACTTACTAACAATATGATTTGTTATGGTTGAAAAGAAACTAATTACTGAGAAAATTTTAATAAGTCTATTGGGAAATACCTCTATGACTACAATGAAAAAGCTGGGCAAATTTTGTTTGATAATTTATTCAAACATGTAATTAATGCCTAGATTTGAAGTTCAATTGCAATTATTAGCTACTGTAAGATAGTTCTCTAACAAGAGAATTTGGAAATAATCTCAGAAATAATTAATTCCCTTCCTTTTCATATATCATGGAAGTACAATTAATAGGTGACCTTACATAGTTCTTGCTGTTCTCAAAAAGGTAGTGCTAGTGTACCTTCTCATCTTCACCCCAAAGTTGAATTGAATCAAAATGATGTTATATGAATCTACTTGTAACTTGAAATTCACTCACTTTGAGATGATTGATCAGCTAGTCAGTCATCTGACAGGTTAGTTTACTAGGATTGTAATCAGTTCATCTATAGATATCATTAGCCGGGATCTCAGCATTCTCAGCCTTGGTTGCAGCATGACTTCAATTATCAATGTATGGCTTCAACATGGTCCTTAATTTCAAGAGAAACACATCAGCATCCCTTTATTGATGCACGGCTCTCTGTTTTAGTTCTGTGATGTGAATAGCAGGTCTGTTGATCCTGGTTTCAGCACCACTTCAAAACAAGACTTCAAATATGGTATTAGAGCCTTCATTTCAACAGATCCGGTTCTGAAGAGGGAAACACACATCAACGTTCGTCCATTTTATTATGACTTTATTGAATGAAGAACAGCAATAATGGTTCCAAATCGATCAATTTTATTGATCAGACATGAGAAGAAACGAGAGAAGAAACTGCAGTTCCAATCCAAATAGTAAACAGTCAGTAGAAACTAGAAAGCATTGACACATTCAGACACTTCTTCTTCTTCTTCTTCTTTTATGTTTCTTCTTAAGTTTCTTGGTTTTCTGACTCAGTGTTGCCAATCTATTTTACCTACGTGAAGTAGCTTGCCAAAGCTGGCTGTCAGAATTTCCGAACTTTCACGATTGACCAGTGGCATGCGTTTCTTTTCTTTTGGGTATCGAATATCGAAATTCTTCACTTGCTTTTGTTCGATGATGCGATGTTTTTGATTAAGCTCGGAGATGTTGATAAAAACAAGAACAAAGTCAACCAGCTGGAATATCTAACCCGTTATTATAAAAAAACAATGCACTGCACAGTTGCTTTTAAGTCTCCAATCATTCGCTATAGAATAATCATTCCTTACCAAATCATATTTCAAACATATTTTATTTTCGATAATTTTGCAAAAAACTGCACGACTGCTTTCGAGTCAGGAAGGTAGTTAATTATGTGTTGAATCATGCTATCAGGTAATAATTCCTTGCGAAATCGTATGGTAGACTCTACACGAAAAAAAAAACAGATTTTTCGAAAATATTTTTTTCTACGCTTTTGCAAAGATCTGCTCAGCTGCTTTCGGGTCAAGGAGGTAGGTAATCATGTGTAGAATCATGATATCAGAAAATAATTCTTTTCGAAATCGTATGGTAGACTCCACACGAAAAAAACAGATTTTTCGAAAATATTTTTCTTGATACTTTTGCAAAAAACTGCTTAGTTGCTTTCGGGTCATGCAGGTAGGTAATCATGAGTAGAATCGTGATATCAGAAAATAATTCCTTGCGAAATCATATGATAGACTCCACACGAAAAAAATGATTTTTCGAAAATATTTTTTTTTTCGACACTTTTGCAACAAACTGCTTAGGTGCTTTCAGGTCAGAGAGATTGGTAATCATGTGTAGAATCATGCTATCAGTAAATTATTCCTTGCGAAATCGTATGGTACACTCCACACGAAAAAAACAGATTTTTCGAAAATATTCTTTTTCGATACTTTTGCAAAAAAACTGCTTGGCTGCTATCGGGTTAGGGAGGTAGGTAATCATGAGAAGAATCATGATTTCAGAAAATAATTCCTTACGAAATCGTATGGTAGACTATCCACAAGAAAAAAACAGATTTTTCGAAAATATTTTCTTTTTCGATACTTTCGCAAGAAACTGCTTAGCTGCTTTCCGGAAAAATGCTGTCACAGCACATCTCTATAGGTCGCGTGCACGAAGACCGACCCTGGAGGCAAAATATTGAAACACAACCTCATTCTTCTGTTAATTATTGAAACACAACCTCACTTTTTTATTTGGTTACAGAGGAATCAAAAGGTTGAAATAGTTTTTCACAATATTTTGGCATACGAATCGTGTTTCTTGCGTTATTCATTAATTCAAGCATGCCTTCGCATTGTGCTGTTGTACAATGCACAAAAAATGCAGCAAGAGACAAGGGAATATGATTTTTCAGGTAAATAGTAATCTCACATAGTTATCATTATGAAATGTTGTCATTCCTTATTAAAATTCCTTCTGCCTTCTGCCACTTCTGCAATACAAGCTAATGCTGCTAATAGATTGAAAATGTCTACAACACACAGGATCGTCAGCATGTCAGACCAGTCCTACCGATTGATTGCATGAATCCGATCTTCTTGCATTATTCTAGAAATCTCAGGTATATTTCTATTAGCTGATCCTATTGCAGAAGGAACTCCGATGAGAAATCAGAGAAATAACCAAATTTCAAAAATGAAAACTATGTGAGTGACTATAGTAGTACTTACTTTTGAATCATAATGTACCATCCGTATTTCTTCATCTTCCGCTGCAGTTTTTGTGCATTTTACAACAGCACAATGTGATGGCATTAGCGAATTGATGAATAGCGGAAAAATACGATTCATATGCCAAAATAATTGTGGAAAACTATTTCGATCACTTGTAAACAAATATGTTTTGCCTCCAGGGTCGGTCATCTGACAGTTCTTGCACGCGACCTATACTATTATTAGGTTACGATGACAGTGACAACTTCAACTCAATTGAAGCTAGGACAATCCAAAAAAAAACAACTTTATGACTGGCTTGAGACAAAATCAGCCAGCAGTCAGACGCGTTTGTACCACAGAACTCATCATCTTGTCGTAAGGTATTCAAGATTATGAGTTATTTCGTTTGTACACTGTCGCTGATCCCCTCGTACATTTATTTGGCGTTTTCCGCTAGAATTTACAACAGTGTAGTCCTAATAACCGATTCGGTTAATCTGAATCACTGTGGACGCTTTTAGCACGCTGTACCACGCGCTCATTCGAAAATTCTGTGAAGAGAGAATTGAATTTCGCAGATACGCGTTTTGTGTGTTACATGTTGGTTACATGTTGGTTACATGCAAGGTAACATGTACATAGACTCTTTTCGAAATTGCCCTGATCCAAACTTCGATCAACATTTTGATAGGTTTCAAAATAGCTTTTTCTTAACTCCAGTAACACCTGAAGAAGTTCTCGAAATCATTTCTAAAACAACGTCTAAACCTGCTGCAGGCATGGATGGCATTTATGGTAAGGTGCTGAAGGCTGCTGGTACACTCATTGCCAAAGTTTTAAGTGTACTCTCAAATGATTCTTTCACATCAGGAAAATTCCCCGATATCAAAGAGTCTAAATGCATTCCAGTTTATAAAAACGAAGGTCCCATAAACGACATGAAAAGTTATAGATCTATTTGCGTACAAAATCAAATCACTAAAGTTTTTGAGGAATCATACTCAAAACGATTAACAACTTTCATGGAGAACTTCCAACTGATACCACGTATTCAAAATGGATTTCGAAAAAAAGAAAAAATCAACGCATATACTGCAATTCATGATTGTTTGGAATTCATCTACAGGGCACTGAACGATAGGAGAAATGTCATGGGCCTGTTCTATGATCTGAGCCGTGCATTCGATACTATAGATCACAATTTGTTAACACTCGAATTAGATGCTATGGGAGTCCGTGGTGATGCTCTGGCTTGGGCAACTTCTTACTTAGCTAATCGAAAACAAACTGTAGTCCTAGATACTATGAAATCCAATACAAGGAAAAGTTTCCATAAAGGAGTACCTCAAGGTTCTATCTTAGGGCCCCTCTTCTTTATAATCTTCACGAGTGACATAAAACAAACCTGTGTTACGGCGGACCAGATCATTCTCTATGCAGACGATACAAATATTTTAATATCTAATACAAATAATGAACAACTAGTAAATAATGGCAATAAAGCATCAAAGGAACTTGAGGACTATTGCAGCAAAAATGGCCTTGCACTTAATACCGCTGAAACTTATCACATTCGATTCTTACCAAAAAATCTGAATCCTGATAACGATCTCTACCTTACAGTAAATGGAAAATCAATAGAAAGCAAAGAGAATATGAAATTCTTAGGTATTGTACTTGATAAAAAACTTTCATGGGAAGATCATAATATCATCACTCTGTGCTCAAAACTTAGTACAATCTCATATATAATTAGGAACATGAGGGATACAGTGTCAGCAGAGGTACTGAGGATTCTCTACTTCGGATTGGCAGTACAGTCAGCTCTGCAATACGGCCTAATATTTTGGGGATCCTCGACTCACTTTTTAGAGGCATTCAGGTCCCAAAAAAAATTAGAACTATGAACAAAACTCACCCTTCAGAACCTTGTAAACCATTATTCAGAAAATTAAAAATAATAACGCTACCTTGTCTTTATATCTTGAACCTAATAATTTTTATAAAAGACAATGAAAATAAATTTCCGAAAAATGACCAGATACATGGATATGATACAAGGAATAAGGAAAACATTCATCTGCCCTTTTCCCGTCTGCTGATTGGATAAAATTCCCCAAAATATGTTGGTATCAAATGTTTCAATAAGATGAAAAATCTAATAGACATGAGCGGTAGCATGTCAACAATTAGAATTATGATATAAACATTTCTGAGTGATAAAGCTTTCTATAGCGTTGAAGAGTTTCTGATGGGCTCCTGAATATATTTTGAAACTATTTTAATAGATATGTTGTCCCTATCTGTTTTATCTGTTTTATTTCATATACATTCTTGTATTTATTTACTACACTTGGATGATATTGTATTTTTCATGTATATAATTTGAAATTATAGTCATTCGAGTTTTGAATTGATAAGTTGTCTGTCTGTTTTATCTCATATACATTCTTCCATTTATGTACTACACTTGGATGATATTGTATTTTTCATGTATATAATTTTAAATTATAGTCATTCGAGTTTTGAATTGATAAGTTGTCCAAGTGTTATATGTTTATTCCATTAGCACATGTACGTCCAATGAATGTCCAACGGATGTACAACATGGACATAGTGGACGTCCATTGAACGTCCAGTCATGTACATTGGAACGTCCAGAAAACGTCCACAGCTCACTGGATTTAACATCTTATGGACGTACATTCAGGATGTTCAATGGACGTACATTCAGGATGTCTGATGGACGTACATTCAGGATGTCTAATGGATGTACATTCAGGATGTTCAATGGACGTACATTGAGGATGTTCAATGGACGTACATTCAGGATGTCAAATGGACATACACTCAGGATGTACAGTGGACGTACATTCAGGATGTTCAATGAACGTACATTCAGGATGTCCAATGGACGTAAATTGAAAGCAGTCAGTGGATGTCCATTAGAGACGTCCAATGGACGTACGGATGTTCAATGGACACGAACTGAAAGCAGTCAATGAATATCCAAACAAAGAATCCATACTCATATAAAATATTATTTATTAAAAAAATTTCTGTGAGGTACAGTGTAATATCATTCAATATAGATACAACATATGCTTGGAAGTTATTGCATGAATTTCGTCATTCTGCTCTTGTTCAGCCATCATAATTAGGATGATGTCGAGTAAAACAGAATCTGTATTAGGTTTTCCAGCATAATTTAGCGGCTAAATATTTTTCGACTCACGACATTCACGAAAGATTCGAGTAATCAAAACATACTATCTGAAAAAGCATTAATTCAAAAATTTGACAAGGTATAGTTATCCTGATTTTTTGAGGACAAAATTCGATAAAAATGAAACTGAAAAAGAAAATCTATAATATTACCTATAATATGAAGAGAGGAATAATAAAATTGTATACTTGTATAATTGGATACTCACCACAGTTCAGTTCAAATTCTATATAAACGTCCATACAGTGACTATCTGAACCCCACAATGATTACTCCTCTTCAGACAGCACCAGATATTCCATGAATCTCCCTATCATATTCCTTTTGGAATATTGGAATATTCTAGAAATAATCTGGAATATTCCGGAATATCTGTGGAATATTCTCTAAATATGCGAATGGGAATTCCTCAGATAATCATAGAATATACCCAAGAGAATATTCTATGTTGAATGTTCCTGGAATATTCCAATAAACATATTCTAAAATAAAAAAAGTGACCCAAGTATAGGGATCGAACTCGTGACCTCAAGACTATCAGAGCAACGCCTTGACCACTAGGCCAGTAATCGAATTGAATAATGTTATACATATCAAGTTCTTGTGAGAGCATTGTTCGAAATCGGATCATAAACACTTTTTGTTTCGAAATCCCCTCACATCTAATTGATGTTCGATACTCCCATCTCTGAAATAATAAATGATATTTATGTGTTGAGAAACATAGGAATATTCATGGAATAATTCAAAAATATACACCACAGAATATTCAGTTGAGAATATTTCATGAATATACCGCACAGAATATTCAGTTGGGTATATTTCATGAATATACCGCACAAAATATTCAGTTGGGTATATTTCATGAATATACAACAGAGAATATTCAGTTGGGAATATTCCTGGAAGATTCATACCTGAATATTCCCTGAACATGTCCGACTATTCACTTTGGAATATTTCTTTTAGATGTTCCAGAGGCATGTATACATTCTAGGAATAATCGATGAATATTCGGAATATACTCCTCCTTTTTAGCATATTTAGAGAATATTCTATGAATATCCAGTGCTGTCTGGGAGAACCACATTATGAATATATATTCAATACATATAGTCCATACATGGACATCCATATTGGACGTAACCCGATTGGACGTTGAACTTCCGGATGACCCAGCCATTATAAGTCTCTTGTATATTGTATGACTTCTGAATATAGGCAGAGGCTGAATATTTCCCTGATTTGATTTCTCAAACATAGTAGAGATGATATCGTGCTTTTCTCACTATATTTTTATAAAAATTATGGATTTATATTTTCTCCAGTCACCTCGCTTCTTCTTTCTGTTAAAAGAGACAAACAAAGTATTACCTACTCATATAGTATTCTGTAGTCGAGGATTAGTGTATAAATCAACTGTCTAAGTCCTATATTCAGCAATTCAGCTCAACTTCAACTAGTGCTATACCAATTTAAAGCTCTATTTCTGATATCATATGAAATCCAAGTCGTCCTTTCCGAACAAATCACAAGCTCATAGGTTATACCCACAGAATATCATGAAATACCTATTCCGCATTACCTACAACGCCCCAAACCATTATCAGAGCACATTTATCATGTGAAATAAATAGTTATATGAAAAGGAATATCGGAACATATGCTACGTACCATCATACATGCTTTGGATGATTCAGTTCCAAATAGTCTGAATCCTAAATTTCATCACAAACACGTATAAAACACACAAAATGGCGTAACCTCCTTGTCTGATCACTTTGGAGCTGGACTCGATCGATATCCTCCGTTGCCCCACTTCATGTTCCGATCAGAGCGCCATCTCGCATCCCCTCTGCCGTGCGTCCAGCTTTCAACATACAACGGATGTACAAAAACGTACCATTTGTAAACGTACAAACTGGATCCAATAATGTACGTCACTTGGACGTCCTGAAAGTTCTTACTGTAGAAGTTTCACAATATCTAATATTGAACTTCCAATGGACATTCAAAAGACGTACAACATTGAACGTACAATGAATATCCAGAATCGTACATTCATTGAACGTACATAGATGTTCAATTTGTAAACATACAATTTTGATCACTACCGTACTCTTCTAGGTCGGTCCAGAACTGCCATGATATGGATGATGTTTCATAATGTCGAAAATTGTACATCCACTTGACAATCATTGGACGCACGAAACTGAACGTACAATAAATATCCAGGATCGTTCATCCACTGAACGTGCATTCATGTCCATTTTGTCAACGTACAAACTGGATCCAGTCATGTACATCCATCAGACGTACCATTTTGAACTTAAAAAATATATCTGGAATCGTACATTCATTGATCGTACATAGACGTTAGAAATCGTAAACGTACAATTTAGATCCGATTCCGTTCATTTCTTGGACGTTCTGAAACCTAGGAATATGGATGTTTTGGTGAAGTCGAATATCTTACTCCCAATGGACATCCATAAGGCGTACAGTACTGGAAGTTACAAAATATATCCCTAATTGTACATCCATTGAACGTCCATGTTAGGTTCATGGACCTTTGGACATTATTTGGACCTAAACTGGACGTCCACTGGACGTCGTGTGCTATATGGGAAATTGTTTTTATTCAGTCTATCGTATCTCTATGTATTACACTTAGTTTTTGTATTTTTTCGTTTCCTGACTAGTCCGATAAGTTTATGCATTCTGTAGTCTTCACCACATGTGTATTCTTTTGTGATGAATAAATGATTTCTGATTTCTGAGGTCACGCCAGCAACCAGCGACAGCCTCCTGACACGATCCACTTGTGTTATATGCACCCTACATCCATTATTCTGGCTACCGACATAAGCATTCAGCCATTATTACGTATTGAAAATTTCAGAAAAATAACTCGACCGCCTAATATGATTTCTCTACGTCACAACAAACAACGAACAAGACGTTGATCCTACATTTTCCCGCTAGATGGTAATGCTGCTATTGTTGCTGTGACGAGTGCAAATAAAATGGTAAATGACATTTTAGGTACGCGGAACATTTGTAACAGTGGGATTATTCAACTCTGAATTCGAAAAATCTGCGACAATTTCAAAACTGACAGATGTCATAATTGTGCAATGTCGCCATCTTTTAGAAGATCGACGGAACCATTGCTCTCGCTATTCTCGAGAGGTCGAGTAAAATTTCTGAAACAAAAGCGCATCAGTAATTACACCATATCTTACTTCCATCATTCTTTAATTCCGAATTTTAAATATGGGATTATTGATTTATTATTGATAAGACAAGACTAAATTTTTGGAAAACAACAGAAAAAAACGTTACATTCCTTATCCCACTCTAGGATAATGACAATTCATACTTGAATTCACACTATATATATATCCAGAGTCATCTTCAGAATCTCGCACTGCTAGATGAAAGTACCTATAATTCTCCCACCCTGAAAATGGATTTCGGTTGAGTGGTGTACAATAAAAATAAAATAAAAAAAGTAGTCAAAAATTTCCAGGGAGAGCACAGTGTAGTCTCGAGTGCAGTAGTAAGTAAAAATGTATCCAGGTATCCCAAACGGGAAATTCGTGAACAAAAATATTATGGTGACTATCTATGAGACGATGTATCTAGTGATGAATCCAGTTTTGCTATCATGAAAACTGTACTGAACGATTTTGAGCCCCAGACCATTTCTCAAGCATTGTCTGGCACTAGAAGTTCTGAGTGGAAACATGCAATTAATAAAGAAGGAATTGAACGCACTCAAACAGAAGAATGCTTGGGAACTAGTAGATAAACCTAACAACAAATACATTGTTAATAATAAATGGGTTTCTAAGGTTTAGGAAAGTCAAGAAGGAAAAATTGTTGAATTTATGGCCACAGACTATAGTTGCCAAGGACTTCACCCAAAAATATGGGATTGACTATCTAGAAACGTTCTCTCCAGTCATCCAATTTAGTAATTTGAGATTACACAGATGACTGTGTGTTTTACTACTTGTCGAAATATTTTTTGATATGGAACAAAATTCTGGATGTAATTTCAGCCCATGATAGACAACGAGGCATTTTTTTCTCTTTTGACGTATGCACATAAAAATATCGAATATAAGATTGGTAAATATCCTTTCTGTATAACCATAAAAAAGGAGAATATTTTCCCCAAACATTCTAACCTGAGTCGGCATAAAAGAATTTTTTTTCTGAAAAGTATATTTTTCGGAAAATTACTTGAGAAAACCAATTAAAAAAAAGAAAGAAAGTTGAATCTGCCGAAGATTGATCCCGGGGTACCGGATTGGCAATCCGATACATAGTTCGCAATCAATTGCAAGTTACAACTCGCAATTACCTATAATTGCATGTTGCAACTTGCAATTATCCATAATTGCATCTTTCAAACTGGCAATCAGCCATATTGCTAGTTACAATAGGCAACCGTCTATTGTAATACTATTCAGAAATATTCTGATAGAGAGATACAGATCTTGAATATTTATTATACAAATAATACTAATGATACTCATTTCTATAGCAACATCAGATTATACAGAGATTATACTCTACTATAACATTACAATTCTCCCTCTCCAAAAAAATTATCACTCCTGTGATAAAATGGTCTTATATTCGAGATATTCGCTGTTTCTTCCTTCAAGCCATTTTGGAAATGAACATATGATAAAACCCCATCGATATATTTGACTTTCGAAATCTGGAATGGACCTCTGATAACACAGTTCTTTCCAGTTTGTCGATTCCTTGTCAAAATCCAGTCGCCAACCCTCAACATTGGTGGTTTGGTTTTACGGGTTTTATTAGCTTGTTCCTGTATTCTTCGTTTATATTTTAATTGTTCTTCTGGATTTTTCATTGATTCATTTTCACTGCAATCTATTCCATATTTCTTGTCTGCATGTAAGATTATATTTTTCCCATAAAGTCTAAAATTTGGAGAGCATCCCAAATATTCGGTATGCGAATAATTGTGGTGTCGAACTGCCGCCTCAAGACACTTCTTCCATCCACCTTTGAAATCTTCGTAGCACCTCATATATGTCTTCAGGTTTCGCACAGCTCTTTCAGCTAGCCCATTACCAGCAGGATGGTAGGGGGTTGTATGAATCAATTTTATTCCTTCCGTTGTAGCCCAGTCATGGAAGACACCCGATGTAAATGCTGCTCCACGATCCGTTACAATGTTTTTTATTTTATCCTTGAATGGAAATTGACTGAAGTAATTTTTCAAGGCTATTCCACTTTCCTTCATAGCCTTCGCAGAAATATGTCGAGTACATTCGTCAATAACAACTATAAATGATCTGGTAGATTTCTTCACATCTGATTTCTTGGAGAGTTCGGCAAAATCAACATGTATTGTCTCATATGGAGTCTGGGAAGTAGAAGTTAAGTGAACAAAATCAGGTTTTGGTAAGTACTTGAACTTTACTCGTTGGCAAATGTCACATGTATGAATATAATTTTTAATGTCTTTACTCATCCCTTTCCAATGAAATCTCTTACTAATTTTATAATACGTTTTATAATATCCATCATGACCACCAGAATCACAGTCGTCATGATAGGATTCTAAAATTTTATCAGATCATTGGTTTTGACTGAATATCGCCCATCATCCATTAAGTCTAAATTTTGGATATTCAAATGACACCAGAAAAGATCATTGACATCGTCAGGAATATCAATACATAACCAAGAAATAGCATCAGCATCTTTCATTTCTTTTCCTGATTTATGATTTATTTCCATGTCAAAAGCAGTTAAGAAAATTTGCCATCTAGCTAGTCTATCTTTAAGAGTTCCTGATGTTAAAACATACTTTAAAGCTTGATGATCGGTATGCACAATGAATCGTTTTCCTTCTAAATAAGTCCGAAAGTATTTAACTGCTTTTACCACAGCCAGGCACTCTTTTTCAGTTACAGAGTAATTTTGTTCACTTTTCGAAAAAGTATATGAATAATAAGAAACTACTCTAAGCTGTCTACTTTTGATCTCCTCAGTATCTCGTTGATAAAGTACCGCACCACAACCATAGTATGAGGCATCTGTACACTGAGAAAAACTGGTTAATTAAAACGTCTAGTTGGTATTTTTTTAGTACCGATAATTAAAAATATTTGGAATTTTATTAACAATGACAACGTATCCTAATTTCCTACAAATGACTTTTCTATTTTTCGCCAATTATTTGTCATCAATAAAAATACTATTTGTGACAGAATTATCACAGTGTTGTCTATTCAGTCAATTAAAATTTCATATTGGGGTTAAAAAACCTCATTCTGGGGTTACTAACAACAGCGGACTATTTGCCACAACTGATGACACGTTCATCGTAAAAGGTTCATTATTATTCATAGCAGAAATTGTTTAGCCATAACTAATAATTTTAGTTGTACTGCGTCGTTCGGGACCGCCTCGCGTCTCTTCGGGACCCACCGACAAAAATTGCATCTTGCATCTGTTTGTCTTTCTGTTTCATCATTTGAACTTGTATCTTAATAGTGGATAGATCGCACGGTCGTCGAGCTTAGACAAAATAAATAGAATAATTGTCTAGTGTAGCCGGGAGCGTCGTGTTCTTGCTGGTTCACTGCTCTGTGTGTTTTCAAATCACTGTTTTGTGTTTTTTTGCACTTCGCGCTGAGCCATTTGGCATTTGGTTCGCAAAATAATAATTCGCAGTTTACCTTCGTTATCTGTGCATCACTAGTTATCAGGTTTAGGTACCTATTCACAATTCAGTTCAGTTTACGACGGGCGACGGTGAGAAACGTCCAACCGACGTCACGTGTATACGGTGTATATTTATTATTCCCTCTCTTTTTGCTGAGCTGTGGCCTGTGGCACTTACGGTGTGTGGTGTATTCCTGTTCACGATTCCATTGGAAATTGGAAGGAAAATGGCATACAAACTGTTATTATTAGAATGGGGCCTTGATTTTAATTGATATAAAACTATTAAGTTGCCAGAATAAATAAATTATATTTCAAACGTTACTAAATCACTTTTAATAGTAACTAGATTCCATTTCAATCACAATTAAATATTTAATTTGCAACAACACACTCACTATTAACGTCAGAAGGAATGAGTAATTGCCCCAACTGGGATAATTTGTTGTGATAACAAACATATATTGAAACAGTACTAAACAATCTAATTGTCACAACTATGTATCTTGATTGTGACAAATAAAACTAGGTATTATTCCTTAAAAAGGCTTATTAGTTACCACAACAACGTCGTAGATGACTCAACTAAACTTTTCATTAGAGGCAAATAGGCGTTTCCAGAAAAACAGAATTAGTTATGGCAACAACTAATGCTTGCTGTCCCCTATCGTACTAAAAAATTTTTCTGTAGTTACTAATTTTTTAGTAACGGCTACAAATTTTTTCCCTCAGTGTAGAGAGTTCAAACTTCAAACGTGGGTCTGGGATCCTCAGAATAGGTTTCGAGGTGATGAGATTGATCAAAGTTTTGAAAGATTTCTCACATTCATCAGTCCAAACGAATTTTTTGTTTTTCTGTTTCAGTTCATCTAAAGGCCTCACAATGTGTCCATAATTTTTTATAAAACTCCGAAAGTGGTTGGTTAGTCCAGTGAAGCATTGTATCGATTTCAAGTCCTTGGGTCTTTTCATTGATTTCACTTTTTCAACAATCTCAGATTTCAATTTTTTCGTATCACCGTCAATTTCCCTGCCAAGAAATATAACTTTGGATACGCAGAATTCACATTTCTTCAGATTAATTTTCATGTTGTTGTTATCTAATCGTCTTAAAATTTCTTTAGTTAACATACTGCATTCATCATAAGTGTATCCACCACACATTATATCATCTATGAAAACTATAACTTTTTCAGATAGGAGGTCTTGAAGAATTTCTTGCATAATACGTTGGAATTTTGCACTTGAATTCTTCCAACCAAATGGGAGGCGGTTGAACTCATAGTGTCCTTCTTGTGTCACAAATGCTGTAAATTTTCGTGTATATTCTGAAATGCCTATGTTCCAGAAACCATCTTTTAAATCTAATTTGGTGAAATACTTGCATCCACCAAATTTTTCTATTATATCATCTGCAATGGGAAAGGGGAATGGATCTAATTCAGTTTCATCGTTTATCTTCCTGTAGTCGATGCATAGACGAAAATTACCATCACTTTTAGTTTTTAAAACACACGGGGATGCATAAGGTGATGTTGACTTCCTGATGATGTCCTTTTCAAGTAATTCGCTGATTTTATCAGTTATCCATAACCTTTTATTTGGTGAATATCGATACGGTTTCAATCTTATTATATTTGGGTTTGGTTTTAACTTGAAATCAATTTCATGTACTGAAGGTTTTTTATCCACATGATTTAGCAGATTTGGGAACATTTTTATAAAACTTGTCTCCTCAAAGTCAATTTGGGTTGATTCTGAGTTCACATTCATTTGGAAAATATTTAATTTATTCAAACTGTTTTGTCCAATTATAATTCCAAAACACAAATCTTTCACTACAGCAGGCATGATCGTTATAGTCTCACCATTGATTTCAATAGTCATCTCAGATTTATATAAACATTTTGTCATCCCAGCTAAACTCCTGATACAAATATTGGTTTTATGCATGGGAAATTGATTTCTGATGACTAAGTCTTCATTAACTAAATCTATATCGGATCCAGTATCAAGTAAGACCTTGACCATATCACCATTGACCTTCACAAGTTTTACATTTCGATTTTCATTATCTCCATATGTAGAATAATTCATATACATTTCAACATTTTCTATTTCGTCTTCCAAAGAACTATAAAAATTATTATTCACTGGCTGTCTATCTTTATAATAATTATTTGTTTCATTTCTTCTTTCTTGTCTCTTCTCCACTATTCCATTACTCTGCTCTACTTCCATGCCAACTTGACTATTTTTGTTCACTCCTGGTCTAAACTGATGGTTATTGGATGCTCTATTGAACGTTTTCAGGGATTTCAATGTGTGTAAGAGCTCTTCTTTGGAATTTATCAATCTACCATTTATCTGATTTTGGATGTGTGAAGGTAAACCCAGTATAATCAAAGAAATTATAGATTTTTCACATAAATTTTCGTCAGCCCAATACAATAGTCTTTGCTTTTCATAGAAGTATTCTAGCGTACTTCCCTGGTAAAATTTATAAAATAGTGCTTTTTCCCATTTTATCAAAACGTTTTCATCAAATGTTTTGATGAAACATGATTTCCAGTCATTCCAGGTGAATTGGTTCATATTTCTGGTCCGAATTCTGTCCTCATACCAATGCAATGAAGTTCCGGTCAGATAGCTTCTTAAATTGAATATTTTGTCAGCATCCGAGTTCCACTGATTGGAAATACATAGATATTCATAATTGTTCAACCATGTATTTGGGTTTTCATCGAGACCTTTGAACTGTGGGAGATTTGGTTCAGTTTTCTTAGATAAAGCTGACATCCATTTTGACATTAGATGATCCAATTCGAATTTTCCAAAAACTATTTTGCTTTGCTCATCTCCGGATCCTTGTATTTGATCATAATCCACTCTAGCAAACGTAGGATTCAAATTTTCACCCGACTGCGCCATTTGTAATACTATTCAGAAATATTCTGATAGAGAGATACAGATCTTGAATATTTATTATACAAATAATACTAATGATACTCATTTCTATAGCAACATCAGATTATACAGAGATTATACTCTACTATAACATTACATCTATAATTGTATGTTAGGAATGCTGTAACTAAGAAGCAGACGGTAGGTACATTATAGCAAATTACAAGTTGTACTATGCAAGTATAACTAATTGCAAGTTGGAAAATGCGATTATTGATAATTTCAAGTTGAAACAAGCAAATTTAGCTGTCTGCAAGTTGTTACATGCAATTATAGATAATTGCAAGAAGAAACATGCAATTATAGCTGATTGCAAACTGAAAGATGCAATTATAGATAATTGCAAGTTGTAACATGCAATTATAGATAATTGCAAGTTATAATAAAGAGCATATATAGCTAATTGCAAGTTGTTTATGCAATTATAGATGATATTGCAATATGGAACAAGCAATTATAGATAATTTCGAGTTGGGAGATTCAATTATATAGATAATTGCTAGTTGTAACATGCAATTACCGATAATTGCAAGTTCTATAACATGCAATTATGGCTGATAGCAAGTTACAACTTGCCATTATTGTTATGATATATTTTTTCAACAGTGTCCGCTTAGCGACTTCGTACAATATAGGTACCTACTGTGAAATTTATAGGAGGTGTGAGGTTTGAGAGGAAAAATCAAATATAGTTCTACAGTATAGCCGTAAATTTAAAAACGACACACACAGAGGGGTCCGTAAAAGCTATTGACAGATAAATTGAAAGTGGAAGGAAACGTTCGCTTGAAATATTATAGTGGCATCAACACCTTCATTGGCACAAGCTTCATTTTATCGTGACCATATGGTGAGATGTGTTCTCCTGAGTTCCGACTTGAGAAAAAGGAACGCGATCACTTAAAGTATATTTTGGATCATCGAATCGTTGTAGGAATCGTAGACAAATATTTTCAATTTTTCTGTATCTCCAATAAAAGAATTTTCGAAAATTCACATTTTTTGATATAACTAAGAAACTATAAATGATTTTGAAAAATTCTTGAAGGCTTATTTTGGAATGATCCTCTGTTTGCGAAATTTTGTCCTAATGTTCATCCGATTTCGTAAATCTCCTTCCGTTTCCAAGACCCCATGCTGTGCAGCCATATCTTGGTCACATACTGAAAAAGTAACTCAACGCATGATTTTTCGTTTTGAAAGTTGTACTTTTCCGTACGATTTTACTTTTCCGCATTATTTTTACTTTTCCGTACGATTTCGAAGGAAATACCAGGAGACATGTGGTGATAACTGTTGGCACCAGAACGTACCCATAGCAACAGTCGTTATAAACTGATAGTAGTGGCAGTCAACAAATAAGCCTTTTAGACCAAAATCTACCTTCCATCCTTCTGGGTTCGTTTTTTTTTTCTTTTCTTTTTTACGCTTGGCTGCATGAAGACCGTCGTCCTGAGACAGGGCCTACTCTAGAGAGTAGGCCCTGCCTGAGATGGATGTTCACGGTGGACGTTCGAATTCAGTTCAAGGTTGTGACATTATTGCGTCCCTCGGACGTCCATACAACGTCCGTTGTACTATAGAAAAGGACGTCCTATGGATGGCCACAATATGTCAGAAGAAGACGTCTTATGGATGTTTGTAGGACTATTTTGTGGTATTATTAGGATTGTAGCTTGTATTCATCGAATAAATATATTAATCAATGTATTATGATCATTACAGGAATGATAATAGTTGAAAAAATCTTTTTTTATGTTCTGCATGGTTCCCATGAAAAGGGATATTCTGTAATAATCAGAGAACATCGTGAGAACCAAGGAAAATAAGGTATATAGGAAATGGCGTTTTTCTCAAATTTCTGGAGGTTTTATGCTTCGGGAACACCTCCCTTGGCAATGTGTTCCAGAGCCTCGCTGTTCGTTGGATGAACGAGTCTTTGGAAAAAGATGTTCTGCAGGTCTCCAAAGTGACCACGAAGGGGTGCGAAGCCTCAACTCGACTGGTAAATCTCGCGGGGACTGCCAAGGGAGGAACAATCGTTGATTTTTCAGAAGAGCATCGTCCATGAAAATATCTATAAAATAGAGCCAGATCGCCAACTTTCCAGAGAAGTGAGTGAGTTTGTGAGCAAGAGGCATCACCCACGAGACGGTAACTGCCCTTTTTAGGACATAATCCAACAGTATCCGTATGTACCTAACATTTCTAAATTTGTATACCGCTTCAGTCACATAGCAGACTGAATTTTGCCATCACGAAAAGCTATACAGGGTGGACAAAAATAATCTATGCATATTTTCAACATTGACACTCTGTATCTAAAAAGTTAGGACGTTTACGACAAATGAGTCGTAGAATCGGCCCCTTGAATATTAGCATATCATTGAGGAACACCCTGTATATCTTGAATATGAATCGTTGAACAAAAACCTGTTGTCGAGACGTGGGCGAGCTAAAACCAATGAACGCGTTTCTTATAACTAACAGTCCTGATGTATATTGAGTACCATATTTTTGAAAAATGTGCATGTTCCATTCAAAACACCAATTAGTTATGGTGAATTATATTGTGTACATTCCCGTGTATCTCCCTGGCGATCTCAGAAAATTATGAAAGATCTGCTTCCACAATTCAAACCGCTGCCAAAATCCACTTAAACTTTTGCCGACAGCCCCGATAAATATTTACGGCCGGTCATATAAACAAACCGCGATTAAATCTAAATCCAACCATCATCGTTTCAATTCCGATCCACCGGCTGATCTAAGACCGGCCAATGAATGCGGGGTGTTAACGGACTGTTTTGATGCCTCAGATATGTTGCATTCTGTTTACACAACATTTGATTTAGGAGGTTCAGGTTCACAGACACAGACCAACTGAGACAGTGAGAAACTAGCGTCTAGCGCAAGGAGGTATTCGTATAAACAACGTAGTGGGAGAACCGCGCAAGCGAGACGCGGACGCGGACAAACATCACCTATGCCTTCACCTATCGACATGCCCGACGAACGTTGGAGACTGTGGTAGGAGCGAAGGAATATATATACAGTATGATGCAAATGTATGGAATAAATTCATTTCAAAACAAGATGACTTCCGAAAAATATCCAAAAAGTAGAGTTCAGAACTTTTTTATCGATGTATTTTTTCAACTAGACGACCCTTCGATGTTCAATTCTCAGTAGTAGATCTCTGCAAGATTCAGTTAACCAAATGATATTCCATTTTAATTTCAATCTTCTTTTGCAAAATTTTGACTATTGGATAGACGATCAGTAGACCTTTCAAACGAGGTGTCACATGACCCCTGTTTGTATTTAAAAAAACCGTCCATTACGTCATTACTCCAACACCGGTGACGTAACATCTCATATGAATGTCATGAGATGAGGTTTCAAAAATTAAAACTCACGTGTTTTTGGAATATCTTCAAATGTCGCCCATTTCTGAAATAATGAATTTATTCCATACATTTGCATCATACTGTATATAGAACTTCACATTTTCTCCAGATACTCTCTGCGATGACCACGTCATTCTGACCATCTACCAATTTTGGATTTTCAAATGGAATAATACATTCTGTACATTATTCTATCACTGATTATGGGTTATACCATTACGATACCACAAATATACTGACAATATATCAACTTACTTGCCATTATCACTAGTCTTATTATTAGTAATTAATTAAAGAAAAAATGTATTCAGATATTCAGTTTCTTTATTCATGATGTAAACTTAAATGCTTAAAGAATAATATTGTATTTTCTGTAGTAGTCCATGCTCAAAGTGGAGTGGAATGATCAATAGAGAAAAAACCCAAAGTCGTCTCCACAATTTTTAATGTATAATCAGGCAGTCAATCCTGCTTCATTAAGGTTGATACATGTTTCGGCCATTCAAATGGCCATCTTCAGTCAAAAGAATATAACAAAGTGTATCTACAATAGAAAACCAAACATATGATTCTTTATATAAGAAAAATTGAAAATGGAAAAGACAACAGCTGTAAATTCAAATTGAATTGATTAACAATTTCGGTTAGATCAAAGAGCAACAGTGATTTTTATGAGTATACAATGATAATTGATCAGTAATTGATAATAAAAGTGAAAAACAGAATTTTATCAAATCAAAATTCGGAAAAACAAAATGGAGAACCATAGATAGATCAATTACTGATCAATTATCATTGTATACTCATAAAAATCACTGTTGCTCTTTGATCTAACCGAAATTGTTAATCAATTCAATTTGAATTCACAACTGTTGTCTTTTCCATTTTCAATTTTTCTTATATAAAAAATCATGTTTGGTTTTCTATTGTAGATACACTTTGTTATATTCTTTAGACTTAGGATGGTCATTTGAATGGCCGAAACATGTATCAACCTTAATGAAGCAGAATTGACTGCCTGATTATACATTAAAAATTGTGGAGACGACTTTCGGTTTTTTCTCTATCGAATATTGTATTTTATGGATACCTATAATAGGTATAGGTATCCCAATTTTATTTTTTCATTTTATGGCTTCAATCTCCAAATCCTCATATCAGTATTCAAAGTTTTGTGTTATTAGACTTATAACATGTGTTGTCAGCCGCGCGTCGTTATAGGTGATGGGCACAGTTGATGTTTGCCCGCGTCCGCGTCTCGCTTGGCGCGGTTCTCCCACTACGTTGTTTATACAAATACCTCCTTGCGCTAGACGCTAGTCAGTGAGAACGCGTTCGGATATGCGTTGGGGAGGCGTCTTAATTTTGTCGCGCCTCTTTCTAGGTTGTCTAGAAAGAGGCAGGCAGGGCCGCACTCTGATCTGTTGTATAATAGAGATTTTTAGGGGTTTTCTCTACTCGTTTCTAAAAGGTGTGAATGAATGAAGTGCGGCAATATTCAGGAGATGATTCATAGTCATATTTCAGGAAAAAAAAAACTACATAAACATAATATGTGCCCCCAGTAAACACACTTGTAATACATAACCCGTCAGTTTCATATACAAGGTGTGTTCGAAATAAGTGCACATATTCAGCACATTAATATAATATAGTCTGAGGAATATTCCCATGATATCAGATGTTTTCTAATTCTTCTAATTAACGAGAAATTTCATCCCAAAAATTGAACAAAATACTTTAAAACGCGTGATTGTGCCTACCGCATGGAAATTTGAATAGAGGTGATGCCAGATTTACTACTGTGTATAACTTGGAGGAAAAAGGGGTCTAACCTCAAATTTTATTTTGATCCCTAATTTCTTTTTATTGCTGTAATTCGATAATACACGTCGAGCTTTTTCAGTGTCTGAAATATTTGCACTTATTTCAATGCCAACCTGTAGGTATAACAGATTTCTCATAAATTAATTCCAAGAGATTGGGATATCTTTTGGATGATATCTGAACGCGTCCAGATAACAGGTTTTAGGTTCATATCAATCTTAATTTATATTAATCCTTTGTTCTTCAATGAATATCATCACATCACATCCTCCTCAATTGTTTTTGGGATTTCAACTGATGATTTGGCACTTTCATTATAGTGTTCCTTTGCAACAGAACTCAAATATTATAACTTGATATCTGGACGCGTCCAGACAACAGGTTTTAGTTTCATCAATCTTAATTTATATTAATCCTGTATTCTTTGAATATCATCACATTTTTGTCCTCAATTCTTCTTAAATTTACAGCTAGATCATGACTCGATCATATCATCTACATCACATCCTCCTCAATTGTTTTTGGGATTTCAATTGATGATTTGGCACTTTCTTTATATATAGTGTTCCTTTGCAACAAAACTCGAGTATTAGGTATATATACCTATACAATGATGACAATGAATACTTATACTGATTAGGTATAGCTCTTCTCAAATTCAGATTTATCCTGCATATTACCACAACTACATACTTTTCTTCCCCATTTTTTTTTTGCTTCTTAACTAGGTACCTACCTGATGACTTTTATTCTTCAAACTTTAGTGTTTTTTTGTACACCACTCAAGTGCCACAATAAATAGAAAGGTCACATATTTGATTAAAATCAATCATGCCATCTTTCGTCTTACATTTACATACTCACATACTTTTTTGCTCACTTTTTTTTGTTTCTTTTTTAGATATAACTTCACTTCAAATCTGTCTACCAATACGCAACTCAAGTGTTACTTCAAGTGTACCCAGACTGCACAGAATATTCTATGTTCTGATGAAAACGTTCAAATATACTTATTTTAGAATATTCGTGTCTACGACTAAATATCCCGTCCAATAAAAATATCCTGTCAAAAATATCCTGCTGAAAATAACCTTATCATTTATATCCTTTATCAAATCATTATAATAATTTGACTGAGGAATGGAAATCTTATTGGTCAGGCTATCATTGTCTAAGTATATTAATGTGCAGGTTATTTTCGGCAGGATTTTTTTGACAGGATATTTTTGGACGGGATATTTAGTCGTGCTCCCAGAATATTCTAATAGAATATTCTCAGAAGGATCATAGAATATTCTCATCCTGGAAGCGAATATTCTATAGACATACAATATGACATATTCTCAGAATATTCTCTTTGAATATTCTGAGAATATTCAGATTCGTGTCAAAATGAATGATATTGATGTTCCTATCCTTATTGTATCAATATCTATAATGTTTACCCTGATACATCCTATTATTTTCTAGCCTCAATGCTGATTATCCCACTAATTCAGTGTGGTCATCTTGCTATTCATTTTATTTATGCACTAGCGGTCCGTAAAGTGCACTTTACCGCCCGGTTTTGCGGGCGTTAAGTTGCACTTTACCGCCCGCGGGCTCATTATGGCCCACGGGCCGTAAAGTGCACTTTACCGCCCGCTGTTCTTAGTTTCTTGATATCCACATATCGATTCATGAAAAACATATGATCATTTTTCCAGATTCTAATATATTCAGCGGTATATCATGAACTTCTTCTTTATCCGACTCCATAGTCTAGCTATTAGTATTATCACTAATTTTCACTTCTCAGTCAAAGAATGACAATTCAGCTTGTTTATTGGATGTATTGCTATAGAGTATAGACAACAACCTTTCAGCTTGCTTGACAACGTAAAAATTAGGTAGGTATATATACTGGGTATGCATATTGTGAAATTCTGAAGAATGAATCTCTTCTAGAGACCAAAGAGTTTTACTATTATGATAATTGCAATATCCGTAAGATAATTTTTATATGTAAATCATCCATGAACATTACGCTTCTCTTGATTACTGAGTTTATAGGTAACAAATTAAATTCGAGGGAATATTAGTTATAGTCATATAGTTATAGTCATTACTCTTGAGTCAGAAAATAAACCACTAGTGCATAAAATTTTGTATGTATCACGTGCGTGAAATGCGTGTATGGCCTTCAGCGTGTAATGGCCCTCGGCTAGCGCCATCGGGCCATTATTCACGCCACAGGCCATAAACGCCTACTTTACGCCCTTGATACATAAATAACTATTATCAGTAAGGTTCGTGGCGGAGTGGTTGAAGTTTTAGGTTCGTAAAAGTTCTTTAATTTTCTTCCTTCTCCTTCAATATACTAGGAAAATTCTCAGAATATTTCAATAAACAGTCTATTCCGAATGTTTATAAAACATCCCTAGAATATTTGTTTCATATTTTCAGAATATTCTGAGAATATTAAAATATACTCGGAGAATATCCTATGAACGTTCTATCAATGACAGGTGCTATCTGGGTAGTGAGGGAATACTGGACAATCATTTCGATTTGTTCAGGAACAAATAATTGCCTATAATGAATACCTACATCCAACATCTCAAATAAGATCAAGCCTGTGTTCTATCAAAAACATGTTCACTTCCTGAGCACCCTCCTTCAGGAACAATCCTGTGATTACATATTTGAAATCTTCACTGAGACTTTGCTGATGCCTTCTCCAGCAATTTGTGGTTTACCTATGAATGGTCTCATATCGTCTAACTGATGGTCTTTGGATTTCTAAGCCTATCAAGCATCGAAATGTCATTGCATTAGGCCACAGCCAACTTCATGTACTTCAATAGAATGCAATTTAACAGCCAATGGGCTTATATCACAAAAAATTTTATTTCATAATTCGATAGGACTCACCCTAACTATCTCACCACCGCCAACCGTTTCTTGCTGTGAGCTCCCTATGTTTTATAAAAAAATATTGAAATCCCCGATTTTTCGGACCTCTGGAAACGAGGCGATGATGTGATGTCAAAACCCTAATACTGAAACAAGACTATTCCAAACAGAGATGAATGATACATGATTTCTGACAGGGTGATTTAGCGCGGGATCACAGTTGAAAGAATTAATATATCAGTTGCCTCAGTCTCCGTCGGGCGTTTGGTATTTTCTTTCAACTATGGCGAGATGAGGTTTCTACGTCATAAGAGGGTCCGTTTTCAGAAGGTACCTACTATTATTTATGTCTAAAAATAAAACATTCCAGTTAATTTTTTGATCGAATTATGTCGTCAATCATTATTTATGTATAAAAGTAGCATTATAAACATGGTTTGAGTTAAAAGTTCTACACTAAGGTGTACACGCCCATTGATGAACGAATATCACATTGCGATACATAGTTGAATAGAGATTTCCAAGGTTCATAAGATAGGCTATTAGGCTACAGAAATATACAGGTGGTTGAAGAAAATTGTCATTGGATTCAAGGGAAGCGACATCATTGATAATATAACCCTTGTAAATTCCAAATTTTTATCTCTTCAAATGAAAAAACTACAGGCTGTTACATGTCTAATGTGTCACCCGAGATATAGAGAATACGAATTCTCAATGTATTTCTCCATATACAGGGTGTGCCGAAATTAGCCTGCTAAACTTCACCAGCGACCAAAAATAGGAAGACAAGTTCAAATGAACATCATGATTCGAGAAATGACTCCTGAAAGGGGGCTCCTGAAGATGATAATTCTTGAATATTTCCGAAACGCCACGTCATAAAATGGTAAGAGAACTAAACTGTTCATGCCCATTGCCCAATGCGGGGAACACAAAATCATTACAAAGTTTCATTCAAGAGTTTATAATAGATCATGGTGGGACTACATTGAATATTGCTCAAACTTTTCTGTATGCATATATTTTTCGATAATTCAATCTCGGATTATGAAAATCCACACCGTTCGTCAAGAAAAAGTTGCACTGGATTCGCATCGATCAGATCTATCATTTTCGAGTGAAATCGATTTAAAAATATTGATATTCACTCACATATTATATTATGCATTACGTTGCCAATAATTGTCAAATCATAGTGGCTATCAAAAATTAACTACTTTTTCCCCCAAACAATCTCATGAAAGCACGAACAATAGGATAATGATGATAAAAAACTATTTCAATTTCTGTGCATTCTTTTCCATTTCCACTACGACTCATATTGCAATCTTATGCATAATATCTGAGATGTAACAATATTTTTAAATCGCTTTTACTCGATAATGATATACATTTGATCTTCACAGAACAAGTGTATATACCTCTTTTCTGTGAAGAGACGTGAATTCTCATAATCCGAGATTGAATTACTGAAACATATGCATAAAAATTTTTTTTAGCAATATACAATGTAGTCCCACCCTGTATTCTACACTCCTGAAGAAAATTTCGAAATGATTTTATTTTCACTGCATTGGGCATGGAAAGTTCATCTCTTGTTCTCTTCAGGAGCCCCTTTTCAGAGGACCGTATAGCTCCCTCCCCCCGCCCCACCACTGAATTCAGCATCCTCCAATTAGGTTGAGCGCAAAATTTCATTGAAACATTTCAAATGGCAACAAAGTTATTACAACATTAATTTTGATTGCTCATCATTTTTTATGAATATTCCAAACGAATTCTGAGAAGTGGCAACATAGTCGACACAAATATTGGAAATCATTGAGGTTTCTGGTATACATTTTTCTTTGTCAGAGCTTACTTGTGTTTTATTCAAATAACTATTCAGCATAATAACATGTCATTATCACAGCCTATATATACGTTGCCCGAGCGATGCAAAATTATTTTGTGGGAAAAATCGGATAGTCTGTTTAGTAAGATATTAGAGAATTGAAGTGTTGTCATGAACGTTAACGTAAACGTAGAAATTGACAGCTACGCATGCGCATTTTCCAATTCTTCACGTTTGCGTTGTTAGTGGGCTTACGTACGTTATATGCCGATGAAACAAAATTATCAAATTCGAGATCACCAACGAGTTCTGCATCAAGGAGTCCTCTAATTTTGACAGGAATAAATGTTCGAATCTAAACACACAACAAAAAATGACCAATACAAACCGAAAACAAAATGTATTATTACGTTATGATGACAGTGACGACCAAAGTGGCGACTTCAACTCAATTTAACGACAATACGTAAACGTTATTTTTCGTACGTTAACGTCTACGTGGAGGTCTACGTACAGTGATTACTTCAACTCTCTTATATCAGATGCCAAAAACATCAAGAGCTTTCAGAGATTGTTGGTTTACATTGATAATTAACTTATTATGAAAAGCTGTTTTTCCGACTTCATTACTTCATGCCGACAGGGTACCATTCTAGAGATTATAACTCATTAATAATTTGTGTTATGAATTCAAATGTATACCAGAAACCTCAATGATTTCCAACATTTGTGTTGACAATGTTGCCGCATCCCAGAATTTGTCTGAAATATTCATAAAAAATGGTGAACAATCGAAATTAATGTTGTTATAACTTTGTTGCCAATTGAAATTTTCCAATGAAATTTTGAGCTCAACCTAATTGGAGGATGCTGAATTCAGTGGTGGGGTCTTTTTTTTTATAAAAATTGCTTATGGTATTTCGCAATTTTTAACATGAAAAAAATATCATAGTATGCCCTGTAGATTAAAATTTTACTTTGCAAATTCGTGTAAACGTAGATCTCCGGATAGTCCTTCTGCTGAAACAAGAAAAAAAGGAATCGGTTAAAACTATGGATTTTATAAGAAAAGTTGGTCACATTGTATATCCATTTTTTCATGTTCATGATTTTCTCTGAGAATATTCCTTTTCATTACTTCCACCCAATCAAGGGGTTCAAACTTAAACTATGGAAACTTGTTATTTTTATAGACCTTCAATCGCATTTTCGTGATTAGGTTTTCTCAATTCAGAATTCATTTCCACGCCCTGTATACCTATGATGAATATCGATTTGTCATTCATCCAAAAATATTCAACACTAAATTGTCAATTATTGTAAACGTCCGCGAGTACGTATTTCGAAAAAAATAGTTGATGGTTGCTGATGGAAGACGAAATGTCAAATTTCAAATTTGAAAACGCCAATTTGTAGAAGAAAAAATGGCCATGCATGATAAAGTGTCATCCATGCCGATTAATTCATTCAAATAACAGTAGAAAATAAAAAGAGTGTTTTCTTCCAGATTTCAAGAAGAAATTTTCTTATTGTGGAATTGCGCAACTTTGTTATAATTCAACCAGCCCTGTAACTCTTACGGTTTACGAGATCCCAGTGATGAGTCCTAGTTCTAGCCACCCTGTACACGACAGGCTCTAAGCCGCTGAAGCGTACCTACCAGAATTTCAGTCAGCCTGTCCAGTCCTGCTGAAACACTGAAAGCTCCGCCCACACAGGGTTCTCAGTCAGTTGGCTAGGTTCAGGGTGGGGGTAAGAGGCTCCCGAAAGTGTCATGGCTTACGCTGACAGCATGTGTGAAAAATCTGAGTTTCAGTCCGTCAACGATCTTCATTAGAGGCTAGTTGGCCGTGAAAAAGGTGCGAGAAACACCGTTTTCGTGAATGATAGTGATCGGGAAATTCGGGAAACCGCTGAAAGCCGAGTGTCGTCTAGGTTGTTAGTTTAATTTCCCGACCATTTGTTATACGGAATAATATATTTACTATTCGCTAGTTGGTGTTTCGGACTTGTGAATTCTAGGTAGATATATATTCTTTCAAATACTCATCTAAAGAGGTACGTATACTTGAATGAATAGCATCCAACTATAACATAACACAGAGGATATCCTATGAATATACGTTCAATTTTGATCGGAATATCCCTGAATTTGAAATGGACATTTATGAGGTATCGAGTGAGGTATCCATCAAAAGACCTGTAATGGATTTTCTCCAGAAGATATATTATGTCGATGACCTCAAGATATATATTTGAATCAAAATAAAATTCATATGAATTACAAAATCACTATTTGAATTCAGTTGATATACTCGTACATTTGCCTTTTCTAGTCATTATATACCTATAGAAGGATATTTATGCATTACTGGTGAATCCGAATCCGAAACGGAGAAGATATTTTATAGGTAGAAAATATTTTATATAGATAGTCCTTCTGTTAGCGATAAGAAACCAAAATGAAAACAAAAATCCGATTAATTTCAAAATCACTGTTCAAAATAATCATTTTATTTCTTCAACATTTACGAACAATAATCTCTGTTCTGCTGCTAAGTAAGAACTCTTATCAAAGCTATTTTTTCTGGAGCATTGGGATGCATATCTATGAGACATTCATCGATGAATTTGAAAAAGATATCCTTTAGAAAATATCCTTCAGATAGCCATAATATATCTGAATTCGCTAAGAGCATGTGAGAAAAATCAGAGTTTCAGTCCGTCAACAATCTTCATTTGAGGCTATAGTTGGCCGTGGAAGAGGTGCGAGAAACACCGTTTTCTGAATGAAAGTGATCGGAAAATTGTGTAGGTTGTTAGTTTAATATCCCGACCATTTGTTACAGAATAATATATTTACTATTTACTAGTTGGTGTTTTGGACTTGTAAATACTAGGTAGATATATATTCGTTTAAATACTCATCTAAAGAGGTATGTATACTTATCGAATGAATATCATCCATCATCTAACATAACACAGAGGATATCCTATAAGAATATAGGTACGTTTCATGTTCAATTTTGATCTGTAATTGATATCCTCCAGAAGATATTATATAGATGACCTCAAGATATATGAAGCAACATAAAATTCATATGAATTACAAAATCACTCTGTTCGGAATCAGTTTTCAGTTTCTGCTCAGACGTTTTTTGTAAAAAATTATAATCCTTCGAAAGATACTCGTACATTTGCTTTTTCTAGTCATTATATACCGAGTTATATACCTATATAGAAGGATATTCATGCATGACTGGTGAATTCGAAACGGATATTCTATAGAAGATATTTTATAGCCCTCCGGTTACAGTCATAAGAAACCTAAATCAAACAAAAATCCGTATAAATTTCAAAATCACTGTTCAATGTAATTATTCCAGTTCTTCAACACTTTCGTACAAAAATTTCTGCTCTCCTGGAAAGTAAGAACTCTTATCTTAGCTATTTTTCCTGGAGCATTGCGATGCATGTCCATGAGACATTTATCGATGAATTTGAAAAAGATATCCTTTAGAAAGTATCCTTCGGATAGCCATAATATATCTGAATTCGTATTGTACACGAGAGGTATATACCTTTTCGAAAGAATTCCTATACTGGGTGTAACAGGATCATGGTACACCAAACCATTTTGATGATCTTAATTTGGTGATGAATCAAGAAATTTGTCATTTCTTACAGGATTCAATTTTTTTCAGCATTACATCAGACCTGATCAGAATAGTCATAGAGCACACTCAGATAGAAAATCAAAGATTTAATAAAAATCAATATAGAAGTTTGAAATGTCACTTATGTGGTATCATTGGATTCAGAAAATGATGCAGATTTCAAAAATGCAATGATTGTTTCTTTTGAAAATCGAAAGTTATTGTCACTTCCGGTGAAACCGGAAGTGGAAAATAAAACATATTCAATTGAAGGAGCTGAAATGTGTCTTGAACAAGGAGGAATGTACTTTGAAAATTTACTATAGTGAGAATTTTAAGAAGTTAGGAAATTGAAAAAAATGTAAGTGCATCGTTGAAGTTATTGTAAATTTTGTTGAATTTATTGTTGATCCAATCGCAAATAAATTATAGTATCGTTAGATTCGTAAAAATATCCTTTTTTCGGAAAGTGCTTGTCGAAAAATGGCCGCCATTTGAAAAATAATACTTAGACATGAAAATGTAATTTTTCCAACTTGTCTTATTCATATTTATCATACTCGTCACTAAAACTTCGCGATTGTAATTTTTTGATATCACCTGAGGTCCTTAAATTAGTTTACTTTCAATCATGGCCACCTAGATGTGATTTCAAAAGGAAATTGAGTATATAGGCATAACAACTTTCGAAAGAGTCACCTTCTGATCTAGAATTGTCTCAGAAATCCAAAAATGTTACAATATTCAGGGTGTTCCGTTCAAAAATTTATAACCGAAGCCATTTCCGGTGAAACCGGAAGTGACCGGAAAGTGGAAAATATGTGAAAACTCTCCTCTTCACATACCATTTACCTATACCTAATCTCATTTTGATAAACCTAATGGCCTAGAACTTATGACTTGTCTAATAGATTCGTTGACACCCGGTATAGTGAGGACAAAATGTCACTGCGTTTAAAGAATTTTTTTCTGTGACGGGAAAAAAGTTTGGCATTTCATCCCTGTTGGCAGGTTATAAAATGTCACTTTTCATAAATTACTTTTTTCCCGTGGGAAAAAAGTGAGTACTTTTTTCCCGGATATATATCACATATATATACACTGTTGATGGCTTTTGTTGTGCTATAGTTCCGAAAAATGAGTCAATAATACCGTCTCCGAGAAAGAACTGCAAGTCCTTTTATCTTCCATCCGACTTCGCGGTTACGTATATTACTAAACAGAAGTGACATCAGATATTTGATTACTTCAAATGAATGATAAAGATGCCTACAACGCGGTGTCCCTACTGTTGAAAACTTAAAATTTCACGTCGATAATTTTCAGATTTCAAAATAATGTAATGTCTTCTCAATATTGATTCGTCTTTTCTTCTGTCACAGAAAAAAATAGTGTATTATACACGGGAAAAATATTAGATTTTAGCTCACGGTTTGTTTTCTCCCTCCGCTACGCGTCGGGAGACAACACAACCTGGAGGTAAAATCTACTACTTTTTTCCCTTGTATAATAGATAACTATTCCTATATCAGAGAGCCTGAAAGAAAACCCCAATTCGTATTGAAAGAGGTTTGGAGAAGAGAAATAAAGGTATAGAAAAAATATCGAATTTTCACTTAGCTTTGAACGTTTCGGAAACGAAAATGCTCCCGTCTTCAACATAAAAAATGGTTATTCGAGTAGCAAATTCGTATCTGTCTTTAAATCAGTCCCTAGTGACAATTGGTGACGTTGACAATCCCCTTGGCTCGTGAAAGGTATTAACCCCCTTGAAAGGATTCAAAGATCAGCGACTCGTTGGCCGAGATCGATAGGAATAAACCTTCCATACGAGGAACATCTTGAAAAACTGAAGCTTACTTTCGCGTTACACATGACTTGTTTCCTTCCCCCGAAGGAATGGCACAAATCAGCACCGACACCCGCCTCCGAGGTCATCCATACAAAATCAAGGAAGAACAATTTAGGACATCCCATAGACTCCATTTCCTATCCAACAGAGCCTTTGAGGCATGAAAGAAACTGCCAATGGAAGTAGTGTGTGCACCAAATAAATCAACATTCAAATCAAGACTGGATTCGTTGTGCCTCTGAAATTTATTGACTTTTCAATTTTATTTCTTACAAACATCCTCATTTTGTATATTGTGCTATAATAGGCTATGCCTCTGCACTTACTGTTTATAATAATAATAATAAAATCAAATGAGTTACAGGATGTTTTCATTAATTAATCTTGAATTCACCATTTTCATTTTCAGATTTCAGTAGTGGAACGTCAGTTAGCAAATCTGAAAGCACCATCATGTAGTAGAGAAATGACAATGCAAAAGTGCAGTACATTTTGAAATCCAACGATGAAGAAAGCCAAAAAAAAATCAACTTTCCAAATTTTCTAATTTTTCCAGATATCCCTGGACATACTTGGAATTTCGAAACTTTTTGAACGGTATATTTTTAGCAGGATAAATGGACAGCTTTGCCCCGATTTAACCATGTTCGTATCTCTTATAGTTTCAGAGATCCCAATGGTGAGGTTCGAATTTGAAACACCCTGTATGTAGCATAATCTGATAGTTTTGTTGTTCCATTCTTGATCAGGATATTCAAGATGAGTAATTTTTCTCGAATAAAATGGTGAATGATGTTCCGCCACCAAAATTGCAAATGTTCCGTTATCAAAATTTCAAATGTTCCGCCACCAAAATTTAGAATAGTTACTTACATCCAGAGAGACTGCATAATGATTCAAAATGTCGAATAAAATTGGAACTTTGCACATATATTGAGGACTGATGATAAATATCTCGAAAACAGATATAATTTTTATATTTTTATGAGAGTACCGTTTTTATGTAATGTTTCGCTCTCTTAAATACTCCTATTATTTCCCCAAAAACATTACGAGGAAAAACTTCAATTCAAACAAAAAATCATGATCCACCCTGTAAAAACACCCATTATATCAGAAATGTAGAAGTGTATCAGAAAAATGTATTTTATCAACATATACATTCATGCAAGAAATTTCAATCTGATGGTTCGGCTTCTACCGTTTAGAAGTTATTTCAATTTTATAAACTTTGGAAGGATATATCCCTTTTCCCCAATATACATTATGGGATGTTATTAGTGTATTCATCAAACTAAACTCATTTTTCAATGTACAATCACCGCCAAAAAGCTTGGTAAAAATTCTTGACTCGCCCTGTGCTACAAATCAAAGCCTGCGACGGGCAGGAATATCTAGCCTGAACGAACTAAAACCTATAAAACTCGGTCGGAATGAACCTTCTTCGTAGAGATTATATTTTTCTGAAAATTACTTCAGCGAACAAAAGAGACTAAATGAATCCTTCTAAAAAGTTCAATTTTCAAGAAACTATACTCGAGAGAACAAGGGAGATAACTTTTTCTTAACAATGTAACCTAACTCGGCTCAAATGAACCTTCTTCCTAGTGAGTATATTTTTCGGAAAATTACTTGACAACAAAATAGAAAAGAAGTTGAATTTCGCAGGGATTGCAGCGAGGCAATCAGACCCAGAGCTCTCTGTACCATTCGCTTACCTGAAAATTATTTCATGGAAGTTGAAACAGAATTACCTCTCGCAGATATTGCATGTTGAAAGTGACCGTGAACCGAGAACTCACAGAGAGAGCCACCGATGAAAATTGTGTGGCTAGATGCTTCTTTCGGGTGCATCAGGTTCTTTTCAAATAGGTGAGAAGAAATGATAAAAGACGAAATAATGCAAATCCATTGACGTGATAGACGGATATAATAACGCGGATGTAGGGCCACGGATATACTGTCGCGCGGATATGGGGCCACGGATATAATGTCGCTCGGATACAATGTCGCGGATTTGATGTCGGGGACATAACGGTCATATTATGGATCAGATGACATGTCACCATCTCTGAGAAATAACAGAAAGAGCCACCAATGGAAATGGTGTGGCTAGATGCTTGTTTCGGGTGCATCAGGTTTTTTGTTCAAATAGGTGAGAAGCGTTGAAACATGAAATAATCTGCGGATAAAATAACGCGTATATAGGGCCACGGATATACTGTCGCGCTGATACAATGTCGTGGATTAAATGTCACGGATGTAACGGCCACATGAATCAGATGACATGTCACCATCTCAGAGAACTCTCAGAGAAAGCCACCGATGGAAATGGTGTGGCTAGATGCTTGTTTTGGATGAATCAGGTTATATTCAAATAGGTGAGAAGAAAGGATGAAACGGATATAGGGCCACGGATATACTGTCGCCCGGATATAGGGCTATATGATCACGCGGATACAATGTCGCGGATTCAATGTTGGGGATTTAATGTCGCGGATATAACGGCCATATGAATCAGATGACATGTCAACATCTCAGATCTCACAGAGAGAGAGCCACGAATGGAAATTGTGAGGTTAGATGCTTGTTTCGGGTGCACCAGGTTGTTCGGTACAAATAGGTGAGAAGGAGGGATAAAACAAGAAATGATGCATAGCCATTGACATAAAATGCGGATATAATAACTCGGATATAGACCACGGATAAACTGTCGCGCGGATATAGGGCCACGGATATACTGTCGCGCGGATATAGGGCCACGGATATACTGTCGCGCGGATACAGGGCCACGGATATACTGTCACGCGGATACAATGTCGCGGATATAACGGCCATATGCATCAGATTACCTGTCACCATATCAGAGAACTCACAGGGATGCTTGTGTGAGATGCATCAGGTTCTGTTCAAATAGGTAAGAAGAAGGGATGGAACACATAATGATGCATAGCAATTGCTATGGATCAAACGACATGTCACTATCTCAGTAACCCGAAAATCTCGGGTAAATTTCCTACCTAAAAACGCTTCTGCTCAATCGAGTGCTCAATTCTCGGAAACTCCCAAACCATCGGTTTGTTATATCTTTTATACAGGGTTCTACATCTCACCTTCCGTCTTCTATATAGCTCAGTTATCAGTTGAGTCAGGATTTTTATATTTTGCAGACTTCAATTGTATCATAGGGCGCATACCAGGAAAATAGTTTTGATTCTACAGGGTGTCCCAAAATAGTGCGACGTCATATATTCTTTCAAATGGCATGCCATATATTTTGTTGCACATTTGAGTGCTTCCAGTGGTTACCTGCATACTACTTCAGTGATATTCACGTAAAAAAAATATAACAAAAAAATCAATTTTGTACCACTGGTCAAAAACATTAATAACAAAAAGGAGAGTGCCTGATCAATAGAATCATAAGAGATACATATTTAATAAAGCCTGAGAAGATCGCTAACCGAGTTTTATTGACACGAATCATCACAGGGTATGCAAAATTTAGTGGCAAACTTTTCAAATTTCAAAGAATAACATAGAATGTACTGATTACGAAGATGCTAATATTTTTTGTGTTATTTATTCATCAACACACTTTTATTATTTCATTATCTACTTCTTTTTGGTTTGGCTATATCTATGAAAGGAAGGGTTTTTTTGGGTGCTATAGCACCAGGCGGCTAAATCTCCAGGGCGGCTATATGAAAATACAACTGCACATCTTTTGTCATCAGTCATTATCTGGATATTTTGATTTTTTACGCGAAAGATTTGATCATTACACTACCTGAACTGAAATTTATGTTAAGAAGTGAATCATCCCAAGAAAAGCACAATTAGAAGAAAAAATACTGCAAAAAGTTCAAACCAGAGAAAAAATGGAGGACACAGTCGTTCTAGGTTGCAGATTTGAAATTTTTCGTCGGACTTACACCTACAAATCTTGTTCAGAATCATTTGACTTTCTGTTCAAGATAGTGTCAGCAGAGGATGGAAATTTGATCACATTAGCAACTAAACTACAAAAAAAGTATGTAGACAATCTGGACAAATTTGTTTCTGACGAATGTTATTCATCTGAAAAAAACAATTTTATCTCCTAGAGACTAAAGTAGAAACTCCTATTAGGGAATTAGTCCCAAGTTCTACACGTGAATAATGTACACATTTTTGTATTGTTACCTCATGTTCCTAGTTACGTAAATGCCTATTATCATTCGATTTTCCTTCATTATTCTAACGTAGATACCTATTCATTTTCCTTGTTATTCATTATGTGAACACTAAAGAATTATGTTTTTAATTTTTTTCCACAACATCCTGTTTGTTATATTAAATTTTTCATTTTGTTCATCAAACTTTTATAAAAAAAAAATGGTGTTCGTAGAACTTCTATGGTATAGGTACACTGCTTATTGTATATTTATGATAAGGCCGGTGTCTAATGTATGTAAGCTGCCGGTCTCATGGTACGCGGCACCCGGGACGCGAGTTTGCCGTTTTACTACCCCAATAAACTTAGCAGAACCACTTCAATATTTCGGATTTGCAATAGTACTATAATTTGTTACTAATTTAGTACTAATTTATTATCATATTCGCGAATTTATTACTCTTCATTAAACAGAAAAAACCCACGGCTCTGCTAGCTTTATGTCATCCTAGCAGAACCATACCTGAAAATTTAATATTTTGAAAATTTCAAATATACCATAATTTATAACTATTTTATGACTAACTTATAACTATAATCACGATTTTTTTACTCATCATTTCAAGGAAAAAAACGACGATTTGTCTATCTCGATCTCAACCTAGCAGAACCAAAACTCAAATCACATGTTTTTTGAAATTCTGTTGTATCATCGATGAGTTACTAATTTATTACTAATTCATTACCACATTCGCAAATTCCTAACACTTTATTCATCAGGGACAACCAACGGCTCTGCTAGCTTGCTGTCAACCTAGCAGAGCCATAGCTTAACAATTATTATTTTGAAAACTTCAAATATACCATAATTTATTACTATTTTATTACTAACTCATAACTATAATCACGAATTTCTTACTCATCCTTTCAAGAAAAAAAACGACGATTTGACTATCTCGATCTCAACCTAGCAGAACCAAGACTCAAATCACATGTTTTTTTAAATTCTGTTGTATCATCGATGAGTTACTAATTTATTACTGATTTATTACCACATTCGCGAATAAATTAGTAACTTATCGATGATACAACAGAATTTCAAAAAACATGTGATTTGAGTTTCGGTTCTGCTATGTTGAGATCGAGATAGTCAGATCGTCGTTTTTTTCCTTGAAATGATGAGTAAAAAATTCGTTAATTTTACTTGATTCTTTGGGATTTTCTGATAGAACAATTTGTTAAACGCAGTGACATTTTGGGGCAGATCATCTGATTCGTCCCTCTATATACAAATATATTGAAATAGGTAATACAAATACTTTTATTTTATAGAAACGAGGAGAGAAAATCCCCAAGAATCAAGTAAAATGAATGTAGGTATAACCTCCTCGATTAACCTACAAACAGTATTTAAAAAATTCGTGATCATAGTTATAAGCTAGTAATAAAATAGTAATAAATCATGGTATATTTGAAGTTTTCAAAATAATAATTGTTTAGCTATGGCTCTGCTAGGCTGACAGCAAGCTAGCAGAGCCTTTGGTTCTCCCTGTTGAATGATGTGTGTGAAATTTGCGAATGTAGGAACGCACGATGTTCTTTGAACATTATAGGGATTCCCTTTCGTGCGCTCCAAGCGATAAAAAAAAAACCTTATCGATGATACAATAGAATTTCAAAAAACATGAGTTTTGGTTCTGCTAATGATGCTGCTTGATGAATGAAAAATTCGTGATTATAGTTATAAGTTATAGTAATAAAATAGTTATAAATTATAGTATATTTAAAATTTTCAAAATATTAAATTTTCAGGTATGGTTCTGCTAGGTTGACATAAAGCTAGCAGAGCCGTTGGTTTCTTCTGTTTAATGAAGAGTAATAAATTTGCGAATATGATAATAAATTAGTACTAAATTAGTAACAAATTATAGTACTATTGCAAATCCGAAATATTGAAGTGGTTCTGCTAAGTTTATTGGGGTCGTTTTACTCCCATCCCAGAAAACGTCCAACGTACCTATAGAATTTATTATTACTTCGAAAACGTGTCATCGGAAAGAATCCAAAGACCTGAGGAATATTTTTGAGTCTGAAGGGCTTCGCGTCCATCATATCACCAGGCGGCAAATCACCTTAAACCGGCACTGAATTGAAAGGGTGTTTCTTTGCTTTTTGAACTACTATTTTTTTCTTGCTCTGGAGAGGCTCTGGTGTTACCCACACAGTCAAATAGAAGTGCCTTTATGTCAGTGGAATGAATGCTTCTCGAACGAAAATAGAACGATGTATAGGTGTTCGGTTTTGGCCGATGAAAAGGCGGTTCAAGAACCCTCTAAATCATCGCTAGCAAAGTGTATCTAGTTACCGGGGTATGAAAGGAGGCGATAACGTGTTATAATACACGGACCGGCCAGAGGCAACGAAAGCTTGATTACTTTCGCGACCGACTGCTAACAGTCCGATTTCAACGCTTCCAATTCGTTCTCACAACTCCTCATCGAAAGATGAAAATACCTATCCAGAGGATCGAGTGTATGCGTACATTCATCAGCAAAACTCTCTCATGGGAAAATCATGTCCGATCCGTCGCGAAAGCTCCTTCACAAAAACTCGGATTCTTGTTCCGTGCGAAAATCTACTTTACACCTCAACATCCTCTCATGATCTTCAAAGCACATGGATACGGCCAGTTTTAGAATAGTGTTCTGATGTATGGGGTTCAGCACCCAAATATACGCTGATGCTCTTAGATTCCATCCAGAGAAGAGCCATTCGCCTTGTGGGTGATGCCACACTCACCAACTCTTTGACACCATTAGAACACCGTGGAAAAGTCGGCGAAAATTCAGTTTTCCATAGATACTTCCACGGGAAATGTTCCTCAGAAATTTCTGCTATAATTCCATCAATACCAGTCAGACGAACACTACAGGCCCAATCAGCACATCCCTTTGTCGTTAACCTTGAAAAATGTCGAACAGTACTCTACCAAAACTCATTCGGCTATAGAACGGAAAAGCTTCGAAATTCGTTGCCAATGGAAGTATTCCCATGAAGAGCTCTTTTATAATTAGATTTTATCTAGATGAAATATAATTATAAGGGGTGATCCAAATTGTCGCGAATGTCATAACTCGAACGTGAATCACTCTGTTCATTCAATTTCTTCTTATCATATCACTTCCACCATAAGACCCATAGAAAATATATTATTAAGACAAAAAACTAACACCAACATCAAATAACATAACTACAGGTTAGGAATCAAACTTCTATATATTGAAATCACAAAATTATCATAAACTTTTCCATAGATCCAGAATAAAAAACATTGAAAAATTTGGAAAAATGAAAGAAAATCATTCTAAAACTAAATCAAAAACTAACCCAAAGTGGCTAAAAAACATTTCTAACACAAACATACTCAACGAAATTTCACAATTTTTGGCACTATGCCCAAAATTTAGCATTGAGCCAATAATTGGTAAAGAACTTTCTATATCATGAACAGTTTGGCAGATATAGATTATATCTTCTATTACAGATCCTGATTAAAAAGGTGTTACTATAGCAGGAGCAGTCAATATCATAACTAATAGCATCCAAAACCAATTCCAACAGAATTAAATTTTTCACAATATTTTACAAAAATAAAGAAAACTTTTAAAAAAAAATCCTAATTTGATATTAACTACTTTAGATAAGTTTATCAAATGGCATTTCTTTATACACTCAACGAAGATCCCACCAATACCATACAAAGAAGTAGTGACAACCTCATAAAGGACTTACACAATTCATCGCCTTTCCTTTCCTGGCTGAACTGTTCATGAATCGATTTGAAGCGAATGCAAAAGAAAACTTCGAGTATTTCCCTAGGGTTTGGATTAGATATGTCGACGATATTTTTGCTATTTTTGATACAAAAACATCAGATATAGATAACTTTATTTCAAAATTGAATAACTGCTTCCCCTCTATCAAATTCACTTATGATTACGAAAATCATGGCAAATTACCTTTCTTAGATGTACTTGTGATCAAAAATAGCGAAAAAAACTTAGAATTTGATGTCTTTAGAAAAGAAACTAACACATTTAGATACATATTATACCTACCCTAATAACACAATTACATCTGTAAGACATCGTAAAAACATCCATATGGGATGATAGGAACATCTCTGGAAAATCCCTATTTTCCTTGGGACATTCTTGGGATGTTGCTGGCAACACCCGTGTCAGCATTTGCGATGACTTATAAACATCCCATCAGAATGTTTGTGGGGATGATACGGGATGTACCAGAGGCATTCAAGGTACTTGATATGGAACATCTTAAAGAGGCTTTTAGGATGTTTTTTGTTTGATGACTGTAATGCCACGGTATGCATTATTTTCAATCTGATATCCTGAAAATGGCCGACCTATTTCCAGATATAAAGTAACAATCCGAGTCCGAATATATAAGGTCGGTGCGGTCCAATAGATGATTGGACCGCACCGACGATTGACAGTTGTTTGAGACTCATATTTGTTGACGCTGGGCCGACGGCTGTTAGTAACTCTTAGCAACGTAGTTGTACCGCCATCTATCGGCTGATATAACAAATAAATTCAGCAATAAATATGCTGAAGAGATATACCTATTCAAATTTTGTCGTTTATTACATGGTTCATGAAGTTAAGCAGGTACTTTCCTAATCTTATTGAGGTATATTTAGTATAATTATTTCAATTGGTTATCGATGAGATTAGTCGGCGTTGGTATAGGTATAAGTATATGAGTACGAATACAGTTTTAATTTCCATTTTTCACCAACTTTTCATGCAATGTTTCAAATGTCAGAATTGTTTGAACTGTTCAATCATGTCAATCATCATTAGCAAATATGGAACCATGGTATTGTTCATAAAAAAAGATCGAATGAGATGTTTCTAGAACATCCAATGAAAACATCTGATAGATGTCCCGAAAGAAACATCTCTGGGATATCGTACCTGAGTCTGAAACATTGGGACATTTGTAGGACCTTAGCAGGATGTACCAGCAAGATCTCGTGTTGTTAGGGTAATGACTCCAATCACTGTTTTCAGCACAAAATGGCAAGTTTAAATTTTCTAGTATACACAGATTGATTTCATTTCCTCTGAGCAAAGAAAGATTCAATGCTGAAAGAAGTGTTATTTATAAAGTGGCTGGCGTCAGTGGGTATGATATCAAAATAGTAGATAAATTAATCCGTAGACATAAATTCAAGTTAACACTTCGATATTCTACGACTTTTCAAGTGGATAAAAAGAACTCTAGAAGAATCCCAATTCCGTTCAATCCAAAGTATACGAAGGGACTTGATAAGGTTTTCGAAGACTTAGGTTTTGAGAGCGTTTATCAGTCTGGGTCAAAATTAGGCAATTTATTAGGCAATCCGAAAGATAAAGTGGACACACTCGAAAAGTCGGGAATATACGAAATACGTTGTAATGATTGTGATAAAACATATATAGGCCAAACCAGGCGACCCATAAAAACAAGGTTCAAAGAACACATAGCCCATTTAAAATATGGCAGGTTAGATAAATCTTGTGTAGCCGAACATATATATGATCAATCATAATCATAACACACATATGACTAACCTCAAATTAGTTAAGCAAGTTGATAACATTAGAAAACTAGACGCATATGAAAGCTTAGAGATATTTAAGAATAGTAATAGAGTAATGAATAAGGATAATGAACCTATTCCATATAGCCCTCTATATAGTTTAGTTAAATAAAAAGTAATATTAACATGTGAACTCAACCATGACAAACATTAACTTGATGGTTAGTATTTTTCACAGTTGGGTGAACATATACCTAGTATATAAGCAGCACACTAGAATAGGATATTCAGTTTTATTCTTCTCCTGAAGATGCTAACATAGTTAGCGAAACACGTGTCGAGGCGTTAAAAAATCGGTTTGATTAGTGGTAAAACAGTGTAGTGAATTACACAACAACAATCAAATTGATGATGTTACTAAAAAGAAACTGACTTGCTATAGTAGTAATTCACCAATTTTATGCTTTGCCCAATTTAACGAATATCTTGACCAGGGCATACAATTATTTTGACAGCGAGTATTATATTAAAGATTCATTCGAGGTATCTCAAATGTTTAAAAAAATGATACTACCACACAACTACGTGATAGCTATCTTGGATGTGGTTCCTCTATTAAGTAATGTATATCTTGAAGCTTGCTTACGAGCCCTTCATAAACAATGTGAGAGTATCAGTGCACATTGTAACATAAGTGAAGATAATTTTTTCAGATTAAAAACTTTCCTTTTTGATAATACCTACTTTTTATTCAATGACAAGTTTTTCAAACAAACCTTTGGCACTCCTATGGGTGCAATCAACCTGTTAGTTAATTTCCAGTTCAACTTCAGAAAGTGTTGATTATATTTCACAATAGTCAATTAAATTTAGAGCTTCTTCAAGTGTAATACTCGTACAATAAATCGATCCAACATTCATTTGCCTGAATAGTAATTTGTTTGGCGTTTGCAGCCACCAAAATGTATAATGAAATTGAACTTATGACGAGAGCTATATTGAAACATTATTATTATTATTCGGAAACAACCCCTAAGTCATCTCCACAAATTTCAGTATATTATACACATCAGGAACATCTGAACATGTTTCGGACTATCAATAGTCTATCATCAGCAGCATTATTGAAGAAATTTCTACAATGAAAAATGTTTTTCATAAGACTATAAAACCGACCAAAGTTATCTACTGACGTGGATGTAAAAAAAGACGACTGCAATGTTACCATTTTAAAGTTATAAAAACGAAATATTTTTTGTAAAAATGAGAGGGGGCAAATTTCCCACAACCCAAAGGGGGCTAACCCTGGTCACCTAGGAGAATGTCGGAAAATGGGGCCAAGGCAGAACTGCAAGGGGGAGTGTCAAGTGGCATAGAATGTATTAAGTATGTATCAATTTACAAGTGACACAAAACAATACCATCGCATGAAACAATGTGTGTCAGAAGACTGTAGAGCAGGACCGTACTGAATCACTCGTCAAGGAGATAAGAAATGATACAACATGAGAGAAAACAATAAAGAGGCAAGATATGGCAAAGCACTAAAAAAATTCAAAATTTGAGAGCGTTCAAAAGTTTTTGACAGTCAAAATGTGTTTGTTCGTTCATGGTTCATGAAGGTCATTGTAAATATCAAAGTGATGATTACAATTCAATATGCGATTGGCAAATGAACTTTTTGTGTTGTATGAATCTCTAGGGGTGTTCTTGTAGCTGTCAATCAATTTGAATTGTTCAATAACACGAGTTTGAATTCTCCTCTCACTATGACCAATATACTGCTTCAGACAATCAGGAGGTGAGCAAGAAATTATGTGGTTTCCGGATTTATGGATTGAAGGAATTTTATCTTTAGTCTGTACTAACAAACGGGAGAATGTGTCAATTGTATAAAATGAAATATTGATGTTTCCATTCGAACGTAATGAAATGCTTTTCAAATTATAGGAAACTTTACCCAAGAAAAGGATGGAGCAGTGGAATGAGACCTTGAAGTCGAAATTTTTTTGAAAATTGTATCTATAAGGTGGAGAGGGTATCTCGATTGTTGAAGGCAATCTGTTTGATGATGTTCCATTCACTGTTGAAGGTAGAGGTAGTCTATGAATTAAAGAATTAAAGGCTGCTAGTTTGTGAGAAATGAGGTGGCTGGAAGGGATAACATTATCTGTATATATGCGAGTGGGTTTGCGGTAGATGGAGAATTCAAATCTGTCATCGACAATACTGACTGGACCAATTCAAATAAGGGAGAAAGTTATTGTTCGCCAATTCCATGGTAAAATTTATAGCCGGATGAAGTGATTTCAAAAATTCTAGGAGTAAGTTTATTTCTTGTGTATAGTACCAACAAAAAGTACTGGACAATCATCTACATATCTGTACCAAAAATGTATTGTGTGAAATTTGTGAATAATAAGAACTATCAAACTGAAAAAAGTTTTGTATGAGAACCGTATATCCAAAAGTTGACATAGGTTAAGAACAAGAAAAGTAGGGATATTGGATTCAACAAGGAGATAACGAACAAGTCTAATACAAAGTGTTCACCACATAAAAAAAAGGACTGCATTAGATGGCACAATCACGTTTTTGATTCTATTGATGAGATCAAGCGCGTGTTTTATAGATAATGGGTTATCCCAGCCATTGTCGTTCTAGATGACAACCTAGTTAGGTAGTTAGTAGGCAGGAGCTATAATATTGTCTGTTCATTGAAAAGACAATTGAAGAAAATATGTAGTTCAGAGACATCTACGTGAACTAGGTAAACTGAGTTATTCATATTTTATTCCTAACCCATAACATTTTTCATGGTCCTGTCAAGTTTGTAAATAAAAATCTGTTATGTTGAAACCCGAAAATGAAACATTATCTCGAAAGATATTATCAAGTATGAAAACCATCTACCTATACTTGAATGGAAGCAGGGAGATGTTTACGCAATGCTGTATCAGGTTGACTTGATGCAACTTGAATTCAAGTGGAACTGTGGAAACTTCGGAAACTCATCAGTGCTTTTACACTTTTTCGACATGCAAGCCAAGCAGAAAGGTAGGGGCTGCTTATTTCCTTCTATATTTTTGATAAGTTACTATATAATTCATGGAATTCCCTTATTTGCAGTGAAAACATGTCTTTAGTGATGTAAACTATGTACACATCGGAATATCACTTTACCTACTTGAAAATTTCAGGTACCTACCTACAGCGAAGAGTACCTACATGAATAGCTTTTCAGTTGAAAAACGAAAAACTATGAGTGATACAAACAAATTGATGTGGAAGAATCACATCAGGAATCATTATGTGAGTATAATGTTCAGAAGAAATGTACCAGAAGGATGATGATGTTTGAGAACAGAATGGAAAATTTCCCATCTGAAATGAATATATAGAAGCAATAAGGTTACTCAATCTGTTTATTTCATCAATGTCTTATGGATATTCTGCTCCAAACACAAAATATCAAGATGCTGGGATATTTAGAATTTTTTTTATTGGAAAATAACTTGTATATGTACGAATGACAATACAAATGATATATTTTTTAATAAATTGAATATAATTATGAAGAATTATTGCAATTTTTATTCTACTAATTTGTTCTCCTCTGATACCCTGTTTATTGTTGTACAGATGTATTGGCAGGTAAGTTTGAAAACACTATATATATTGTACCAAAGGTATATAGGTTAAATATATGTTTTGCTGGACAATGATTATTTTTTATAAAATCATCTTATCCACTATAACTTCACTAAATATGGGAAGATGTGTTTATAATTGCCACAAATTGAACCATAGGAATATTCAATACCAATATGTACCTACCTATAACTTTTTAATTTCCATAGGAATATTCAATACCAATATGTATAACTTTTTAATTTATATTATGTAATCATTTTGAATAAACTTCATCATTATTTATTATCATTCTATAATATCTGTTCAAATGCCTGTTTCCTCCTCAGATGCTTCTTAATCTTCAGGTCGTGTTTCTTAAGGAAGGAGTTCCTCTTCAGCATCATATTCCAAAGCCCAACAAACATTTCAGGTATAATATACGTCATTTTGACCTTAGAATAGGTCAACGACTTATTTGGCCTAAGTGAATATTACGTCTTATTTACTTCAAATTTACCAATATGGGGAAAAAACTGGAAGTAATTCAGAAGACGAGAATAGGGATATTAGGGTATCCTGACCAATAGGTCGAGGAAACAATTAGGTGAAATTGCCCTAATTCTAGTCCGATAGTGGTCTGATTTTAGTTATTCTGACGTTATTCATTACCTACTTATGGGTGGGTTTACTAAGATTTCTACCTGGTTTACTGTCATTTGGTTGGGTTCGGAAAACAAATATGTACCATGTTTCACGATCGACTATACCTACTCATTTACGTGTGGAGACTCAGTAGTGTATGAACATGGCGTTCAAAAGAAAACTCGATAGTAGTGGAAGGTGTAGATAATATGCATGTTGTTTAGCTTATTTGAGGTTGTTGTGAATCGTTATTCAACCTGCGATGCAAAATTTATTGTGATAATGTTGATTTTACACATGTAAAATTAGTGGGCCCACGAAATTATTGGATTTGTAGAAAAATACTGGATGATATTCTTCGTGTTTTCGAATTATTTTTCAACAATTCCATCTAAAAATGGATCAACTGGTAGAATATGATCATATATGCGAAATTTAACCTTTTCTGTATTACTATTCATTAGGATGTGGTCGCTATGTAGAGATTTCTTCTTTTTCCGTCAATGGCGAAAAAGGTTCGAGCCAACAAATATGGCGTCGGTTTCATATTGGACTTGAAAGTCGAATTTTCCAGAATCTTCAACTTTCAGGGCGAATAGGCTTCGTTTATAGTCGAAAATTCTGTATATTCTGACTATGGAGCCCAATTTCCCCATATTGGGATTTTAGACTATATCAACGAGTATATTATTTGAGTAGCAGTCAACCTGATGGATTTATATTATCAGATGTTCCCTATAATCATATAATTTGTCAAATGTTCGTTGTTCGCTTTCAATTTCTTATTCTGCACCACGGTATGTTTTCTAATTGGTCGCTGGATGACAGGCTTCATTTTTCAGCGAATCAGAAAAGTCTATCGCCGTGTTGTCATCTCTCGAACAGTGTTGCCGTTCTAGTATACTTTTAGTACATTCGCCATTTTTGTACGTTCTCAACCGAAGTGTAATAATTGATACCTGTTTTTTTTATAAAAGTTATTTGAAATATGCATTCAGATCTGACCAATGGAATAAGTGGAAGTAAAACTTCGAATGTCAAAACAAATCGATGGTTTAGATGATCAAACATCATCGTAATGTATAGAAATATATCATGATTTGCTTTAGAAGCGTTCAAGCGGTTAGCTACCTGAACCACTCACTGGTGATAGAGAATAAAACATTCAAAACTCATACATTGCGCTTGTCTCCAGTTTTTAATATTTTCAGAAATCAATGATCATTTCAAAACATTTGCCGACCTCAAAGCACCAGGATCAATAATAGTCATCAACTTTGAGAACATGATTTTAGGACTAATTTTGGTATTCTCGGCTCTCTCAAGGACACTTCGTTCTATAAGGATTTCATAGTGGTAATCTTGCCTTCATCGGATATGAAGTTGGTACTGATCAGGTTAAAAAAAGTCTAAGAAACTCCTTCGACTCAATTGGTCAAAAATAGGCAAAACAGAGAATAAATCCGACTTATTTTCTCCATCTGATTATTCACTGACTTTATGATCGTTTATCAAGTAAGAATTTGGTAAATTCCAACTCCAATAAATATCCTGATAGTTCGAGGGCCTGGAAGACATTTTACTGGTGATTTTGATGTTAAATATTACCTAATTGATAACTAAATGCTCACTAGGACCATGAAGTTATGTTTGAAGTCTGTAATGAGTAGTTTCCAACTATGCAATTTGTCTATAAAGTTGATGGATTCTATAGGAAATGTTGAGGTCCTAACCAGGTATTTTACAACCTAATCCATAACTTTCAAGTTACTCAGGGCATGAAGGTAAAATATTTTGTCGGAAATTAGTAAATTTCGACTTCTTCGAGTAATTTCTCCTCTCAGCTTGGTATAATTCTCTTAAAATGTTGGTTGGGAGATTGATGAGTCTGAAACTATAAAAATATTTTATATTTATTTTGTCCCCAGTTTCAATGATCTGTACCATTCTGAAATGAACTTAATGACAATTGACTATGGAACAATTTTTAGAGGTCCCAAAACCAAGTTCTTGGTAATTTTTGTACTGAAACTAATAGTTCCAGTCAACTAGAAACTAATAAGCTGATTGCTACAAAGAGTTTGTATAGGTAGGAACTTGTTAAATATCATTTTATTTATATATTTGTGTCAAATATCACGTCAATGATGGAAAGCACATCTGTGGTTGAGTACATATTGGAAAAAAATAGAAGAAGAGAATATCAACCTAATATGGTCTATTTTGACATAAACAAATGAGCTCTTTCAATTTTCTCATCCCCACCACCATTATACCTCCTCGCACTAGGTCGCCTACTAGGTTTTCATTTAGATCGACAATGTCCCAGCGAGCACAAAAACATCTCAGAGATGTTAAAAGTACGAGATTTCGAGACATTGAACCTCCACTGCGATGTTCTGTTCACAGATGAATATAACTATCATAGAACAGCCAATGTCCGCCGCAGGCGGCAATTATCGAGATGTCCTTGATATGTCACAAAACTACCTTCTCCCTAGTTCTTTTTAAAGCCTTTTCATGGACACAACAAAACATTTTCATTTTTCTTGCGCACATTAAATCGCTGTAAAAAAAACATTTTCGAGGTGCTTTTCTGAAGCCTTTTGTCAAAATGAACTTTTGCATTAGGATTCCATTTCCCTTGAATGAAAAAATGCATTTAAAATAGATTGAACATAAAAATATTTTCTTGATATAAAATTACCTTTGGAAATAGGTTCCCCAATTTTTGAAATGTTCTCCACAATGCATAATTTTGCAACTGCGGAGAAGCTGTGTATTGATAAATTCGTACTTTTATATATTGATTACGCTGAGGCACCGAACAACACATCTTGCATCTGATGGTCATTATTACAAACTAAATAAGTCTTCTAACACAATGAACTTCACCAAATTCCTTTCTGTTCGTTAGCAGCGTGATGTAAGCGTGACACGCTGCAAACGCGAATGCCAATTGCGAACAAGAAGAACAAAATCGAAAACAAATCAGAATAATTCATCGTATTGTGACGTAAGCATGAGACGTTGTGGTGGGGCAAACAAAGAAAGGGCACAAATGAACAAAAACAATACTTTCAATATCCTTCTAAGACCTCTTTGGGAAGTCAATATCACGCCTCAAAAAAACATCCTCATGCCTACATTTCTAAAACATCCCAAAACATCCCAGGGATACCTCTCAGTAGGCAAACAAAGAAATGCCACAGAAGAACAAGAACAATACTTCAATATCCTTCAAAGACCTCTTTGGTCAGTGCATATTACGTCTCAAAATAACATCTCCATGCCAACATTTTCAAGACATCCCAAAACATCCCAGGGATGTTTGTGCTCGCTGGGATGGAACTCAGAAAAATCTTTTATCAATCCATTGAGCCATCACGGAGCAAGTTTGGAGGCAGGAGAATTACAGTAGGATCCCCCATTGGTCTTATTTGGGCATTATTTTTGTGGATCTTTGGGTAAACCATAGAGAAGAGGGGTAGAAGGATTCATGGGGGTCAACTCGAGTTTTGATGAATGGTAACATTTTATAGTATCGATGCAAAAATTGAAAAAAGGTTTCATATTATTGAAGAATTTCTTTGTGGAATCAATATTTGAATTTGAAAAACTATCCGAGTCCAAGAACTGGGTGACTTTGGAACAATAGTCTGTCCTTTCAAGTATGCCAATACAATTACCTTTATCAGCCTTAGTTTTTACCAGATTATTGTCCTTGATGAACTTAGAGATATTTTTAGATATTCTGATCTGAATCATCCCTAAAGGAACCACAGGGCATATGGAAAAGTTATTATTCAATGAGGAAGCAACCTCACCCCTTATCAAATCTTTATACTGGGAAATTTGAAATAATTAATGATACGTTCACTTTGCAATTGTGCTAATCTCCTGAAGTAGGTATTCAACATTTTTATATTTGTCAACATTGTGATCAAGATCTTAATTTAAAGAAAAATCTTCATCAGAATGTTTACAAGGAGAGAGGTAGAGGACATTTTCCTCATATACAGTGTGACCCATTTTTAATGGAAACACCCCTGTATCTTACGTAATCGTTGGGTAAGGATTCTGAAATTTGCTGGAGAGTGAGAAATACCAAAAATGCACCCTATCATCAAGTGGGGTGATCTTCAGTGTTATACACTGCTCGCCAACAGCCACGGAACCACCCCAATTTCCGGAAAATGTTATTAGGAGTCAAAATAGATTAAAAATCACTTCGGTATCGGAATCAGGACGCCCATTTCACTAACTATTCATATATTTCCTGGAAACTTTTCAGTTCTGAAAAATTTAATTTTGTCGTATTTTTTACGTAAACACCCCTGTATCTTACGTAATTATTGAGGTAGGGTTCTGAAATGTGCAGGAGGAAGGGAAAGTCCAAAGATAAAGGCAATTACGTGAGATACGGGGGTGCTTCCGTAAAAAAAGCGACAAAATTTAATTTTTCAGAATGAAAAATTTTCCAGGAAAAGTATGAATAGTTAGTGAATTGGGCGTCCTGATTCCGAATCCGAAGTGATTTTCAACCTAGTTTGACTCCTAATATCATTTTCCGGAAATTGGGGTGGTTCCATTGCTGTTGGCGAGCAGTGTATATCCCTGAAGATGACCCCACATGGTCATAGAGTGCATTTTTGGTATATCTCTCGCTCCAGCGAATTTCAGGATCCTTACCCAACGATTACGTAAGATACAGGGTTGTTTCCATTAAAAGTGGGTCACACTGTATCTGTAATTACACTGCAGAGTAAAGATTGCATTGTAAAAACATCCCCTCGCCATAACAACACATTTGAAACCGGGTCGCTAGACGCAAATGAATGTCAGATAGACTAAGAAGTGGGAAGAAATGTTGCGTTTCGGTCAGTTCTCCACACAATCTATCAAAGAAAGTATGAAATGGAAATGAACAAAAAATGAAAAATTTCTTCGAGAATTTCTGTATTCGTGAATATTCCAATGAATCACATGGGTCCATGAAAATAATCAGGTAATTTTGTATTCAACGTGTTATCTTGTACAAATAGCATTCGATTATTTACATATTTTGGCGATAGGGCCCGAGTATGAATTGAAAGTCTTATATACGTCCACTAAAAACTTACATCGAATATTTTGAATCCTCATGTTCAGGTACTTACCTATTTTTAGATTGTTATTGGTTGTGAAAAACTGTTTTGCCACTCAAAACTCCAAAATCCATTTTTTGTTCCAGGTGGAATGAAACTATGCGTCGATCTATTAGGATTTTGAAACAGGAGAGTTTCATAAATTAGAAATTTGAGCTGTCAACGGAAATTCTAGTAAGAAGATGGATTCGGCCATATCGTATCAAACCCACTTCGGTTATCCGTCAGCCACTGATATGGGTGGATGGTCTTACAACTCCACAGTAACGCCAATGAAACAAATAGAAGGTGAGCGAAAAATAAAAAATAAGCGGATGCCAACGAAAGCGCAGAAGTGTCACTGGTTCTTTGATTTCTAAATCGTCGTCCACAACCAAACTTTTTACGTATTATTTTATACGTTTCGTTTTCTGATTGCTGAAGCAGAATCTGAAATTGAACGTGAATTAACTGAAGCAAATGTCATTCTCAAAAAAAAAAAATGTCAACATGAGTTTTTACGGCTTTTGCCGTTGCCTCGGTTTTGTCATTTGAAAGTAAAATAATCATAACAATAATATTATAATGAGGAATAATACTTCATACTTCATCTTTCAACTATTATTGATCGTTCGGCAACATTGCAAAAGTCATTGATATACTTCTGGTGCTTCCCAGCGATCATGAAAACATCTCAGTGATTTCGAGACATTGAACCTCCACTGCGACTTTCATAGAACATCCAATGTCCGCCGCATTCGGCATTCATAAAGATGTCCTTGGGATATCACAAAAATACCTTGTCCCTAGTTTTTCTCATAGCCTTTTCATGAACACAACAGAACATTTTCGAAGCGTCTTGCGCATATTAAATCGCTGTAAATAAACCATTTTTGAGATACTTTTCTGAAGCCTTTTGTTAAAATGAACTTCTGCATTTGGATTCCATTTTCCTTGAAAGAAAAAATGGATTAAAATCGATTATTCACCAAAATATTTTTTTGATATATGAAATTACCTTCATAATCGGTTTCTAAAGGAGTGCATGCTACACACAGACATATATTTGGAAATATAGGTTTCCCAATTTTTGAAATGTTCTGTCACAGTGCATAATTTTGCATCTCTGCGGGAAATTTGTGTGTTGCTACATTTGTACTTTTATATTGATTACACTGAGACACCGAACAACACATCTTGCATTTTTTGCTGGTCATTATTCGCTATATCAGGCTATATCGTGAACGTAAGCGTGAGAAGCTGCAAATGCGAATACGAATAAGAACAACGAAATCGGAAATAAATCGGAATTCATCCCATTGTGGCGTAAGCATGAAACGTTGTGGTGGGCCATCAAAGATATGGTACAGAAAAACAAAAACAATACTTCCAATATCCTTCGAAGACCTCTTTGGATATTACGTCTCAAATAAACAGCCTCATGGTAGCATTTTTAAAACATTCCAAAACATATCATCAGGGATACAAAAAATAAATAAAACAAAAAGGTCAAAGTTATTTCAACATAATGTTCATAAGATGAACAACAATGGTAGATTTCGGCAGAAAAACAACTACATTCCTGGCTAATGCCACGCAGAACATTGAATCACATCCTCCCGAAATCTATGCACCGACTCGTACAAACGAATACTGATACAAATGATTCTTTTCTGAATGCCTATCGATTTAGACAGGACACGCTAGACACCTACAGACCGGTTTCGAGCTCTTTGACTCTCATCAGTGCAGGGCAGTCTCCAGCCAGCAGTCCTAATATCGCCGACTAAGCGTAGCCTAGCCAAAGAAAAATCATGTCGGCATTATATTCCTTCAGAGGCGTCCCCCATAGACAATATGAGAGCAACGCCATCTGAGTAGAAAAGATGGAAAGGGACACTCTAAAGCCAAAATTCCCATACGGGAGTGGCTGGTTGCCCGACTGGCATAATTTCAACTACGAAATAGCCACAATGCTCAAAGTGGAATGAAATGTTGAAGAAATACGAAAAGCTAATTTCCATATGATGTTCATAAAATGAAAAGACCCATCCATATCAGTACAATGGTGATCCTAATCAAAGTGAGACACACTGTATAAATGACCCTAAACATGTCTTCTAGAACCTGAATCTCTAAACCACAGCATTTTTAAAATATATCTGAAGCAAACATTTTTGTTCCATGTCCTCTTTCTGCCCCAATAATGAAGTTTGTATACAGGGTGTTTCTTAAGTACATGAAGAAAATTCAGGAGCTTGTTGCTGACGTCAAAATAAGAAGAAAAGTTCGTATAAATATTTGTCCGAAAGTTATTCATTTCTGAGATACAGAGTGTCAAAGTTGAACTTTTATTTTGGTATTTTGGAATAATTGTGATATTCGAATAAAGTTTGGTATCTAGGGGTATTTTTCAATGACAATGTCAAATTTTATGTTAGTTTGTCTCTTTTGTAGTGGGTGGCGCCACCAACATGCTTTTAAGTTTTTTGAAAAGTCATAACTTTTTTGTGCTTACCTGTATCACGTTTTAAGTAGAAACATAGATTTCTAGAACACTTTCGTGTAAAAAATATATTCCTGGTAGAGGTCGCTGCGAGCAGCTGTTTTTGAGATATTTGGATTTGAAATAATCGATGCATTTGAATTACTTCCGAGGCTATCGTAAGATTTTGCGCAATTTTTCTCGTGCTTGTCTGCAGATCTTCTTCATTTACCTGAAGAACAGCTTATTCAATTTCTGGAGTCCTAGAAGTCAACGGTCTGCCTATCACTGGAGCTTTTTTAAAGGATCCAGACTCCATAAGACGTTGAAAGAGGTTTCTGAATGTCTGGTGATTCGGCAGTCGATGATTAGGAAATCTTTCATTTGATTGTTATTTTTTGAATTGGACGAGTCCAAAAAAGTAGGTACAAAGGAAGAAGAATCATTTTTTGCTGATATTCCAATGTTGAATGTAGGAGAATATTGAATGGATAAAGAAAAGTGCAGTTGCGTATCTTTTCTGATATTTACTATTTAAATAGAGGCGACTAACGAGCCCTATGAAAATAATTCAAACGCATCGATAATTTCGAATCCCAATAACTCGAAAACAGTTGCTCGCAGCGACCTCTACCAAGAATATATTTTTTACACAAAAGTATTCTAGAACTTTATTCGAAAACCACAATCATTTTGAAATTTATTTACAAAAAACAAAAATGAGAATTCAATTTTGACACTCTGTATCTCAGAAACGAAGAACTTTTGGACATATATTTATGCGAACTTCTCTTTCTATTTTGACGTCAGCAACATGCTGCTGAATTGTCTACACGTACTCAAGAAACACCCTGTATACATGTTCCTTTGTAATTTACTTTTTACCTTTCGATGAATGAACTCATTGAACGATCATCTCTTGTTCCTCGAAAACGCCGATCGGTTTTTGTTTTTCCGAAGATTACTTATTCGTGAAGAGAAAAACGACGCTCGATCCGACGCTAATTGCCTTCCTCCCGACTCTAAAGAATTCCAGTAAATCACCGAATCTCATTAGTTAAACACATCGCATATTTGTAAGCCGTCATTTGATTTATATTGGCCGAAAAACGTATTTACGTACCACGAAAACTGAGAAAATGATTAATAGGTGCGAGAAGTTTTTTCCACTTTGAACGTGAAACAGTTCACAGATATAAATAGGGCGCATTCTATGATTATTCCAATTTTTATTAATTTGTATGAATTTTTTCACATGTCGAAATCTGGCATTTCAAAAAATAGCAAAACGTGATTCTAGCTAATCATTCGGTATATTATATTCTTCATTACATTCTCACATGATGAATGCACCTATAGGGTCTCTGAAATGATGCAAACTGACGTATTTGTCAGACGGATACTCGTCTCCTCTCACTCTAAAGTGTCTGTGAAACAGTTATATAGTTTCATCCTCCCCGACATTTGTTGTGTTTTAGGTTATATTGAGGACATTGGCGTATCATACGTAATATCCACATGATTCCTGATTCAACTCTTCATATTATACTTAAATAATGATGATCAATAATAACTTCTCAGTTTCTGATTTTTCATCTCCAACATGATCTTTGTGAGGCAATTCGCATATTCTGCTGATGTATTTACCGATTTTCCCAATTCGGTCTCTTCACTTTCCATGTTCTAAGTTCATTTGCATTTGTTGGAAACCTGACAAAATCAAATTTGCCATCCAACTGATTGATACAGCCTAACGCAACATATTTTATAGCATCCTGCCAGAACAGAATTGACTAATTAACATTTTGTATGATTTTTTTAACGCCTATGAATGTGACGTGAGAGCAATGTCATGTCAGGGGCGCCAATAGACAAAACCAACGTCACTAGATCATTAAAAGAGAAAGCAGATATGATTTGTTCATACCCTGTTAAGATGACAAATACGTCATCTATTTACCTCAAGGGACCCTAGGTGCACCTATCAAATAATTATTAATGATATTCAGGTGCGAACAGAGAATAAATATATCAGTGACTAGTCAACTCATCACATAATCTGACCAATCACCAGCCAGAGACAACTTGTAATATCGCGGAAACACGTCTATCTGCGTTGGTATGTTCAACGATGTAGCCATGGATTGCGAAGCAAAGATGGTCACTTTGGCATAAAATAATTGAAGCTGTAGGTAGTTGTCATAAGAAACCGTTAATTTATAATAAATGCTTTTTATGCTTCGGGAAAGTGAAATTGTTTAGCAAAATACCACTCTGTGTTGAATAACTCCTCATAATTATTATCTATTTCATTGTTAACACAATTGTGTTGCCGTACAGCAACTGACAGACACGTGTTGATGCTGGGAAACACAATTTCGTGAACAATGAAGCGACAGAATTATCTCCAAATATTGAGAACATCGGGATATTACTTATGCCAATTCCACGACGTATTTTCAACTATTTTTCTTGCTAATGCCACGTAGAAAATTGAATTACATCCTCCAGAAATCTCTGCATCGACTCGTATAAACGAATACTGATACAATAAGTGATTCTTTTCTGAATGCCTATTGATTTCAATTGAGCCAGGCCACGCTTGACACCTACAGAACGGTTTCGAGCTCTTTGACTCTCATCAGTGCAGGGCAGTCTCCAGCCAGCAGTCCTAAGACCGCCGACTAAGCGTAGCCTAGCGAAACAATAATCAAGTCGGCATTATATTCCCTCAGAGGCATCCTCCATAGACAATATGAGAGCAACGCCATCTGAGTAGAAGAGAAGGAAAGAAACACTCCAAATCCAAAATTTCCATACGGGAGTGGCTGGTTGCCCGACTGGCGAAATTTCAACTACGAAATAGCCAATAGAATGCTGAAAGTGCAATGAAGCCACGCATAGAACTAACTCTCGAGACATAAAGTATGTTATTCCTAGAAAGGTAGTTTTTGTTATTTTATGAACTACTATATATGGTCATCAATAAAGATATGGCCCTTGAATCTAGTAGGTATTCATGGAGGTATTTATCAACAACGGCTTATCATATGCTGTCATATGTTCAAACTTAGCGAGATTCACCCACGCCATGTTATGTTTATTAAAGTAGACGAAAATCAAGAAATTGTGAAACAGGCAACGGTGTGTTGTGGTGTGGTGTTTACGATTCCAATAACAAAGTGCCTATCAATAATTTCAAGAATCAATAAAAACTTTTTGTTACTGGAGAGTCATCAACTAAGGTCAGGCTGTCTCAATTCATGAAATACGGGATAAAGAGCGATTTTTAACTGGTATATACACATGTAAATATAACAGGTAAATAGTACATCCCGGCTGGCATCCAAAGCACTGTTGCCAATTCAAAAAATTTCACCGCATTTCTGCAACTAAAATGTTTCAATCGAGCCAAAGGAGTACCAGATCACAAAGCCGCTCTCAAATAGATATAAGGAGTTCGAGTGGATCTCTAAATATCAAGAAACCCAATCCAGGGAGCTCTAGTTCTAAGAATGACAACGATGAAATATATCAAAAACTCCAGAAGGAAGTAGACAGACTCAAAATGACTCTAGATAACAAAGGAAGGGAAGAAGAAGACATGATGAACCAATTTCTATCAGAAATAGAATGTTTAAAAAAAGGGAATGAAGAGAAAGAAAAGTATATTCTTCAGTTGCAGAAAAGATCCAAAGATTTCGAAGATGAAGTATACCACGCTGAAGAGTCGCTCTTGAATGAATCACACATGCATAAAAAAACGATAGCTGAACTTAATGAAGAAAAAAAAAATCTGAGCGAAATGAATGATCTCTTACAAGAAGAAAATAGTGCTTACCAAGATAATATCACCAAACTGGAAAATGAAATGAAGGAGTTTAGATCTATTAGAGAAAATATGTTGACGTCTATCGAGGTTCTCACTACGGATAACGACCAATATTCTAGAGAGCTCATGAAACTCAGGAGTGAAGTGAACATATTCAAAAGACAGAAACTTGAGGGGAAGAAGAGAGTCGAAAATATGGTAGATAGAATAGCAACAATTAGTCAAGACATAGTGAAAACCAGAGTTTTAAATAATGCACTGCCTGACCCAAACACTTTGAAAGAAAGTGTATCGGCAAAGAACATTCTAATTGTGGCTGGATACCAAGGCAAACTGTTAGGGAATTTCATGCGAAATCAAATAAATAATGATTTTTTAGTACAGTCTGTAATAAAACCAAACTGTAGTGTAGAGGAATTGATATCGACTGCTTTGAACAATTCGAGATCTTTCACTAAACATGATGTGGTAGTTCTTTGGACAAACAGATCATGTTTGGAATTGAAAAATAACTTTATACTGAAATCTTCACATACAAACCCAATTGTAGTCTCAGAACCATATCGGTATGATTGGAAAAATATGAATAATAATATTTACAATAGGAACATGAATCTCTTCAGAGGATTATTTGCAGATGATGGACATACAGCATGTTTCTTAGATTGCAATAACATTTTCAGGGAAATAAACTATCATAATGATGGACGCACTATCAATTTTGTAGGAAAAAAGTTCTTAGCTAAAGCACTCATTAAGCATATAACTGAAACCTGTAGATCAAGAATCTGCTCTGAATTTTTGACAACAAGTCCGAACAGTAACGTTCAAACTCATCAAGAAAATGCTTTTTTATACCCGCGTTTATCACTGGAAGCGCCCCCAATGAGTATGTAATCGAAAATGAAAAATTAGTTAAATGTATCACAAATAATGACAAACTATTGCATTCTGTTGATATTATTCATCAGAATATACAATGTTTAAGTAATAAAATTTTGAATATTGATGTGGTTTTTGACAGTATCAAATGCGATATACTTCTTATTTCCGAACATTGGATGACAGAAAATCAGATAAAATCATACTCATTGAGCAGATTCAATCTGATATTTTTTTTCTGCAGGAAAGATACTAAAAATGGTGGTGTAGCCATTTACAGCAATAAAAACTTCAAAACTAACTGCCAAAAAGTGAATGTAGACTCTGTTTGTAGGGAAGGGATATTTGAATGTGCAGCGGTTTCACTATCCCACGATTTGATCATAGCTGTTGTTTACAGACCACCATCAGGAGATTATAAAAGATTCCTAGAGATCTTCACTGAATTTTTAAACCTTAGAACTCTTGCTAATATGCAAGTCATCATTGGAGGTGATTTTAATGTTGACTTTTCTTCAAGAAATCTCAACTGTATTTTATTAAACGACGTACTTGGATGTCACAATTTATCTTCAACTATAATTGAATCAACCAGGGTAACACAAACTTCTAGTACATGTATAGACAACTTTTTAGTTAATTCTGATCTCAATTTTCGTGTAGCTGAAGTGCTTGATCTTGGACTATCTGATCATTTTTCACAACACATCGAAATATTGCATTCTACACCTTGTGGACAACGGAAAACAAAACATCATATAATGCATAGATCTTTCAATGACCAAAATCATATTGCTTTCCTAAATCACCTGAGTGTTGAAACATGGCATACTATTTACAATCAAGAGAGTTTGAATGCAGCGTGCAACAGCTTCTCGAATTTGATGTTCTATTATTTGGATTCCTGCTTTCCTCTTCGTGAAATATCAATTGACAGCAAGAGAAAATTATGTGATAATGAATGGATCACTGATGAAATCATAAGGTTAAAAAATCAGGTTACTCTCTATAACGATTTAGCTAAGACCAACCATGATTATAAGGACATCAGCAAATATTTGCAGAAAAATTACTGTAATGCTCTGAGAGTAGCTAAAACCAATTTTAATGACATGAGAATACAGGAATCGGATAATAAAATGAAAACAATGTGGAAAATTATTAATGAACTGAAAGCCGGTAATAATAAATCTAACGTTTTGACTATTACACAAAATAATTCTCTTTTACCAGATAGGATTGTCGCCGATCATTTTGCGAATCAGTTCACTATCAATATCAGTGAAAATTTTGTGTGCGACTATAATTTTTTAGATTCAAATATCCCTTTATCGACCACATCATTTTATCTAGAACCTGTGACACTTGCTGAAGTTGAATCATTAATAAGTAGGCTCAAATCCTCCAATTCTTCTGGTAATGACAACATTTCCAATAATTTATTGAAAAAATGCAGCTCCTGGATTAGTGCTCCGCTGAATTATCTGATCAATTTTTGTTTTCAAGAAGGAAAATTCCCAGAGAATTTCAAACTCGCAATAGTTCAACCTCTGCACAAGAAAGGGGATCCAAATGATTTTGTGAATTACAGAGCAATTAGCCTGTTATGTAGTATCTCTGAATTGTTTGAGATGGCAGTAAAGGATCGGTTAACCAAGTATTTAGTCAAGTACAAACTCACCAGAACAACATGGTTTCTCCAGTAACAAAAGCACAGAATCGGCACTCTGTGAGTTCAGTCAGAAAATAATTTCAAGTATTGACAAAAAAATGTTTGTTTTGGGTATTTTCATTGACTTCTCAAAGGCTTTCGATCTAGTGAATCATCAGTTACTTTGTGCCAAGCTAGAAAGATATGGAATAAGAGGTTTGCCACTGAATTTAATAGATTCATATCTCAGCAGGAGGAAACAAATAATTAGAGTGAACAACACTTTTTCTGATGAAATGGATATCGAGCAAGGTGTGCCACAGGGTTCTGTTTTAGGTCCTCTTCTTTTCAATATTTTCGCTAACGATCTTATACTTTATATTCGGAAGATACAGAATGTTCATGTTACGTGTTATGCAGATGATACGAATATATTGGTTATAGATGAAGATCTAAATAGGCTAAAAAGTACTGCTGAAATGGTTTATTCGAATATTGAGAAATGGTCAAAAAATAATAATCTACAACTTAATCATGGAAAAACAATAACTGTTCTTTTTGGTTCCAGCAGGATTGATGTAGTCAAACTATTTGAAGATTCTGATAATGAAATAACCAGCAGCATGTCAGTAAAACTATTGGGAGTTACTTTCGACAGGCAGCTTCATTGGGTTGATCATATTAATAATTTGTGCAAAAAATTACAGAGTAGCTGTTATAGTCTGAAATTTATGAAGAACCACTGCAGTCGGCACATACTACTCTCGTTGTACTATGCCAATTTCCATTCCCACATAAAGTACGGGATTTTGAATTGGGGCAATTGTGCTCATGTGAATAGAGTACTGGTTCTTCAGAAGTATGCAATTCGAATTCTTGCTAGTGTCGATATGAGAACAAGTTGCAGAGCATATTTCAGAACTGCCAACATCCTAACCGTAGTTAGTTTATACATACTAGAAGTTTGTTTATACGTTTATAAAAATAAAAACATGTTTTTGAATACTGTTGAGAAGCACGATCATAATACACGCTTTAAAAGCCACCTCCAACCTGAGAGACACCGGACTACGTTGTACCAGAAAAGTTTTCATTATACTGGTTGTAAACTATATAACTCTCTTGATGAACAACTTAAGAGCTCCAAAAACTTGAATATATTTAAAAAGAGGCTTAAACAACAGCTAATTCAAAAGGCTTGCTATACGCTGGATGAGTATTTTATGTAATTCTATGTAATGTTAGTAACGTGATGAATATATTGTATTTAATTGTGATGCTGTCGCATTGTTTGTTTGTTATATTTTTTCTTTTTTTTTGACGTACTTTACTGTTTCATGTTATACATTTAACAGAAAATAAAAATTATTATTATTATTATTATTATTATTATTATTATTATTATTATTATTATTATTATGGTCATGGCTGCTATAGATTTCAATTTGAATTGTAAAGAAGGGCTTTCATAGAGACGATAGCTTTATTTTTCAGTTTCAAACAACTAAAATGATTAAACTGTATTGCTAGTTGTGAAAAAAATTCAATATATATACCTCGGTAGTATAAAGAATATTATATTAATGGGTTCTTATACCGCTATTGGCTGAAGCCTCGGCATGTAATCTTATTGGTCCCTGGGTAGTACTGATATCCTTCACTACCTTGATGTATAAATAACAATCCTTCTACATTAGCAAGTTGCAATATATTTCAATCATTATAGTTCTGTGAAACTGAAAGATGGACCTATTGTTAGTATGAACCATGACCATAACAGCATATGACAAGTTGTTATTGATAAATACCTATTAGATTCGAGTGCCATTCCTGCGAATCTCGCATCAGATCAGTGAATTCTGTTCGATTATATGACGGCGGAATAGGTCAGAGGTTGGGGCGCGCGGATCGTGATCAGAACATCGAAAGTTTGCTAGGTTCGAATCCTTGGCAGAGCAGAACATAACATTTTCATTTAAAAAACGAGTTATAAATTATTATATTCGTAGCTTCGTCCGGTGATGATTCCGCACGACTCGTTGTTGCGTTCCAATTAACAGTGCTGCTACTAAGGTGGCGTCTGGAGTAACTTAGAACACACATGGGCTGAAGGACCTCTCTACTACTACTACTAATACTACTATAACAGAGGTGGCTTTGTCTTTATTGACTTTAGCAGTGCATCATAAAATGTCGAAAACTGCCTTGGTAGAAAAAACACAATTCACGTCTTGAAAACAAGTTAATAATGGTAGCTTTATAGCAGGGATGGCCAATAGGTCGACCGCAAAGTCGATTTAGGTAGCCCGCGAGAATTAAATGAACTGAATAGAAAAATTTGAAAAATAACATTACTTACTTTAAAATGTTAACTCATCCGATGTTGTGGTCCAAAAATCATTGAAATGAGAAGTGACATATATTTTTGAAAGCTAGAGAGCATCTGCTGCTAATACATATTTTTGGAAACTGATTCGCAAAGCTATAGGTAGCTTTATATTAATAATAATAATAAATGATTTTATTGAGTAAGCATAAATGTACAATATGTATTATTATACATATATGTTTCTCAAACGGCAGAGTTCAATTTCACGATTAGATCGCAAATTGCTCTACCACTCAACCGTGATAAGGAGTTCATCCATTGATATGAATGAGCTCCTTCCTATTCTCAATATTCATATACATTTTCCTAAATAGTTACATTATTCGATATATACATAATATTCACACAAACCTTTATACAAGTTCTATTTTTTCAAATTGAAGTTGGGGATTTCAAACAAATACTTTTACATTTGTTTCTTGAAGTTTGGAAGGCTACAGCTATTGAATTCGAATGGAATGTTTTTGAGAATTTGGGAGATTTGAAAAGAGAAAGAAGATCTGACTTGAACAGTTTTATGGATAGGTAGTGTTAACGAAGCTTTTTGTCGAAGATTCAGATTATGAACATCTTTCGTAAATTTTATTTGTCTCTGAAGGTATTTTGGTTTCTGTGAGATTATTATTTTCTTAAAAAATAAAGAGGAATGTAGAAGCCTTCTATTCTTCATGCTGAGCCATCCGATATCCCTTAGATTATCCGAAACATGATCTCGTCTGCTCAAGCCACATATGAATCGGACGCATGAATTTTGCAATTTCTGACTACGAAAGCTATCAGTACTAGTTAGGGCAGGGCCATAAACAACATCTGCATAGTTGAGATGAGACAGCACCAGAGCTTCACACAGAATAATTCTTAGTTTTCTGCTCAGAATGGACCGATTAGCATAACGGTTTTTCAGATTACGAAACCCGCTACGCACAATTTTACTCACATGAGATTTGAACTTTCGAGAACAACACCTAAATTGTTCGCACTGTCACTCACAGAAATCTGCATATTATCAACCAAAAGCTACTAGCTCCAAGCATCTATTTCGTGAAGCTGCGCTTTCAAAGAGCAGTACCTTCGATTTCAAGGGGTTAATGCTTAGGCAAAATTTATTCGAGAGTGCAATTAGCGAACAGAGATCTTCGTTAATGAAATTACAAGCTACGATGATGTTTTCTTCTTTGAAAGAGGAGTAAATTTGTTTGTCGTCCGCATAGAAGTGAGAATTGCAATACTTTAGACATTTGGAAAACTCGTGAGTGTAAATTATAAAGGAAACGGTCCGAGAATAGACCCCTGGGGGACTCCATTTCTTAATGTTAGTGATGGAGAGGATAAGTTGTTCAATCTGACCGATTGCGACCGACTCATAAGGTAGCACTTGAGCAACTTTCTGACATCATCAGAGAACCCAACATAGCCTAGGATTGCAGTGAGTAGCTCATGGTCTATCGTATCAAATGCCTTAGAGTAATCTAGGAGAACAAGAAGAGTTCTTTTAGATCGAGGGACCTATATATGTGTCGTCCGTTACTATCAACAGTGCACTACTACAACTGTGGCTAGGCCGAAATCCAGATTGATTTAAGGGTAAAATATTGAAATATTTCATATGGTTACGCATTTTCTCAGACAATAATTTGTCAAACGCTTTTGACAAGGTGCACAATATACTTATAGGACGGAGGTCTTTATATTCAAGAGAATTGGTTTTGGGTAGCGGAACGATGGTAGCTCGGATGGTAGCTTCTTTCCAAATGCTTGGAAAGCAGCTATACTCTATACAAAAATATATTCGACTTCGATTTTTATTTCTATACCTATCATTGCTAATTAAAAAAAATGCAGTGTCAAACATCCACTCTAAAACGTAAAGCTCAATAAAATTGATAAATAGGTACTCACAAAATTATAACAATAATGTTTTAATTCTCCTTTCTAAACTCTACCTCGCAGCAGTCGACCGTAAGGAATATTTTTGAACGCATGTAGACCTCACAGGACAAGAGTTTTGCCACCTCTGTTCTATAGGTAGCTATATGGATGGAAAAAATAACTAATCAATATTTCATCGAATGCTGAGTTCATCGCATAAAACTATAAACGAAATGATTTCAAATTAAAAAAAAAATGAATTGAATGATGAATTATCCAAAAACAAATTTAACATTTTTGTTTATTTTGTCAGGGGCTTACCTAGTTTTTCGTATCTGTTGACGCCATAGAATGCCAAATTTAAAAAAATATAGGGCGATTAGTCAAGAAAAAGAGATTTACGAAAACAACCTTATTTTCTGAATTTATCAAGTAAATTAGTATTTTTCCTCTTTCTAGCATGCCTCCAGAGTGCTGGCAAGGACAGGAAAGCTTATTCGCCGTTGGATCAAGCAGAAGCACTTTCCATGGACGACGAAAGCAACAGGAGTACGGAAAACAATAACAGGAGTACCACACACAACAAGAACCACAGTAGGTGAGCAACTTCGGATAATCAATGTTATTAATTATTATCTATACTAATATTATAAAGATGAAATATGCCATTGTTTGTTCGTTTGTATTGAATAGGCTCAGAAACTACTGAACCGATTTGAAAAACTCTTTTACCATTAGAAGCCAACATTATCTATGCGGTAGGTGGCGCTGCTGTCGATACGTCAACCACTAAACGGCTTGACCGATTGGGTTGGATTTTTAATATACGTAAAACAACAACAAAAAATACGAAAGATCAAAAGTTTAAAACTCAATGTAGACATGGGCTTCCGCATACATAAACGGAACTTTGTAATTTCTACATGAACAGGACTTAAAAGTAGCATATATAGAACGAATAACATGTTGGGAAAGTTCATGAAAAATAATCTGAAATGAGGGGTATACAAACTCAACTGTAGATCTTGCCCTAAGGAATATATCGGTCAGACAGGTCGTACGTTCAATCAGCTCATTCATGAACATGAGATGAATTTTTTGAAAAAGAATACAAATTCAACATACGCCAACCATATATTAGAAGAAAACCATAGTTTTGGTGATAATTTCGAAATTCTACTTGTAGAAAATAAAGGAATGAAACTCAATCATTATGAATCATTAAAATGAACAAACTCAAGAATTCTTTTATTTTACCTAACGATCAACAAGACCCCAATGAAAATGGAAGATTCAAGATCAATTAATGAGAAGATCCTGTAACTCATTCATAGACTAAAATCACTCAGTCATATGCCAACTACAGTATGACACTGAAGAGTGTCAAACTATAAGCAGAGCACAACTTCGTTCGTTCCCGAAACGTCCAAAGATAAATGAAAATTCGATATTTTTACAATATATCTATGTATTCCTCTCCTTCAAACATTTTTTCAAACAAAGTGTCACTGACAAGCTACTAGATTTTTCTTTTAGGCTCCCTGATAGAATTTTGTTTTGAACTTAATGACATTTTGGGGCAAATCATCTGATTTGTCCCACTAGAAATATATTGAAATAATACGCATATTTTCATATTATAGAAACGAGGAGAGAAAATCCCAAAAAATCAAGTAAAATGAATAGACCTTGTAGGAGTATAAACTCTAGTGAATCTATATAGTGAGCTAGGTGATGACTGACATAATCCGTCATAACCTAGCTCACTATATCGATTCACTAGAGTTTACACAGGAAACTCCTACAACCTCAATAGTTCACCACTGTTGAATTTAATTTCTTAGTATATAGGTAATAATATGTATTTGCTGTCAACCCTTTCAAGTTAATCCGTTACACCGCATCTTCATGTTGGGGCATTTTTATTCTGTCTGGTGTGAACATATATACGAGTTGTTTTAGTAGTATTCAGAAATAGGGAATTATCATGTAACCCTTTACGAAGTGACTGAAAAGTAGTGTTATAATGCTGTTTTAATTTTCTACCTCAGATTCACCTCTGAATAAAAACGTGGAATCATCTGCATATAGACATGTAAACGCATTCGGAAGAATCGATTCATTGATGTAAAGTGTAAATGAAATGGGGCCCAATACTGAGCCCTGAGGGACTCCAATTCCTATCGGAAGTTCACTAGCAGTAAAACCCAATTTTTCATTAAAAGGAGGAAGGAAAGCTCAAAGTCATCTCCACAACTTTAATAATGATGTGGTCATTCAACGGGACATGTTTCGGACTTATAAGAGTCCATCTTCAGCCGAATTTAAGAAGTTACTACATGCAAAGGCATGTGAAAATATACAAATTGTTATAAAACCAAAAAATTTACTTACATGGAGGTGAACATTATATGTTTTTTTAAAAAGGTTGCCGATGTCTCTCATCATAATATCGTGAATGATATTTGATTTTTCATTGTTCTCTACGTGGTTTATTTCAATTTTCTGAAGACGTCCACTGACAAATGAAGAAGGTGTAGCACATTTAGCATATTCGTGAATTCTGGATGTCTTTTCCAGTTTGACGGCGATTTCCCCGGCCCTGTCCAACAGCGGCGCCATCCTGGAGATGAAGCACCTGTGGGACGAGTTCCACTCCCTAGGCACGGAGATGATAGTGACGAAAGCGGGCAGGCGCATGTTCCCCACCTTCCAGGTGAAGCTGTGCGGCCTGGACCTGCACTCCGAATACATGCTCATGATGGATTTCGTGCCTGTGGACGACAAGCGATACCGATATGCCTTCCATAGGTATGATAATATTCTTTTCCTATTGTGCGTATTTTATGAACCCTATCTGGCGTTCCACAAGGGTATGTCTCAGGCCCCATGTTTATTCGTATTAACGTCTTCTTAACTCACACAAGTCTCTGACTTTCGAGGGTTGCTTTGCAACTAAGCTGGCGGTTAAAAACACTATTAAAACACTTTTAAACACTTTTTTTAAACATACAGTAGCCATCCGAAAATGGATATACACGTCACAGTTATAAAAAGTATTTTAAAAAAGTATATGCAGCATAGGCCAAGACATTAAAAATTATGATTTACACGTAAGATAATGAGAATTACAATTACAATTTAAGATTTACACCTAGGATGAAAGGAATAACATTTACACATATGGAAAATAGGATAAAATCTACACATGAGGTAAAAAGAAAAGACAATAGGCAATTTGAGTAAAAGAACACCAATTGACAATTTGGGGTGTACACACTACCAATTTAATACACTATGCCATTATAGCAAGTACTATGAATCTAATAGTACTCATTTATGTTATAATAAGCGCCCTGAGTCAATATGCGCTTTATAGATGATTTGAACTTGGTGAAATTCATTTCTCTGATTTCTTGAGGTGAATGATTGTAGAGTTTTATTTCCAAATGGCAAATAGTCCGGAGATTTTCCAGTACGAGACAGATTGTGTCTAGTGATATCAAAATCATGAGCATTCAGACATACCATCAATTCTGCACTGCACCAACTCCCTCTACGCTGATGATACAAAATTATTCTGCAACCCTCTTGTTGATTCGAACCACTTGCAGTCTGATTTGAAACTTCTGGGAGAATGGTTTAACGACTGGCTAATTCCTCTTAATCCTTCAAAATGTACAGTTTTACATATCGGTCGCAACAACCCGTATATTCGTAATCACATTGGAAACGTACCCATCCAATCAGTGGAATCCCAAACAGATCTTGGCGTGACAATAAACAAGTCGTTGACTTGATCGGAACATATTGGCAACTTTGTAAAAAAATCCAACAGCACTTCTTACATTGTTAGGAAGTCGTTTCAGCCCCCGGATAAGAAGTTATTTGTTCAACTGTATAAAAGCTTCATACGCCCCTTACTGAAGTACAATGTCCTGATATGGTCGCCCTAACTAACGAAATGGGTGCCACAAGTCTACGAACTAGAATACCACGACAAACTCACTGCACTGAATTCGACTACCTTGAAAGAAAGACGAAAACGTGGTGACCTCATTCAATGTTATAGAATTTACAATGATACCTTCGTTGTGGATCTCAGCCATATCTTCTCCTTAAATACCGACGAAAGACTCCGTGGCCACAGTCTGAAGCTTTCTGAGGAAAAATTCAGAACCTATCGAAGACAGCATTTTTTCACTAATAGACTTTTTTCTGCAACCGACACAAAAGTCGTCCATTTTGATACCAAAATCAGCTCTTAAATTGACGTTTCTATTACTGACACAAAAATAGGTATGTTGCTAAGCAACATATTTAGTTCCTAGGAGCTAAAGTTGAATTTTAGTTCCTAGGAGCTAAAGTTGAACTTTAGCTCCTAGGAACTAAAAAGGATCTACTGGACGTCATCAGGAATAAACAACATTGTGATGGTTGGTTATTTGGGTTGAGACGCATACCTGATTTGTTTCCGATTTCAGCAGATTTGGCATTTCATGCCCATGCTGGAGATATAAATACACCTTATGTGACCTTATTATAGTTTAGTATTGGAATTATAAACATCTCAGTTGAGTATTTTTGTTTTGATTAGGGAAGCCTTCAAGATTCAAATACTTGCTTGATCTGTATTTCATTCGTTGATTCGGGATGATAACTTGTTTTTGAATAATCACGGCAAGCAATAGTTTTTTTGTCTCAAACAACGATATTGTTACGCTTCATTCAAGTCAAGCACCATTCAAACACAGTGTAGTATGGAGAGGAATAAATAATCACTATCATCATTGTTGATATGCTCACTAACGACACTAACCTAACATTTTCCACGTCTTGTTCCTATACCTGGCCGTCACTGGCGCGGTATTTGCCATTAGAGCACCTGGTCCATGCACAAATATGTCACTCTATGGTTCTATTTATATTGAAACTACAATTCGAACATCCTAGAAAACCTAACCTGCTGTTAATGCAGGTAGAATATTCTCACCACATGGATTATTTGTCAATATTTGTTGCATTGCATACATATGGCACGGCATTGGTGGTTACTTCAAATGTTTATTTGAGTTAATTGTTTCGGTTGCAGAAAAAATAGCATGTTTCATTCGGATCAAAAGTGACTTTGTTCGACTCGCAAATTTTGCTTTCGCTCGGCTTCGCTAAACGCTCCGCCTCGCAAATGCAAAATTCGCTAGTCAAACAAAGTGTCACTTTTGATCCTAATAAAACAATCTACTATTCTACGAGTGGAACTCTCTAACCTACGCTTTAGTTTCGGCCTCATCTATAAATGCCTTCAAGAACCGACTCGACCATTTAGTGCGTGTAACTCGATTCATGTGTCAAGCTCTCGTGTAACTATGTCCGAAATCTTGCTTCATATGTCAATCTTGTTATTTTACTAGTGATGAATTTTGTACTTTTCATTTAGTTCTTGCTTTCCAATGTTTTTTTTGATGTGAAATTTGTGACTGTGTTCACAATGCTCTCAAGTTTTGGGCAAAATAGGTGAACACTCCTGCCCTTCCCATGTAATAATAATAATGAAAATTATGACACCCAAATGCGTATCGAAACAGCTTCTATTAGGACCCGCTAAATATATCATTTCAAACTTGGTAATGGTAACATCAATCTGTGGTCTAACTGTCAGACAGCGTCTAGAGTCAGAACGCAACAAATATCTATAGCATTTGACTTTACAGGTATCTTGAGCATTAATTATCGATCAAATTTGCTGTTAAGTTTTGTTGGGCTGCTGTTGAGACAAAATTATGCTCATTAGTCTGATTATTCAAGTTATTGTTTGTGCAATGCGACTGTAGGTAGAGGCAGGTAGGTAGGTAGCTTCAAAAATGTAGCTATTTGTTTTCCCATTGCTGCAAACTTATTAATTCCAATTTTCTGAAGAATACATTTTCCTTTTTAGTAATTCATGAAAAAATGGGGAATCCCAACATTTGCTGCGCGTATATCAATTTACTTTTTACGAATTTGATGAAATTTCCCGGTTACAGTGAACCTCCTTACAATTTTTGCTTTGGTCTTAGGAATAGTTATCATCAATGCAGACCCAAGATCTTGAATATCTTCAATATTCATAGAGTACATTTCTATAGAACGGCAATACCATAATACCTCCATAATACCCATAATTAATGCAACCTGAAAATATAAAAGAGAACCTATTGATCCGGACTCCATTTACAAAATGATGGAAGCTAAGTTTATGGTATATTTTATATCTAAATGATATGCTGCCTTTAATACCTTTATTATCAAAAAGTTGTATAAATTACAAAACAATATGAGGGAGGATAGCTAACAATTCATTCACGAATAGATATTAAAAAACAAACTTCTGCAGTGGAATTCGAACTCACGCTCAAAGCTATATACAAAGATATACGAGCGCGCGCCTTTACCACCTGAGCTACAGGTCCTCGAGAATTGTGAGTGAAATACCAAAGTAAATGTTTCAGACCAAAAACTGAGATATCGTAGAACTTTCAGGTATAACTATTGTTTGACAATTTCGACATACCTTTGCTGCAAGATAGATTTCATCAGGAGCTTCATTGATAAATCTATTTATTTCTTCTGGGGCGAATGCTTTCGACATTTTCGGCTGATAACCTTCAGATTTTCGTTTCAACAATGCACGCAATTTTGAGTAGGTACCTCTCTATGCTGATATCGTTGTTTACATTGAGTGTGCTTCTCAACATTGAATATATCTTCCACATCGATGATGATTTGTATTTTTCTGACAGTTTCGTAAAATATGCGAGAAGAACATTTTCCGAGAATGAATGGGCCTGGTTCAAGTTTCGCGAATCCATGAACTCCGCGTATGCCTTCGAATATTGTTTTTTATTTTTCCGGCATCAATAAGAGTTGCTGTTTTCGTTGTTCTCAATTAATCCGGTGGTGTACAGATCTCATTATTGTCACTATCACTGCTTCCCCAATTACAATTATTCATTTTATATTCTGATCGTGACAGCTGATATCAAAGTTAAAAGGTTAAAACTTATAAGAAACTATAAGTCAATCTGACATTCGCGAAAGTCAAGCCGTGACGTGACCCGTCAAATTAAGGAAAGCCTTCTTGAGAAATTTGTTTGGTAGATTTGCTGGTTTGTCATTAGTCTAACTTTTTCCGTTGCTGTGGATCCTGAAAATTCTGAATCTGTGATTGGTCGAGTGCCGTTGAATAATGACGGTGTCTTGGAATCATCTTCATCCATCAATTACTAACCAATATGTAATCAATGTAGAATACGATAGTCGTAGAGAAATGACTATTATTGTTTAATTGCATTTTATTTAAAGTTTAAATTGAGTAAGTTTGGAATATGAGGACGTGTATGAAATCATTGGAGTGTCAAAATGAAATTATTTGTTTTATAGTAGTTAGTGATGGAGACACTGATTAGGTACTTGGGTAGCACATATCTTATGTATATCTCACAAAGGAAGCAATCTAAAGCCAATTTATTCCAGTTCCCACGGGGGGTAATATTTTTTTTCCCGTTGAAGTAAGTTGGCAGGTTTGTGTCCTCAAATGAGGAAGCAAACGCTTATTATCGATGTAGTCAACCTCAAAATATGTAGAACAACCATTTACCAAACCGAGTTCATTGTCTATTGAACTGCAAAGCTTTGTATTTCTTCGCCAAAGAAAGTGTTTCCACGAACTTTTGATCCCCAAACATTGAAAAAAAAATCGAATGCCTACTTTTTCCCCTTATCCTCCTTAGAAACACACGATGGTCCTCGAATATAATAGAGATTTCTTTTCGTGCGTTCTAAGCGACGAGAAAGTAAAGAATGAGAGGGCGTCACGTTTCAGTTTTATTTTGGATAATTAAATAGGCCTTTTGTTTCAGCTCGAGTTGGGTAGTCGCTGGTAAAGCAGACCCTGTGTCACCCCCCAGAATACACGTACATCCAGATAGCCCCGCCACTGGAGCTCAGTGGATGAAACAAACAGTATCATTCGATAAACTCAAATTAACGAATAACCAGTTGGATGATAATGGGCATGTAAGTACTAAACTCGAGACTAAACTTATTCAAAGTATTTTTTTTTTCGTCGACCTCTACAAAAAAACACATTTTACGTTCTGATTTCCTAACAAAAAAACCGACTATTTCCGAAGTACTTTTCGTCCGCAGACACTAACTTTTCGTCAGCAAACACTTTTCGTCCGCTGCAGGGTTGTCAGTTCTACTGAATTTTCAGTAGATCTCCTGATTTACATATTGATCTAGTGATCTACTGAAACATTTCATAACCTACTGAGAAATATTTTGACACTTTTTGATTATTATACTTTAATATATGTATAAAATTCTCTGCGTATTCGGTAGGTATGAGAATCGGTCGTAATCTATTTTCTGATCGAAAATTCAAGATGGCGGATCTAATATGGCGGACGAGTATTGTTATCCGATTTCATTCAAAATTGTTATTTGGGGGTTTTCGGGGTCGGAGATTATGATTCTTTCGTAAAATTTTGGAAATTCAAGATGGCGGATCCAATATGGCGGACAAGTTTTGTAATTATGGTCAGATTCCATTCAAAATTGGTATCTGGGGGTTTTCGAGATCAGAGATTATGATTTTTTATTAAAATTAGGAAATTCGAGATGGCGGATCCAATATGGCGGACGAGTTTTGTAATTATGATCCAATTCCATTCAAAATTTGTATCTGGGTGATTTTCGGATCGGAGATTATGGTTCGTTCGTCAAAATTTGGAAATTCAAAATGGCGGATCCAATATGGCGGACGAGTTTTGTAATTATGATCAGATTCTATTCAAAATTGGTATCTGGAGGTTTTAGAGGTCGAATATATGAATCATTTGTCGAAATGAGGAAATTCAAAATGGCGGATCCAATATGGCGGACGAGTTTTGTAATTATGGTCAGATTCTATTCAAAATTGGTATCGAGTGGTTTTCTAGGTCGAAGATAATGACTCTTTTGTCAAAATTTGGAAATTCAAGATGGCGGATCCAATATGGCGGATGAGTTTTGTAACTTTGATTCGATTTCATTCACAATTTGTTTCTGGGTGATTTTCGGGTCGGAGATTATGATTCTCTCATCAAAATCAGGCAACTGAAGATGGAGGATCCAATATGGCGTACGAGTTTTGTAATTATGATCCGATTTCATTCAAAATCTGTATCTGGGGGTTTTTGGGGTCGGAGATTATGATTTCATTCTTCAAAATTGGGAAATTCAAGATGGCGGATTGAATATGATGAAAGAGCTTTGTAATAAATAGTAGTTTGGAAAACTATAATGGAACACGCTCTTATAGATAGCCAAACTCGAGGCCAAACTGAATAGAAGTAGAACATTGATAGTATTGTTTAAAAAACGAGATAAATTGTCGAACTAAAAAGAAGTAGAGAATAAAAATTGTAGATTGAAATACTAATGAAACACGATTTCATGGATATCCAAACTGAATGACAAATAATAAAAGTGTGATACAACGTGTGCCAGGTATCAGCATCAGCTATTGTAATGGATAGTAGTTTGAAAAACTAATGAAACACGTTATTATAGTTAGCCAAACTAAAAAGAAGTGAGTAGAAAATAAATGAAAAAATGAAGAGATACAGAGTGCCGAACTAAAAAGAAGTAGAGAATAAATAGAATAGTTCGAAAAACTAAAGAATCCCATTTTCATATTATAGCCGAACCAAAAAGAAGTATGAATAAAATAATGAAAGTTCTTCGATAAATATTTATGTAAAAACATTTTTTTTAGAAATGTTATGGCAAAACAACGTTTGTCGGGTCAGCTAGTTTCCTATATTATTATTAATCTTCAGTAAATCACATACACTTATAATGATGGAGATACAACCCTGCGGTTTTCGCAGTCCTGTCGTGCCATTTTTTTGTGTAACTCAAGATGGCACAACTCTTTATTTGTTTATGAGATACAGGGCGATTTAGAAAATTTATAATTCTTGAACCTCTTTCTATATCTACGGAGTTTCCCTGCGAACATGTCAAATTATATTTTTATCTCATAGAGAATTTCCAGCAGAATCCAGTAGCGTACTCGATTTTTGGGAGGAAGTGTGTGAGGAAAAATGGACATCAATTTGAACATTTCAATGAATAAGTTACTCGAATAATTCCGAAACACAAATGTTCTAGTAGATATTCAGGTAAGCTTATTCTACATTATCAGGTATCTAAGTTTTGTATTTTGTTAGTTAATTAGTGTTGGTATTGTTTTTGTCCTCTTCATAGGGACATCGAATGAAATATTCCTTCTATTGGAACTTTTTCTATATAAAAAATCCATAGCCCACTATCAAAATTCTGTGTTATAGTGATTTTGAATCATTTTAGAAAATTTGATATCTACACATTTTATAGGGAGCCGGAGTGAACCGAAATAATGTCAGTATACTTCATATAAAAAAATGTCTATAGCACTTTCTTTTTATATGAAGTATTAACATTATTTTGGTTCACTCTATCAGTTCTATCATTTACGACATGACCTTATCGGACACCCTGTGTATCATTTTGCAGGGAAAAGAATTAGGAATTCAAAGAGCTCATATAACACAGGATGTTCCATTTGGAAAATCATAAGTTTGAGACGTATCTGCAAAACCATACCTCTAAAAAAAAATCAGTGCGCCACTGGATTTTGCGTCAAAAAACTTATGGAATGAGATTTCAATTTAACGTTTCGCTGAGAAACTCCGTAGATATGGAGGGGGTTCAAAAAGTATAAATTTTCAAAATTGACCTGTATCTCGTGAATAGAAACAGTTATGCAAATTCTGATTAGTCCATTTTGAGTTATTGAAGAAAGTGGACAGGACCGCAAAGTTGTATCTCCAAAGATAACTGAGGTATCACGAGAAATCATCGAAAACGGGACACACTGTTCATGGTAGACAAATTTCCTGTTTTTCAGATAATACTGAATTCCATGCATCGATACCAACCTAGATTCCATATAGTTTACCTGCCACCCAAAAATAGCAATATTTCTGAGGAACACTGCGGCGATAACTTCAAAACTTTCGTTTTTCCGGAAACTTCCTTCACCGCTGTGACAGCATATCAGAACCATAGGGTGAGTATTAATTTTCGAGTATATTGATTATTTCACTCATCACATAATCTGACCAATCACAAGTCGAAGACCACGTGTGTTTATTGCGAAAAAAATTACCATCTGATTTGAACCTATTATATCTACGTATTTGTGACCAAGCGACCAGTATTAGCCAATCAGACAAACATTCAACTGATAAGTGCCCTGGTAAATTGTCACAGTTGTAAAGTCAAGATGGTAATGACATAGTTTGACGTTAACTCAACCAAATTTTCAAAATGTCAGCCAATTCGAGAAGATATGGAAATGTCGCAAATGAGTTGATTCCAATTCTATGAAAAATAATCCTTACTGAATATCCCTCGACTATTGATGAATTCTCATAATTTGTTTTAACTTTCCCGAGCAAGTTGCTTTCAGTTACCAAGCTACTCGCTTTCGAAAGTATACGATAAATTATTTCGAAATTATCAATAACATTGCGAAATTATATAAGTGAAAACATAAGCTGTCTTTCGATTCTTATTGGTCTATCAGAGTTGGTGTTTTCAACGATGTAACCATGGATAGCGAAACAAACTCCGTCATTTCGGCAACAATAATTATAGCTATAGTTATCAGAATGAATCGCTCATTTATAATAAATGCTTTTTAAGCTTCGTGAACGTGAAATAGCCTAGTAATATATCACTCTGTTCTGAATATCTTCTCATCATTCTGTCCTTCATTGTTAACTGGATGGTAATTTTTTCGAGAACACGAATATTTGGAGAATTTTCTGAATATCCGTGTTCGAGAAAAACTTCCCATATATTTATTGTAGCTAAAGTGGTATTCGGTGAGAAAATTTCAACTGAAATATTATATTGCAAGTATACTTACATAATATTATATGGTAAACTGTTGATAAATGATTCTTATTTATTGACTTATAGAATGAACTCGAAATAATCTGAGGTTGAATGTAAATGTCATCTAACCTATAAACGTCGAAAAATTTCCAGTGCGATCTCATGCTCCGTCCCCCAAGGAGGAAGAAAAAATTTTCAAGAAATTTGTTTTGTTGCTATGGTAACGATACGAAATACAGGCTTTAAATTGATCGAGAATGTTTGGTGTGAAATTATTTTATGAAGAGTATAAAAATACAATTCATCTAAAGTTAGTGCTGCTGAACTTCCCTCTCTTTTTTAAGGAAAATATTGCAGGCTTTGATTTTCGGAATATGCGCATCCAGGGAAGTATACTTCTTATATAGTTTTCCACATCACTTTAACTGTTTACATACGAAAACAGATATCCTTTAATGTTCAGAGAACATAGTGAGAACCAAGGGAAATTAGGTAGGAATTGGTGTTCTGCTTAAATTTCTGGAGGCTATATACCTCGGGGAACACCTGCCTTGGCAATGTGTTCCAGAGCCTCGCTGTTCGTTGGATGAACGAGTCTTTGAAAAGAGATGTTCTGCAGGTCTCCAAAGTGACCACGTACGAAGGGGTGCGAAGCCTCAACTCGATGGGTTAGGCCCTCCGCACACGGGTCGATCGGCGACATGGGCGACGCGATTCGAATCGTACGACGGTCTCCCCTCTACTCGACTTCCTAAGGCCCTCCGCACACGGGTCGATCGGCGACATGGGCGACGCGATTCAAATCGTACGACGGTCTCCCCTCTACTCGACTTCCTAAGCAAAGCATTTGGATCCCGCACACGGGTCGTTTAGTGGTCGTCTAGAATCAATGTTCAATATTTTTTCAATCATTGTGATTATTTGTGTTAACTACCTTGAGTTCTTTACTTTCAGTATCTTGAACATATAATCTTATGTTTCCAATTTATACTCTCAAATTTAGGAACTGTTCGATATTTTGAAATATAAGAATCTTATACCTCAATGTTATTAGTATGCGTTCTTCTGCGCTGACACATTCCCTCATATTTGTATCCACATAATTTATGGCTGGAGCAAGAGTATCCACTAGATCAATATAATTATGATTCCTTCGACATTCTATAAAATGCCAAACATTTTGTGTCACTCTTTTGCATTTCACGTGCAGCAACAAGAAGTCGAGTGTGAAAATTTCGTGCAATGTACGGATGCACCCATAACTTCGTTGTCTTCTTCTTCTCCTGATCTGCCGGTGCCACAAAAACATGACTATGTCCTCCTCGTCACTGGAACTGCTCATTTTTAGCGAAAACTTCCTGTTTGAAGTTGCAAAAAGGAGAGTAACTAACTTGATCAGACGCGAGTCGACTACACACAACGTCGACCCATATGCGGATGACACACACTCCCGTCTCTTGAATCGTACGAATGCAGAAATTGTGACGTCATTGCAATCGCGTCGCCCATGTCGCCGATCGACCCGTGTGCGGAGGGCCTAAGCAAAGCATCTGGATCCCGCACACGGGTCGTTTAGTGGTCGTCTAGAAACGTACGATTTAAGATCTCCTCGTTTTCAGTCTCACGCGATTAGCAAGGAAGCAGTTTGATCGAGAGAATCTTGCGTCTCAATGGAGAAAGTTGTTCAATAATTTTTCAATCATTGTGAATATTTGTGTTACCTACCTTAGTTCTTTACTTGCAGTAACTAGAACATACAGTGCTAGTCAAAAGTCCCCTCACCCCCTCGTATCTTTTGAACGGGTATACTTATAATAATGGCCTTGTGACGTCATTTATGACTATTGCGTCACCTGTTATGACCAGTTGAGAAGCCTACATCCGTTTATTTCCACCCTCCAAATTTCATTATTATAAGTATACCCGTTCAAAAGATACGAGGGGGGGAGGGGACTTTTGACTAGCACTGTATAATCTTATGTTTCCAATTTATACTCTCAACTTTAGGAACTGTGTTTTTGAAATATATGAATCTTACATCAATGTTATTAGTATGTGATCTTCTGCGCTGACACATTCCCTCATATTTGATTCCATATAATTTATGGCTGGAGCAAGAGTTTCCACTAAATCAATATATGATTCCTTCGACATTCTATAAAATGCCAGAAATTTTGTGCCACTCTCTTGCATTTCACTTGCAGTAACAAAAAGTCGAGTGTGAAAATTTCGTGCAATGTACGGATGCACCCATAAACTTCGTTGTCTTCTTCTTCTCCTGATCTGCCGGTGCCACAAAAACATGAATATGTCCTCCTCGCCATTGGAACTGCTCATTTTTAGCGAAACATTTCTTTTTGAAGTTGCAAAAAATAGAGTAACTAAGTTGATCAGACGCGAGTCGACTACACAAAACGTCGACCCATATGCGGATGACACACACTCCCGTCTCTTGAATCGTACGAATGCAGAAATTGTGACGTCATTGCAATCGCGTCGCCCATGTCGCCGATCGACCCGTGTGCCGGAACTGCCAAAGGAGGAACAATAGTTAATATTTCAGAAGACTAGAAGAGCATCGTTAATCTATGGCATGAAAATATCTATAAAATAGAGCCAGATCGCCAACTTTTCTTCGGTGTTCCAGAGAAGTGAGTGAGTTTGTGAGCGAGGCATCACCCACGAGACGCATTGTCCTTTTTTGGACAGAATCCAACAATTTCACTTGATGTTTTTTTTTAAATATAATTCCGATACAAAATTTTTTTTACCGAATTTCATACGTGCATAAATCAGTTGTTCATTCCCTAGGGGGGTTATAAATGAATATTCAGAACATCGTGATATTACTTATAACAACAGGCGTGTTCGTTTGTCCTTGCTCTACCTGCTGAACTTGATTTCTTTCTATGATTAACTTGGTTTACATCATGCCATGAACAGAAACAACTATGGAGAAAGAGTCAACTTTAGCAAGTTAAGCAATACAAACGAACAGGCCTAACAATTCTCGTCATCAGCATGGATACATCGTAAAAACTTTTTCGCCACGAATTCAACCAGTTTCACGGAATGGCTGTTTAGCTCACCTGGATCTCTGGAATGCATTGAGAAAACGAATTTATCAACTTCGGCCATTTTCTACCTATTTTCTATGTTTGCTTTTCCTTTTTATTTTTTGGTCGTGAAAGCCGCTTGGCGAAGTTTGACAAGCTAATATACAAAGAATATTGGGAAGTTTCTTGATCACCGATGAGGTTCTACAATGGCACGTTACCAAACATAAAAAATAATATAATAATAATCAATAACCCATCATAGGAAACCACATCGTTCCATGTTAATTCTAATTTTCGATTGATATTAGTGACTATTTCACTCATCATATAATCTGACCAATCACAAGCCAGAGGCAACGTGTGCGAAACATGAGCTGTCTTTCAATTCTGATTGATCTGACAGCATTCATGTTCTTAAAGATGTAACCGTGGATAGCAAATCAAAGTCTGGATGTAACCATGGATAGCGAAGCAAAGTCTGTCAGTTTGGCCACAGCCGTCTTCAATGAAGACGGCTGTGGTTTGGCAACATAATTATACCAATAAAGGGAAGTGTTGTTTTTCGTGCAAGATAATGTATTCATTACTCGTAGAAGAGCGCTTGCTGTGGTCAAGTCATCATCAGTGCATACTCGTCAGGTTAACAAGGAAATTTGTCCATAAAAATATCTCTTGTCCAGTTCAAAATATCGACATTATGGTTAAATACGGTACAAACAGATTAAAATTTGTTTCCCAAAAAGGGCGTAAAATACAGCAGCCATTGTCTCTGCGACAGTATGCACTGATGATGACTTAACAGTCGAAAGCGCTTTAGTAATAAATTCGAATGAATTATCTTGCACGAAATACAACACTTTCCTTTTATTGGTATATATACACGTGCACACAGCTAGGTAACCTTCACCTAAAATAATTATAGCTGTACTTGTCAGAATGAATCACTAATTCATAATAAATGCTTTTCATGCTTCGTGAACGTGAAATAATATAGCAAAATACTACTCTGTTCTGAATATCTTCTCATAATCCCGAGCATAATCCCTAGCAATTCCACTCGTCCTGACGGACTCGTGGTTTGCTCGGTAACACAATTTCGTGAACAATAAAAGCTACAGAATTTTCTAGAATATTCAGAACATCATGATATTACTTATGAATAGTAGTTGTGTTGTAAAGATATCGGTAGGCAGATTTTCGATAGCAGCCATTTATGGTCTACAAAAAAAACTTCGAACACTCTCGCTACATTCCAAATACAACTGACACTACTGAATCTGCTGATTCTTCATTCCAAAATCAAAAAATTCCTGAAATTGACAGATACTTGTGAGTAGACATACTATTCATTCCAAATATTTCGTCTCAACATCCTGCTGAAATTGCTGACTATCAAAAGGTGTAGGTAGTGTGGCTTCATTCAACTGACATTATTTTAGAGGGGGAAGGGTAGTTCTTATTTTTAAAACATTAGGTCTTGTCTTGTCAATAGTAAATTGATAATATCATATATGATATCAGAAGATGCATGTTATTAAAATAATTGACGCTTAGAATAATATTCAAATTTCACCAGCTGATCAACTACTGCTGATTACTGATGGAAACCATAGAAACATGTTCCGAATACAGCACTGTATTTTCGATTTCATATTTTGAAACACATATTTTCAGCAGAATCAGTGGATTTTGTGACAGTACTGACCAGTGACCAGTTGAATTCAGAACATAGCCATAGTTCCATAATTATTAAGAAATCATGAAGGATCCTAATCGGACTAGTGAGAGGATAATTCAAAACCCTTTTCAATATTTGAAAAATCTTTGATACATTTCTGTGACTTCACTTTATTGATATTTGGTTCTCATTTTCAGATTACACAACTGAAAATAGCGAGTAACCCTTTTGCCAAAGGCTTCAGAGACTGTGATCCTGATGATGGGTAAGTGACAAATTTTTTTTCGAGAACCGCTTGCTTTAATGGGTATCTTTACGGGGGTACTTTACGGCACTCGGCACTACTTTACAGCCGCTGATCCAGGAGATAAAGTGCTACTTTATCCCCAATATTGTTTATTTTCAATTAATGACCAGAAGTTTGAAATATTATCAGGTCGAAGACAGCAATTACTTTATCGAGTCAAAAATCGACCTTCACCCATTTGGATGAATATTATTTTATATTCTTTGGAAGGAGTCCATGGTAACTCAAAGTGGAGAGGTGTAGTTCATAAATGAAAACCCAAAGTCATCTCCACAACATTCATTGGAATGATCAAATATCAATCTCAAAGGAATATGTTTCGGGCTCATATAAGCCCATCATCAGCCAATAGAAAATATCATAGTTCTAGAAAAATCAGTGTTGAGGATATAGATGCAAGAATTACTTAGTACTTACATGGAAATGAAAAAGGAGGCATACAAATACTATGCGTTTTTTTTATCGCTTGGAGCACACGAAAGGAAATCCCTATAATGTTCAAAGAATATCGTGCGTTCCTAGGAAGGATAGGGACAGGAGGTAGGTATTAGATTTTTTTTTGAACTTCTGGAGATTGTATGTTGTTGGGAATACTTCCTCAGGCAATGAATTCCAGAGCCTATAGCCGTTCTATGGATGAAGGAGTTTTGATAAAGTGCTGTTCGACATATTTCGAGGTTGACAACGGAAGGATGTGCTGACTGGTATTGCTAGTGAAGGGATAATAGCAGAGATTTCCAAAGAACATTTCCCGTGAAAGTATCGATAGAAAAGTAAAAGGTCGCTGACCTTTCTACGGTGTTCCAATGATGTCAAAGAGTGAGTGTGGCGTCACCCACCAGGCGAATGGCTCTTCTCTGGATGGAATCTAAGAGCATCAGCGTATGTTTTGGTGCTGTACCCCATATGTGGGAACAGTATTCAAGAACAGGTCGAATCTGCGCTTTGTAGATCATGAGAAGCTGTTGAGGTGTGAAGTAGCTTTTCGCACGCAACAAGAGTCCGAGTTTTTGTGAAGCAGCTTTTGTGATGGATCTGACATGATTATCCCATGAAAGAGTGTTGCTGATGGAAATACCGAGCATAGATATGATGGGCTTGGTGGGGATGGTGGTGCCAGACATAACAATATCGGGCATACTGAGTTCCGCTCTTCTAGAAAAAAATACAGGCTTGAGTTTTGGTGGCGTTGATTTCAACTAGGTTGTTGGTTCCCCAGGCTGTGATTTCAGCAAGGTCTTCATTGACCGCATTGACCTGCCTGCACCGTTAGTTCTTAGTTTCCTGGGAAGAAATGGGGATTCTGGAAGAGAACGCAGTATGGAGGGTACTATCATCTGCAAATCTGTGGATGGGGCAAGTTGTAACTCCCAACAAATCATTGATATGAAAAAGAAATAATGTTGGTGCCAAAATTGATCCTTGTGGAACGCCGTCATTGATGCCAATGGTATCAGACGATACACCGTCCACCACCACGTGAAGCGATCTGCCTGAAAGGAAACTCGATAAGAGATGGCATAGTTGAGATGGTAAGTCGTATGATGGTAGTTTGTAGAGGAGTCCTTTGTGCCAAACACGGTCGAATGCTTTCGATATGTCCAACGCGACAGCTAGAGATTCCCCTTGTTTTTCTAATGAAGCTTGCCATAAATGGGTGACGTAGGCAAGTAGATCTCCAGTAGATCTTCGGTGGCGAAAGCCGTATTGTCTATCATTGATGATTCCTGAGCTCTCCAGATATTTGGTAAGCTCAATATTGATGGCTTTCTCCATCACTTTGGAGATTATTGATAACAAGGCAATGGGTCTGTAGTTGTTGGGCAGGTTCTTGTTCCCTTTTTTGGGGATTGGTTGGACTCTAGCTGTCTTGCAGCATGATGGAAAAATATACCCAACCTGTACGAGACGGTAAACAACTTGCAGAGAATCGGTGTTAATTCTGGTGCACATTTTTTGAGGATAATGGGTGGAATTCCATCAGGACCGTTAGCCTTATTCGTTTTGAGACCAAGCAAAATTCGTCTGATAGTGCGTTGACGGAAGACGATTTCGGGCATTCGACTCTCAACGGGTGGAATGTCTGGTGGCACTTTTCCTTGGTGATCTGAAGTAGAGTTTGCTGCGAACATCTCTGCAAACATATTTGCTTTCTCCTGCGATGTTGTTGCTAATGTGCCGTCGGATTTGGACAGTGGTGGAAATGAACTATTAGTGAAATTTCTTCTGACCGCTTTAGCGAGGGACCAAAACGAACGGGAGCCATTGGGACAATCTATGGGTTTCGATCTTATCTTGGCATTGTTTGTTTCTTTCGAAGCATCTATTGTTTGGCTGCAGTTATTCCTGGCATCAACGTATTCTGCTCTAGTCGCCAGGTTAGGGTTTTTGCGCCAGCGATGGTAGGCTGTTTGTTTCAAGGCAACAGTTCTAGAACAGTTTTTGTTGAACCAGGGTTTCGATGGTGATGATCTTTTCGAAGAATGAGGTATGCATGTGTCCATTCCGAGCATAATGATCTCGGATATCGGAATCACATTACAGTTTTCTGTCCTTCTTTTTTTTCTTCGAGAGGTTCTAATTTTTCTAAATTAACAGCGCTTTGGTTTTCCTTATTTCTAGAATGATCAAGACACGCAGATCTTCTTCGGCTACCGATGACGAAATTCATGATCCCAATGAAGGGATTAGCTCTTTGCCTCCTCTTTCAAAATTACCTATTTCAATTTCTATTCAATTTCTCAATTATTAATTATATATGTATTATTAAGATGAAGTTTTCTCCTCTTCTTCTATTTCACGATTTTATAACTATTCACACGTGAGTACAACCTTCCTACCTTAGGTTCGCCATCTTGTTTCCATAATTTGTGTTTTAATAAAAATTTGGCTTTTTCATTTTTCACTCATCAATTACTAATCAATTATAATATTGTGATAATTTTATAATAATCACCATTGTTCTTTTGTACTTCTGAAATTGTTAACTAATTCAAGGTTGCATTTACCTACAACTTTGTGATTTTCCATTTTCTTCACTTCCTTCATGGTATGTTAAAATTAAGCTTGGGTTTTCCCATGCAGATACACTTTGATGTACCAATTTGACTGAAGATGGCCATTTGAATGGCCGAAACATGTTTCAAACCTTTCAAACCTTATTGAAGCAGGATTTACTGCATATATCTAACATTGAACTTGTGGATATGATTTCGAGTTTTCTTTCTTGAATTATTGTAGAATTATTGTTATAATCACGACTTATATTTTTACGTTGAATGTTAGTATGGTATATGACAATTCCTTTTGCTATTTACCAATATCAATACTCAAAAAGTGATTATTCATATTGTCAGCACAGCTAGGTATATTAATTGTTCATACCCAAAAAGAGTTAATATGGATGGAATCTCCATCGATAGTATTCGTTTTGTTTCACTTTTTCTGGCACGTAGTTGGAACACCTATATCATTATGATCAATAATGCGAAAGGTTCAGATTCAGATTATAACGAATATTTCGAAAATATTATAATATACAAGGTGTCCAATTTCAATATCGAAAGTTGAAATCGATTCCGGAAAAACCAGAAGTTGTTTTCATTTGAAATATATTGAAAAGTATGACGCCTACTGAGAACATTCTATATTCCGTACGCTAAATGCCATTTTAGTTATGTGAGTAGAAAAAGGCATTTAGCGTACGGATATGTACCACGCTAAATGATCGATTAATTACGCATTGTCGATCTGTGATTTATTCAAAATATTAAACACGTTACCATGGCAACACGATTTCTTAAACACATTACCATGGCAACACAGTTCATTAAACACAGCTTCAGTAATTTGATACATGTCTGGCCTGCTGGCCTGTCAATTGTATTATCTGTCAACTGTTATTTTCAAATTTTGTATCAAAAATATTCAAACAAAATTCGTTTGTATCAGAATTCTTCATTAGAAATATATGCAAAATGTAGACGAAAGTGAAATCAAAGAGAATGTTCTGGTAGTACTTGCATATGTCCAAGAAGTGTAAAATTGAAGCATCCATCTTCTAGACACTCGTTTATTAAACACTCGCTCCGCTCGTGCTTGAAATACTCGTTACTAAATGGACGTTTATAACACTTGTTACATAATATACTATTTTCTACTCACATAACTAAAATGGCATTTAGCGTACGGATATGTATCACGCTAAATGATCGATTAATCACGGGTTGACGATCTGTGATTTATTCAAAATATTAAACACGTTACCATGGCAACACGATTTCTTAAACACATTACCATGGGCACTCAGTTCATTGAACACAGCTTCAGTAATTTGAGGCATGTCTGGCCTGTCAATTGTATTATCTGTCAACTTTTATTTTCAAATTTTGTATCAGAATTATTCAAACAATTTTCGTTTGTATCAAAATTCTTCTTTAAAAATATATGCGAAATGTAGACGAAAGTGAAATCGAAGAGATTGTTCTGGTACTTGCATATCTCCAAGAAGTGTAAAAATGAAGCATCTATGTTTGAGAACAATTCATTCAATATGCGCTAAGCATGACAATGAACTTGAAACAAAGGTTAGGAAGCAATGGACTGGACACATCTACAACCACTATCACTTATACGTGTCTCGCTGGTTGCATGCAGTTGCATGTATTATGTTCTCAATTCCCATCCCTTCCGAATTATTTTGTAGGTTAGCAGGAAGAGCAGGTATGCTCTGCTCCGCTCGTGCTTAAAATACTCGTTACTAAAAGGACGTTTATAAAACTTGTTACATAATATACTATTTCAGTTATGTGAGTAGAAAAACAATTTAATAATGACCAACGGTCATGGATAAAAGGACATGTTTCGAAGGATTAATCCTTCATCAGCAACTTTATAAAAAAAAGAAAATCTGAATATACCTAGATATATGGTAGATTCGAATGAACCCACATGTGGGTCTGAATTTGTTGAATTGGGTTAACTAATCACAAATGACAAATGTCACTTGACAATAATGACGCTGAGGACAAAACACAACATCAGAATGACACAAGTCACGTCAAAAACCAAGGAATGTTTTGATTCGAAGTGACGTATAGAACACTTAACAGAATTATAGTTAAAATAATAAGGAGTTGAATAATTTGAGACTATCGAATTGAGTTTGTTGATTGAGGCATTTGTGGTAAGAGTTTTTGACAGCTTTATTGATTTCCAAGGTTTCAAAGACGTTAAGTTGTTTTCCTTTGTCACAGATATGTAAAATTTCAATGTTAGAATTTTGTCATTGATAATATGGTTTGGAAAAACGGAATAGGACTCGAAAAAGTCTTTTTGAAAATTATTTTCTATGATTCGATTGTGTTCTGATACTCTGGTTTTGAATATGCGACCTGTTTGACCAATGTAGCAAACTCTACAATCACCATTTCTGCAATTTAATTTATAAACACCAGATTTTTCTATAGAATAGCAATCTCATCTTTTGTGTTGACTAAGGCACTCCCCAATGAACTCAATATTTGAGTTCATATTGGCACTCCCTAGAGTGTTGGCGGATTCAAAAGAGAAATTGAAATAACCGATATTATTGGTATTGAGTTTTTTTCTGGAATCCTCTTGAGTTCGAGGGAAACAGAGCCAAAGAAAGAGAAAAATATTTAGATGTTGAAACAGACGTGGTTAAAAAGTTATTTGAAAATCTATTGGCATATTTTAAGTACCTAGAGTACCTAAAGTACTTATTTACTGCGATTTGTTTAATGATATTCAATTCAGCTTTAAAGTAGTCGAATATTCGATGTTCCCAATATCAGAAATTCAGCCAGAGGAACAAAGGAGAATATTTCACACGGTATACTTCTGGCATAGATAATCTATGCTTTTGGTGAAGAAGTCATAAATATATAAAATGGAGGTATCATTTTCATGTGAAAGAAGAACTGTGCAGTGTAGATGTATATATTTGAAAATGTTGCTGCACTGAAATGTTTATTGGTTCAATACTAAAAATAAACCGGGCGATGCCTTAAGAAATGTTTCAAAATTAAAAAGTCGAGTAGAATGAAAATAAATACTTCATAATCTTAATCGGTCCAGAGTGCTCAAATTCGAAGATTCATTATTAGCAAAATATTTGCATTAAAGATTTATTTCTTCGGTGGATGCGATGTTTGTTTTAGTGTCAATGCGAAATTAGCGTGAACAGGGGCGGATTTACCGTTACGCTTCGAGCCTTGCAGGAGCCCCACAAGGGCCCTTATATTGCAACGTTATTTCTCGACATCATTTGTTTATTTAAATTGACGAAATACATTTTTCCTCTGAGCAGTACTTATTCTATACAGGGTGTATCTGAATAACACCGAAAAAATTCAAGGGGCGTTTCCTTGTGATATTTTAGGAAATAAAGTTCGTATGAACATGTGTCCTAACTTGCTTCGTTTTCGAGATACAGGATATCAATATTTCCATGAAAAATCGTTTTTCATCTACTTATTACTCAATTGTCTCTCAATCAATTTCAATAATCGTTGTGGTTTTCTTATAATAGTAAGATGGAGTTTCTTCTAGTGCAATTAGATTCGAAATAATATTTCCAGTGACGTCACAGTGGATAAATTTATCGATATTTATGGTGAATGTCATTGTACAATGTGTGAGGGTTGCTGGGCTGTGTGCATTTGAATATATACCAAAGAAGGGAAGATTTGTATTTCGTGCAAAATAATTTATTCAATATTCGTAGCAGAGCGCTTTCGACTGTTAAGTCATCATCAGTGCGTACCTGAAAGTAAGTAATCTGCTTTTATCTAAAAAATTTTCGGAAAAATATTCTGGAGAAAACTTTTTTTTTAATTTTGGAAATTTGTTTGATGATGAAAAAGTAAAAATTAAAAAATGATAAATTGGTGACTTGTTACTTTTTGATGAACTTTTGAATTGAAAATGACATTATATAAAATCGAAATTTGAAATTGTTAAATGTGAATTTGGAAAATGATAAAAGTGAGGTTACTTACTCGTCAGGTTGACAGAAAAATTCGTCCATAAATATATCTTTGATCCAGTTTGAAACTAACGACATTGAGTTAAAATATACATTACAAACGGAAACATTTTTTTTTAAATTTTCAATTTCAATTTCTTTAGATTAGCTAAAAGCAGATTACTTACTTACAGGTACGCACTGATGATGACTTAACAGTCGAAAGCGCTCTGCTACGAATATTGAATAAATTATTTTGCACGAAATACAAATCTTCCCTTCTTTGGTATTGTACAATGTGTCCAGTTTTTGATCCTTCTGCCTGATATCTCAGTTATCTTTGGAGATAGAACCTTGCGGTTTTTGCGGTCCTGTGCACTGCTATATCTTTTTGAAACACTCATATGATGTTCGTAATTGCGGTTGCTAAACGTTCTACCTGTCTAACCAATATGATACCTCAAGACAAGACCGAGAGTTCACTTTGTATACTCCTGATATTTCGAATTGACAGATTTTGACTCAATTATTTTTTATACAATTTACCTTCACAGCGTACCTGTTCTAAAACGAGCCCTTCAGTCTTGTTTATGTAGAAATGAAGCTAATTTTTCTCAAAATGAGCAGTATTGGGAAAATTTTATCTGAAGAAAGCAAGCGAGAAATATAAAAAAATCAATTCCGCAAACTATAGAGAACACGAAATCGTTATTTTTTGAGTTTATATATAATTATTGTTGTTTATTTATACAGTGAGGGACGTAAAAAGTCCTTCCCCTTTAACTTTTGAACGGTACAAGCAGCTAACGAGGTCGGGTAAAATTCAGGAAGAAAGGTACCTCTTTTTATATCTTGGAGCGCACGAAAGGAAATTCCTATAATGAAAATGGTTGTGGTCACTTGGCATAGTGGGCAATACCTTTTTTTCAAATGGAATGAGAGGTCACGTGGTACCTTGTTTTGAAGGCATTTCGATTCTCTATCCAACACCGCTTTGTTTGTGCAAATTGGCCGAGCCGTTTCAAAATGACAAGCGTTCAAGTTTACCTCGGAAACAGTAAATAACGCGGTTCCTCTGTTCTACTCAGATGGCGTTACTTTCATTTTGTCGATGAAAGACGCCTCGGGGTGAATATAATGCCGACTTGATTTTTGTTTGGCTAGGCTTCGCTGAGTCGGCGGTCTTAGGACTGCTGGCTGGAGACTACACTGCACTGATGATAGTCAAAGAGCAAGAAACCGGTCTGTGGTTGTCTAGCGGCCTGGCTAATTCGAAATCAATAGGCATTCAGGAAAGAATCACTTGTATCAGTATTCGTTTATACGAGTCGATGCATAGATTTCGGAGGATGTAATTCAATGTCCTGCGTGGCATTAGCCAGGGAAGTAGTTGTTTTTCTCCCGAAATCTACCATTGTTGTTCATTTTATGAACATTGTGTGGAAATGACTTTGAAGTTTTTGTATTTATTTAGTAAATAACGCATTCGGATTAAATTCCTAAACCGATTTATTCGTGTCAATAAGTGAACGGTGAACATTTCGAGCATTTTTGAGCACTTGTTTCAATAATTGTCATTTGTTATCATGATGCAATTAGAAATTATTCAGGTTCTTTATTTACAATATTAATATTTGAAGTGAATTTCAAACGCTTGACAGATTGAAACGGCTTGGCCGATTTCCACGGTCTTTTCAATCTATGCACAAACGAAGCAGTTTGGATAGATAATCAAAAGGCCTTCAAAACCTGGACATTTGGCTCTCCTTGACATTTGAAAATGAAAGTTGATGGTGCACTTTTCACACTAGACCACTTGACCACTACTATATATCCCATGGTGATCCCACGCAATGATGAAAATCTAAATACTGTATGTTTATGGGTTAATCGAGGAGGTGGTACATTATTCATTTTGCTTGATTATTTAAGATTTTCTCCTTGTTCCAATGAAATCAGAATATTAGTATTATTTCAATACACGTGTAGTAGGGCGAATCAGATGATTTGTCCCGAAATGTCACTGCGCTTAGAACATTTTCCTATCAGAGATCTTGAAAAAAAAAATCCAATCGTTTTTTCAGTGACAATTTGTTTTTCAAATTGTTTGAAGGAAGACATATATTTTCAATCAAGCAAAATAAAGAAAATCTAGTTCGCGAATTAATCATTCATCTGGAAACTGCTATTACAATAACCCAGAGGATAGATAATAATAATATACAGGGTGTTTCATTACTAATTGGAAATATTTCAACCATAGAATCCAGAACTCAAAATATGAAGATTTAACCCAAATAACCTAAATAAAATATGTCTCCTGTCTGAGTTACAGGGTGTTTTATTGAAAAATTTTTGAAATGTTTCTTGCCCAGTTCTTCAAAACTATTTGACGTATCACTTTCATATTCGGAGGGAAGTGTAGGTATTATACATACAACTGAATTATGTGAAATGAACTTCTCTAGCTATTACCAGAGGTGTACGACAGGGGCAAGTGACTGGTTGATCCTTCCCAAATTCTACGCCACTGGCGGAATTGCAATTTCATCAGAATTTTTCGATTCTTCAATACCTTCTTCGTAAATATTGTACTCTTTCTTCATAGCGATAAAGTAATCATTTTTCGAGATATTTCAAATTAAACATGAAGCAGCACAATTATTTTGATGTGTATCAATAATGTCGATATTCTGGATCAACGGACTGCATTCATCAATCAAATGAAACTTCAATCCATATTAACATAAAAACAAAACAGACGGGAGCTGTTACAGGGCGTTTTAAATTTTTCAATATATTACTTATCTAAACACCCTGTAACAGCTCCTCTCTATTATGTAATTATGTTTTTATTGTTAATATGTATTGAAGTCTCATTTTATTGATGAATACAATCCATTGATCCAAAATAGTGACAAAATTAATGCACATTGAAATCAAAATGATTGTGCAGATTTATGTTTAACTTGAAATATCTCGAAAAATAATGACTTTATCGCCATGGAGAAAGAGTACAATATCTACGTCAAAATTGTTGTAGAACCGAAAATTTGTGCTAAAATTGCAATTCCGTCAGTGGCGTAGAATTTGGGAGGGATCAACCAGTTCATTGCCCCTGTCGTACGCCTCTGGTGATAACTAGAAAAGTTTATTTCACATAATTCAGTTGGGTGTATAACTTTCTTCCAAATATGAAAGTGATACGTCAAATAGTTTTGAAGAACTGGGAAAAAAACATTTCAAAATTTTTCAATAAAACACCGTTACTCAGACAGGAGACATATTTTATATATATAGGTGATTATTTGGGTTAAATCTTCATATTTTGAGTTCGAGATTCTATGGTTGAAATATTTTCAATTGGTAATGAAGCACCCTGTATAATAGTAGACAGATTATATAAACACCAAACACATCTGAGATCACAGTGGCACTTTCAATTCCGATGCGAAAAGTTCGCTGCAAGATAAAAAAAACTTAAGTCTCGTGGTTTATACAAGGTGTCCCTAAAATGTATTTTCGATAACTTACCACATATTCCTCCGACCAAAACAATTGGATTAAAGCAAATTCGCCTCTGAAGTTACAATCTTCAAATAGAGTTTGCTTCATTTCTTCGAAATGGCTCATGAGATTTCACACATACTTGGTACGTTAGCATAGTTATATTAGGCAATGAAACCCATATCATTATAAATATGAATCGCCAATGGAAAAAGAGTTCGAATAGGAAACTTCGACTGCTCAACTCGTTCACTACATAAAAGCTGATCCTGATAAAAATTGATTACTCTCATGGTTTCAACAAAATTTGAATTTTAGTGATTTAAAGAATCAGTTAACTTTGAACCGTTCAACAGATGTCATGAAAATTGAAAATACAAAGATTCATACGACGAAAAAAATGGATTACGACGAAAAAAATGGATTCGAGCAATATCAACGAACAGCGAGGCTCTGGAACACATTTGCCAAGGGAAGTGTTCTCCGTGGCATATAACCTGCAGAAATTTATGAAGAACACCAATTCCTACCTTATTTCCCTTGGTTCTCACGATGTTCTCTGAACATTACAGGATAACCCTTTTCGTGGGAAGCAGAACATAAAAAAAGTGCAAAGTTGCTCAGTTTGAGCGCTAGGCCGCTCTTTTTTACTAAGTATCAAAAAATAGCTGATATCAATTGCTACTGAAATTTAGTCGAAACCATGAAAGTAATTGAATTTAATCAAGAGTATCAAATTTTTTGGTATAATAAATAAGGTACACAATCCAAATTTCATATTCCCCTTTCTTCCTATTGGCGTGAAAGTTTTAGATGTTCATTTAGCCGTTTCGAAGTTATGAAGCAAAATAGATTAAAAAAATTGTAATCTCAGAGTTGCTTAGCGCCCAAACTGAGCACCTTTGTACTGAGGTAACTTGGCTTGTATCGAATTGTTTTGGTGCAAGGAATATGTATTAGTTTTTTGTAAAGACCTTTCATCATTTTATGCACTTCAGGAGTGCAAAAAGTATAATGAAATTTTGGCATGTAGTTGAGGAAAAACTGTGTGTTTCTTGAATAGTCTTTATTATTTGTGAAGATGTTAAATTGTTGTGGCAAAGTGGAACACTACTACTATCAGTACTATCATAGGTGTTGAATCGTATTTACGAATAAAGTATATGAGAACTGTTTGTTGGTATAACTGCGATAATAATAATAATAATAAATAATCTCTGGTAGAAGCCCATGTTTGCTCAAAGTGGAGTGGAATTTTTCAAAAGGGGGAAGGAAAGCTCAAAGCGCTCTCTCAAGGGTACGGGACCCTTCAGTTTTTCCTGTGTCACAACCAAAAATGGTTTTTACGAGCACTCTGAGTGCTTGTCAAGTTTCCCTTCTAGGACTCCATGTAAATAAATAAATTTTTGGTTTTATGACAATTTGTACATTTTCACATGCCTTTGCTTGTAGTAACTTCTAAAATACGGCTGAAGATAGACTTTTATAAGTCCGAAACATGACCCTTCGATTGACTACATCATTATTGAAGTTGTGGAGATGACTTTGAGCTTTCCTTCCTCCTTTTGAATAATAAATAGTCGACATTTCGTAACGAGGTAGAAACAATAACCCATTATATGGAAAATCCCAGACAATGAGGGCTAAATGAATATGCTTTATTGTCCGAAGATACAATCTTGTTGACAAAGTAAGGGCCTAAACTAACCTCAAATTAAATAAAAATACACACACGAAAGAAGAAATGGGACATTAAGTTGACACCGACATTGTACCGGGTGATTCATTAAGGGTAGCGAGGTAGCATATCTCAGGAGCTAGAAGTCGTACGAGGTTGAGAAAAAAATTCTATCGAGGAAATCGACCAAGGGAAATTGCTGGAAATAGTTTTTTAGTTTCTATATCTACCGCTGGAGGGCGTAATTGTTATGGTCGTATAAAAAAATGATTTTTCTAGCGAATTTTTCAACATGAGCTGAGGAACAGAAGCTATCACGCTAATGCTGTTAAAATAGTGCATCTTTTTGTTTCTACACTTCTTTTCGTACGATGTGAAATAAGGGCGGTAGACGAGGTTGAACCTTTCCTGACTAAAATACCTATACCTTTAATTTGACTAAACGGAATTCAGCAAACTTGGTCTCGTTCGAGAGAGTATTGTTTGTTGATTGAATTGAAGGAACACCAGTGTCATGCTGATTCCAGCTGCACTCACTAGGGGGCCTAATTAAAAAATTTCTGAATTTTTTGATTTTACCCCAAAATTTTGAATGGAATGATATAATTATTTCATCAGTTTCGGAAAGTGAATGAAATTCGCAAGAAATTGATTCAAACCGCATGTTGATATCTTCATTCGTTTCAAAGTTATCGTCTAAAGAATATTCATTGATGAATTCATTGAAGAAACAATTCATTCTTCTATTTTTTGAATTTCCTCGGAAACGACCAGTTGTCATGAATTGTTCAATTTGTTTGTGATAGATAAACGCAATTATTTGTTCGAAAAAGCAATTTATATTCTTTGAAATATGCCGATCACGAACGAGGAAGCGTTTGATATGTTGGCTGTTTATTTCGAAAGTTTTCTGTTATTGCCGAAAGAGAATATGCATTCAGATATCCAGCAAGACCTCATCACTCAAGACTAGTTTTAAAAAGATTAGCGAGACGATTAAAGGATACTGGACAAATCCGTCCAGTCACAGCTCGAAATAGATTACGTAGAGCAAGAAACGAAATAAATACTATGAATGTGATAGCCTATATTACTGCTCACCCTCATTCAAGTATTCGAGATTTGGTAAGAGATCTAGGATTGTCATATTCTTCAATCCAATGTATATTGAAAGATCACAAGTTCCATCCATACCATGTCATGTTACATCAAGAATAAAAACCTGCCGATTTCGACCATCGATTGAATTATTGTCAGTGGCTATTGGGGATGGTGAATGAAAACAGAAATCTTCTTTCGCAAATACTATGGAGTGACGAAGCCAGTTTTTCCAGTTCAGGAAAAGTTGATATACCTACATAATATGCACTATTGGTCAGAAACGAATCCTCACTGGTTGAGGGAAGTTCAGTTCCAAAATCGATGGACAGTCAATGTTTGGTGCGGAATTTTAGGTGAAAGAATTATTGGGCCATATTTGTTTGAACAGCCTTCAAATGGTGCAACCTATCTTAGTTTTTTGAAACATGAGTTACCTATATTGTTGGAAGATGTACCTCTGGAGGACACAATGAATATGTGGTTTCAACAGGATGGCTGCCCAGCACATTATTCACACAATGTCCAACATTTTTTGAATAGGCAGTTTCCAAATAAATGGATTGGTAGGAACAGCATCATATTTCCTTGGCCAGCAAGGTCTTCCGACCTCACGGTATTAGATTTTTATTTATGGGGTAAAATAAAAGATATAAACTACTCAACACTAATTTCGTCGCACACCAAAATGTCGCCCATGTTATAATGTGAATAACTTTTTTCAGTTCACAACAATTTGAATTCGGTTCACACTGTTCGATAGCCCAGTCATTCAGCTATAATCTCGTACTTCATTGAGACATAAGGGTATTCACATAAAATCTCTACATGGTGTTTTCCGACACTGTGCAAAATTTCGGAATATTCAAAAGGCTCTCAAATGGTGAAAACATATTTTTCTTCAACTTCGACAACAGAGGCATGAAGATGATCTCATTACCTCGAGATATTTCGCGAATTAACTTCCTATCCGTCTTATTTACAGAGTGATCTCAAAAAATCAACTTTTTGGTTTTGCAGCCATAACTTTTTTTCACTTCAACCGATTCTGGAAATCTTAGGCTCATTTTGAAGATGAAACTTCAGATGAAGAGATCTGAATATCATAATTGACTCAAGATGGCTATCAAAGATCTAGAGTCTTCTTGAAAGTGACCCAAATCTGGAACGCCCTCCGAATCTCGGTTGGGAGGAGAATCGAATGAAAATCAACGTGTTCTCGGAAGAACAATTCATTCTGGATGCGTCCATATTTTCCTCGCTCTCAGTAGTCAAGAATGTGCGTGAGAAAACACAATTGAAACATGTTCTTGCAGAAACATCAGACCATTTCTCCTCTATAATGCATGGCCCGTAACCTACGTTACAAGAATCAGAGTAAGTGACTGACAAGTCAGGTTAGAGGTCGTTTTCGAATCGTAAACAGATTTCGATAGTTTCGATGCCGCATCTAACGCGAATGTGGATGACAACTTTGTTCTCGTTGATGACAATACAAGACCGCATAGGGTTGTTGGTACACCATTTATGATGAGCCTTAGCTAGTCGGGTTTGTCAGTCCATTGTGATTCTTGTAACGTTGGTTACGGGCCATGCATTACAGAGGAGAAACGGTCTGATATTTTTGCAAGAACATGCATGTTTCAATTGTGTTTTCTCACGCACAATTCTCGACTACTGAGAGCGAGGAGAATATTGACGCATCCAGAATGAATTGTTTTTCCGAGAACAAGTTGATTTTCATTCAATTCTCCTCCCAACCGAGATTCTAAGGGCGTTCCAGATTTGGGTCACTTTCAAGAAAACTCTAGATCTCTGATAGCCATCTTGAATCAATTCTGATATTCAGATCTCTTCATCTGAAGTTTCATCTCCAAAATGAGCCTAAGATTTTCAAAATCGGTTGACGTGGAAAAAAGTTATGGCTGCAAAACCAAAAAGTTGATTTTTTGAGATCACTCTGTAAATAAGAGAGATAGGAAGTTGATTCGCGAAACATCTCGAGGTAATGAGATCATCTCCATGCCTCTGTTGTCGAAGTTGAGAAAAAAAATGTTTTCACCATTCGAGAACCTTTTGAATATTCCGAAATTTTGCACAGTGTCGGAAAACACCATGTAGAGTTTTCATGTGAATACCCTTATGTTTCAATGAAGTACGAGATTATAGCTGAAGGACTGGACTATCGAACAGTGTGAACCAAATTCAAATTGTTCTAAACTGAAAAAAGTTATTCACATTATAACAGGGGCGACATTTTGGTGTGCGACGAAATTAGTGTTGAGTAGTTTAGTTTACAAAGACCGCCCATTAACGCCTGATGATATGAAAGAAAAAATTCGGGAAACCGTCAGAAATATTTCTGCTGCCGAAGTTCAAATGAGTGTGTTACACACAACTGAAAGACTCAATTTATGTGTGAACAATAACGGTGGACACTTTGAACATCTGTGAAATATTTGCTTCCTCTATAATTTTTTGAAAACAAGCATATTCCATAATTTTGATTTTTTAAATTTTAGTTATGTTACCTGTTACATTATTGTTATCATTGATATGGCATTATATGAGATTGAAGTTTGCAACTTCTTTTATTTGTTCATGGTATGGCATGCTTGACCACGGAACTTTGGATGCTAATAGAAAAAATAATTATTTCTTCAATAAATTCATTAATAGATATTCTCTAGGAGATAACTTAGGAACGAATGAAGATATCAACATGCGGTTTGAATCAATTTCTTGCAAATTCTATTCACTTTCCAAAACTGATAAAATAATTATATCATTCCATTCAAGATTTTGGGGTGAAATCAAAAAATTCAGAAATGTTTTAATTAGGCCCCCTAGTGAGTGCAGCTGGAACCAGCATCGCACTGGTATTCCTTCAATATAATCAACAAACATTACTCTTTCGAACGAGACCAAGTTTGCTGAATTTCGATCAGTCAAATCAAAAGTATAGGTATTTTAGTCAGGAAAGGTACAACCTCGTCTACCGCCCTTATTTCACATCATACGAAAAGAAGTGTAGGAACAAAAAGATGCACTATTTCAACAGCATTAGCGTGATAGCTTCTGTTCCCCAGCTCATGTTGAAAAATTCGCTAGAAAAATCAATTTTTTATACGACCATAGCAATTACGTCCTCCAGCGGTAGATATAGAAACTAAAAAACTATTTCCAGCAATTTCCCTTGGTCGATTTCCTCGATAGAATTTTTTTCTCAACCTCGTACGACTCCTAGTTCCTGAGATATGGTACCTCGCTACCCTTAATGAATCACCCGGTACTATATGTCTCATACCTACAACAATATATAAAATTCAGCACATGGGAATAAACATCTTCATTATTGCTTCATCTTGGAGTTATTTGGGTTCTTTAATAGTGTAGTGTGGTGAATAATACTAGAGAATAATTCAGTAGCTTGTATAATTATTATTAGTTACTTGCAAAGGTACACTCTGACTGGTATATTACAAGGCAAGAGATGCCATGCCCCGCGCGGTCAATCTCAACATACGACATTGACATTTTCGACATGACTGACTGACAGACAAGTGACATAAAACACAGAACATAAAGAATAAGGATATCCACAGATATCACAGATACCTGACAGAACATCCCCCTTTTTCAGGAATATTAATTAAGTACATAATCATTCAGATAAGATGGTTTTCTAATGTCTCTGGTTGGTCTTTTAGATACAGAACAATGGGTTTCACGAGATGGTGAACAAGGAGGACTATGAGTCATGGTTGCGCTATCACTATCACTTTCACTCATAGGCAAAGGCTCAGTATAACCCTTAACATTGGTACTAATACTAGGTTTTTCACTTACATTATTCTCAAACTGGGGGAGCTGCAATGCTGGGGTAAATTTTGGAAAAACATAATAAGGTGCCGGTACCAGATGCCAACGATTTCTGCGGTATGTTCCAAAATTGGTTTCGATTAAATAAGATCTGGGCTCATTAAGAATTTCGATAACTTTACCGTACTGCCTGATATCAGTTACCCAAACACTGTCTCCAACATTCAATTGTGACAACTCTTTAGTCCTATGTCTCTTATTGAACTGGTTAGCCATTTTGTCTCTTCCCTCTCCCTCTCTTTTTATAAAAAGATCAGAATTCACAGGTTTATTTAATAAACTGTTCAGTATTGGTAGAGGTGATCTTAATTTTCGGTTCATGAGAAGTTCTGATGGACTAAACCCACATTCAAGAGGTGTGGTTCGATATGCCAATAAGGCCAAAAATATATCATCATTCTTTTTGATTAAATTTTTAGCTATTTTCACAGCAGCTTCAATGCAACCATTAGACTGTGCAAAATAAGGACTGCTTGTTATGTGACGAAAATCATATTGACTGGCAAATCTCTTGAATTCAGACTGAAATTGCGGACCATTGTCAGATCTTACAACTTCTGGAATACCATTACGACTGAACACTTCCTTCAATTTGGTGATAATAACGGATTCTGTCATTTTGTTCAATTTGAATATCTCGAAGAAACGAGAATAATAGTCAGTAATGATGAGAAACCAAGAGTCTTTTTTAAACAAGTCTAAGGCCACTTTCTGCCAAGGTCTTTCTGGAAACTTATCTTTTAAAAATGGTTCTTTGATGTTGGTTCTATTTTCCACACATTGGGGACAATTTCTAACTAAATTTTCTATCTGCATAGAGAGACCCAACCACCAAATTGAAGTTTTTGCACGGGCGCGACATTTTACTATACCCTGATGACCTTGATGTAAAAACTCTAAACATTTAAGTTGCAAAGATTCTGGAATTATAATTCTAGAATTTCTCAAGAGTAAATTTTCAGAAAATGAAATTTCAAATCTATATTTGTAATAAGGCTTAAATTCTTCTTCAATTTTGTTCTTTTCAGGCCACCCTGACAATGAGTATTTTTTTAGTGTTCTACAAGTAATATCTCTGGATTGTTCATTTTTTATTTCATCTAAAAAATAAGGTTTTATCTGGACTGAGTTAACTATCAAATTTACATGAGCTTCGATTTCTTGTGTTAATTCATCATTTTCTGGACCAATTGCATTTTTGGAGAAATTCCTTGACAAAGCATCAGCAATAGCTAATTCTTTACCAGGTGTATAATACACTTGGTAATCATATCTCATTAATCTTATTCTAAAACGTTGTAATCTAGGTGTTAATTCATCTATGTGCTTAGTTTGTAGGATCTGAACTAATGGCTTGTGATCCGTTTCCATCAAAATAGGGATACCTGTGATATATTCCTTGAATTTATCAGCTGCCCAAGTCAAGGCTAGTGCTTCCTTCTCTATTTGCGCGTATCTCTTCTCTGTGGAAGAGAGTAGACGAGAAGTGTAGGCCACTACTTCTTTCTTGCCGCTAGAAGTTTGAATTAGGCAAGCCCCTATACCATATGAGGAAGAATCAGCGGAAATACATATTTTTTTTGTCGGGTCAAAGTAAGCTAGACAAGGACTATTTATTAATAATATTTTTATTTTCTCAAAGGATTGTTTTTGAGAAACTGACCATAAGAAATTAACATTTTTTTTCAAAAGAGATGTCAAGGGCTCTAATACCTCAGAACGATTAGGTATAAATCTACTAGAAAAATTCAACATCCCTAAAAATTGTAGAAGTTCATTTTTGTTAGTTGGTTCAGGAAACTGTTTGATAACAGAGATTCTTTCAGGGTCAACAGAAATACCCTTATCTGAAATCACATGGCCTAAAAATTGTAATGACTGAACTCTAAACAAACATTTCCCTTTATTCAAAGTGATTCCTTCAGAATCAATTCTCTGTAAAACTTTGTTCAATATCTCATCATGCTCTTCCACTGAAGGTGCATGAACTAAAATATCATCAATATGGCTCACTACACCATCTATACCAGTAAGAATTTTATTCAACAAGATTGAAAAATATTCTGGGGCGCAAGTTATTCCAAAAGGTAATCTTTTGAATAAAAACCTACCAAATGGGGTGATGAAGGTTGTCAGATGCTGACATTTCTTACTTAGTTTGATTTGGTAAAATCCTGAGGTGGTATCTAATTTACTGAAAAATCTTGAACCTTGAATTCTACTCAAGATAGTCTCTACTTTTCCAATAGGAAAGTATGTTCGCAGGACTGCTTTATTCAATTTAGTATAATCTACACAGATTCTAATTTTGTTATTTTTGTTCACAACTACAATTGGACTTACCCATGCAGTGTATTCTTCTACTGGCTCTATTATATCTAATTTTTGTAAACGTTCTAACTCTTCTTTCAAAGGATTGTAAAGAGGAATTGGTACAACACGTGGAACAGATTGTACATAAGGCTGTACATTATTTATAGTTTTTATTTCCATTTCGGTTTTGAACGATCCTATATTACTAAAAACTCTTGGATACTTTTGCCTAATACTATCACCAAAGGTTGAATCCTCAATGCAATTTATAGTATTATTACCAAACTGAAGGATGTTCAGTTTTGAAATAGCTGTTCTGCCAAGTAGAGGTTTGGTTAAATCTTTTATAATGTAGATATCAGTACTGAAATGATTTTTGTTTAAAATCAAGTCTACTGACAAAATACCTGACACAACCAGTTTAATACCAGACGGACCTGTAATACTTCTATCTGTATAAATCAATTGCTGTAAAAGATCATTACTAAGCATACTTTCTGGAATGCAAGATACATCTGCTCCAGTATCTACTAAAAATGTTACAACTTTATTCAGTTTGGACACAAAGATAGTTGAAGTCCATTCTTTTGTGTCTACATGATTCAAAGAGATGGAGCCAAGAAAATCTGCATCTTCTTGTTCAGGAACTTCTTCATTATAATCAAATTGTACTGATCTCACCTGAGAACTTCTGCAAACACTTGCCCAATGCCCATTCTTCTTGCACTTTTTGCATACTGATTTATTAGCTGGACAATTTTCTCTAATGTGGTACTGAAGACCACAAAAAATGCAAGACTTTTCCTTGGGTGCAAATCCAATTTTCTTATTCCCTTTGAATTCCTTCTCCTTCCATGAATAAGGTCTTGAAGTACTGGCTATACTTGATTCACTAGCACGATAGTGACTTCCCTGTGGTGCAATGCTGACTTTCCCCACCTGACGTGAGCTGCTATTATGGAGCTCTCTACTTTGAGTAGCTTGAATTTCAGCTTGTTTGGCTGTCATAACACATTCACTGAGATTTAGCTTAGTTTGAAGTTGCATTCTCTCACTAGTTTTAGAATCTAGCATTCCTACAACTATCCTATCTCTGATCATCTCCTCCTTGAGCTGGCCATAATCACAGTTTTCTGCAAGGGAGTGTAAGCTTGTTATGAAACTTTCGATTGGTTCACCTGGGTGTTGAACCCTTGAATTGAATTTAAATCTTTCGAATATGACATTTCTCCTGGGGATGAAATGATTCTCAAAACACTGTAGGGTTTCTGCATATGTAGTGGGTGCTGTTGAAAATTGTAGGAGAATATCTTCTGACTCTTCCCCCATTATATAAACCAGAATATTAACTTTCGCTTCATCTGATTTGTTGTCTTGGCCTGACACAGACATGTATCTTTCGAAGCGTTTACGCCACTGGGGCCATGCACTAGGTGTAGCAAAACTGAATTTTTCTGGCGGTCTAACCTGTACTGGGACATTCACCACTGCTGGTCGATCTGCGGTTGTAATGATATTATCTGGCATTCTGAGACCTTATTACATCTAAAGATAGATCACTAAATATGTGATTAGTTCTACACGAACTAGAATGTTCTCCTCGAACAAAGACTGACTTTTTTCTGTTCGCGCCTTTTCTATTATGGCCGCGATGCAGACACAGGTTATCCTAACCTGAACTCGTACTTCTATTCACACACAATACACCTTCTCGCTGCCACCATGCTTCATCTTGGAGTTATTTGGGTTCTTTAATAGTGTAGTGTGGTGAATAATACTAGAGAATAATTCAGTAGCTTGTATAATTATTATTAGTTACTTGCAAAGGTACACTCTGACTGGTATATTACAAGGCAAGAGATGCCATGCCCCGCGCGGTCAATCTCAACATACGACATTGACATTTTCGACATGACTGACTGACAGACAAGTGACATAAAACACAGAACATAAAGAATAAGGATATCCACAGATATCACAGATACCTGACAGAACAATTATAACATTCTTGTAAACTATAAAAGGGTTTATCCAACAGGAGTGCTTTTACTGCCTTTCTGAAGTGTTCTATGGATCTTTTTTCTTTGATGTGTTTTGGTAAGTGATTGAACATCTAACCGCCTCCATGGATTATTGAATCTTTAATTAGTGTCAGTGATGGAATCGGGAGTTTAATGTTGCCAGCTTGACGGGTGGCGTGACATGTGTAGGTAGTGTCAAATTTGTGAATATGTTTTTTAATTAGACATACCGTTTCCATAACAAAAATTGCAAATACTGTTAATATTTTGTGTTTAACGAAAAGAGGTTTACAGGAATCACGAATTTTTGCTTTGCACATATATTTTACTGCACGTTTTTGTAGTACAAAAACAGAGTCTATGAGATTCATATTACACACCCCCCAGAATTGGATTGCATATCTCAAGTGGGATTCTACTAAAGAATGGTACACAACCTTGGCGGAAGAAAGGCCAAGTTCATTCGATGTTACTCTTTCTGCATAACATCCAGAAGACAATTTTTTGTTTAAAATTGAAACATGTTCATCGAATTCCAATCTGCAATCTATATGAACACCTAAAAATCTTATATGTTCAGTGTTTCCTATAACATCATCACCCATGATCAGTTCATCTAATTCACCTTTGAAAGACATAATATTAGTTCTTGCCATATTCACAGCTAACTGGTTTGAGTCGCACCAACTTTTCACCTCACACATATCCTCCTTGATAATTTCAAGAAGTGTTTTGGGATCTTTATTATTCCAGAATATACTCGTATCATCCGCAAACAGGGTTATTTCTCCTGAAAAATTCATTCTGGCCAAGTCATCTATGTAGAGTAAGAAGAGACCCAGGTAGCACATGACGACTATATGACGTCTAATTGACGGCATCACATTCGGCCAAAAGACGTCTTTATTTCAACAAATGCGACGTCCAAATGACGTAAGTAAGACACATCTAAATGACGTCATATTTCAAAGTATTTTAGACGTCAGTATGTGTTTTCAAATTGGACCTTAAACTGACACTACTGACCAATTTCCGACGTCAATAAGACGTCTGTTTTTTTATAACATTTTGAGGTTAATGGTTATAATCTGGTGAGGAAGATAATCATTTGTGCTATAAAATAAATTTGCTACGAATGAAGATTTTATTAACAAGAAGGTATTACATATAGTTGAAAATTTCAGCGTCCATGGCTCCCCTTCACAGAGAGCTCTTTTGTATGTTTTGCTGTCTTTAAATGGCGGCCAAAACACTTCCTTTTTCAACGGCGTCAGCCAAGTTTCGTGAACAACAGCTACACTGTTGCTTCCACTGTCATCAAATTGTATTACACAATACATCCTGAATACTTTCACGTGAAAAACAGACTGTATAGAAATACCACTCAAACACTCAATATTTTAACATTCTTAACAAATCCAATGGCACAGACGCCGTTCACAAACAACACCCATTCGAACATGGACGATGGACAATGAACATGAACGGGAACGCAGTCTCTGTAGCACGATGCAAGCTTGACGCTGAACCACAGAACGGACCGCTGAACGGCAACGGCAGTCGCGAGATGGTCGCGAGTCGCATACACAATCTCTTCGCGTAATTACTTGATCGCCATTGGTCATCTGGTCGGTAAGTGAGAATTGTCTTTGGCGCTAAATTTAAACATTGAAAATCAAGGGAAGCCTATGGAATAAAATACATTTACATCATACATTTATACAGTTATTTAAATAGATCAATTAATTTATTTTATAACTTCGTTTTCCTATACATACATGATAATAATAATAATAATAATAATAATAGTAATAATAATAATGATAATGATAATGATAATAATACCCAAAATAATATGAAGACCATAGATTGACGTCTATACGACGTCAAACAGTGGCTGTCCATAAGACGTCACATTAATGACGTCCGCATGACGTCATAATTTGGTCAAAAGACGTATGAGACCAAAAAAGACCTTAGATAGCGGTCCTATAGACGTCACATTCGTCAGTCTGGCTACCTGGTGAGTTGGTCCGAGTATTGACCCCTGAGGCACACCACATTCTACATGCAACTCCTCGGAATATGTTGTTGTTTTAACAACTTGGCTTCGACCTGAGAGAAATGATTCAAACCATTTCTGAGAGACACCCCTAATGCCATAGTGGTGAAGCTTTCGAAATAGTATTCTGTGGTTCACACAGTCGAACGCCTTTGATAAACCACAGAATACCGCCGCAGTAGCGTCACCTCGATTTATCTCGGTATATACCTACGTCATGCAAAAAAGAGAAAATTGCATCATTTTGTACCTTTTTTAGCTCGAAAGTCGATCTGGGCATTTGTGATGATCTCCTTTTTAACTAAGAATGCAGATAATCTGATCTTCACCAGCTTCCAAATAGTTTTTGCTAGAATAGGAATGAGAGAAATAGATCTATAGTTGGATGGATCGTCAAGATCACAACCCTTATGCAGGGAAATTACTACTAACATTACTTACTGTTCTCCAAACCGCGCCATCGAAACATGAGGTCAATGTTGATTGAGCTGATAAATATACTTCTTATTTTCGATTTTTCGTGTCATTTGTCCTTTTGCTATGATATCTTCTTTCCCTCAATGTAAAAATTGGTAGTAAAGTTTTTAAATATTTTAGATAAAACAGGCCATACATATAGCTTTTAGGGCTATCCGGCAAAATTTTGGGATTTTTGACTTTGACATTGACCTCATGTTATAGTAGCGCCAAGTTACTCTCGTACTCGTAGTGGTACTCTACTTTCAAAATATCAACTACAAATGCAACATATACATGGGTGAGAAAATTCCCCACAGAATAATCAGGAAAATAATGAAAGACAGTAGTTACTCTCATACTCGTAGTGGTACTCTACTTTCAAAATGTCAACTTCACTGACTGATGGGTCGTACCTACTTATTATATTGTTGTTGACATCGAAAAGTGATGTACATTGAAAGTGTTGTTACATGAAGTTTGAGAAAAATTCCAGTATTTACTATCAATCCCTCAGGGATATAAAGTGCCACTTTAGTTCCTTGAATAAGGAATTGAATCCCAAAAATGTAGTGTAATGCAATTTGTAGGTACATTACTCAAACTTGTTGATACGAAGGCGACAGAAAACAGTTTTTTCTCCGTCAGTTCTATCAGTGTCCAAAAAATGGGACACGCCCAATAATTCCATTGTTGATGGCGAGAGCGATTTGACTTTTGGCAAGCTATCACAGAATGTGAGAGTTCTTTCGAAAACGTGTGTATCGGATAGGTTTGTCATTATAAGAGTGCCGTTTATTTCGGTAACTGCCAAGCGTTTGGATTAATAGCCGCAAAGTATTTAACCACATCCATCTTACAATGTGGCTGTCTTCCCCTTACAAATGATGCCATACCGAACACACATTTTACGACAGCATTTCTTGAGGGCTCCACATCTCATTTTGAGCTTGCTGCACTTTTTTGATACATTATAATGTCCATATTCTACATTCATTTGATATCCGATATATCTTTTTTCGCCTACCATACTTATATGAAAATGAATCATATCAATCCTGTAATACTGTATAGGTATAATATCGTCCCTTGCTGATATAACAACACGATTTTGTAGTTTTTCATTATCCAGACACCTTTGATGACTGTCACTTGCCTGATGCGTATTTTGACATATAATACAAATTGTTATTAAACGCCAGTGTGAATCGGAGATTGAAATCAAGAGAACAATTAAAAAATTATAGATTTTTGTTGTATTTTCCGATCTTTTTGTGTTTTTCGCTGTTGTGTTTTTGCACTAATTTTCTGCCCTCGTGCCAAAATATACTATTATGGACATCTAATAGCATACGGGCTCATAGTTCGCAACAGTCATGATTTTAAAGAGATAGATACTCTTACGAAATTGTACTACTGTTTTATACGTTCGCACATTGAATATGCATTGGTTGTTTGGAGCCCATACTATCGGAACAATACTGAGTCTTGAAAGTCTGCAACGACAGTCAAGTTACAGGGCATCCACTTCCGGTGCAACCGGAAGTGCCACAATCCTCAAAATATTATAGCCGGATAGCACTTATCAACAATAGTGAACTTCCAAAATTTTCAAATACGGCCCATCTATGGTTTTCTTTATATTGATCGATGCAGTTCCCGGAAGGACACCCTAGGTGACAAAATAAATCGTGATTAACTGAGTGTAATTGGTAATATAGGTAAAACACACACACAGAGGTGACAAAGTAAAACCCAAATTAGTTCGGCGACATAGGTGAAAATACAGGTGACAAGGTGAATCTTCGGAACAACACCTTCTGGTCATTGTTGACACTTGTGCACCTGGAAACGTTTGCACAAACCACAACTAGATCATCCCTATATTGCCTCCGACAGCTCGAGAACTGGATGGACAGGGCCTACCACCTCACTAGATATACTACTAACGTTACAGACAAAGGTTTCGAGAAGTGATTTTGTAATTGACATGAATTTTATGTTTGGCTTGGATATTTTGAGACTATCCATAAAATATTTCCTGAATGATATCCATTATTGATCCTTGATGGATATTCAATTGAATGTTCAATTGAATTCCAGAGATATCCCGACCACAACTGGACAACAAACGAAACATCGATCATACATCATCATATACAGTTGAATATCCTTAGGTGACATGTGTTGTATAATGATCACACTATATAGAATACTCTATGGAATATGATTATAGTGTGCTGAATGGTAGTCATGGTAAATGAGATGTGAACGGACTGAATAATAGATAAATATAAAAACTGTCTGACTGAATTATCTATTTGAATATATAATATGGTGGCAGCTAAAAACGCTTGATAATTATATAAAATATTCATATGATGGCGAACCTTCAACCCCCGAAGATATTCGACCCCGGATATGATCCAGCAAGATCATGGCAAAGATGGAAACAGCAGGTGGAGTTATACTGGACTGCTATGAATCTGGAAATACAGCCTGTGGAAAGGCAAAGAGCTACACTCTTGCACATTCTGGGAGAGTACGGTTTGGATATTTATAATACATTATATATTGAAGAGGAAGGAAATGAAAGGACCGTTAAAGTTATTATGGAAAAGTTGTCGCAATATTTTGCTCCATATAAGAATGAAACTTACAGCCGATTTCTGTTCTTCACTTCTAACCAGCAGGTAGGGCAATCAATTGATCAATATGTGACTATTTTAAGGCAAAAGGCATTAGACTGTGGATTTGGAGATCTGGGTGATTCGTTAATACGTGACAGGATGGTATGTGGAATTTCCAGTGATCCGCTGAGAGAAAAATTGTTGAATACAAAGGACCTAACTCTTATTAGCTGTATTGAAATTTGCAGAGCAAGTGAAGAATCTAAGAAGCAAATGAAAGTTATGACAGGTTTGTCAAAAAATATCAGTGGCAGTTCGAATGATGAAGGTATGACATATAGTACGATAGATAAAATAAAGATTGATTCTAAAGGAAATGATAATAATAATACTTACAAAAATAGGAAGGTATTCGTTAATAAAAATAGTCAAAAGACGTGTTATAGGTGTGGAACTTCACATGAATTCGGAAAATGTCCTGCATGGGGAAAAATTTGCCATCACTGTAAAAGATTCAACCATTATTCTTCTCTATGTAACATGAGACATGTAAATGATTTAGAATTCCGTACAGACGAAATCAATGGAAATGATGAAATTGAAACACCAAATAGAGATTCGAATTATTTAGAAATCGGAACTATTACTGAAGTTAGTCAGTTGTGTGATATTTTAACAAAATCTTCAAAATCGTGGATGGAAAAAATACGTATCCAAGGCACTATTGTTAATTTCAAATTGGATACAGGTAGTGAAGTCAATACATTACCACATGAAATATACATGAAATTATCGAATAAACCTGACATTGAGAAAACCAGTAATAAAATAGTTGCTTATAATAAAAATCAACTGAATGTCAGTTATTCAGTGAAACTGAAAATTCGGAAAAAATTCTAGAATTCTATATACTGAGAGGAAATTTGGATCCTATCTTGGGTTTGCATTCATCTGTCGAGCTAAATCTCATCAAAAGAATTTCATCAATCACAAGGGATGGAATTTCAATTGCAAAAAATTTAATTGAAGTCTACAAAAATGTTTTTGAAGGACTGGGTTGTTTTAAGAAAGAATGCACGATAAAGGTGAAAGAAAATGCTGTTCCACATATTGCAAGATGTAGAAAGATTCCTCTTGCTTTGAATGATTCTGTAAAGATAGCATTAGAGAATATGCAGAGACAGGGTGTTATTGATAAGGTTACAAAAGCAACGGATTGGGTAAACGCAATTGCACGGAGAAAGAAAATCACTAACCCTAAGTGAATATTTAATAGTGGCAAGTAAAAACTTGTATACTATATGGGACAAGGAAACAAGTTAATAACCACAAGAATATTTGTGTTCCTGAAAATGTACACCTACCACTATTGACCTGTTTCATTAAATTTCAGAGTGATAACGGTTAGTGAACACATCATTTGTCATCAGTGACCTATTCAATTGTCATTAGTGACTCATTCACTTTTCATTAGTGACTTGTTCACTAGTCATTAGTGGCCTAATTACATGTCATTAGTGACTTATCTACTATAGTCATCAGTGACTTATTTACTGGTCAATAGTGACTTATTCACTTGCCATTAGCTAGTATGAAAAAATACCTCTATTGTTCTCTGAAAAATGATAAAGCCTTGGTAATAAGACAAAAACACATGCATTCGAAACATTTTATTATATAGGTATGATGAATCCAGAAAATACAGAAAAGTTAAGGCTGACGACAAATATTGAGATACTAGATACCGCGTATATCAGCATCATGCACCGAGAAAAACGGTACTCTCACTCACTGCACTGCACTCTGGTTCACTATCTTTTTCCTTCCAGCATTGAAGATGAATCAACTTTCATACTTTTTAAACGTCACTTCCTTCCACTTTGAGTATCATAGGAAGTGGAAAAAAATCCTGTATATATGTAGGAACAATTATGTACTGTTCTATAGAAGAGTTTTGTATTTCATTATCTCCTTCAAGAGAACAGATCAAGAACTCATCACCCCACAGCTCAGAGCACGGCCACAGAGCACGGCACACAAACAGAGAATTCTCATATGAATATGATATAGTAGTTGTTCGAAAGGGCACTTGCATGACTTGGAATTTCAATGTTACTAGCGGGAACGCAAGTATACTAACTTCACGAATGCTAAGATCGAAATGACGCCGTGGACTCGTGGACACGGGACAGTGATCGCGTTGGGCGTGGGTACTCGAATGATATCGGAGATGTCCGAACGGAAAAGAGATCTATAACTACAGGTGAGCTGTCACCTGCAACAATCGACTTGATAGATTGTCTTTATTGATGAGTTCGCTCAGAGCAAGTGATCTTATGTCAGAAAAATAATTTAATAATAGTGAGTATTCGTTAACCTAGCACTAGTTTAGTGTTCACTTAGAAGTAGCGAACTCTAAGTACATATCGACTTGGTTGATACCAACAAGTGTTCTGATCACTTACAGCAGAAACTTCGTTCCAGAAATATAGTTTTGCCTACTGCAAGTAACATATTTCCCTACCGTAGGTGAAAATGTTCTTGTCACAATCGACTTTTTTTCAAGAAAACAATTCACTTGGCCGAGTTTTCTCAGTGTGTAGTTGCAGAAAAGAAAGATGGTTCTATTCGTCTATGTATGGATCCTAGACCTTTAAACAAGTTCATTATTAGGCAACGTTTAGAATTGCCAACTATTGAAACTATGCTTGCGGAATTGGGGAATGCAAAATTCTTCACTGTTTTGGATGCGTCTAGTGCTTTCCATTAAATCCCGTTAGATGTAGAAAGTTCTGAACTTTGCACGTTTTCAACTCCTTTTGGACGCTTCAAATTTGACATACGACATGTAACATCTAGTCCCACTTATTCTCAATCGAACGGATTGATAGAAAGACATATTCAAACGTTGAAAAACATGTTGTTGAAATGCCCACACAAAAATCCTTATCTGGTAACAATGGAATATAATAGTACATCAAAAGCTAATTTACCCTCTCCTGCTGAGATGCTGATGGGAAGAAAATTCAACACGACACTACCAGTTTCTAGAAGGATATTGAAGCCAAATTTTGAGACTAACAGGAACTTGATAATTTTGAAGAATAATCAAACTTTATCTTCATCGTACTATAATAAAAATGCTCAACGATTACCACCTTTACAACATGATCAACCAGTGATGATGCAGAAAGGAATTCGAAATTGGATACCTGGAAGGATTATCAGTCCTCATCGCCAACCTGAAAGCTATCTCGTTGAAACTAATGATGGCGGAACATACAGAAGGAATCGAATAAATTTGAAACCAGTCCCAACAAATAAAACTGATAATCGAACTCAAACCGTCCCAATCTCTCCCAAACGATGCGTGTTAGCTCACACCTCTAAAGAGTCTGAATACTTCGATAACTATCATTCAAGTTCATCATCCTCAGAAGATTTTCCAACAACCATTCCCGATGTACCGGAAATTACAAGAGGCAGTCCGAGGAAGAATAGAAGCTCCGGGGGCGGCAGAGAACACTCAGAAGAAGCAGCATTGATGCCGAGAAACGGATCCGCAGAAAAAAACGAGATGATACAAGGAAGAGAGAATGTTCGGATGTCTTCTAGAGGTCGAATACTGAAGATACCTTCTACCTTGAGAGACTTCGTGTACTGATCCAATGAAGAGTTGTCTTCAAGATGGATGAGATTTTGTGTCATTTGATTGTTATTTTGACTCCTCCTCGATTTTTATAGAAGGGGCATGTTGTATAATGATCACATTGAATTGTTTATTGTTATTTGACTCCTTGATTTTTATGAAAAGGGCATGTTGTATAATGATCACACTATATAGAATACTCTATGGAATATGATTATAGTGTGCTGAATGGTAGTCATGGTAAATGAGATGTGAACGGACTGAATAATAAATAAATATAAAAACTGTCTGACTGAATTATCTATTTGAATATATAATAACATGTATACGTATATGTTGGTAGGTACGTCATACGTCAAAATGGGTGTAACTTCTGGACATACCTAAGCTAATTCGATTATAATTTCAAACAGAAGCCACGAATCTCGATGAGGAAGAGTTATAATTCGAGAAGTTAGTGAGGCTCGAACTAATAAAGTCACTCGTAAATACTTTGGGACGGCGGCCTTTCTAATAATTCGAGGTAATTTGCTCGTAAACACCATAAAACAGTTCGTCCCGGTGAAATATTTGACAGCCAGAGCCCACTGAGACATCTTAAATCCATCCGAAATCCGACTTGAGACACTTTACATCGCCGAGGCTTTGAGTTGTGGAAAACAAACGCTGGGCGGGGTATTTTTAGACAAATTGGACGTCCGTGTATTTAATTTGTTGCCATCATTGTTTCGCACTGATTTATCGCGGAAGAGATTTTGACATGATTACAGTAACTGGGGTGGAACTGATCAAAATCCAAGTTTTTTCAGCGCTGCAACTAAAGTACATTCAATAAGAATGTGAAAAAAATATATTTCGTATATCCTTCCTCCTCAGATAATATGGATTCATTGATTCAATGCGGAACAGCATTGATTCAACCAACCAACTCTTGAATAGGTCTAACAAATATTTATTTGATTTTTCTACAAAACTTTCTTGACTTATTCATAAAAGAAAATCTTGATTCGAATGGATACTCTTTTTATCAGAGTACGTATTGGTCGAAGAAAGAATTGATTAGTTTGAAACAAGAAAATCCTTTTATTCTCAAGTCAGTCTCCTATAATATTTGAACAATTTCGTTATTGAATCAAGAAATTTCGAGCCTGTTGCAAAAAGATAATATCTCATAATAATAAATGAATATTTTTTAAAAATATCTTTATATTTTCTTGTGCCAAGAGATTATCATTCTGAAGGAATGAATTGAATATTAAATAAAATCAATTCTAACAGTTGGTAAACGAAATGCTTTATTATCAAAACTTGGTCATCCTATTGTAATATAACAAAAATAAGAACATGTATAATATCTTTCACACTAGTATAATATAAATGAAAACTACGAATGCGCTGAAGTGCCACCTATACTCTTTTCTCGAATCCCGACTTTATTCTCGGGTCCCGACTTTAATCGCGGGATCCTGACATCAAAGTCGAACCCCGACTTTATTCTCGGGATCCAGACTTCAAAGTCGGACCCTCGACTTCAATCTCGGTATCCCGACTTTGAAGTCGGACCCCCCCGACTTTGATCTCGGGATCCTGACATTAAAGTCAAACCCCCGACTTCAATCTCGGGATCCTGACTTCAAAGTCGGACCCCTGACTTCAATATCGGGATCCTGACTTCAAAGTCAGACCCCTGACTTCAATCTCGGGATACCGACTACAAAGTCGGATCCCTGACTTCAATCTCGGGATCCCGACTACAAAGTCGGACACCCGACTACAATCTCGGGATCCCGAATTCAAAGTCAAACCACCGACTTCAATATCGGGATTTTGACTTCAAACTCGGACCCCCGAGCTCAACCTAGGGATCCTGACATTAAAGTCGAACCACCAACTTTATTCTCGGGATCCTGACTTCAAAGTCGGACCCCCGACTTCAATCTCGGGATCCCGACTTCAAAGTCGGACTACCGACTTCAATCTCGGGATCCTGACATTAAAGTCGAACCCCCGACTTTATTCTCGGGATCCCGATAACAAAGTCCCCGACTTTATTTCAGGAACCCCGACTCCAAAGTAGGACCCGCGATTTTAATCTCGGGATCCCGACTTCAAAGTCGGACCCCCGACTTCAATCTCGGGATCCTGACATCAAAGTCGAACCCCCGACTTTATTCTCGGGATCCCAACTTCAAAGTCGGACCCCCGACTTCACGCAATCTCGCGGGATCCCGACTTCATAGTCGGACCCCCGGCATCAATCTTGGGATCCCGACTTCAAAGTCAGACTCCCGTCGAAGACACTAGGTTCGTCACCTTACCGTGAAAAGTGCACTAACTGCGCAGTCAATGTCTGTCATGGTTCACATGTTGATTCTAATCCTAAATCAATATACTAATTCATAACTCTGTTATATTTTTTCAATTTCCACTTATTTCACAGCGGTTTTAAAGGGGTTCTGAAATTGCAAAACTTCCTTGAATGGATAGTTTGGTTATTGTTTTCATTGGGGCTCCGTACCTAATGTGATATAAGCATACTACGAACGATGCTGATGGCCGATGCCGTAAAAATGTTGCATCGAGAACTGCGGAGGCGAACTCTCAAACAAGAAGATGTTATTTAATTTCCATATTTTATTGTCTACAAAACCGCAAAACCACGCAGACCAAGTTCCTGCAAAAAGAAAAATTTTCAAGAGACACTAAAAACTGAATAATTTTCGGTTAACTGATCAGATTTGATAGAAAATATAGTGACAAACCATTTGATTATCATTATCCTTACGTTTGTTCACCAATTATTATTGAAAAAAATCTTCTTGATATTGTGTTGCCAGAGTTAGATACTTGGTTTCACATCTGCTTCTGTGCGAAAATGAAAAACAATTATTCACAGAAGAAGTATATAACTTGCGAAAACGCGTAAGTATGACTCCTTTTCATTAAAGTCAATACCATTATATGAAATATTGGATTGTGGATCTTGATTTTTTTCAATATTGAAATAATTAGAAAACACAATGTTGAACCGTTTTACCAGCGGACCTTTACGTCTCAATAAGACTTGTGATGCTTATTGGTATGAACGTCATACCAGTATATGGAAGTCTGGAAGTAACGATAAAATAAATTTTCCCATTTTGGAATGTTAATTGAAAAATAATTATGAAAAAATAGTATTCATGTTATGATGCGGTACAAAACATTCAATACATAAGGCCACTTGACATATTTTGCACCGAACACTACTTCTCTTCTGTTTACAGACTTGGTACATTGTTTGTACATGCGAGATGTTGTTTTTTCGGAAAGGTGACCTTTTGCGTAAAAAGGCTGTAGAAATTAGAAGAAATAAAATGTTACTAAGGGAATTCACTGAATGATAATTGATTGATTTGATGAAACAGGGAAGAAAATTAATGAATACATTTCCTATTTCGCCCAGTACTTCCGAACGCATGAGTATAATGGCTATACATTCAATGGCATACGGTTTGACATATATTGAAAACAGGAATGAATTCAGGATCATAATTCTCAAAACGGTTTTGTTATATTTTTTTAGAAATGGGCTGTTTGTCACAGATAATATTCGCATCACAGGAATTTATTCGTTACTCACTCAAATCAAATGTATTTCCATAACTGAATCAACTGATAATTTAACTATACCAATGTACTGACCAAATTATGTGATACACAAATGCATAAAATGATATGAACAATTCGAAATATTGCGTGAAAGTTGTTCCCGATGGGGTATGATGATTTTTAATCTGTCACAAATGCCCGTTGATGGTAGCTTTTTCGACCAGACGCTCGTGTAAAACCAACTATAACGCATACTCTGTAACATTGACTATTCAATCGACCAGCGAGCGTACCGTATCGAAATAGCCTGAGTTTGACCCTTATCCTGTTCAATGGTAAAATTGAGCGTTAAAGGGTTAAATGGCAACCCACAATTATCTTGCTATTTCTGAAATCCTCACTTCAGATAAGTTACATAATTGAGTATTCATACTTTTTGAATTTTTTGTCTTCCAAATACTAAAGATCACGTATTTTTGGATTGTTATTCATTATGATGACAAGAAAAATGGTTTACAAAAAAAACTGATGAATTATTGAACTCCAGACCATTTTGAACAATTCATGAAGTAATTATTTCGGTCTGCATATTATTTTTTTCATCATCATAATAAATTACAATCCAAAATTGGTGAGGATGAGTACTATAACTTTGAAGACAAAACATTGAATATAGGTGATACTCATCGGGAATCACTTGAGGATTTCAAAAAAATTTTTTTATCGCTTGGAGCGCACGAAAAGGTATCCCTTTAATGTTCAAAGAACATCGTGCGTTCCTAGGGAGGATAGGGATAGGAAGTAGGTATTGGAATTTTTTTTGAACTTCTGGAGATTATATGTTGTTGTGAATACTTCCTCAGGCACTGAATTCCAGAGCCTAGCCGTTCTATGGATGAAGAAGTTTTGATAAAGTGCTGTTCGACATCTTTTGAGGTTGACTACGAAAGGATGTGCTGACTGGTCTTGTCTAGTTCGTCTGACTGGTATTGCTAGTGAAGGGTAGTGAAGGGATGATAGCAGAGATTTCCGAAGCACATTTCCCGTGGAAGTATCGATAGAAAAGTGAAAGGTCGCCGACCTTTCTACGGTGTTCCAATGATGTCAAAGAGTGAGTGAGTGTGGCGTCACCCACCAGGCGGATGGCTCTTCTCTGGAAGGAATCTAAAAGCATCAGCGTATGTTTTGGTGCTGAACCCCTTATGTGGGAACAGTATTCTAGAACAGGCCATATCTGCGCTTTGTAGATCATGAGAAGCTGTTGAGGTGTAAAGTAGCTTTTCTCACGGAACAAGAATCCGAGTTTTTGTGAAGCAGCTTTTGCTATGAATCTGACATGATTATCCCATGAAAGAGTGTTGCTGATGGAAATATCGAGCATAGATCGAGTGTAGATGGTGGTGCCAGACATTACAATGTCGGGTATACTGAGTTCCGCCTTTCTAGAGAAAATACAGGCTTAATTTTTGGTGGCGTTGAATTCAACTAGGTTGTTGGTTCTAGTGTTGCCATCTAGACAAGACAAGACAAGAGTTTACCTACTCTTGTCTTGTCAAGACTCTAGATAAGACGCTCAGCTTAAATTGCGTAGAAACAGTCAAGTGCATGCAAACTCCCGCTCTCTGGGAACCAATCAAAACAAATCATAGCCGCGCCAGCGAAACGACGTGCACGTGCGGGGACACAAGGAAGCAGGTGTTATTATATTGTTCGAGTTCATAAAATAAACAGTCCGAAATTATCAGAGGCACGCGCAGTTTCACAGAACTGTACGCATTCTTTGAGTTCTGTGTGACTACGCGAACAAACCTTTCGGTTATTCACAGAGGGGTAGGTACAGTTGCCTTTGGCTATCATAGATTTCGTTTTTGCGCTAGCAGCTAGAAGTGAATTGCATTTTAAATAATGAAGCTAAAACATCCTAAATTGTCCCGTAATTATTATGTTCCACCTCTTAAGCAAGCATATCAAGCTGAAGCTGATGAAGTAATCCAAAATCAACGTTTAACAGCTGATAATGAGAATTTAACTGACTCTGAAGATAACGGTCCACTTGACTTCAATTTTTTATTTGAAAGTTCTACCTCTTCTACAGACAATTTTATTGACAACCCAAATTTCTGGAGAAAAGAAATTGATGAGTACCTTTCAAGTAAACGTGCTCCAAGAGAAGAAGATATTTTTGTTTGGTGGCGCAATCATCAGTTTGCTTATCCTACATTAGCCAAAATGGCACGCGATTTGCTGAGTATTCCTGCCACATCTGTTCCAGCGGAACGCTTATTTTCTAGAGCTTCGTTTACCATTCGTAAACATAGGAATAGGCTTAATTCCGATTCAGCCAGGTCACTCCTATGTATCAATTCATGGGCTACCTGTCAGCTTCATGAAAGTATTAAAAAATATGTTTCTGTTTAAAATTTGATTTGTTTCTTTAACGTACTTAAATTTAAAACATATTAAACGTTTGTAAGTTTTTTTTTGTATTATTTGTAATATAGATTTGAAAATAATCAAGAGTTTTGAATAAAAGTCTTGTATGGAAAATGAAAAGTCTTGTCTTGTCTAGATAATCTAGACAAGACATATTGATGATCTTGTCTTGATATTCTAGACAAGACAAGACAAGAGTCTAGAATGTATAAGTCTAGACGGCAACACTAGTTGGTTCCCCAGGCTGTGATTTCAGCAAGGTCTTCATTGACAGCATTGACCTGCCTGCGCCGTGAGTTCTTAGTTTCCTAACCCCGCACAAGTTTCGACTTATGGGGCGTTTTGTCCCAGTGCTGGGACCAACGAGGTATGCAATTGCAAAAAAAAGCTGTGGATGGGGCAAGTTGTTATTCCCAACAGATCATTGATATGAAGAAGGAATAATGTTGGTGCCAAAATTGATCCTTGTGGAACGCCGGAATTGATGCCAATGGTATCAGACGATACACCGTCCACCACCACATGAAGCGATCTGCCTGAAAGAAAACTCGATAAGAGATGGCATAGCTGAGGTGGTAAGCCGTATGATGGTAGTTTGTGGAGGAGTCCTTCGTGCCAAACACGGTCAAATGCTTTCGATATGTCCAACGCGACAGCTAGAGATTCCCCGTGTTTTTCTAATGAAGCTTGCCATAAATGGGTGACGTAGGCAAGTAGATCTCCAGTAGATCTTCGGTGGCGAAAGCCGTATTGTCTAACATTGATGATTCCTGAGCTCTCCAAATATTTGATAAGCTCAATGTTGATGGCTTTCTCCATCACTTTGGAGATTACTGATAACAGGGCAATGGCCCTGTAGTTGTTGGGCAGGTTCTTGTTCCCTTTTTTGGGGATTGGTTGGACTCTAGCTGTCTTCCAGCATGATGGAAAAATATCCGACCTGTACGAGACGGTAAACAACTTGCAGAGAATCGGTGTGAATTCTGGTGCACATTTTTTGAGGATAATGGATGGAATTCCATCAGGACCGTTAGCTTTATTCGTTTTGAGACCAAGCAAAATTCATATGATAGTGCGTTGACGGAAGACGATTTCGGGCATTCGACTCTCAACCGGTGGAATGTCTGGCGGCACTTTTCCTTGGGAATCTGAAGTAGAGTTTGCCGCGAACATCTCTGCAAAAATATTCGCTTTCTCCTGCAATGTTGTTGCTAATGTGGATTTGGACAGTGGTGGAAATGAACTATTACTGAAATTTCTTCCGACCGCTTTAGCAAGGGGCCAAAACGAACGGGAGCCATTGGGACAATCTATGAGTTTTGATCTTATCTTGGCATTGTATGTTTCTTCCGAAGCATCTATTGTTTGGCTGCAGTTATTCCTGGCATCAACGTATTCTGCTCTAGTTGCGAGGTTAGGGTGTTTGCGCCAGCGATGGTAGTTTGTTTCAAGGCAACAGTTCTAGAACAGTTTTTGTTGAACCAGGGTTTCGATGGTGATGATCTTTTCGAAGAATGAGGTATGTATGTGTCCATTCCGAGCATGATGATCACGGATATTTCCGCAGCACACTGTGAAGGGTCCTCAGAGTCAAAGCATACTCTATGCCAAGGAAACTCGGAGAGAAACATGCGGAGACCGTCCCAATCTCCTGAATTGTAATGCCATATAAGACGTTGCCGGAGCAGTTGATGGAATGAAGAATAGGCAGGTCGTGGAGATGAGTGTGTGGTCAGAATTGCCAAGTGGAGCTCGTACATCTATGGTATAGGGTGCTGAATTATTAGTGAGGAATAAGTCAAGTGTGTTAGCTGAATGGTTATTGGCATCGGGAATTCGTGTGGGTTCTTTGATAAGCTGCTCTAAGTCGTGAGTGAAGGCGAAAGCTTCGGCTTGTCGCCCAGCTTCATCCGTTCTGTTAGAGTGTACGAGCCAAGCAGTGTTGTGTACATTGAAATCCCCCATGATGATAATTTCTGCTGCTGGATGGTTCTGTTGAATTTGGTCAAGCTTCAGAGACAGGAATTCGAAGAGCTCTTCATAGGATGGATCATTTGGTGATAAGTAGAGACAACAAAAGTATTTGGTCTGTTTCTGACTCTCGAGTTTGAACCACATGACATCAAATAATAATTGGGGGTTGCCATATAAAATATTAGGGGTTGCACTGACGGTGAAGGAGTTAAATATAATGTAACAATGAATACCTTGAAAGTTGTGTCCCTTGATTAATAAATTCACGTGTACCGCTTAATTTTTTATAATGTCATCAGTTGAAGAAATATTGGGTGCTGCTCATTTTCAAATTGTTATCCTGTATTAACCATAACTATAAGGTCAACTTATTGAATAGCATAATTACCTTCGAAAAAAATTATACATACCTAACAACTTTTCTTCTAAACAACTTATTCGATCCTGTTTTGTTCCAGTACCGATGTAGTGACTCAATCAAATCCTGCCCAAAGAACAAGAACGACATCAAGGTCAACTCCAAACAACTTAGGCGGCAAGGGTAAGTGAATTTGCAATAAACAACTGAACATATTCTGTCTGTAGGTTAATCGTGGAGGTGTAACATTCTTTTTACCTGATTATTGGGGATTTTCTCTTCTCGTTTCTACAAAATATAAATATGAGTTTTATTTCAATATATGTGTAGTCGGACGAATCAGATGATTTGTCCCAGAATTTCACAGCGTTCAACAAAGTTTTTTATCAGAGAGCCTAAAAGAAAAATCCAATGGCTTGTCAGTGACACTTCGTTTGGAAAATAGTTTTTTACCTATTTTTGGATATTTTGGTAACAAATCTGCTCCCATTCTCAACATATTTCAAACGATTACGAAGATATTTGCGTTCGAAGTTTCCATGTGCTCAATGGGTGTGACAGCGCAATATTGAAGTTTCTTTCTCTGTCACACTCGTTGAGCACATAGAAACGTCGAAAGCGAATATCTTCGTAATCGTCTGAAATAGCCCTATCAAACCCAGTATCGTTGAATTCGTTATGACAATCCCTACCGATTATGAAATTAAATATGGGTGTCTCATTTGAAAATCAAAAGTTTTCACTGAAACCGAAAGTGATGGCGAGAATATTTCAAAATTGACCATTCTCAAGTTGTACCTGAAGAACCATTTTGATTATTCACTAACTTCAACACCACGTATATGTATCGAAAATTATATCTACTTGACGACCTCATGTGCTTATCTAATACTTCATCAAACTCCTGTGTTTTCGGTCATAGGCCATAGATATATACAGCCTTGCTTTTCATCAGAGTTTGACACTGACTACACAGAACGTTATATTAATAAAAAAGTACATCAAATCAGTGAACGTCAACATTAATTTTGGGCCGATGACGGGTGTCATTAATACAATGATCGGTCATACGTAAATTTTCTCGTTGATTAATTTATGACTGCAGTACGTTGAATCAACGAATAATGGTCATGGATCTATGTGTGCCGGTTATTGATATTACGAATGGATTTACATTGGTTCATGGTTGTTGTACATTGAATCAATGAACAGCGAGCATGGATCTATGATGATAAACATTGGTTTATGGTTGATGTACATTGTATGAATTAACAGTGAGCATGAATATGTAAGTGCCAGTTACGAAGGACAGACTCTGTTTATTACAGCTAAACATTGAATCAATAATCAGCTAGCATGTATCTATGATCGGCGGTTATTGATATTACGAACGATAGACATCACTTGATGATTTTCTTCATTGAATCAATGAAAAATGAGCATGAATCTATGTTCGCCAGTTATTGATGTAACGAACAAATTTTATTGGTATTTAACAGTGGTATAGTCGTCGTCGAAGATAATGTTGTCAACAGTATCGTCACTATCAGAAATAAGAGGACAATTTTTTCACGCATCAGAGTAATTAATTTCTAAAATTTCGAGAAACCCAAAATCGGCCCAAAATTATCTAGTACATCCACTGATTTGATGTGACCTGATGAATAATATAATATACATTCGCAAGGCAGTCGCAGAACACTAATTGTATTGAATAACAAAAATGTAATGAATATTTTTTAATAAAGTCAACTAAAAATGTTTCCGAAATGTCGAAAATACACTGAATGACTGATAAACTGATACGATATTCAATAAACAAATATTCGCTCACCTTATACATTTTTTGTCGGAATAAACAAATATTGCCCTTTCCATTCATTATAATATAATTATATTTAAGTACCTGATAAAAAGGGAAATGTTCCACAGAAATCTCTGCTTTAATTCAATCACAAGCAATACCAGTCAGACGAACTACACTCTACCAAAACTCGTTCGTCTATAGAACGGCAAAGCTTTGGAATTCTTTGCCAATGGAAGTATTTTCAAGAACTAATAACCTCCAGAAGTTTAAAAAAAATCCCAACCCCTATACCCCCTCTCCCTATACAAGGCAACGGAAATTTTGTCAAATCAGGCAAAATACTGATCTGAACACCTAAATAACTTGATTTTCATTTTCTGTAGAAAATAAAATGATAACAATGTGATGACAATAACCAGTAGTTGTAGAAAGAATAGTACCGTGTGCATCCACCTACCCAGCAAACATTTTGATATGGGTACAACATAATAAACACATTGAGTTGCCCATAGCAAGCCCAGCACATACATAAATGATGGGACTGTAATGGCCAATTATCGACATTGGGTACATATTAACGAGGTAGGGGGAGGGGTAGGAGGAGGGGTAAAGGGAGGGGTAGGGGTCTCAGGGGTCCAATTGATCTGGAAGTTCTAGTAACTCAATATATTTTTTAATGTTCATCATCATATTATATCAAATAGACACATACCAGATTTCAAGGAAACAATTTATGAATGACACAATGATATCTTCTTAACCTCTCTCTTCTTTCATGATGAAACTTTTTAGAGTGACTGCTTACCGGCTGGTATATCTACATCTTCATCTTATTTGGGAAGCATTCCTCCAAAATAGATTCTTCGTTGCGAGGTAGGTACTCCTAAAATATAAAATTCTTCATAAGTTACCATGAAGTGGCCTTTCTTGATGTCAGAATTCTTTCTTCATAGAAGTATGAGAAACAAAATACTCTGTTACATGAGTTTATAACTTGATCAGTATATAGTCTGATTACGTGATATATACTTACATATGGAGCTTTTCAAGTCTCGTTATTTTTTTGGCACATGCCTTATTGTTATTCACTTCAATGATAGAGACAGGTTTCCATAACCTAATATTACTTTTGATAGTAACGAACCAAGCAGTCCATGATATAGTTACGCTTCTGGAGAGGTAGGAGCCATCACAATCATTATCATCACAAACACATGCATTTCATAACAAAATTTGGAACACTAGATAGGTAGATTGATACTTACTCAATACATATTATCATCATTGAAGAATCCATCTTCTATATTATCAATTGAGAATACTCCTGCCACCATAACTGCCATTATAACGACCAGGGAAAGTGATGAGAACAATGATATGACAACAAACCAGAGAAAAACGAAACATACGCTATCACTAGAGTGACATATAATAATTATCCAAATGATCAGCTGATTGTTGATGTAGACGTTTCCAGAAAATCCACCAGTAGGACGAGTAGTGAACAGGGTATTGGCCAGCAAGGGGCCACAACTCGTTAGTGCTCAACTCGTTCTATACATCATACCATCACAAGGCCATCATCGTATTTTCAACTGATGGTTACTTAGCATAGAGAAATCATCGGCCATTACCAATACACCGGCATCGACACTTTCTCACACTTGCCTGCACTAGGCCGGAATTCTCCCGGTAGTTCAATGTTTGCTGAGTAAATATATCCTAATCGTAAGAATTGTGGAAAAAGTAATTCAAAATTAACAGGACTCACCTTTCTCAAATATGTTAGGTTTTGTATCCCTTTGATCTGGCACAATTTCACAAATAGGTAGGAATTCTACGAGCCACAGAAACACAAAACACGACCCAGCCCTTTCAACTTTTCATTAACAACTGAACGAATAGAAATAAAATAAAACGGCACATGAAAAATTCACCGCGTATTATGAAACCTTTTCATAGTAATAACACTAATAATGTTTGGCGTGATTGATCCATGGGTAAGCAGCATTAATTTGGCGCCTGTTTTGGAAGTTGATGTTTCAGTTCATGAAATCAACGTTTAGTGTTCATTGAAACAATGAAGACCATTCATTATTTTCTTATGTTTGTTGTTGATAGATCTATGACGAAAAGTTCATTGCTCCAATGATGAAAAACATAGATCAATAAACATCAAACGTTGATTCAATGAATTTTTTCATAACATGAATAAAAAAAATGATTAACTTCTAATGTTTTTCATTCATTGTTCAATGTTGGCTCGTTCATTGTTTCAGTGTCTTGCGGTATGAACCCATCATCAGAAATGATTGTAATAATCATCGATTCGAAATATTAATGTTCAAAAAATTGACGACCGCCGTTCATTAATTTTACGTACAAAATTATTTTCTGTGTATCAGTGTTGCTGTTTCAGAATTTCAATTTGTACTAGAAGTCATTCCGAAATTGTACTAAATTCAAGTAGATTGTACTGATTCGAGAAAATAACACTTCAAAATTCACGATTCACACATTTGATGAAAAACTTCATATTCATTTATAAAGATCTTAAATAATAATATAAATAAGCACATTGAAACACCTCTAAAAAACGTAGGTCATGAAACAATTGTAACTAATAACAGCCGAAAATAAGAGATGAAAAGAAACAGATCAGATAACAGATTAAGATCAAATACTATCATACCATCAATAAGATAAAATAGATGCCTCGAACTTCAAAGTCAAATCAATTCATTAATAATCATGGACTTTTTATCAATGAGGGCTTCATCAGGATTCCAATTATTATAACATACGCCCTCTTGCGGATTTCCACAAAATTCTCAAACACACGACATGTTTCGCTAACACAGTAGCTTCGTCAGGTGATATACTGGTACAATAAACTCATAAATAATGAAAAGTACAGGGTGATCAGTTAAGGGTAGCGAGCGGCCAAATCTCATAAGAGATTGGTCGTATAGATTTGAGAAAAAAAAATCATGATAAAAGTCGCCAAGAGAAATTGCTGGAAATTATTTTCGAGCTTGTCAAACGTCCGCTAGAGGGCGTAACAACCAACACCAAGTAGAAAAATGAGATTTTTATAGTATTTTGTCTCATGAAAGTATGTCGATGATATCATTTTCATATTTCCCTACATTTTTTGTCTGAAACGTTTTGTTCTAGCTATCAAAATGAAGCGGTGGTGGAAGTTCAATTGATTTTTGAAACAAACAAAGATTTCTCCCGTTTATTTCGACCGATTTTTCTACTTGGTGTTGGTTGTTACGCCCTCTAGCGGACGTTTGACAAACTCGAAAATAATATCCAGCAATTTCTCTTGGCGACGTTTATCATGATTTTTTTTTTCAAATCTATACGACCAATATCGTATGAGATATGGCCGCTCGCTACCCTTAACTGATCACCCTGTACATTGAATGTTTCGTTACATTCAAGTTTCCATGCATTTTATCGAAAGTTTAGTGGTCATGGTGATATATTTCGATTTTGAATTCTCCAGTAGAGTATCTTATATCATTATTGCTCCGTTTCACATATTATTCATGAAAGTTTTCCTACTGTATACTTCTCAGAAAATGATAATTTCAATCAGTGTATAATTGGACGATTTTCACTCGGCTTCGAGATTGAATTCAGTTGTATTTTATTCCCAGAAGTAAAAAGTTACAGTAAGAATTTAAAAAATGAAATCCTCACTCAAAAACAAAGCATACATATCGTTCATCCGGAAGAAAAGAGTTACATCTCAAAAAACATCTTTTTTCAGAAGAATCATTTTGATATTGGTTGAAATTTCAATTGACTTCATCTTCTCAATCGTCTGGTCGATACAGAATGTTTTTCGAGCAAACTATAATCCATAAACCCTCTGGAGGTTGGCATAGTATCAGCTCCCGATTATGAAAAACTGACGAGAAATTTACTGATGTATCTCTCTTGAATCCAAAACTGTCACCATATCTTCATGATTGTCAATGTTACAAAATGGAAACTTGGGTAATAAATGGGCTTGAAACTTGATATTTCATTATTGAAAAAATCTACATTCTTGATAATCTCAATGATAAAATGAGAAATATCAACTTATCAGTGGAACTGAACACATTGTTTTCTTTTACAGATTTTTATAAAAACTGTGAAACATCAGCACACATTCCTTCTTTTTTATCAAAGGAATCAACCCATTTTTATTCACTTCTGTGATTCCAGGTCTTTTTGAATAGGCGAGCTTGAGATTCATATTCACGATGTCTAGTTTTCTTCTAGAATTCGAAATCTAAGCTTTATCAAAGCCTTGCTGGTCCTATGATGTCTTATGAAATTCAAAACATTGATTTTCTTTGTCCAATTAGAGAACTCTGACCAGCTTTTTAGCGGTTCGTATGATGCTTGCATACTGATCTGAAGAAAAAATTGAACCATCAGTATTATTTTCCATCACAAATTAAAATCAAACAAATCTGAAAACATTTGATATAATTAATATTATTTTCGAGCGAAATTTCGAGTTAAATCTTGAGGTACAACACTGCGATTTTAAATTCAGTCGCCTATGGTTCTGCTAAAGAGCTAAAACAATAATGATCAAACTAGTTTATTTACCTCGTAGTTATTAGTTACAACCGAAATTCAAAGTCAATTACACAGTGTTTACACATCGGTGGTCGTAAAACAGCAAAGGGCTCCACTTTTGAGGAACGGTAAACAATTTACCGCATTACAGAAGTCTGTTTGTAGTTAAATTTGATTTTGTTTATAATTTCATCGGCACATGGTTTCTTACTGACTTCATAAATTACTCAAACAAGCCACAAAAGACGTACAAAGAGGTTTTTCTCATTTGCGAGTGGAATTGATATTGACGGTTCTTGATCGTAAATTCAGTTTGAGTAAACTTGAAAGGCAGTAAAAATGAAGTGATCGTCACAATATCGTCAATCGCCTGTCTGATTTCCACAATAAGTTTTCCGTCGTGGAATCTTTTTTGACAGGAAGCACATTTCAAATATTTATAGGGAATTTTCACTGGAGACTGATTCATGTTTGTTTGAGTGGAACTGATTTGTCGGTTTTACAAAATATTGGGACAGATGCGCTATGTCCTCCGTGGTACACACAATATTTTTTCACTCAACATATAGGATAGGAAGTGGAGGTAGGTATTGCATTTTTTTTTAACTTCTGGGGATTATAAGTGGTTGGGAATACTTCCTTAGGCAATGAATTCCAGAGCTTCGCCTTTTCGCCTGGATTTTTGTTCAACTTCTGGGGATTATAAGTGCTTGAGAATACTTTTTTTTTTTATCGCCTTTCTTCAGACTGACTGATTGGCATTGCTAGTGATCCCTAACAGCACAGTTATTTCCCATGGACACCCTTAGAACGTCTCGTCGGGACATTCAGGACGTCCATAGGACGTTCGAATTTGATACCGCAGACCTCCAGTGGACGTCTGTGGGACGCACAAATGTCCCACTTGAGTACCAACTATAGGGACGTACTTAAAGGCTCTTTCTGGGACTACTATCGAGGACATCCGTAGGAAAATCTATCAGCAAGGCTGAGGGGTAATAATTGAATGTCCATAGGATGTCCCAGGGACGTGAGAATCATTCTTGAATTTGAATTTATCTGGGTGTCCCTAGGACCAAATCTCGCATATCTGATTAGAACATCCAGTTGAGTTGATGGTCCATGGAAGATCCCCAATAGATTCTGAAGAAGGATTCCGAAAGGTGTCATCAGAGAAGTTCTTCATGGATGTCCAATGGACTTCAGTGAAGGATATTGACTGACTGACTGAGTCGATCCTCGGCGAGGTGTGAGTTAACGTCCTCGCAGGTACAACATATTGAACGTACTGACTGGGACGTCCTGAGGAAGTTATTTCTAGGACGTTTGCGTGAAAGACATTTATATAGGATGTCTATCTGATGTACTGATGCCAGTGTAAACCAACGATGGATGTTCCGCAGGACACATCCCGAATCGTATCCAGATCATTCTGAGGACGTCCTTGGGACGTCCTTGAAACGCTGAACCCATGACATCTTACGAAATTTTATTCCCTGAAGAATTTTCTTCTACTTATTACTTAGATGAAATATGCATCATCTATAAGAGTTCCTTCCGAAGTCATAACAGTTCATATACCCATTAGGACATTCGACGGATATCCCTAAGGGACATTTCAAATGTTATACGACCCTGAAAATATAAAGGCTGCCCGAAATGTACCGTCTGAGACAGTTCATGGTTGTTCTGGAAGGGACATAATATAAGTCATGCCAGAATATGTACGACTTGGGGCATCCAACGGATGTTTCTGGATAAACGTTCAAAATTATATCCCATCAGAGACGTGCTAAACGTCCTTGCACGGACATTCTACAACATGTACCACGTTGGACGTCTGAAGGATGCTATTTCTAGGACATTTGGGATGATGTACAAGCTGGAACCTTCCATAGACGTCCTTGCTCGTACATCGCATGAAATTGCCAGGATTGGACATTCCAATGACAATTATTTCAGGTCTGGGACGTTCGGACTTGATATGTACCAAATAGAAACGTCCCTAGGACGTTGCTTGCTATTATAGGGATGGAAATAATGGCAGAGATTGCTGAAGATCATTTTTGTGTGGAAGTATCTATTGAAAAGTGAAAGGTGTTGTCAAGATACTAGTGAACCTTATGACAATAATTTGTTCCACCTATATATTTTCAAACTGGAACCAGTTACTAGTAACATTTTGAAGGACGCATTATATTCCTTGAATTCTAATCTTGTGGAATAGACAATATAAGCCTACATATTATGTTCAAACTTTGTCTTCCATCACCCATATTATGAGTTGCTGCCAAGAAAAAGGGCATTTTCCAAATATGGAAGCTAGCAATTGTTAAACCGATAACAAAAAAGAATTCCCAAAAAAGTCACGGATTTGAGACCAGTTAGTTCGTTATGTGTATTATCCAAAGCTCTGAAAAGAATTGTATATAGTCAATAAGTTACATCTTTTTTAGATGAACATAATATATTACCGCTCCGTCAATCAGCATTTCGCAAAGGTACGACAACCTCGCTTCTGAACCTTGTTCGATGACCTAACCGACGACATATTCGGATCTCGCGATAAAAAGATTGCTTCAATTTTGATATCCCTTGATCATTCCAAATCTCCGATTGTGTTGATCATGATCTTTTGTGTAGTGAACTGAAATATTCTGTCTTCGTCGATTCAGCTGTTCGTTTTTTCGAATGCTACCTTCCCAGAAGCACAATGTCATTCATAGAACGTTCTCAGGATATTCTTCGAGAATATTGGAATATTTTCAGAATATTCTCACAATATGACACCAATACTCTAGGGATGTTTAATGAACATTCGGAATGGAATGATTTGAATATTCTAAGAATATTCCTAGTATATCGAAGGAGTAGGAAGAAAATTAAAAAAGAATTCAGGTCTCATCAATACATGTTGTCGACTAATTTTCAATTTGAGAAAATATGATCATGTGACCCATGAACTTAGGGAACATTTCAATGGTTAGATATGAGTAATTCCTCAAAATATCATTTCTTTATAATATTATTCACAAGGTAAGGATTCAACTCCAGCTTATCTTAGAGAAAAACTAGTTTTCAGACAAAATGTCCATAATATAAATGTTAGACATCAGCTGAAATTAGCAATACCTCATCATATCACGTCTCTGTTAGCAAAAAGCTTCACACCAAGAGAATTCAAACAATCACCTTCGGCGCAATTCCGTAAAAAAATTGAGAACAATTTCTTGAATCATACTTCACATGTGAGACAAAAAGTGAAAATGTAGATGTCAAACTAGATTTAGGTTTTTAGGTTTAGGATTAGTATTAGGATTAGAATATAAGTCGAGCACAAGTTGAGTGTAAGAATAGCTTCTTGGCTAAACTTGCCTGGTGCACATACATATAAAGCCAGAATAACCGTATCTTTATTCGAGTTGTCAATTAGATGGTATTATCACAACTAACTCATGTACATCATGTTTCACAAGGTGTAACTTTGCATGGTGTCGTCTTTGGATACACGTTGAAGTATCGGGAACAGTGTCGTATCCCGACAATATTCCCGAAACCCCCTGTGCTGAGATAACGAAATTACGTACATGTATATTCCATTTCATGCCCGATTCCGAAATGTTGAAAATTTTCCGAAATTTTTATTTGAGGCGTGGAAAATAGGTGTGGCTTAGAGCATGTCTTTCCCCAATTTTTTTTCTATGTAATTTTTGGCAGTGCATCCAGGAAATATGAGAATATCATCATTTTTACCTAAAGATGATACACTTGTTTAGTTACGATAGCACTTAACATTTTCGAGATGAGTCGATTTTGAAAGTCTGCTATGCACAAAATAAATTGTATGCTTTTTCTTTACAGGGTACCTACCATAATATTATTCAAATCATTATTTTTATTGTTCTTCTTATATTTTGAGTCAAACACCACAGGTAGATGTTGAAGGAAGGTTATTTTCTATCGAAAAAAATTTTTGGGAAAAGGACCCCGCACTTTTTCTATATAAAAATGGCGTTCCGTCGAATTTCCCCAATTTTTGGTAAATGATAGTACTCGACATACTGATTGAATATGCCAAGTCCCAACTCAATCCTATGACTAGTTTACGAGATACAGGGTGTTGAAGTTGAAGAATACCTAATTTTTCTCGGCCTATATCTCTAAGATAGGACAAATGAATTCCAATTTTTCGGGAGCACGTAATAGTTATGCCCTTAGGCGCAAGAACTATATAGGTATTCGACCAAAACTGATTTTTATTACAGGGTGATTCTCATTTCAAATAATGTGTTTTTTTGAATATCTGAATATCAATGCTACAAATTGATAACAATTACAAAATGAGATTTATAGCCAAGTATGCTCTTCTTACATCAATTGAATTCGTAAAATATAATAATTATACATGGTGTTTCATTAATGCTGTTGATTGCATAATTGGTCTATCCTAAAGTTCATTGGGCCACCTCGTATTATCGGGTTGATTCCAGACATTCAAAATATTTTTGAAGGATGTATCCCAATGAGTTCCATGATATACAGAGTGATTCATCGATTGAAAAAATTGACAACCACGAAAAAATATTCAAAAACCACTATTTTTTTCATCACCCTCTAATTCGAAATTATTACCGTCGATGTAAGATTTTTTTCCACCAATATACTCAGTATGGATATTTCAATCAAATTGGGAATTTTCAGACCCATGCTATGACTAGTTTTTTTTATACATCGAATAATGTGAAAATAATTATGGAAAAGTAATTACATAATAACACGAAAAATTGCTCCGAATCGCAAAACTAGTAGTCACTAGTCAACTATGTCAAAAAATGTGATTTGTTCGTAAACAAAATCTAGTGGTCTTATTATAGGTCCGCTAGCAAAACATCTCGAAAATGTTTTTCAGAAAACATCAAACAAATCACAATATGCCCCCGAAAAAATCTCATCAACGACACAACTCATCAACGATCCCACTCATATAAACGTGCTAAAACTCATGAGCGTTCCAAGTCGACAGCGGTTTTTCCCAACTCAATCCTATGACTATACTTTTCGAAAAAAATATGAAACTAAACTTCCGCAAACGCCTAGTGAGAGGTGCGCGTTAATATATTTTGCAACTCTCCTTTATCCAACCAACTTCCAATCTTTTGATCATACTGTATATTGTTAGAATCGAAGTTAGTATATGCACATCGGAAAGACACTAAAGTTGGAGTTTTGGTTATGTAGATATTCGTTACCGGGTTCAGTATAGACTTGAAAGAAAAATGGAATACAGGAACATCAGTAGGTACCGAGGAATCATCATTTATCCAACACATCAAAAATATAGTAAAATAATAATGAAACAATCTCGAAGCCTCTTTCTTCCACTCAATATCAATTCAGAATTGCAATCATAGATTTTGAAAAAATACATGAACCAACTCGTTTTCCAACAACATCTATTTGTTGGAAGAAATAGTGGCATTAGGTAATGTATATCGTAAGATATACATACCGTAATAGATCGATAGACATCCTCAAATAACTATAAAATTATATTTTAGGGTAAGTTCTAGTCCCAATTCAAGTTGACAACTGATATTTTCGGAATCGGCGGGGTCGAATTAGTCTAGAAACTTGGGTTGTCACGAATTCATAAGCATGTTTTACTTCGTAGAAGTCGAATTTGGATTATCGCAACCAGATAGAATATTTTTCAGTAGGCTTAGAAAACAAAATCATGATATCAATAAATGTGTCTGTCATCCAGCAACTTTCGGGTTGTCAGTATCTTAAAATATCATATCAGCGTATATCTTTATTCTGAGTGTTTTTTAAGTCGTTTTCAGTAATTGTTTAGTGAATTTAGTGCGCATTATGGCATTTGCAAATAGGGTAAGATGTTATGTATGCGAAGGGAATTTCATTCCTAGACTCACAATTCGTATAAATCGTGAAGATAATGTTGATTTTCTGCAAATTGCAACATTTAGAAGACAAGCTGCTGGAAATCCTCCAATTGACATTTTTGATGATACCAGAGTTTGTTTCAATTGTCATAACAGTGTAATAATTGATATCAATGAGATGGAAAATAACCCAAACTGTCTTCGCCTAAATGTATTGAGTCCAGTAATGAGCCGTGCCTGCATAATCTGTAATGCTCGTCAACATGTTCAGAGAATAACTCTTGCATGTAGGGTGAACATTTTTGTTGTAACGAATATTTATGTTCCGGACTTTCTGAGAATTTGTGGTCATCATCTTGACCCTCATGGATTTCTCTTGAATAATTTGCATGGAGGTTTGAATTTTATCAACAAACCCTATTTGATATCAAATATGCTTCAATTTCTACAGTGTATGAGAACAGTTGCCAATGAAAATAGACGTATTAGAAACTGGGATGATATTGATAGTTTTACAGAAGAAGAGTTCAAAGCTCTGACGTCGATTTCAAAAGAAGATTTTCAAGAACTTTATGGATTTTGTGATACAATCGAGCAAGGGGGAAATAGAAGGCATATCAAAAAGAAACATTTACTGACATTTCTAATCAGAATGAAACATGGAGTTTCAGATGAGTTTTTGAAAATCTTGTTTCATTTTTCTTCAAGACAAACAACTAGCTTGATAATATCGAATGTGAGGATATCTCTAATGCAAAGATTTGTAACTAATAATATTGGTTTCGACTCTATTACAAGAGACGATTATATTAATAGACACGTGTCTGTATACACCAATCAGCTATACAACCCTTCTCCCAATATCCCAAAAGCAATTGTGTATATAGACTGTACATATAACAAAATAGAAAAAAGTAGTAATTTCCGGATATTGAGACAATCCTACTGCTTCCATAAAAATGAGCACCTGGTTAAGCCTGAAATTATGGTCGCTCCTGATGGCTACATCTTGGCAATTAATGGTCCATACTTTTCTGATGCTAGAAATAATGATGCCACCATTCTGCAGCATGAGCTACAGAATGATATAAATAGAATGAGGACATGGTTTCAAGAAGGCGATGTAGTGATAGTCGATAGGGGTTATAGGGACTCTATTGGTCTTTTACAGGATCTTGGTCTCCATTACCATATGCCACCATTTCTACCACCAAACCAAAGACAACTCACAACAATCGAAACTAATAGGGCACGCTTAATTACTAGCACCAGATGGATTGTAGAGGCTAGAAATGGGCATTTCAAATCGATTTTCAAATTTTTCCGAGGAGCGATATCAATAACACATGTTGCAAAATTACGCGAATTCTATTTGATTGCTGGCGCCCTAATAAACAAATACCATCCTCCAATAAGGATGCCGGGCACATTGGAATTAGCTACACAAATGTTGCATGATATCGAAGAAGTCAACATTGTTCAGGCCCGAGTTGAGGCTGAAAACCTCCGTACAAGAAATGGTCGATGGTTTCGTTTGAACCATAGACATGTACCGACGTTTCCTCGACTTGACTTAGAATATTTGAAAACACTCACAGGGTCATATCACATTCACTTAGCTGCCTCCTACATACAAGACACGATACAAAGAGATGGAGGGGAACAAAATACACTCGATATTGACGAACTCATTGAGGAACCCAATTTTTTAAGATTTCGAGTATTTTCTCGGTTCAGAAATGCCACTAAACATATGCTGTGGTTAGTATTCAGAGAAATCGATGATAATAATTTACAAGATCCGCCCATTTTAGGGTACTACTGTACTTGTAGGTCCGGTGCTAGAACATTAGGGACGTGTGCACACGTAGCCAGTGTGGTATGGTTCCTTGGATACGCAAGAAACCAAGGAAATATTACCTTTCCATCTGATCGCCTTTTGAATTGTATCGACGATGCTGCAAATCGATTGAATCCTGAAAATATGAACATCGGTCCGGAACTGATCTGAATCTGGCGATTAGTTGATTTCTGTGTTCCTTGTGAAACATAATTATAGTAGTAGTAGTAGTATATGTCCTTCGTTGGTAGGTATGTACATACCAACCAACCATCGATCCCTAATGAGGTCCTTTAGCCCATAGTGTTCTGAACATGTATCTATATTGTATGTAGGCACGCAACAGTGAATCGTGCAGGACTATCCCCAGCCGATGCTCCGAAACTTCACAATATTTAATTCGTATATTAATATTCGAAAAATTCCTTGCGCTGTCTGGGAATCGAACCCACGACCCCGCAGTCCTGACTCGGGTGCTCGTCCACTGCGCCAATCCTGCCTACACACAATCATATTATAGGTATTGGAACTTTCACTTTCTAACGTGGACTAGGCCTACAGGGGATACCACAATAAAAAAAACGCGCCTGAAACTCTACCTCTCAGGTGGTGGGGAAACGAGTTGGTTTGTCTATTTTTTCAAAATCTGTGATTGAAATTCTTAATTGACATTTTTCTTTCAGGCCTATACTGAACCCGGTAACGAATATCTACATAACCAAAACTCCAACTTTAGTGTCTTTGCGATGTGCATATACTAACTTCGATTCTAACAATATACAGTATGGTCAAAAGATTGGAAATTGGTTGGATATAGGAGAGTTGCAAAATATATTAACGCGCACCTCTTACTAGGCGTTTGCGGAAGTTTAGTTTCATACTTTTTTCGAAAAGTAGTCATAGGATTGAGTTGGGAAAAACCGCTGTCGACTTCGAACGCTCATGAGTTTTAGCACGTTTATGAGTGGGATCGTTGATGAGTTGAAAGTTGATGAAAGGGGTGCGTAGAATAGTTGTGTCGTTGATGAGATTTTTTCGGGGGCATATTGTGATTTGTTTGATGTTTTCTGAAAAACATTTTCGAGATGTTTTGCTAGCGGACCTATAATAAGACCACTAGATTTTGTTTACGAACAAATCACATTTTTTGACATAGTTGACTAGTGACTACTAGTTTTGCGATTCGGAGCAATTTTTCGTGTTATTATGTAATTACTTTTCCATAATTATTTTCACATTATTCGATGTATAAAAAAAACTAGTCATAGCATGGGTCTGAAAATTCCCAATTTGATTGAAATATCCATACTGAGTATATTGGTGGAAAAAAATCTTACATCGACGGTAATAATTTCGAATTAGAGGGTGATGAAAAAAATAGTGGTTTTTGAATATTTTTTCGTGGTTGTCAATTTTTTCAATCGATGAATCACTCTGTATATCATGGAACTCATTGGGATACATCCTTCAAAAATATTTTGAATGTCTGGAATCAACCCGATAATACGAGGTGGCCCAATGAACTTTAGGATAGACCAATTATGCAATCAACAGCATTAATGAAACACCATGTATAATTATTATATTTTACGAATTCAATTGATGTAAGAAGAGCATACTTGGCTATAAATCTCATTTTGTAATTGTTATCAATTTGTAGCATTGATATTCAGATATTCAAAAAAACACATTATTTGAAATGAGAATCACCCTGTAATAAAAATCAGTTTTGGTCGAATACCTATATAGTTCTTGCGCCTAAGGGCATAACTATTACGTGCTCCCGAAAAATTGGAATTCATTTGTCCTATCTTAGAGATATAGGCCGAGAAAAATTAGGTATTCTTCAACTTCAACACCCTGTATCTCGTAAACTAGTCATAGGATTGAGTTGGGACTTGGCATATTCAATCAGTATGTCGAGTACTATCATTTACCAAAAATTGGGGAAATTCGACGGAACGCCATTTTTATATAGAAAAAGTGCGGGGTCCTTTGCTATTAGGTAAAAGCACTAATTTTGTTACGCAGTAGACTCTTAAAATCTCTTCATCTCGAAAATGGCGAGTGCTATCGAAACTAAACAGGAGTATTATTTTTAAGTGAACAATATGGTATTTTCATATTTCCTGATCAAATTGACAAAAATTGCATTGAAAAAAAAAGTTAGGGGAAGAAATGATCCTAGCCCCACCTATTTCCAACGCCCCTGATCAAAATTTCAGAAAATTCTCAATTTTTCTGAATCGGGCATGAAATTTTACATATATGTACAAAATTTCGTTATCTCAACACAGAGGGGTTTAGGAACTAATTATATAATTCCATCATCTGGGGCGCCCCTTTAGAAAGCTATAACTCCCGAGGGGGCCATTTCTGGAACCATGTTTACATAAACTTTCTTCACCATTTTTGTTTCTAGAAGCTGTGGTCCAAATCTTTCGATGTTATTTCAGGACACCCTGTATATTTATGGTCGTAGGGAAAATAGTGTACATGACTTGTTGGAAAGAGTATTCCATGCAATCGTTACATTTCCGCGCTCCCGGCTACGCGGCGTCGTGCGAAATATCACTTGTGCGAGATATATATGTCACTTTTGTGACGTAAATATACACTGCGTTATTAGTCCAATCAAATGGTATTTTCACTTGGAAGAAATGAATTGCGATTAGTCTGTTTTTCTGTGGTTAAATATGTTTTTGGAGGTTCTGAATTCGAATCTGATTTTTGCAAACCAAATTTCCTGAAGCGTTCCGAGATATTCGCAAAAAACAGCAAAATTTTCGGACTTTTTTCGGTTTTTTGCCCGTAACCCGGAAATTATACGTTATATCGAAAAGCCCGTTCAATAGAGAGTTGAATTAGATAAAATTCGCTAAATATAATTGTTATTGCTCATGAATGTAGGACTAACGAGTGCGGAGATATACAAGGTGATTCTAAAGTAGGTGGTCAAACTTTGGGAGTATATAGAGTAAGTAAAATAATCACGAAAACCTCGGTAACATTTTCTTCTGAAGTGCCCCCCAAGGAAGATACAGCCCCTCAAAGGGGGGCCTCGGAGAATGATTTTGTACTATTGTCTCCAACACCTTGTATGACGGAAATCTAAAATTTTGTTTATCCACTAACTATTCAGTGCCGGTTCGAATGGAGTAAAAAACACCTCGCAATTGAATACAGGGGTGTGTCAAAACAGGGAGGTAGGGGGTAAAAATAACCCCAACTTTTTTGTTCATCGCAATTTCAGTTTTTTTACATGAAATTATGAAATCTCAGGGCTATTAACATAGAAAAGGAGCTCTTGTTGAATCTCGATTAACTGAACCATTAGCGAATAAAATTTATTTTTCCAAAATATCATTTAAATTGCAAAGTTTAATTATCTAGTTCAAATCTTGCAACTGAATTTTTACCTACTTCTAATCGTCTGATGAACTTGGAATCTGTCAGATGACAGTTGACAACGCGTTGAGGACTTTTCGATAGAAAAAAATATGGCGGCTCCAATGTGGCTGACCAGATTTGTGATTATGGTTCGATTCGATTCAAAATTGGTTTGTAAGGGTTTTTGTGGTTGGAAATTTTGAATTCGTTGTCGGAATTAATTAATTAAAAATGGACGACCAGTTTCGTGATTATGGTCTGATCCTATTGAAAATACTAAAATAAAAAATATTGTTAAAAACAAGCTTTTTTTAAATTTTATTCACTAATAGTTCATATTATCCAGATGCAACAAGAGCACCTTCTCTATGTGAATAGCCCTGAGATTTTATAATTTCATGTCAAAAAACTGAAATTGCGATGAACAAAAAAGTTGGGGTAATTTTTACCCCCTACCTCCCTATTTTGACATATCCCTGTATTTTATTTTGAGGTGGTTTCAAGTCCATTCGAACCGGTACTGAACAGTAAGTGGATGGACAAAATTTCAGATTTTCATTATACAAGGTGTTGGAGATAATGATACAAAATCATTCTCCGAGGACCCCCTTTGAGGGGCTGTATCTTTCTTGGGGGTCACTTTAGAAAAAAAATTTACAAAGGTTTTCGTAACTATTTCACCCACTCTATATGCTCCCAAAGTTTGACCACCTATTTTAGAATCACCTTGTATAGCCAGTTGAAAATTGACCAAAGGACCCCGCACAAAACCATAGGGAATTGGCCCACAGTGGGATTTGCCTGAAATTCACATATGTTATTGGCATGGAGTTTCTGATCAAATGTTTTCATGTGACCAATCTTCTAAGACCAAAAATTTAGCTCTCAGGGCCGTATTCAGTATAGGTGCCAAATAACCAATGAACTTTTTTTTCAAGCCCATGATTTTTGTATCTCCCCTTATAATTTTATTGAATGAGAAATATTGTGAAATCTTGGCATTTGTCTTTCAGCACAAGTCCTCTGTAAAACATGCCTTGTCCTACAGGACCGTATTAAGTAAAACTGTATTTGCCAAAGTGCCGAATCGAATTGATTTTGTAATTACTTTCTTATTTCTTGTCCTATTTCAGTGGTATTTGCAGTTGCAAATCAAGGGCAAGGACGCTAGGAACATGTGCTTTTATTTGTAGCATATTGTGGTATTTAGGATTTGCCCGCTATAATCAAAATGTGAATTATCCATCGACTTCTGTGTTACGGGCATATTAAAGATGCCGCAAATCGTCCAGTACAAGATGCAATACTCCAGCAGCTGTAAGTGTTCGGGAATTATGTTGATAGTGAGTGCTCGACTTTTTTGTTCACCACCCTGTAAATATCGGTTTCAACTTTGTTAGTAATGAATTAGATGAAGTTTCAATTAGATAGTAGAGTTATATTTATATTATAGAGTTAGGTAATTGAAAAAGTAAATGACCGATTTCAACAATCAAAACGTGTTCTTATCTTTTCCTGTTACTATCATTCCTGAAAAGCTACGAGATATGTCCTACATAAAGATTGAATGTTAGGCCGACCATCTTGAATATTGAGATGGTGACCACTTTTGTTATGTACACAAAGAAATCTACATTCATCTATCAAACGACCACTCAAATAGGACAAGAAATAAGAAAGTAATAACAAAATCAGTTCGATTCGGCACTTTGGCAAATATAGTTTTACTAAATACGGTCCTGTAGGACAAGGCATGTTTCACAGAGGACTTGTGCTGAAAGACAAATGCCAAGATTTTGCAACATTTCTCATTCAATTAAATTATAATGGGGGATACAAAAATCATGGGCTTGAAAAAAAAAGGGTCATTGGTTATTTGGCACCTATACTAAATACGGCCCTGAGAGCTAAATCTTTGGTCTGAGAAGATTGGTCACATGAAAACATTTGATCAGAAACTCCATACCAATAACATATGTGAATTTCAGGCAAATCCCACTGTGGGCCAATTCCCTATGGTTTTGTGCGTGGTCCTTTGCATAGGTTCATATGATCCAAATCATATAAGTTGAAAGGATGAACATGAGTGTGGCAACTACGACTAAAAGAAAGACGTCTCCAAGTCCGAGCGCTCTAACAGCCGTTCTTCTTTATTCATAATGACGAAATTCACATGAGCTCGATAGGAAATTTGATGCTCTTTCAATATATGCATGATGCTCTGTTTCTGAGAAATACGTAAAATATGAATTATCTGCGAAAACCGACGAGAAACGCTATTTTTTGAAAAGTACCCCAATTTGGTCAACTTTCAACTGGCTCTATCTCCGCACCATTCAGTCCTACATTCATGATCAATAGCAATTTTATCTAGGAAATTTTATCTACTCCAACTTTTTATGGTATGATATTTTCGATCTAATGTATGATTTCCGAGTTACGGGCTAAAAACGAAAAAAGTGCGAAACTTTCGCTGTTTTTTGATAATATCTCAGAACGTTCCAGGAAATTTTGTTTGCAAATTTCAGATTGGAATTCAGCACCTCCAATAACATACAAAACAACAGAAAAACCAACTACTCGAATTTTTTTCGGGTTCGGGTCCTAATCGTTACAGTTTTACTGAGCTATACAGGGTGATCCACGGTGGATGGCCTCTTAGAAATATCTGGGGAACGAGAATACAGAACATTCTGAAAATTGGGATACTTTTATAATTGAACATTTTCTATCCGTCTAAAACATTTTCATTGATGCAGTGTTGCCACTTCTATCAGAAACAGCTAGCCACTTTGTTATTTCAAATAAAACACCCTGTATTTTATTGCATTTTCAGATTCTTCCTGAAGAGCTGATTCCATCAATGCATCATACTTGGGGTCTGGCAGGAATTATTACAGAGATATGGGGTGTTCAAAATCGAGATTTTCCATTTTAGGATTTTTGTGTGTCGAAACTATTCATTATCGATCAAAACGGTTTACATATCCCTATCTTAACTTTTGATCCTCTATCTACTGGAGTTCACTTGGAAAAAATACAGGGAGCTTCAAGATTCAGAATTCTGATCACCCTGAATCGAAAAATGAGATAGGTACATGTGAGCCGTTTTGATCGATAATGAAATTGCAATAAAATACAGGGTGCTCCATTTGAAATAACGGAGTTGCTAGTTGTTTCTGTTAGAAGGTGGCAATACTGTATCGATGAAAATATTTTAGACGGATAGAGAATGTTCAATTTTCGAAGCATCCCAATTTTCATAATGTTCTGTCTTCTCGTTCCTCAGATAATTCTAATTAGGTCATCCACCGTGAATCACCCTGTATGTTTGTTGCAAACTGATAGCTTCTTTAGTCTCAAATCTCATAACCCCTCATTCTTTACAGAAGAAGACAGCCAGGACCAAACAACCCTCACAGATCCATCACCCTCTCACCCAGCCGCCATCTTCCAAACGCGCTACCAGCATCAACCTCCTACCCTCCTCCAGCAGAACCTCCTCTCGATGGGGCCGCACCAGTACCCCACCTCCACAGCAGGGGACCTGTGCTCGGGCTACGGACCCATCTACCACTCGCACAACCTGTTGCACAGCTATAACCCCTACGGAGGGGAGAACAAGGGGGGAAGAGGGGGGAGCTTCGGGAGGGGGGTGTACGGAGGGTTCTATGCTGGGAATGGGGGTTTCAGGAGTTCCGGTGGGGTGCAGCAGAACGGGTATGATTTTGTGCCGAGATAGGGTAGCTACATTGTGTGCGGAGTGGTTGGAATAATTAGAGCCTCATCATAGGAATCTCGTTGAGCGTGAGAGATACAGGGTCGGTTGAATTATGGCTAAGTTGCGCAATTTTATACTCGACGAAAATCCGTTTTGAGACTTGGGGAACTCCGAATTTCCGAAGATATGCGATTCTGTGTTTACTGGCTGGAGCCGGACTGTCCCCGATTCAATCAGACTCCTTGCTAGTTTTCCGAACAGGTGCAGGTGTAGTCTCGGGACAGGACAAAATGTCTTAGGGACTTTTCGGCACTCGTCTCTTCGATGTCCAGGCTGGCCACATTTCCAGCAGATTGCTCCTCCCCTCCTGCAATCCTGATTCCAGACGAATTCCAGAAACGTCCAGTATTCTGAAACCATCCAGAAGTCCATACACTATTCCCCCAGTAACATCCCGTAATTCCAAAACGAATAGAAGTCCAGACAAGTTAAAAACTTCCAGAATTCCACAAATATCCAGAAGTCCAGACACTATTTCCCTAACAACAGTCCCTAATTCCAACACATATAGATAGAAGTCCAGACAATTCACAAACATCTAATAATTCCAAAACCAACAGAAGTCCAGACAATTCACAAACATCCAGTATCCCAAGCAACATCAAGTAATTCCAGAACCTATAGAAGTCCAGATGATTTACACACCTCAAAAACGTCCAGAAGTCCAGACAAGATATCACCTCGAGTACCTTTCTCCACTGTTGTTACTTTGGGCCTCTGTACAGAAATATTTTGTGCAGAGCAGGTATAGTAAACTACTTCATAAACAATCTGGCGCCCCAGACCCCCCGTCAAATACCAGAGTAGCCTCCGTCTCGAACAGAGCGCCAATGTAAGGGCCGCAGAAATTAGTAGTGCCCGCGAGAGTCTCGTTTTCGAGAGTCTCGCATGGTCTCGTTTCGTTTTCGAGACAAGACTCGAGACGAGACTCGGACAAGACGAGACGAGACTTTTATTGGTCTCGTCTCGAGTTTCGTGCAAGACATCTCTTGTCTCGTGCGAGAGTCTCGCAGGTAAATATTTCTGCGTGCCGACTGCAGACTTGAATTTCATTCATAATAAAACATATTTAGAAAGATTTAAGACTATTTAGCACAAATAGACAAAACATTTCATTCTTAAAAATTAAAAAAAACACAATCCATGATCTCTTGTGGCGGCGGAAAATAAAGGCAATTCTGCAATAACGACGGATCGCAAATTGAATGACTACCTTAAAATCTATAGATGAGTAATTCTGTGCTAAATAGTCTAAGATGAAGAATAACTATGTTTTGACGGGAGTATGGATGCAGGAGCTTCAAAAATATTATTCTGTGCCTCGGTGTAATAAAAACACATCAGATATATTGCAATTGTGGAAAATTCATGCTTCTGAATTTCCCATTCTAAGTTTGATGGCACGAGATCTCTTAAGCATACCGGCTATATCAGCTTTCTTGTTTAGATGTATGATGTAAGTACCTATACCTATAAGGTACTTGTTTTTCAATAAATAATGTTATTTTTGTCGTCTCGTTGGTCTCGTGTGAATCACTAGCAGAAATAAAGGTCCTTACATTATCAACACATTTTTGTTATTTTATTTTCTTTTTAAAATTTGGTTATCTATAAGAGAGGGTGTTATTAACTATTTTCCAACTACAACTACAACATTTTTCAGTTCGGCCAACTACAAAAGCGTGTTTTTTGTTTTTTCCAATTTTTGTAACTGTACCGCCTGCAGTGATAGTGGGTAATTTGCGCGCCGCTTTTTCTTTCCGGAAAATTGACGTTTTCATATTTGAAATCCGACATTTCGTCTTCCAGAAAGTATAATCTTTCCTCGAATCTTTCAAATATGGATCTGGATTTTTTATCTTATTTTTCAGTTCCACACATTTTCATTTCGAATAGTTCAGAGTTTCTGTACTTTTTTTGATAATCAATCCAGAGCGGAGAACTGGATGCGGGCCCCTTTTCCACTCGGGCTCTCGCACAACCTGTTGCACAGCTACAACTCCTACGGGGGGGAGAATCCCCTTGTCAACATTAAAAATGTATTAACTATCTAAGTATTTACTTTCATATTGTCAATTATAACTGACTGCATTATATTTTTTCTTGCAATATCAATTTATTCAATTTATCATTATGCAATGAATTTTACCTATAAGATATGTAGCTCACGAAGATACTCGTGTTGAAAGTCATCATGTTTAAAGAATTCACTTACCTCCATATCTTGTAGAATTGAAAAATTGAAACACCAAAAACAAACAAACAATGACTAACTTAAAATCAAATATTCATATCAAAATTGGCATCTATCTGAGATTCCGTTTTGAAAACTTTAACCTGAAATTCTCCATTTTGAGAAATATTCTATTGAAACAAATGCGAGTTCTTGATGTTTTCTGTAAACTAGCGCCATTAACTGGCTGACAAACGCACAACCTCTTGCAAATACATATTTTCTTCTGAAGGAGAATGCAAATTCCCAACTTTAATAGATTTAGTTTCCAAATTCTTATCGTGTGTGTTCAATATAGATATAATTCAATGTTCGTCGTGGCATATAGCCAGGAAAGTAGTTGTTGTTTTCTGTTGAATAAACCGAGAAAGAATTGATTTTTTTATCACATAGAGAATGCAAATTCTCAATGGATTTCTTTACATGTATATCCATTTTTTCATTTTTTCATCTGCGAATATTCCTTTTCAACTCTTGCACAACTTTTTCGTTCGGCCTCAAACTGCTCGACTCAGCAATAAAATCAACCGATCCTGTATATCTCGTACGGATTATGATATCCCATCAATGATGAGGCACGGATTTCAGCCTCTCTGACACCCTGTACTACATGTATAATTGATTTTCATAACAGTATATTATGATACTATGTATAGTTTATGCAAAGTCATTTGGAAAAACACATCAGCGCAAGCCGCAGTGCGGCCCGATATCATAGAAATCATATTATACAGTGTGACCCATTTAAAATGGAACCACCCCTGTATCTTACGTAATCGTTGGGTAAGGATCCTGAAATTTGCTGGAGCGAGAGATATACCAAAAATGCACTCTATGACCAAATGGGGTCATCTTCAGTGATATACACTGCTCGCCAACAGCCATTGAACCACCCCAATTTCCGGAAAATGATATAAGGAGTCAAAATAGGTTGAAAATCACGTCGGATTCGGAATCAGGACGCCCAAGTTACCAACTATTCAAAGTTTTTCTAGGAGATTTTCAGTTCAGTAAGATTAAAATTTGTCTCACTTCTCATGGAAGCACCCCCGTATCTCACGTAATTATTGAGGTAGGGTTCTGAAATTTGCCGGAGGAAGAGAAAGTCCAAAAATAAAGTCAATTACGTGAGATACGGGGGTGCTTCCATAAAAAATGCGACAAATTTTCATTTTTCCGAACTGAAAATTTTCCAGGAAAAATTTGAATAGTTAGTGAATTGGGCGTCCTGATTCCAAATCTGGAGTGATTTTCGACCTATTTTGACTCCTAATATCATTTTCCGGAAATTGGGGTAGTTTCATGGCTGTTGGCGAGCAGTGTATATCACTGGAGATGACCCCACTTGGTCATAGAGTGCATATCTCTCGCTCCAGCGAATTTCAGGATCCTTACCCAACGATTACGTAAGATACAGAGGGGTGGTTCCATTTTAAATGGGTCACACTGTATATACTGACACTGTCAGTATATATAATATGATTTCTATGCCCGACATTCGTTTGATGATCTATTCAACTGAATTTGCATAAACTTTACAATTAGGAAGGTTAGTTATCCTCAAGCTTGTTGCAAGGATCTCAAGAACCAAATATCCTTTCTAGTTATACTTAGTGAAAAGCTCCAGAGAGTTGGAAATTGTACTTCAGATGAGGAAAATTTGTAAATGAATGATTGCTGGATAGCTTTAAATTTAAATTACTAATATGTTCATGAAAAGTGCCTCCAATAAGAAACAGAAACGTTTATTCTCTCCTAAATGCCGTATAGTGCCTCATAATTAGGTAGTTGCTTGATGAACTAAAAATCTAATATTTGATATGGAAATACAGTATGTCTATAAAGTCTTGTACAAAATCGATACATCTAATTATTTTTTTATTTGCTTCTTTATTTTCAACGCCTTATTTGACACATAAAAAAAATCAACTCGAAATTTTGTGCAAGATTATATCGGCGCTCTGTCTGAAGATTGCAATGTACTGTACTTAAAATCTGTGTTATATAGTTATATAGTTATATAGTTTATGAATAATAATTGTGTATCAAATTGAGTAGGTATATTTTACTATAAAACGTATCCAAAGAAACGTACCAAAAATAAGACGGAAATTATTTATAAGACAGATTTATTTATTTATAGAAACCGCAAATAATAATACTTCAAGAATATAAAATATATGTATATCATGAGTTTTTGTTTCAATCATCCTTCTTCTTACAATCCTAAGAGGTATGCCACCTGGAAATAAACTGCTCAACACATGAAAGGTAAAATTGCATTTTTTCAATCGAATTTGAATCATCGTAACTTTCCATTGTCTCAACCGATTTACAATTATTTTTCAGTTTCTGAATGCTCGTTCAATTTAATATCGAACTTTTATAGACATGATCATTGCATGTCTTCGGAATGATTTTCTACAGGATGATAATTAAAGCTGTGCAGTTTTCCAAAAATTTCAGAGGCCTTCCGGTTGGAATACATTTTTTCTATTTTTTTTTTGTTAAAAACATATTGCATCATATGCTTTTTCCTACGACTACTACCTACTGTAAGTGATGAATATTGTACACAAAATAATGGCAGTAAGCTTCTCCTTACACACGTGTGCGTAAAGAGAGCGATCGCACGGTTTTCATAGGTATGTTGATAGATGACTTTGTTTTGTTGCTTAGGCGATGTGTCAATAACAATTAACCATTCCAGTTAATATCAGTAGCTAGGTGGGTATAGGTACTTATCTTTTTTCAATCAATCCAGCTATCCACCGAAACCGAAAGCAGGTAAGTTATATTTTTCGAAAATATGATTATTTTCTATTGATAATCCTCAATTTCAGTTTAAAAAAATTATGGCGGCAATGACGATGAGCAGATAATTTCTACACCACCAGAAATGTTAGAAAAAGCTAGAATGGCTAAAAATGAGTTGCTGCCCGCTAAGTCTCGTGAATGATACGAATTAGCACATCAAAAATTCCTGGACTGGAGAATTAGAAATAATACCGTGTCGTTTTTGGAACATATCCTTTTATTATATTTTCAAGAACTATCAAATTCGATGAAATCATCATCACTCGATATATTCCATGTTACGATCAACAATAAATATCAATCACAATATTAATATAGCAACATATCCCATTTTCTCAAGCTCCTGTTGAGGGTAATTTTTCAAATAACATACATACTCAACATTGAATTGATGAATTCCTTTTTATTTGTGTAACAGGAATGATTAAAAAAGATCAATCTTCGAAATTATATTTATAAAATATCTACTAACAAGGAGAAATGGTGATAGCTCTTGTTGGAAGCGCTGACTCCGAAACCAAAAGTCGGTGGTCAGAGCGCAGTTGGAGAACTTTTTTTTATTATTTTTAATAACGATTACAGAATCTCTCGTGCTACACTGTTACAAATATATAACCATTATGAATGTTAATTTTATATTTTTATATACAATGTGTTTTTTGCTACCTATTAATAAAGCTGTTTAGATATGAAAAACGGTTCCATTTCAGTTCGAATTGAGGAAAATGTCTCGGTATGCAATGTATCAATAAACAAACACAAGAATTGCGATTTGTAACTTTTCTTAGTCTTAGTGACGGGAGACGTTTCATATTGGTATTCGTTATTTGTGCCTTAATACAATATCTGCACTATGCGGAAGAAAATATAGTGTAGTCGTAGAAAAAGTATAGTACAATTCTCGAGTTGTGAAGCAATTACGCACTTGTGGAGTTACACACTCGCCGCTATGCGGCATCGTGTGTAGCTATCTCCACTTCGTGCGTAATATGCGTTTTACAACTCTTGTTATGTAATATACTATTTCGGTACTGTTTGCTATTGTCACAATCGTTACTGAAATATGAATATTTTCATAAGAGAACGCATAATTTGATGCTCCACTAACTAATATTGGCTTTGTGTTTCGTCTTGAAGCAAGAGATACCCTGAATATTTATAGTTACTGATTTCGATCACTTGGTATTGCTTGCATCTAATGACTTTAGACTGACTGATGTAAAAAATATTTTTATCTACTCACTGCATAGAAAGTAAGCGTTGAGGACACAAACCTGTGAATTTACTCCCACGGGAGGAAAAAATATTACCTCCCGTGGGAGGTAAAATAAATTGGCTTCAGCATACACATACGATTTGTGCTACCCAAGTACCTAGTCAGTGTGCCCATCACTACTATTTATTTATTTATTTATTTATTTATTTATGTGCAGGCCCCCTAACATGCGCAAGCCCAATGACAAGGAGGCACATATTACAAAATAATACATACATATTATGCGTACCTAAATCTAGAATCCTAATAATAAACAGAAAATAAATATCTATTATGGGTGAACATTTTGTGAGTTATAAATGCAGTTATAATAATTGTGCAAAAAATAAAAGATACAAAAATTAATTAGGAAAGAGAAATGATAGCAAAAATACACATGCAGACAAAGTAATAAGTTCGTGTAATTCATCAATGATACAAATAAGAACTAATCCAATAGGAGAGGAAAAAAAGGAGAAGAGAGAAAAAGAAAGCCATACGAACGTATGCAAAACTTGATCAATTCATCACATTCATCAGGGGAGAGCAACATACATCGATACAAGAAGTTCCTTCAACTTTTTTTTTATGGATTTTGAGGTGATGGGTGCATTGCCTGAGTAATTATTCGTGTAGTGAGGAATTTGGAAGGTTTGTTTAACACGAGTGTTATAGGGGTTACATCTAAGATAGAAGCCATCAGTTAAATGTGGACAGTCTATAAGATCATTGAAAATTTTGAACACAAGATAAATGTCAATAAAATCACGTCTCATGGTGAGATACTCTAGCCTATAAAAAGTCAGATTACTTTGGTATGAAAAGTAATGTCTGTACCGATGAAACAAACTATGAAACAAATAACAATTTCATTTCCCAATGATCTCATACACTTCTTCATATAACACTCAATCGAAACTTTAAATAAAATGCAATTAATTCAATGTGACAGAACTGTCAATGTCGAATTGATTTTCGTTCTGTAACCTTAGATCATCTAAAACCTTAGATCATGTCGTAATACATTGATTTGGATCGAGACTCGAGAGATAGACCGCTTGAAGCACAATTTTAAGAACGACGCTCTCAAATATATGTGTTCGTGGATAATAGTATATTATGTAACAAGTGTTATAAACGTCCATTTAGTAACGAGTATTTTAAGCACGAGCGGAGCAGAACGGAGCGAGTGTTTAATAAACGAGTGTCTAGAACAGTTTATAAACGCGTTACATACTATGATTTTTCTACGAACTTAGAAAATTACATTAACATACCTGCAATTCCTGCTAACCTAAAAAATAATTTGAAAGGAATGGGAATTGAGAACATAATACATGCAACTGCATGCAACCAGCGAGACACGTATAAGTGATATTGGTTGAAGATGTGTCCACTCCATTGCTTACTAACCTTTGTTTCACGTTTGTTGTCATGCTTAGCGTGAAATAAATAAATTGTTCTCAAAGATGGATGCTTCATTTTTACACTTCTTGGAGATATGCAAGTACCAGAACATTCTCTTCGATTTCACTTTCGTCTACATTTCGCTTATATGTTCAATGAAGAATTCTGATACAAATGAAAATTGTTTGAATAATTCTGATATAAAATTTGGTGGTGGAAAATCTAAACATTTTTTATCGCTTGGAGCGCACGAAAGGAAATCCCTATAATGTTCAAAGAACATCGTGCGTTCCTAGGGAGGATAGGGACAGGAGGTATAGGTATTGGAAATTTTTTTGAACTTCTGGAGATTATATGTTGTTGGGAATACTTCCTCATGTTTTACACTTTATCACTCGGGTACAGTTTTACATACCATGATAAGGAACAAGCTTTAAGTATATCTATATGTGTCTATTTTGTCTTTTTGTCATATCAAAATATTGTTACATGAACTCTTTTCATTTTTATAACTATTGTTCTGTGAAAACTGCTCCGCTATATAAATTATTGAAGTGGGTGTTTACTGTTTAAATACCCTATTTCTATTTTCCATCTACGACAATGATTGATTTGACAAAAAATCTGACTTCTGAGAGCGTATCTGACAATCAAGTTCTACTATAGGGAAATTGAAAAGACAAGGAGCAGAATATATGTCTTATAATTTTATTCACTCAAACCATTGTAGTATAGAAAATAGAAAAGGACAAAAGTTCAGCTGTGTCCGAGCTCTTATCTAACTAATACCGTCCAGTGACTCTAACTTATCCAATGCGTAAATGTGGAAAATAAATAAGGTTAATTATTACCTATCGGTGAAATGCATCTCACATTCTCACTAAGAAAATCATTGGCACATATAATGTTGTTGACTGAAAATTGAGGAAATTATAAGCATACAAAATATTAGTTATGAAGCCGGACCATGAAGCAGAATCGATAGAGTGGACTGTATTTGAATTGTACGCTGATAGTTTGAATGATTCATGAGACGAAGTCGGAATTAGAATATGACTTTCAATCTGACAATCAAAAAATTATAATGACATTTAACATCAATAGCAACATATCGAGTATTTTTTTTTTTAAACTTCGGCGAAATCAAGATATGTTGCTGCAAATCAAAATATACAATGTGTAAATGAAATACGTTTAAACAAAGCCTACATCCAACAATTATACATTTTCTATGCAGATCAGAACGAACGCATATTCTTTTAAAAACGCTAATTGTATGTATCTCAGAAATATGAGCTGAATAGTGAATATATAGTTTGTACTGAGCAATTTTTTGTTGAATCGACCAGATACATGATTATTCCATGGAAGCAGCTTATTCAAATCAAGAATGTAGTCTATTTGAATCAGCAGTATAATATCAATTCCATCAACAAAATATATGATTTTACCAAAAACAAATTATGTCGATCCAAAATAATGTCGAAGTAGATTCAACTACAAACATTTTGTTGATTTGATCAAATAATGATCATTTTGATGAGAATATATCTTTGAAACAACATACAAGTTTTCTTATTCCGATGTAGCAATGAACTCGTTTCGAACGGATCAGTTGCTCGAATAGAGCAACGAAATATGCATGTAATATCAATGAAATATTTTGTTCAATCTACATCAAGGTAAATTTTCGCCTCTAGATGACGATTTATTTCGCCTCGTTTATGCCTGCCTCGAATTCATTATATACGTGAAGCCTGATTCTTCGTGTATGAAACATCAGCTAGATAAATCGAACTTAGAATGATTAGCAATCCGAAATAGTTTTGCAACAGCTGAAGAGAAGTAAAGACTGGAGATCTATGCTAGAACTCGACTAGTTTCCAAGTTTAGATGTGAAATTTCAGAAAATTGCTGAATTAATACTGATTTGGTTCAACAGAACAATTTGTCGAATGGAAACACAGTTTCTCTTGAATCAACGAAATATTTCATTGAATCGACAAAATATTTCATCGAATTAACCAAATGTTTCATTGAATCAACCAAAATTCATTGAATCAACCAAATACTTCTTTGAATCAACCAAATATTTCATTGAATCAACTAAATGTATGATTGAATCAATATCTTTTTGTTCCAAATCAAACAAAATGATTGTTCTAGCCAATTCAATATCTCTTCATAAACAATTCATGCATGTGCTTGATTGAATAAGATCCAGAGTTCATGAAAGATATATTTACTCAATTCAAACTTCAAATTCGCTCTGAAAAAAGATATATAGATTCATTCATTTCAAGATTATATTTGGTCGTGCATATATTAAACTTTCATTTGCTTCATTCAATTAAATTTTGCTTGATTCAACAATTCCTTTTTTTTCGTGTATCCTCACAATAGTGCGGGTGGCTACATTATAATATATTGGTTAGACGCCAATCAATGCATAACAGCGAGGATTCTGCCAGAATCGAATTTTTTAGATTATTCTTATTTTATTATCAAATACCATCAGTGCATCACTACTATCAATATATTGAGCTGAACAAATTTGAATTGTAACGGGATCAAAAAATATTCGAAGAAAAATGTGCGCATATGGAATTCCACACAACTTTCTCCAAATATCATTTTTCTATACATTGCCATCTTACCCCACCATTTGCCCCTTCATAGTATTTTTTTTAATTTACCGCATGTGTCAAAATAGATTTTTAGGCTATTAGATATGCATAATGAGTCCCCGAAAAAAAATCGAATTTCTGATAATAAACTGTTTCCTTACCTACATAATGTGACGGACTTTATGGATGACACTGATATGGAGTGAAACATACAGTAGAGATTGATTGCATTACTAAAAAGGGTTGGAGGTTTGGAACTCGGACACAATCATGTCAACTTAATAGTGTTTTTTTTTCAACACGACAGCTATAGTGTATTCCGCAATAATACAAGTTGCCTTTGGTTTGTGACTGGTCAAAATTCATGAGAATTTCAAGATGAGTGGGATAGTCAGTACTACTTGATGACCATTAGAAGAAAACTTTATTTTTGAAGTCTAATATTGTCTCAATAGTGGGTGGTTACATTATGATATCTTATTGGTTAGACGCGAATTGATGTTTAACGGCGAGGATCTTGCTGAAAGCGATTTTTATAGATTATTCTTATTTTATAATCAAATACCAGTACATCACTACTATCGATATATTTTGCTGAAAAAAATTGAATTGTAACGAGATAAAAAAATATTCGAATAAAAATATGCGCATCAAATGGAATTCCACAAAACTTTTTCAAATAACATTTTTCTATATAGGTACATTGCCATCTAACCCCACCATTTGCCTCATCATAGTATTTTTTTAATTCACCGCAATACCAATGATCACGTGACATTTATCAAAATAGATTTTTAATTTATCGGATATGCATAATAAATCCCCGAGGAAAATAATCGAATTTCTAATGATAAACTTTTTGCTTACCTACATAATGTAACGGACTTTATGCACGGAAAAAAAGGCTTGGTTGCATCAACCAATTATTTATGCTTGCATTATTTTTGTTGGACTGAGCAATTTTTTGTTGAATCAACCATATACATGATTATTCCATTGAAGCAGCTTGCTCAAATCAAGAATGTGGTCTGATCGAATCAACAGTATAATATCAATACCATCTACAAAATATATGGTTTTCTCAAGAACAAATTATGTCGATCCAAAATAATGTCGATGTTGATTCAACTATAAACAATTTGTTGATTTGATGAAAAAATTATCATTTTGATAAGACTATATCTTCCGATATAGCAATGAACTCGTTCCGAACGGATTATTTGCTTGAATAGAGCAACGAAATATGTAATATCAATGAGATATTTTGTTCAATCTACATCAAGTTAAATTTTCGCCTCTAGATCTCGGTCATTTCGCCTCGTCTATGCATGCCTCGAATTCATTATATATACGTGGGGCCGGATTCTTCGTCTTTGAAATATCAGCTGGATAAATCGAACTCACGATGATTAGCAATCCGAAATAGTTTTGCATCAGCTGAAGGGAAGTAAAGACTGGAGATCTATGCTAGAAGTCGACTAGTTTGCTAGTTTACTTTATTCTTTTGATGTGAAGTGTTAGTAAACTCCCGAATTGATACTGAATTTGATTCAACAAAACGATTTGTCGCATGAAAATACAATTTCTCTTGGATCAACGAAATATTTCATTGAATCAACAAAATATTTCATTGAATTAACCAAATATTTCATTGAATGAACCAAATAATTCAGTGAATCAACCAAATATTTCTTTGAATCAGCCAAATATTTCATTGAATCAACTGAATATTTGATTGAATCAATATCTTGTTATTTCGAATCAAACAAAATGATTGTTTGAGCCAATTCAATATCTCTCCATGAACAATTCATGGATGTGCTTGATTGAAGAAGATCCAGAGTTCATTCAAGACATATCTACCTACTCAATTCAAACTTCAAATTCGCTCTGAAACAGGATATAGATTTACTCATTTCAAGATTATATTTTGTCGTGCATATATGACACTTTTATTTGCTTCATTCAATTAAATTTTGCTTGATTCAACAATTCCTTGTTTTCCGTGTGGATGACTCTGATGTGGAGTGAAACATAGATAAAAAACTTAGAGTAGAGATTGAGTAAGTAATGGCATTTTGCATTACTAAAAAGGGTTGGAGGATTGGAACTCGGACACATGTCAACCTAATAGTGTTCTTTTTTCAACCATACCCAACGGACCTCCAACGTTCACGCACTCATTTGCCGCCCTGTATGTGCAATCAATCAACCTCGAAGCCATGTGACAAGTCGTCACACGCTCAGTTTTATGCGTCCCCTGTGCTAATTAATCATTAGTCTAGAGTCTAGGAAGACAGTGCCAGGCGTCTCCGTGTGACTTTTTTCACGAGGCCAGACGTCACTTTTCCCTTTCAGATTCGGAATTCGGATACTTCGAAGTACCTATTAATACATTGTTTATATTTGTTCGATAGTTGCTTACGACGTTTCTGAGCTGCCATCATAAAACAAGGGATCGACCGATACCGATATTTATATCGGCCTATCGGTGATATCGGCCTCATTGGCCGATTATCGTATCGGCCGATATCAATTACCGATAGACCGATATATTTTTTTTATTGGAAAAAAAATCAATTTGAAAAATGAATGAAAAAAATACACTTCCATCAAAAATATATCTTTATTACCAATAAAAAGTATGTAACGTAAAATCAACTAAATTCTTTGACTAGTAATTAAAAATTAATAAAATAAAACCCTATGCGGATTGCAACTGTGAGGTAAAATTATTTCACCTTACTAAAATACAAAAATAACTGATTAATACTGATAATTTAGTTTTAGTAGGTTGTGATGCAAAAACAATAAGCTTTCTGCCCTATCAGGAATTAGCCTGCTACGATTCGCATCATAAATATTACCAGCTTCAGAGAAAACTTGTTAACGGCCGATAGACCGATATATCGGTATCGGCCGATTATCGGTATCGGCTAAAATTTCTATATCGGTCGATCCCTACATAAAACACAACTCTTCTTTATGTAGACACAAAGAAAAAAGATTTTCTGAATTCATCAAATTTAGCTAGACCTTAAAAGACACTGCCAGGCGTCATCGTATGAAGTTTCTCTCGAGGCAAGACGTCACTTTTCCATTTCAGATTTGGAATTCGGATACTTGGAAGTACCTATTAATACATTGTTTATATTTGTTCGACAGTTGCTGACGACGGTTCTGAGCTGCCATCATAAAACACAACTCTTCTTTATGTAGACACAAAGAAAAAAGATTTTCTGAATTCAACAAATTTAGCTAGACCTGAAAAGACACTGCCAATAAGCGTCATCGTATGAAGTTTCTCATGAGGCAAGACGTCACTTTTCCATTTCAGATTCGGAATTCGGATACTTGGAAGTACCTATTAATACATTGTTTATATTTGTTCGACAGTTGCTGACGATGGTTCTGAGCTGCCATCATAAAACACAACTCTTCTTTATGTAGACACAAAGAAAAAAGATTTTCTGAATTCAACAAATTTAGCTAGACCTGAAAAGACACTGCCAATAAGCGTCATCGTATGAAGTTTCTCATGAGGCAAGACGTCACTTTTCCATTTCAGATTCGGAATTCGGATACTTGGAAGTACCTATTAATACATTGTTTATATTTGTTCGACAGTTGCTGACGACGGTTCTGAACTGCCATCATAAAACACAACTCTTCTTTATGTAGACACAAAGAAAAAAGATTTTCTGAATTCAACAAATTTAGCTAGACCTGAAAAGACACTGCCAAGTGTCATCGTATGAAGTTTCTCACGAGGCAAGACGTCACTTTTCCTTTTCAGATTCGGAATTCGGATACTTGGAAGTACCTATTAATACATTGTTTATATTTGTTCGACAGTTGCTGACGACGGTTCTGAGCTGCCATCATAAAACACAACTCTTCTTTATGTAGACACAAAGAAAAAAGATTTTCTGAATTCAACAAATTTAGCTAGACCTGAAAAGACACTGCCAATAAGCGTCATCGTATGAAGTTTCTCATGAGGCAAGACGCCACTTTTCCATTTCAGATTCGGAATTCGGATACTTGGAAGTACCTATTAATACATTGTTTATATTTGTTCGACAGTTGCTGACGATGGTTCTGAGCTGCCATCATAAAACACAACTCTTCTTTATGTAGACACAAAGAAAAAAGATTTTCTGAATTCAACAAATTTAGCTAGACCTGAAAAGACACTGCCAATAAGCGTCATCGTATGAAGTTTCTCATGAGGCAAGACGTCACTTTTCCATTTCAGATTCGGAATTCGGATACTTGGAAGTACCTATTAATACATTGTTTATATTTGTTCGACAGTTGCTGACGACGGTTCTGAGCTGCCATCATAAAACACAACTCTTCTTTATGTAGACACAAAGAAAAAAGATTTTCTGAAATCAACAAATTTAGCTAGACCTGAAAAGACACTGCCAAGTGTCATCGTATGAAGTTTCTCACGAGGCAAGACGTCACTTTTCCCTTTCAGATTCGGAATTCGGATACTTGGAAGTACCTATTAATACATTGTTAGCTAGACCTGAAAAGACACTGCCAATAAGCGTCATCGTATGAAGTTTCTCATGAGGCAAGACGCCACTTTTCCATTTCAGATTCGGAATTCGGATACTTGGAAGTACCTATTAATACATTGTTTATATTTGTTCGACAGTTGCTGACGATGGTTCTGAGCTGCCATCATAAAACACAACTCTTCTTTATGTAGACACAAAGAAAAAAGATTTTCTGAATTCAACAAATTTAGCTAGACCTGAAAAGACACTGCCAATAAGCGTCATCGTATGAAGTTTCTCATGAGGCAAGACGTCACTTTTCCATTTCAGATTCGGAATTCGGATACTTGGAAGTACCTATTAATACATTGTTTATATTTGTTCGACAGTTGCTGACGATGGTTCTGAGCTGCCATCATAAAACACAACTCTTCTTTATGTAGACACAAAGAAAAAAGATTTTCTGAATTCAACAAATTTAGCTAGACCTGAAAAGACACTGCCAATAAGCGTCATCGTATGAAGTTTCTCATGAGGCAAGACGTCACTTTTCCATTTCAGATTCGGAATTCGGATACTTGGAAGTACCTATTAATACATTGTTTATATTTGTTCGACAGTTGCTGACGACGGTTCTGAGCTGCCATCATAAAACACAACTCTTCTTTATGTAGACACAAAGAAAAAAGATTTTCTGAATTCAACAAATTTAGCTAGACCTGAAAAGACACTGCCAATAAGCGTCATCGTATGAAGTTTCTCATGAGGCAAGACGTCACTTTTCCATTTCAGATTCGGAATTCGGATACTTGGAAGTACCTATTAATACATTGTTTATATTTGTTCGACAGTTGCTGACGATGGTTCTGAGCTGCCATCATAAAACACAACTCTTCTTTATGTAGACACAAAGAAAAAAGATTTTCTGAATTCAACAAATTTAGCTAGACCTGAAAAGACACTGCCAATAAGCGTCATCGTATGAAGTTTCTCATGAGGCAAGACGTCACTTTTCCATTTCAGATTCGGAATTCGGATACTTGGAAGTACCTATTAATACATTGTTTATATTTGTTCGACAGTTGCTGACGACGGTTCTGAACTGCCATCATAAAACACAACTCTTCTTTATGTAGACACAAAGAAAAAAGATTTTCTGAATTCAACAAATTTAGCTAGACCTGAAAAGACACTGCCAAGTGTCATCGTATGAAGTTTCTCACGAGGCAAGACGTCACTTTTCCCTTTCAGATTCGGAATTCGGATACTTGGAAGTACCTATTAATACATTGTTTATATTTGTTCGACAGTTGCTGACGATGGTTCTGAGCTGCCATCATAAAACACAACTCTTCTTTATGTAGACACAAAGAAAAAAGATTTTCTGAATTCAACAAATTTAGCTAGACCTGAAAAGACACTGCCAATAAGCGTCATCGTATGAAGTTTCTCATGAGGCAAGACGTCACTTTTCCATTTCAGATTCGGAATTCGGATACTTGGAAGTACCTATTAATACATTGTTTATATTTGTTCGACAGTTGCTGACGACGGTTCTGAGCTGCCATCATAAAACACAACTCTTCTTTATGTAGACACAAAGAAAAAAGATTTTCTGAATTCAACAAATTTAGCTAGACCTGAAAAGACACTGCCAAGTGTCATCGTATGAAGTTTCTCACGAGGCAAGACGTCACTTTTCCCTTTCAGATTCGGAATTCGGATACTTGGAAGTACCTATTAATACATTGTTTATATTTGTTCGACAGTTGCTGACGATGGTTCTGAGCTGCCATCATAAAACACAACTCTTCTTTATGTAGACACAAAGAAAAAAGATTTTCTGAATTCAACAAATTTAGCTAGACCTGAAAAGACACTGCCAATAAGCGTCATCGTATGAAGTTTCTCATGAGGCAAGACGTCACTTTTCCATTTCAGATTCGGAATTCGGATACTTGGAAGTACCTATTAATACATTGTTTATATTTGTTCGACAGTTGCTGACGACGGTTCTGAGCTGCCATCATAAAACACAACTCTTCTTTATGTAGACACAAAGAAAAAAGATTTTCTGAATTCAACAAATTTAGCTAGACCTGAAAAGACACTGCCAATAAGCGTCATCGTATGAAGTTTCTCATGAGGCAAGACATCACTTTTCCATTTCAGATTCGGAATTCGGATACTTGGAAGTACCTATTAATACATTGTTTATATTTGTTCGACAGTTGCTGACGATGGTTCTGAGCTGCCATCATAAAACACAACTCTTCTTTATGTAGACACAAAGAAAAAAGATTTTCTGAATTCAACAAATTTAGCTAGACCTGAAAAGACACTGCCAATAAGCGTCATCGTATGAAGTTTCTCATGAGGCAAGGCGTCACTTTTCCATTTCAGATTCGGAATTCGGATACTTGGAAGTACCTATTAATACATTGTTTATATTTGTTCGACAGTTGCTGACGACGGTTCTGAACTGCCATCATAAAACACAACTCTTCTTTATGTAGACACAAAGAAAAAAGATTTTCTGAATTCAACAAATTTAGCTAGACCTAAAAAGACACTGCCAAGTGTCATCGTATGAAGTTTCTCACGAGGCAAGACGTCACTTTTCCCTATCAGATTCGGAATTCATTGTTTATATTTGTTCGACAGTTGCTCACGACGGTTCTGAGCTGCCATCATAAAACACAACTCTTCTTTATGTAGACACAAAGAAAAAAGATTTTCTGAATTCAACAAATTTAGCTAGACCTGAAAAGACACTGCCAATAAGCGTCATCGTATGAAGTTTCTCATGAGGCAAGACGTCACTTTTCCATTTCAGATTCGGAATTCGGATACTTGGAAGTACCTATTAATACATTGTTTATATTTGTTCGACAGTTGCTTACGACGGTTCTGAGCTGCCATAATAAAACACAACTCTTCTTTATGTAGACACAAAGAAAAAAGATTTTCTGAATTCAACAAATTTAGCTAGACCTAAATAGGCACTGCCAGGCGTCATCGTATGAAGTTTCTCACGAGGCAAGACGTCACTTTTCCCTTTCAGATTCGGAATTCGGATACTTCGGAGTACCTATTAATATATTGTTTATATTTGTTCGACAGCTGCTGACGACGGTTCTGAACTGCCATCATAAAATATAACTCTCTTTTATGCACACACAAAGAAAAAAGTTTTTCTGAATTCAACAAATTTATTTTTCTAGGTTCGTATATAGGATTCGCTCGGTCAGCAAGGATTCTAAAACAACAGCTGAAATAAACTATAGTCTTGTTAGGCCTAAAATGACGGTGCCAGGCGTCTTCGTATGACTTTTTTCACGAGACAAAACGTCACTTTACGTTTCCCGTTCATATTGGGAATTCGGGTACTTCCAACTTGGAACTACCTATTGATACAATGTTTTTATTCGTTTGACAGTTGTTTATAACAGCTCTGAACGACCATCAAGAAACAATAGTTATTTATTATACTAGCGAAAAAAGTCATAGATTTTAGCTCGAGATTGTGTGTTGTATCCCGACGAGTAGCGTAATACACTATTTTTTTTGTGACAGGAAAAAGGACGAATCAATATCGTGAAAATATTACATTATATTAAAATCAGAAATTTAGCGACGTGAAATTTGCTTTTAACAGGAATTACACCTGTGTGGCAGGCATCTTAATGCATTCTTCGTGATCATTCTTCTGAAGTAATCAGATACCTGTCAGTCTAATTCTGTGATTTGATTTGAAAAAAATGAGAACTTAGTGGTGGTTTAGTGATTTACGTAACCGCGTAGCGTAACGTAATACACTATTTTTTTGTGACAGGAAAAAGAAGGAATCAATATCGAGAAGATATTACATTATATTAAAATCAGAAATTTAGCGACGTGAAATTTGCTTTTAACAGGAATTACACCTGTGTGGCAGGCATCTTAATGCATTCATCGTTATCATTCTTCTGAAGTAATCAGATATCTGTCAGTCTAATTCTGTGATTTGATATGAAAAAAATGAGAACTTAGTGGTGGTTTAGTAATTAACGTAATCGCGAAGTGGAATGGAAGATAAAAGGACTTGAAGTTCTTATTTCAATATGTAAGTGTTTGTTTTACAATGTGTGTCACGTGATTTTCTTAGACAACAAATAATTTTTGAATTTTCAAATTGATTTCTAGATCTTTTGGATTTGCTCGGTCAGCAAGGATTATTGAAAAACAGTAATATTCTTATTTCGGCCTATTTTTGAAGATCTGCCAGTCGTCTGCGGACTCATATGCATAGTCTGCATACTCGTTTCCTTCACAAAATTAATACACAGAGTTATCGCGGAAATTCAATAACTTGTGGTATAACTACTGAATATTCCATTCAGTTATCAAATAAACCAATCAGGAGCTCTAGTCAAGTTCCGATTATTGATAACACTGTTGAATCTCAACTCTATATGACTCTCAACTCTCTATGACTATTGCAATCAAGCAACAAGTATTAGTATATTACGTAATGCGTGTTGTAAGGCAATAACGCACTCGCCGCTCCGCGGCTGCGTGCATTACTTTTCCATTCGTGCGTAATATGCTTCTTACAACACATATTACGTAATATACTAATACTTGTTGCTTTTATTTGTTATGTTCACATTTTCTTAATTTTTAATATTTAAAAAAACAAAATTATATCTACGGACATGTTCCGAACTATTTGACGTGTCTTATGAAAGAAATTTTCAACAACACCAATAAATTCTATTCTATTCTATTCAAACAAGTGTTTCAATGTGTTTCATTCAAAGTTAATGTGTTCTGTTTATTAAAATTCACTTTCTACCGAATTTCAGATTTTTACCTCTTACTTTGTTTGTGAAATAGCCTAATAAAATTCCACTAGTAGATGGATTTATCCGTTACCACCGATACAACAAGGCCTGCATGCTCCGTGGGTGACGTCACTTAGTGAGGCCTAACCAGCGGCTCCAAAGAACAAGCGCTTATAACGCTATAAGGCGACCGCGTATTTCGATTTTAGTTTTAGATCATCATTGAGCCGATTTTGCTGTTTTTTGAAGGGCTTCCGGTTAAAAAAGGATGCAAGTCGTCAACTGAGCCCTTCTTCGCACCCCATTCGATTTTATTATGGAAAAACGAGGTTTTAAAGCAGAAACCAGGATAAAACACAAATATCCACCTACAGCAACCCATTCGAATTAAATATATTGGCAAAAATTGTGGTGCAGGTAAACTTCACACCTACTTATACAGGGCCCGCAGAACATAAACTTATCGTGAGATTGATCGAAAGAAAATTGAAAAAATAACCAGTGAGTGTTTTCAATTTTCTGTTGTTGGAATTTTCACCCAAGTTGAAACCGTAATTTTTAAGGGTAAAACTGCATTTGCATTTATCATGCGATGATTTTTATTTTTGAAATTTTGTTTCGGTACTCACGTATTTTTGTCTGATAAACCGAATTTTATAATGAAAATGTGAACAAACCACTATTTATTGAGATATTTCAAGAAAAAGTTCGAAATTTCGCCTTCTTTCTCCCCTTGTGTTGGGGGCATTTGAAGCTACTTGCTCTTATTTTGTCATTGGACACTTTATATACTCATGATGTACTTCGATGGCACATTTTTATATAGAAAATTCACAGGAAATATGATTTTTATGGCGAGTTTTTCATATTTAGTGAACAAGCATTCCAGATGACGACCATTTAATCAATAGTCAATCAAAATACGAGATGTCAAATGTCAATAGATTGCTTTCGAATGACATTACACACGCCATTATTTTTAATGATATTCTTCCTTCTTTTCACTAAATATGGATTAATCACAAAAAATTCATATTTATAGTTGAATTATATATAAATTGTCCAATATGATGAAAAAAGAAGGAAAATTTGTTCTAAATACCATCCAGAAGACAGGTGAAAAAGAAGGTGAAATTTGGAACTTTTTAGTCAAATATCTTCATGATAAATATCATGATAAATGCAGTTTTACCTTTTTAAGTAGAGTGTTTGTAGTTCATGTTAATATGATAGTTGCAATTTGATCATTGGAATGAATTCTGCATTCATTGCCACGAGGCAAATGACCGTTTTCAGAAAGAAATTTGAGAATGAGAATTAAAAATGCCCGTTTAACGGTGGTAACGATTTATCCCATATAAGTCTGTGTTTCATTCCTGGGCTCACTACTGAACTGCTTCGTCCTGAAGACTTGTGTTTTCTCGATCAATTCAGTTTCGTTCAGAAATAAATCGACAGACTTATCATAAGTAATTTCACGATGTTCTGAATATTCGTGAATGATATCACGATGTCCTGAATATTCGAGATAATTCTGGGGCTTCCTTGTTCACGAAAGTCCGTCAGGACGAATGTAATTGCTGAACGTCAACACAATTGAGCGAATTATTAGAAGATATTCAGAACAGAGTGGTATTTTGCTAGAATATTTCACGTTCACAAAGCTTGAAAAGCTTTTATTATAAATGAGCTATTATATTCTGACAATTTATGCTTTAATCATTTCATGCCGAAGTGACAGATTTTGCTCCGCTTTCCTTGGTTAAATCGTTGAAAACACCATCGCTGATAGACCAATCAGAATAGAAAGACAGCTAGTGTCTTCGCGATAGCACAAGCTGTATCTAGCTTGTGCTCATACAATAGTAAATTAAATTTCGCGAGTATGATTTGGTGTCCAGAATATAGCGTATATAAACTAAGGATCAAGAAAGTTAAAAATAGATTCGTAAGATTTCTGAATATTGAAATAAATGGAACCTAGAAAATAGAAAATATTAACTCAGTTCGTCAGCAGTTTGGTATTTTGGAACTTGAAAAACGAAAAGTAATCACTGATGACTAGTCGTCACGTTCAAGGTTCTGATGAATCATTGTGACTGTCCAACATTATTATCATTTTTCTCTTAACATATTCCTCTTAAGAATACTAGTAATAATTTCTTGTTCAATATAGATTATCTGAATATAAATTTATGCCGCAATTCTCCATCAATTAGTAGAAGCAATAGTTTTAAGAAATATTGATATTTACTGTATATCTTTATTCACCATCAAACAAAAAGTTTTGAAAAAATTTCACATAAGTAAAATTCCAAAATTGTATCACTTTTTGAATTTCACTTGAACTATCATACTTTTACTCGTTACACTAAAGAGTTCAACAAGCTGTCATGCAAAATATTGTATCCGCGGATACTTTTTTGGGTTTTAAACCTGATCTATTCCTTCTATACATGCAGACATAATGAAATGATAATAATATTTTTATTCATATGGACAATGAGAAAAATTACTATACTATGAGGTTTTGAAGAGTAGTTTATTGAAGGTCATCGTCTGCTTATCACAGTTATAAAAGCAAGATGGATAGTCTGAAAATAAATTTCAAGATCCTCTCAAGCTGTGAGAACATAAAATACCACCCAAAATGCCTATAAACACAAACATATAGGTAGGTACTCTGTTAATGTTAAGAAACTATGCGAGATGATACACATTCCTTCTTGAGCAAATAGACATTCCGCATAAAAAGATATAGCTACGAGGGTGGTTGGATTTTGACTCGCATAACATTTTTCTTTAGTCAAAACTGATTATGAAGTTGCAATATTTATACGGGTGAGTCATGGCCATGACTAACCAACCATAGCCTAATGGTGGATGGAGGAAGTCAAGTTGATATACCGGGTGTCCCAAGTTATCGTATACAGGCAATATCTCGCTTATATTTGGCAAGATAAGCGAAAGATTCAAAAACTTTATTGAATATGGCATTGATGTAACTTCCTAATGACATAAAACAGACTGCATTATCTTTGACAGTTCTCTGACAGCTACCCCCCACATTAAATTTTAAAATGGCATCCCCTGTATATTGTCATTGGAAATTACGTGTCACTCAATTTGGAATACAACGATAGCGTATACTCGGTATTTTTTTTATTTATAACAAAAATATTAACATTATGTGACCTGTTCCAAGTAACTCAATTATATTTATAAATATGAAATATTGCTTCCGCTCATGTTTTTTGTTTCAAGAAGCCGATGCTTCTCATGTCATAATAATTTTGAACACTTGCTGTGATTTTTAGATAATGTTTTGATTGGCATTAAAGCAATTTTAGTTGAAATTCATACTTCAATAAATGTTGCTGTTTTGTTATAATATTAAAAAAATACCAAGTATATGCTATCGTTGTATTCCCTATAGGATGACACACAATTTTCAATGAAAATATACAGGGGGTGCCATTTGAAAATAAAAAGTGGGGGGATATCTGCCAGAGAACTGTCAAATGTAATAGGATGGAACTCCAATGCATTCCATGCAGTTTTCGAATTTTTCAATTATCTCGTCAAATAAGCGGAAAATTGCCAGTATACGATAACTTGGGACACCTGGTATAAGTGAAAAAATATATATCATCTCGATGTTATTCTGAAATTCACTAGCAACTTACATCTACTAACACACCACAAGATGGCCTAATATGGAAAAGTATAATTGCATAGCTGGACTTGGGAATCTCATTTTCTTATTAAATGTCAAAATTTTGACCTTCTGGATCGTATTTTTCAAGAATAATAATTACAACTGATGGAGTCGTGACATTTTCCTTCGTAGTACAAGTTGAAATTGTATTAAAGTGAAATGTTGTCGTCATGTTCACTTGAAAACGGTGTCTCTAACGTGAATAAAGCAAGAACCATGCCTTCTTAATTTCATCTTGCATCTAGCGTATACCTAGAGAATATATAAGGATGGAAGATGGGTATTGGGTTTTTTAACGTTCGAGGTTTCAACTTCTTGGGGCACTTTCTTTGGCAAAGAATTGCAAACCAGCCGTGGTAGAGAGTTGTTCGACATACCTATTCCGAGGTTGACGACTTGGTCTGCTAGTATATACCTAATGGAATATTAGCCGATATTTCTGAAGAACATTTCCTGTGGAAGTATTTCTAAAAGATCGAAAGGTCGCTGGTTTTCCTTAAATGTTTCAATGATGTCAAACAATTAGTGAATGTGGCATCACCAACCAGTCGAAGTGAAACATCCTCGTGAAGCAGCTTTCGCGATTGATCTGACATGAATTACTCATGAAATAGTATTACTGATGGAAACACCGAGCATAGATATAGTGCATGGGCTTAGTGGGAACGGTGGAACCAGGAATAGTTATATACAGGGTGATTCCTCTACCCTTGAAAACGTATCACCCTGTGGATTTTAAAAATCTTTGGAATGCTCCATATTATGATCTTCTAGAAAAGTATTGACCACACAAAATTTCAAATTGATATCTTCAGAAGTGAGCGAGATATTTCAATTGATAGAAAATAATAATCAAACTCGGACACATATTTATACACACTTTTTGTATAATAAAATCTATCACCCATTTCAGTTTGTAATCACTTATATCACTGTATATCAGCATAGATAAAAGAGTCTACTCTCTATGATATCAGCTGCTCTGATTCTCTAGAGAAAATACAGGTTTGAGTTCTGGTGACGTTGAATTCAACTAAATAGGTTGTTGGTTCCCAATCAGGCTGTAATTCCATAGTCTCTGAATGTAATTTCATCATTGAATTGATGAGGAGTGTTTACGTATTCAGTTGAAATAATTCAGGTATATTCCTTATTTATCTGAACTCTTTCACATTTTGCTAGGGCAGTAGTCAATATGAGACGAGACGTTTTCAAAAATTCACCTGTTAAAGAAATATAGAGATATTGTGAGATGGGGTTTTTCGGGCTAGCTTTGAGAATAACCATGGAAACGAATCATACATGCCAAACACTGCATTGTCAGCATTGATTTTTCTCTATCAATCAAATTAATGCCGACAAAATGAAAATCCCGAAATTCACGATAATATCCTAGATCAAGCGGCACAAGCGACCGCGAATTTATTACCAGTAAAATCCAGGTCTAATAGTTCCGTTTTTTCATTCCTGCAACTGTGAAAATAAAAATGTTTCAAGTTTCTGTTGAGGCTTTTTTAGTTAATATTTTATTATCATATTGTTATTTTCAACGAAGTGTAATAAAAAATATCGTTCACACACGGGACTGAAAAATCCCTATTTCCAGACTCGTAATTAAAATATACTATTTCTCGAAGACTTGGCAAGTAGGTATAAATTATGTCTAAAATTTTTCAAATTCAGACCATATATATCTTTTTTCTTGGCTATCTTCAAAATGAATTTTTATAATCTGTGGAAAGTTCACATGGCCAAAAATTCCTGAGCCAGCTTTTCGACTACCATCTATTAAGAAAAATGGAGTTGGGGTCAATTCTGAACATCCCTCGTATCGTTAGAAGAGGATGGACATACATGGGATTCTCGAGAATTTGGAGAGAGTGTATCCAGTTACTTCCTTGTAATCTATCATAGCCAACCCCTATTTAGACAAACTACTTCCCTAATGACATCTCGCCCATACGCCAATATATCTCCCGAGGTGAATTATTAGGTAGGTATGATGTGTTTGTTTATATGGAAAAAACAATAAATCTGAAATGTATAGTTAAAATTTGGTTTCTGGTGTATTTCATGATTTTGTTTTACTCTGAGAATAAAATTTCCCATCCAAAAATGAATATATTGAGATTTGAAAGTTTATCTTGTTTTTCTGTTTCAAGAAATGTGTTAGGATATATACGAACAAACCGGCGGCAGTGTGGTAGACAATTATACATCAGAAGGGTGGTATGACATACCCCAAATTTGACATTATCTATATTCTTGAATTTTCAATAATAATTATTATAATCTTCAATGATATCAATATAACCTAAGTTATATCCTGTACCAGCCTACAACATTTCATCACCCAGTATATGGATGTTTCCATATATCCAACTGCATAGCCTGCATCGCCTCTTCTAGAGTTATCAAGAACGTGACGCCATCAGCAAGAATATGATACTTTCTTAGAATTGTAACTGCAGGATTTTTATCTAGATGTTTCTCAAGAACTTTTGATACATTGATTGTTATTCCATACTTCGAAGACTCAACACGCTCCCAGAGCAACACATGCATGGTTTACTTGGTTTGAATAAATAGTTTTATTAAAATCAACCCTAGACCATCATTCATAATTGGCGCAGTCGAAGAGGATTTGACGAAGAAGTTTCCAGTACAGTGGCACCTTTCCTGAAATTGGAGAATTTCTTGTGTTCTACACTTTATCGTCAAGAGGTCAACGGAGTTTGGGTAGCAATCCACAGCCATAATTCCAGATGACGATCACCGACGTTATTCTAATTGCGTAAGTCATATTTTCTATCATATTCAGTGCATTGTTACGTATTTATTCCTACACAATTCCTTTTACCATTCATACTCTCATTCGAACACAATGGCAGAATACAGTTTGAAAGATTTAACTTGTCTGATACCAGATTTTGACGGAAGTTCAGAAAAATTAACAAATTTCATTGATGCCTGCACAAGCGTGAATCAGTTATGTAATCAAGCTCAACAACCTTTAATTCTTATTCACATCAAAAACAAACTCACAGGTAGAGCAGCAAAAATAATCAATGCAAGAAATTTGAATACTTGGGACGAAATCAAGATTTTGCTAATTTCACATTTTGGAGACTCAAGAGATTCAACAAGCTTATTGTATGATTTGCAAACATTGGTTCAAGAGAAAAACGAATCATCTTACTCATTTTGTCATAGACTCGAAGCTCACTGTTCAAAAATTCGTACATCTATCAATCTTGATGAACGATTGACTCAAAATCAAAAATTAACGCAAATCAACATGTGCGACGATATTGCATTGAAAACTTTATTAGTAGGTTTACACCCAAAGTTAGGTTCAATAATAAGAGCTCAAAGACCAAATAACTTGAATGAAGCCGCAAATTTCATTGTTGAGGAAGAAAAACTCAATTACCTTCAGTATCGTCAAGAAAAATCTGAATATCCAAGACGAAACCAAAACACCAGTAAGCCAAAACTTGAACAAACACCAGAATTTTCACTTTACTATTGTCGATATTGCAAAAAACAAGGACATCTTCTAGAACAATGTCGACTTAGACAAAGAAATAATTCACGATATCAAACTCAGACACAAACGCAACAATCATTCAGACAACCACCAGACAATCCACGCAGACCCTTCAATCACACTGAACAACGTTTCATTCCGAATCATAATCCACAACAAAGTCAAAACAATCACCAATTTTATCCAAGACAAGGTTTCCAACCCTCGAACAATCAATATCATCACAATCAAGCACACAATCCCAATCAAAACGACAATCGAAGACAGTTCAGTCAAAAGGATAGACAAAGAGTTAACCATTTAAACTACCAACTAGGGCAGGAAATGGGCAACCTGACTCTAGGAGAGAATACCGCCCCCCACAAAGTTCACAACACTCAGTATACGCAGAACACTCAGTACACTCAATACCCTCAAAGTTCAACCAACAACCAGACACAATTTATACCAACTACTACCACATTGACATCCCGACTCTCGGAATAAACCCATGTAACTTATTCTATATACTCGATAAAAACAACAACAAATTACTAATCGATACAGGAGCTGCAATTTCAATTTGTAAACCCCATGTAGTACCTATAGATATAGAACTAATTAACGAACGATTAATAGTCCACGGTATTCCAAATACTGATATTTTGATAGAGCAAAGTTTCATGAAAATTCCACATAATACAACAACAGTACCTTTCAAATTTCACATTGCTAACATAGATTGCGAATTTGATGGTATACTAGGATCGAATTTTCTACAAACGTATAACTGTGTAATCGATATACCTAACAGAATACTAAAAACTAATTTCGCGAACATATCACTAAACTCAACAAATACCCAGATTAACGAAAAAGAACACACAGAACAAAATGTTTCCGAAGAACATCCAGTTGAGAATGTACCGACGGAAAACAAAATTTCGATAAATTCACGATCAATTCAATACGTTAATTTCAAAATAAATATTCCCGATACACAACTATTTTGCGAAGAAATAAAATTGAATGAAAACTGCAAAATACCGGCAGCTTTAGTTTCAGTAAAGAACAAAAATTTTGTAACATCATGCGTCAACACAGCAAGCGAAAATTTTGAATTAAATATCGATATCCAAAAATACATTTCTCCTGTAAATGAAACAAATTTTCAAATTTTTCATGTTAACGAGAATCAACAAGATAGTGACAGAATTTCACAGCTGACAAAAATGTTAAGATTAGATCATTTGAACGAGGAAGAACACGAACAAATTCTTGAAACATGTATCAAATTCCCAGAAGTATTTTATCTAGACGGAGACAGATTATCTTTCACGAACCGCATAAAACATAAAATAAATACAGGCAACCATTCACCAATTTTCACTAAATCTTATAGGTATCCGCAAATACATAAACAAGAAGTAAAATCACAGATAAAAAGCATGTTAGACCAAAATATAATTCAACCTTCGGTAAGTCCTTGGTCTTCACCAGTTTGGGTTGTACCGAAAAAGTCAGACGCGAGCGGAAAACAAAAGTGGCGCCTCGTAGTCGATTACAGAAAACTTAATGAAATAACTGTCAAAGAAAAATACCCTATTCCTAATGTTACAGATATTTTAGATCAATTGGGTAAATGCAAATACTTTTCCACCCTGGATCTTGCCAGCGGATTTCATCAGATAGAAATCGATGAAAATGATATAGAAAAAACTGCATTTTCTGTAGAAAACGGTCATTTTGAATTTCGACGAATGGCATTTGGACTTTGTAACGCACCTTTTTACCTACAAAGAGTTTTAGACAACATAATGACAGGTTTACAGAATGAACAATGCCTCATATATATGGACGACATAATAATTTATTCAACAACCTTAGACGAACATGTCAAGAGACTAAAAAACGTTTTTCAAAGACTATCCGAATGTAATTTAAAACTTCAACCCGATAAATGCGAGTTTGCACGAAAAGAAGTATCGTATTTAGGACATTTGATAACAGATCATGGAGTCAAACCTAATCCCGAAAAAATTGAATCGATAATAAAATTTCCAGTACCGACTAACACTACCGAAATCAAACAATTTTTAGGCCTTACAGGTTATTATCGCAAATTTGTTCCAAATTACGCGAACATTATCAAACCACTAACGAATCTTTTGAAAAAGGACAAACGTTTTGAATTTGACGAACAATGTCATGTATGTTTCGATCATTGCAAAAATATTCTCACAAATAGTCCAATACTTCAGTTCCCGGATTTTGAAAAAGAATTTATACTATCTACCGACGCGAGTAACTACGCGATAGGATCCGTATTAAGCCAAGGTAACGTAGGCGAAGATTTACCAATTGCATACGCGAGTAGAACCCTTAACCCAGCAGAATGTAAATACTCTACGATAGAAAAAGAGCTTCTCAGCATAGTTTGGTCCGTGAAACATTTCCGACCTTATCTATTCGGACGAAAATTCAAAATTTATTGTGATCACATGCCCCTGAAATATTTATATTCAGTTACCGACCCAAGCAGTCGATTAGCTCGATGGAGACTACAATTAGAATCATTTTCGTATGAAATAATCTATAAACCCGGAAAACTAAACGTAAATGCCGACGCACTATCACGAATTCGAATTTCAAACATAACTACAGACACTTTCGAAGATTTCACAAATTTAATTAAAAATCAAAGCGTTATCAATCATGCTAAAATAACACAAACTAACAGAATATTACTTCACACTAAACATCTAAACATTATCAGTCTCATAACTCAAAAAACAATTGACGGAGGAATAGAGCCGAAACGTCAAGTAGGACTTTTGGACATACCCGAAAATTGTAATTTCACCTCAGATATTATCAAAATTAAATCAGTCTCACAGCCAAAAAGACAATATATATTTGTCAAATTGAACGACTTCACATCAAAAGAATGTTTTACCAAATTGCAAAATTTGATGAAAACACTTACTGAAAACACGACATATCAAATTAAAATACCAAAACCAAATATTCCATTAGCAGAAATTCTTAGTTATTTATCTAGAGATTCAAACATCAAATTTTATATATGTCATGGTACTTTAATTAATCCACCAACTGATGAAAGACAATCAATCATAAAGAAATATCATGAAAGTAGGATCAATCTACACAGAGGTGTTAACGAAACATATAATAAACTCAAAAACCATTATGAATGGCCCAACATGAAGAAAGACATCCAAATTTTGATACAAAAATGTTTAATTTGTCAAGAAAATAAAATTTCAAGACAACCGTCAAAGTACCCATTAGAAATAACTGACAACACCCAAAAACCCTTCGATAAAATCTACATCGATTTATTTGAATTTGAAAAAACTAAAATTTTAACACTAATAGACGACTTTTCTAAATTCGCGCAAGGATATATTTTAGATGATAAAAGTTCTCAAGAAGTTTACGAACAATTATTGAACTATTTCCAAAATTTTAAGGTTCCCAAAATAATTCAAGCCGACCCTGGTAAAGAATTCAAAAATGCGAAACTTAAGGCGGGCCTTTCGCGACAGCTTTCCGACCGAATATAGCCTATATATATATACTAGTTCAACAACTATTTCCAGGTGTCAGTGTGATGTCGAAATCGGAATAAAATAATTAAATTACAGCTTTCACAGCTATTGTAGAGTTCTTCGATTTCGTCTGTTACAGCAGGTCACCAATAGGTGGCACACAATTGAATGCAATCGTAGGTAATTGTATTATGTACGTGCAGTGTTGCCAGAGCTACAACTCCACGGGCCTGCTGAACATGATTCCACTTTTCACTCCATTCAAGTCAAGCAAATTCTCGATACTCGCTACAATGAAAATTTATGTCATGAGTGATTTTTGAAACTGTCTTCACAAGTCTTTCGAATATTTCTTTTCCTTTTTAATTTCATTTCCTACTAATATAACTTATCATTATTGGCGTCACCAGAAAAACTTCCAAGGATGGGGATCGAAATCATTGTTCAGGGCAAAATAGTCTGTGTAATTCAGAAATAATGTGTGCAAGATTTTTTATCAAGTTCAGATGGCTATAAATAGAATTTTCGTGTTTTCTGTATAGGGTATATACGTAGACGATTGCCTAGTTTCAAATATCTTCATTCTTACGAATTCACACTGCTATTACTGATATAATGGTTAGATTGATATATACAGTGTGTAGAATGAAAGAAATACTTGATTCAAATTTCATGTTCTCTAATTCAGACCTGCTTGCTGAAATACAAATTTCGAAGTGAGAACTTCTAGGCGCGTTGAGCACTTTTTTGGGTGGAGAAAAACATTGGATTTCGCGTCATCGTCACGACCCGTCCCGTGTCCCGTTATCGCGAGGTCAATGAATAGCAATAAATTTGAAGGGTGCAGTATCGCATCTCATCTCATATTATGTAGTATTTTGTAATTATGATTAGATTCTATTCTAAATTGGTATATGGAAGTTTTCGGGGTCGGAGATTATGATTCTTTCGTGAAAATTAGGACATTGAAGATGGCTGACGAGTTTTATAATAATTATGATCCCATTCTATTCAAAATTGGTGTCTGGGGGTTCTCGGCGTCGGAGATTATGATTCTTTCATCATGGCTCCACCACCATGGCGCACGAGTTTCGTAATTATGATTCTATGCCATTTGAAATTTGTATCTGGGGTTTTTCGGGGTCGGAGATTATGAATCCCGAAATGAAAAATTCAAGATGACGGATTCAATATGGCGGACGAGTTATGTGATGATGATTCTAACCTATTCAAAATTTATATATAGGGGTGTTTGGGGTCGGAGATTATGATTATATCGTCAAAATTGGGAAATTCAGGATTGCAGATCCAATATAGCGGACAAGTTTTCTAATTTTATTATCCGATTCTATTCAAAATTTTTACTGGTGTTTCAGGGGTCGGAGATTTTGAATCATTTGTCAAAATTAGGAGATTCAAGCGAACACCATCTCAAAAGTTTTTGTTAGTCTATCTTAGACAGCGAATGTTTTTAGGTAATAAAGTTTGTCGAGTTGATAAAAATTCTGTTTGATAGTGATAAAACAGTGTATAGTGTGAGTGTGATTATATCGTACCAAAGTTTCCAGGATTCCCTGGTTTCGGTCTTCAACGACATAACGGTGAGAAATTGATTTGCCATCATATATGCTTTCTATATCTCACAATCCATTTTGTTTTAATGGTCAACTTTTTTTAAATTATTCGAAAATCGAATTATAATGAAAAAAATATAAGAAAATTATGTTCATGCTTATATAAAACTCACAAAGTTATTGTATGAGGAATTTTAAAATGAAATATTTTTCTTGAACAACCTCTGTTTCTCCAAAACTAACAACATTTTCTATGAGAGATGTGAGGCTGCATCTTGATATTCTGATGTTTACTATTTCTAGCTCACACATTGACCATTTTCATGCTGATTTAAAACTTACAAAGTTAGTGTATGAGGAATTTCAAAATAAAATATTTTCCTTGTACACCCTGTTTCTCCAAAACTAACAGCATTTTCTATGTGAGATGTGAGATGTGAGGCTGAATCTTCATATTCTTATGTTCTTATTTCTAGCTCACACATTGACCATTTTGAATGAATAACCCTGTATATATTTCAAAGAAAATTTTAATATCACGGAATTCATTGAATTTCAAAAATCTTTCCCAAAGAAGATGTAAGTGGAATATGAAGTATCTACCTACGATAATTCTCTAAAACATGAACTGGATGTTCGATAACGTCTCCAAATGTCTCGAAAAAAAAGCGGCTGCTATATTTTCAAATATTTCGTATGTGGCTGACTTTCCCGTTGCCTCGCCTTTCTGCCCATTCTTATGAATTTTTGCGACATATCATTTGCAGCAGCTTGCAACACTGGCTTTTCAATTATTGATTATATCCCGGTTAGTTTGAAGTTCATCTGAAGTTCATTCAAAGTGGCACGTGGCTACTGCGGAAAGACGGGGAATCACCGCGCGACCAATGAATATCCCCCCGGTTCGCCGCGGGAGGGAGAGAGACATATAACGATTTCTCGCTCAGTTTTGTTTTGTTGCCGTGGCGGTATTATCCTTTGTGAACATCGCCATATCAATGGATCCAAAATCTGATAACTGTACTCTGATTTTTCAAACTAATATTTATTACAATAGCTGATACCCGGCAAACGTTGTTCTGCTATATACAATTATTTCCAGAAAATATTTTTTAGTTAAATATTTATCGACATACTTTTATTCATTTGTTTTCTAATTCTTCTCCGACCTCGAAAACACCCAGATACAAATTTTGAATAGAATCGGATCATAACTACAGAACTCAGTTGCCATCCTCCATCTTCAATTTCCTTATTTTGATGAACATTCATAATCTCCCATCCCAAAATCCCCCATATACAAATTTGGAATGGAATCGGATTAAGTTACAAACCTCGTCAGCCATATTGAATCTGCCATCTTTTCCAAATTTTGATAAAAGGATCATTATTTTCGACTCCGAAAACCCCCCCGATACCAATTTCACATAGAATCTGATCATAATAATTAAAAAACTCTTCCACCGTATTGGATCCACCATTTTGAATTTCCCCATTTTGACAAATGATTCATAATTATCTACGACCTCTAAAACCTCCAGATACCAATTTTGAATAGAATCTGACCATAATTACAAAACTCGTCCGCCATATTGGATCCGCCATTTCGAATTTCCTAATTTTGATATAAAATCATAATCCCTGACCTCGAAAACCCCCAGATACCAATTTTGAATGATATCTGACCAATCTGTTCTGTTCAGCACCAAAACATAGGCTGATGCTCTTAGATTCCATCCAGAGAAGAGCCATTCGCCTGGTGGGTGACGCCACACTCACTCACTCTTTGACATCATTGGAACACCGTAGAAAGGTCGACGACCTTTCACTTTTCTATCGATACTTCCACGGGAAATGGCTATCATCCCTCCACTAGCAATACCAGTCAGACGAAGTAGACAAGCCCAGTCAGCACATCCTCTCGTTGTCCACCTCGAAAGATGTCGAACAGCACTTTATCAAAACTCCTTCATCCATAGAACGGCTAGGCTCTGGAATTCACTGCCCGAGGAAGTATTCTCAACAACAAATAATCTCCAGAAGTTCAAAAAAAAACTCCAATACCTACCTCCTGTCCCTTTCCTCCCTAGGAACGCACGATGTTCTTTGAACACTATAGGGATTTCCTTTCGTGCGCTCCAAGCGATAAAAAAAATAATTACAAAACTCGTCCGCCATATTGGATCCACCATTTTGAATTTCCTTATTTCGATGAAGAAATCATAATCTCCGACCTCGAAAACCCCCAGATACCAATTTTGGATGGAATCTGACCATAATTACAAAGCTCGTCCGCCATATTGGATCCGCCATCTTGAATTTCCAAAATTTGACTAAATATTCATAATCTCCGACCCCGAAAACCCCTGAGTACCAATTTTGAATTAAATCGGATAACTATACTCGGTCGCCATATTGGATCCGCCATTTTGTATTTTCTATTTAAAAAATAGATTACGACCGATTCTCATGCCTACCGAATACGCACAAAAAATTTCATACGAATCGGTCGAGCCGTTTCGGAGGAGTTCGACCACTATGACCGTAACCGTGACAGGAGAGTTTTATATATTAGATTTGTTCGTCTTACAAACACTCGGAGAACCTCCCCTTGAAATATGCCCAGATAATTGAATAATACCCTCTGTATCATCGCGTCGCCTAGATTTCATAATATGTCCGAGTAATATGTATAACATTGGCAACGGTGTAAACGGGTTTGAATTCATCATCTCTCCTAAGCGCCATCTGCTTGCAATGCAATGCACCATTCCTCTCTGCCGCAGTCTGTCATTTCGAACACTGCCATCTATCAGGTAGTGCCTGAACTACCACATCCTAGTTTCCTGCATTATATTCTTTCAAGAAATGGAGTTTACCGAGATCATCTGGGATGAATGGATATTTTGTTGACAGAATAATCGTTTTTGTTGCTTCCTGTTCGAATGGAACCATTTCAAGAGCTGATATTTCAGTGACACCTCGCCGAATTTCCAACAATTGTACTGAGATCGAAAATATTTCAATTTGAGACAAAAAAATTTCAATGTTTACGTTTTTCAAAAATCTGTATCTTCTATAAATAAATGAGTTTCGACTCCGTATGATAACCAGGCCCTAGTCCCAACCTTCTTCTTTACGATGATTTAATCAGTTTTTCAATTGAATCATTCATAAGCCCAAATAGCAACAACTAGTGCAGGCCTGCATGTCGATTTGGTTGAATCTCTCCTCTTAAAGAGCTTTGCAAGCAATTCGATATCCAACTGAGATTCACCGCAATCGAGCATCCGAAATCCAACGGAATGATAGAGAGATTCCACGCTACATTTGCCGATTCATTAAGATGTTTTCGAGCGACGGATAACACAGGCAATTTACAATTAGCTCTCACCCACGCGATAATAAGTTACAATAATGCAAAATCAAACTCGACAAAATTCAGTCCGCAAGAAATTATATTTGGCGATCCTCAGCTCAGTAAAATTACAAATTTATCTACCCCCGAAAGATATCGCATAGAACAAGATAAATTTAACGAATTCAAATTTAAATTTATCAGAGAAAATAATCAAACAGCCAAAGAAAAATCAAAAACTTATCACGACAATAAAACACGAAACACATTTCCCGATTATTCAGTAGGTCAATTAGTTTATTTACGAAAGAAATCAATTTCACCAAAAAGTCAACCTTTATGGTCCGGTCCTTATAAAATTACAAAACTATTAGGGCATAATACAGCTGAAATTCAGATCAGAAACAGTTCTCATAAATATCACTTTGACAAACTGAAACCATACCCAGAACAAATTGAAACTGACTCAGAATTTGATTCAGATTGGTCAACATCTCTTTTTCCAGGTCCATCTTCATCGCGACAAGTTCAACATTAGAAATAAACCCGATCAACAATACAGTAGGCATACTTCAACAGCTAGAATCGAAAATTCAAATTTCGAACACTAAATGGACTCTCCTAATATACAGAGACATAAACCTGATATCCCAAGCTATAGAAAATAACGACAACGTATTATCCAAAATTCATAATCTACTCTACGAACAAAATCATTCTATTTCCTTTTTACCCGCAGATCTGAGACCACATATGATACCCCTGTACTATATTCAAGCGAGAATTAAAAATAAATTATCCGAAGTCAACCTTGATGTAAACAAACGCGAAAAACGAGGACTTATAGACGGCATCGGAACTGTATGGAAATTCATCTCAGGTTCCCTTGATGCTGACGACGGACAATATTATAACGAGAAAATTAACCGACTCGAGAAAGACGATACCGAAACAAAACAACTACTTTTGCAACAAATCCAAGTCGTGACATCCACTATCAAGAATTTCAACAAAACAATTAGTCAACTGAATCTTGATACGAATGCTTTCAATGATAACTTGGTCAAAATAAAAACATCAATTTCAGAATTAGTTGATAGTGAATCATATTTCAAATATCAACTTGAAATTACGAATCATTGTCAGATTTTACTAGAATCTTATCAGATTATAGAAGTAGAATTAGATAATATTTTGAATGCAATTACGTTCAGCCTTTTGAATGTCTTGCATCCATCAATTATATTACCCAAACAATTACTTGTAGAATTAGAAATCATACCTTCTTATATTAGTCATAATAAGTTACCCTTCGAACCAAGTACATCAAATATTGCTTTATACATGAAAATAATCAGATTACACGCTTTCCAAATAAATCACAGAATAATATTTGCTTTAGAAATACCACTCGTCATACCAAATACATTTGAACTGCATCATAATTACCCACTTCCTACAAAACATAACAATAACCTTTACCATATGATCCTTCCTGAGTCTAAATACGTTGCTATGTCTGAAGATGACAGATCATATGTTGCATTGAATAATCCACAAGAAGACTGTACCAGAACATTACCAGATATGATGTTATGCTACGACAAGATTCCACAAGCAATCTCAGATAGCAGTCCATGCGAAGTTCACATTCTCCGAGGATTAACCACTACCAACTGTCATTCCATGATAGTCAATATATCCGGCTTCAACATCCAAAAACTCAAGAACAATCAATGGTTGATTACCACAGAAAAATCGCTAGATGTCACAATAAGCTGTCCAGACACACCAGTTCAAACATTCATCCTCAGAACAAATTCCATCCTGAAATTATCGAAAAAATGTAATGCTTACATCGATAATACCCAAATATACACTGACGAAGAATATTCCACGAATTCAACGCAGACAGTTTCCATTCCAATCATCCCATATGATTGCTGCATCCATTTCACAGAAAAACTGAAAATCCCAGATCTTAAGCCAATCCCGATTCACAATTTGAATCTAGACGACCTCAAAGTTGCTGAACATAAGCTCAATCAATTTCAAGAAGAAATCGAACAATCACTACATCAGCCGTTCACACAAAGATATCACAGTGTAATATGGTATCTATGTATAGTCATCACCATCATAATTGTAGCATTTTTCCTGTATAAATGCTGTTGCCGCCGATGCATCCGCAGACGATCCCTGAACAGAGCAGACGATGATTTTCCAGGACATCATGGCTGTCCAACAATATACAATATGTGCAACTTCACAAGCCCCCGTAGAAGACCATCCATCAATGCAAGATTTGAAGTGAGCACCGAACGATTATCAATTGATCCAAGAACCAGCCGCACCATTCCAGATGATCCAACAACCGAATCACCCAAATCCCACAGAAGAATATAGTCCAGTTGAAAATTGTTCATTTCAATCACAATTTCCAATCTCAAGGAGGGAGGAGTTATATCCTGTACCAGCCTACAACATTTCATCACCCAGTATATGGATGTTTCCATATATCCAACTGCATAGCCTGCATCGCCTCTTCTAGAGTTATCAAGAACGTGACGCCATCAGCAAGAATATGATACTTTCTTAGAATTGTAACTGCAGGATTTTTATCTAGATGTTTCTCAAGAACTTTTGATACATTGATTGTTATTCCATACTTCGAAGACTCAACACGCTCCCAGAGCAACACATGCATGGTTTACTTGGTTTGAATAAATAGTTTTATTAAAATCAACCCTAGACCATCATTCATAATTCCTATCAAAAACAATAAATCACAATTTCATCAGGTTCGTGAGAGAACGAATTGAATGTATTGACAAGTCATTTTCCATAGTAATTCTGTACGTGATCCAATTTATAACGATATAAAAAGTACGTTTCAAAGTTTACAATGAACTGAAGTAGGTTTTCGATATATGATGATATGTTGATATGATGAAAATTATATAAGAAAGAAAAATCGAAAAAAATACATAACAAAAAAACTACCGACACTCAGAAATCAGACAATTTCCGGAAGATAAAAAAAATTTTGAGAAGGAATATTCTCAGATAATTTATTAATATGAAGAAATGGATATATATAAAAAGAGATACATTGAGAATTCGAATTCTCTATGTGATGAAAATATCAATTCTATCTCGGTTTATTCAACAGAAAACAACTACTTTCCTGCATGGCTATATGCCACGACGAACATTGAATTATATCTATTGAACATACACACGATAAAAATTTGAATACAAAATCTTCTGAAGTTGAGAATTTGTATTCTTCTTCAGATGAAAATATTTATGCACATATAATATCAATCTGAATATTAGCAACAGAAAACAACTACTTTCCTTGCTATTTGCCAAGTCGAACATAGAATGGGGAAGACCACTGAGATAATAAATCCGTGCAAACCTCTTTCAATCGACGAATCATGATTTACGTTTTATGTACAATCAATATTATGAGTTGAAGTTGAAGGAAATCGAATCTATATCGTTTTGATATCAGCATATTTCTTTCGATATTCCAAGAAGCCAAATATGATGGTGGAGCTGTGACGTATTAGTCCCGAACTGTAGCTATCTCTCTCTGATACCTCGTCATTCTGCAGTGTTGCAGTGTGATTGGCCAGTTCAAGGACAATAGGCGTGTTGGGACTTAGACGTCGCACCAGCCACACCAATAAATTGACAAAATTTCGAATGGCGCAGGAATTGTGTGTTTTGAAATGGGCATATTCTAATTTATTTTTTTCATCGTCTCAGTATGAATGGAAGAATTCAAAATTAATTCACTGGTAGTTTTTCAATATAGAGGTCACGATAATGTCAATTTGAAAAATCAGTGGTCTCTCCCATTATATCTGTTGAACATCCAAAAGAAGAGCATGTTATCGATGATATCACCCCTACTCGATAATTTAATACACCTGTATCTCGGTTATGTATGGGTATAGAGAAATCAGAAAATGTTTTATTTTTCACCTGGTTGATTAGGTAATTGCTAGACATAGAATCTTATGTATCTCGAAGTAGTGGGTGCCATTTGGAATTACAAATTAGGGGTGTCTGGAGGTGAATGGAATAAACATAGCATTCAATCGATATACTAAGGTATTTCACTTGCCCCTCGATATCTAAATCGACCATTTTTCCTGAAATCATAATCACCGATCAGGATAAGATATGCAGGAAGGCAGTATATGTGTTTTGAAATAAAAGCCATGTATCTACAGGGTTTTCAAACTTAAGTCGATACTATTGCCAACTTGGTTATTATTATTATTATTAGTAGTATTTCTTCCGTTGATTACGATGACGAAACAGAAACAAAAATCTAACATTGAGTTCACGAGTTACGTCGAATAGTTCAATTTCTTTAAATGGGACACCCAGTATACAATATTTTCCGATTATAAACAAAAACTATCTCATAATACTTTATCCTCAATTCAAAAATGACTGAGCTATCGATAATTTTTCAAAGTCATTCTGTTAGTCGTGGATGGCCGAGGTATTACTTGTCGTCACTTTAAACACGAGACTATCCAAAATTTGTTATGAACATTTACTTGCTTTAGAACAAAATGATAATGAATATAATTGGCTATTGCAGGTGAAAGAATACTTCTCATTTGCATATTGTGAAAACCTCAACAAAACTTTCTGAATTATCAATCCAAAACACCAATGGAAGATATTCTGACTGAATTCAAGCAGAAGCTATCATCGAACTTTTTTTTATATTCTGGTTCCACGAAAAGGGATCCTGTGATGTTCAGAGAACATCGTGAGATCCAAGGGAAATAAGGTAGGAATTGGTGTTCTTCTCGAATTTCTGGAGGTTATGTGCCTCGGGGAACACCTCCCTTGGCAATGTGCTCCAGAGCCTCGCTGTTCGTTGAATGAACGAGTCTTTGGAAAGAGATGTTCTGCAGGTCTCCGAGGGACCACAAAGGAGTGCGAAGCCTCAACTCGACGGGTTAATCTCGCGGGGACTGCCAAGGGAGGAACAATTGTTGATATTTCAGAAGAGCATCGTCCATGAAAATATCTATAAAAAAGAGCCAGAACGCCAACTTTTTTACGGTGTTCCAGAGAAGTGAGTGAGTTTGTGAGCGAGGCATCACCCACGAGACGAATTGCCCTTTTTTTGGACAGAATCCAACAGTTTCAGGGTATGTTTGGGTGCTGCACTCCAAATATGGAAACAGTATTCCAGGACAGTTCGGATCTGTGCCTTATAGATCATAAGCAGCTGACTGGAAGTGAAATAGCTCCTGGCCCGAAACAAAAAACTAAGGTTTTGGGATGCACTGTTAGCAATTGATCTCACGTGATTTTCCCATCAAAGGTTATTGCTGATAGAAATACCAAGCATCGAAATGAATGTCTTCAAAGGAATGGTTATACTCCTGACAAGCTTATGTTGGGCACAGTGAGATCGGCTTTTCGAGAGAAAAGGCATGATTGTGTTTTGTTTGCATTGAAATCTACCGAATTATTGGATCCCAATTCAAGAATTGTTGCTAAGTCCATATTCATATTGTCGACATCTCTTCCTCGTTCGTTTCTGATTTGCCTGGCTGGTATTGGAGCCCTGGAAGAGAAGGCGGTATGGAGGGTACTATCATCCGCGAAGCTATGTACTGGACATAAAGTTGCTTCCAACAAATCGTTGATATGGAGTAGAAATAGTGTTGGTGCTAGAATTGATCCTTGCGGAACACCAGCATTTATGATAAGAGAGTCAGATGAGACTCCGTCGACCACTACATGGAGAGACCTATCAGAATACCTCGCCAATTTACATAACGCGTATATTATCGCCCAAATCAGGACTTGCAGAAGTCGTTGATATATTCTCATTTCATGGTTCCCTTTACATTATTGACCATACAGAAGCTCAATTTGCAATCTACAAATGACTGAATCCCTGCAACATATTCTGTTTGAATGCCCTATCTATTCAGGCATAAGGCAAAACGCGATTTTGTCAGAATTCAGAAGTATTGATGATCTGGTACTTCTATTCAAAACCGATAACATAATATATCTAACAAAGCTTGTGCAGTATTTGATGAATAATATGAAGTTACGAGCATTCATTATGAATAAATGAATTTTAAGCTATTAGGGATTATTTTTGGTACTCTCTCGGGTATAAGGCGTTATATAGGTAGACATGAAACTTGTATAACTACATCTTTTCTAAACACAATAAACGAAACTATCTATCTTTATATCGATAGCTCCATCATTTTCGAATTTAGGATAAAAGTTCATGAGATAGTTCCTGTTCAGAATCCAATTTCTTATCTTTTGTGAATGTAATATTCCGACTGGGTGTTCCATTTGAAGAAATTGTACCTTTCAATCAGCGAAACAAAAATATACTAGTTTGTTCATTTGACTGACTTTGTAGCTCCAATATTTATCAAGTTAGCAATAGTGCTGACTTAATTTAGAAAACCCTATATACTCGGCTTTTCATTGAATGTGTATGTATTTATAACTACAGAAGGAACCTCAAACCTTCCACAAGTAGAATGCAAGTCATTAAAGAAACGTCTAAAGCTCCGTTGAGTTCATTTGGACCATAGAGGAGCCCTATTAGTAGTTACTATCTGCGTTTACACCAAAATAGAAGTTATTAGTTTGGTATGCTGGCGCTTAGAAAGGTATTAAATATCTAATAAATCATATAGACAGGGTGTTTCAGATCGTGCCAGTATCATGTGCTGTGTATAGATTTATTCAGAAAAGTGATACTTTGTTTCAAAAATAGCAGGTAGCTATTCGTATTACATGTTTATCACAATATGAAAATATCAAACAAGACAACTATGAATTATACAGGCCGCTCCAAAATTCATTATCAAGATTTCAGAGGCTTTTTTTCCAGGTCAACATAAGACTTTTCTTTCCGCAAACGCTTTGTTACCGATCTACGAAGCGTTAAAGTTTCAAGATTTTTTATTATTTCTTCACAGATCGCCTCACAGCTATCATCAGTTTTAGCACATCATACATGTTACTTGATTATTTAAGTTTTTCTTTCTTTGTTGCTATAAAATAAAAATATTATTGTTATTTCCATATTGTATATGTAGTAGGACAAATCAAAAAGTCACTGCGTTAAACAAATTTCTGTAGCAGGTAAAATCCAATAGCTTGTCAGTGACATAATGAAGATGTATTATGATATTAAGTTATATTTTTATATCATAATACATCATTATTCAATTCGATTTGAGAGATGTTAATTCTCAATTTCAGAGGATTTTGTTTTTTCATGCTCTTTAGATATTCAACAGATATAATTCAATGTTCGACGTGGCATAAATAGCCAGGAAAGTAGTTGTTTTCTGTTGAATATTCAGAATGATATTATATGCATATCTTTATATGAATGAGAATGCAAATTCTCTACTTCAGAAGATTTCGTTTTCAAATTCTTATCGTGTGTGTTCAATAGATGTAATTTAATGTTCGTCGTGGCATATAGCCAGGAAAGTAGTTGTTTTCTGTTGAATAAACCGAGTAAGAATTAATATTCTCATCACATGGAAAATGCAAATTCTCAATTTATTTCTCAATATATATCCATTTTTTATGTGTTCATAAATATATCTGAGAATATTCCTTTTCACTGTGTTCTTACAGTTTGAGATTTCTCAGTGACATACTGATGTTAGCATATGTATGAGTGATGATGTTAGTATTCAAATGTGTTACAGGATGGTTCCATTAATTGATCAGTGCACACCATGTTCTATCTATAAAAAGCAATGCAATTGTCTCCGTTCAGAAGAATGCAAGCGGATTCCTTGATTTTTCTCTTTTGGTTATCTTGCTTTCGTATGATTTGAATATCATTCCATTACGCCAAAAGAGAGAATTGGGTTTTAATATTAAAATTTGGATTGCGTGAATTGTCAACTACAAAAAAGGTACACTTGATAAAATTAGATTACTCTCACGATTTTCACAATTTTTTTTATGTTCTGGTCCCACGAAAAAGGATATCCTGTAATGTTCAGAGAACATCGTGAGAACTAAGGGAAATAAAGTAGGAATTAGTGTTCTTCTTAAATTTCTGGAGGTTATATGCCTCGGGGAACACCTCCCTTGGCAATATGTTCCAGAGACTCGCTGTTCGTTGGATAAACGAGTCTTTGGGAAATGATGTTCTGCAGGTCTCCAAAGTGACCACGAAGGGGTGCGAAGTCTCAACTCGACGGGTCAATCTCGCGGGACTGCCAAGGGAGGATCAATTGTTGATATTTCAGAAGAGCATCGTCCATGATAAAATTTATAAAATAGAATTTCACTAATTCAAAGCATCAGTTAACATTGAAACGATTAACAGATATGTTTTGAAAATTGTCCAAAATGTTCATTATTTGAAATGATTCATACGACCAAAAAAATAAATGCGAGCAAACTCACTTCAGAACAAAGTTGCTCAGTCTGGATGCTAGACGGCCCTGGCCTACTCCCTACTCAATACAAAAAAACAGCAAACAATAACGGATTCAATCCTCCGAAATTGAGAATTGACATTCTTCTTCAAATCGGATGAATAATATGATGTATAATGATATAGAAATATAACTTACCAATATATTCAGCATTGAAATGAAAATTGGAATGTATAGGAGAAGTATACTGATGTCAATTTTCAATTTCGGAGGATTTTATTTTTTATTTTTCATGTTCTCCTTATGAATGTTCATCAGATATAATTCAATGTTCGACGTGACAAATAGCTAGGAAAGTAGTTGTTTTCTGTTGAATATTCAGAATGATGTGTGCATATACATATTTTTGTCTGAAGGAGAATGCAAATTCTCAATTTCAGAAGTTTTTATATTTTATTTTCAAACTCTTATCATGTGTGTTCAATAGATATAATTCAATGTTCGTCGTGGCATATAGCCAGGAGAGTAGTTGTTTTCTATTGAATAAACTGAAAAAGAGAAGATATTCTCATCACATAGAGAATGCGAATTCTCATTGTATTGTTTCATATAAATATATATCCATTTTTGTGTGTCCATAATTTATCTGAGAATATTCCTTTTCAACACTTTCATACCCAATCAGGGGGTTCAAACTTGAACGATGGAAACTTGTGATTTTTATAGACCTCTAATCGCAGATTCGTGATATAGCGTCTCAATTCAGAATTTCTTTCCAGGCCCTGTATGATGAATGTCAATTTATCATACACGCAAAAGCACTACATGAGTTTCACACTGGTCCATCGGATATTATCTTTCGACTAGGGCAAAATATTCACGGAAATACGAAACCTTGTGCACACGAAAGTGCAATTTTTTCATCATTTTGCTCAGGATAGTGATTGGCACAGGTGCCGTTCGATGAACTACTATGTTTTTACTTTCCATTGGGACATATATCATTTCGTTATCAGATGACGGTAGAAATTTGCAGTCGGCTCTCCTACTACTATCAGCCCCATCATTCACGACGTGACCTCTCCGGACACCCTGTATGTATACAATATACTTGTCCAAAAATTATTTACAAAAATACTTCTGAATTGATGAGAGGTCTGGGAATTTGAAAAAAAATCAGGATCCATTAATGTTTTTTAGTGGAACCAAACATAGTTAGAAATGATTGGTGTTGTTTATGTAATAATTTTTTCCCAGACAAAACGGCCTTGTTTGTTTACCTCAAGTATTCTGGCACTTAAGAAATCAATTACCACTGAACTAAAGCTCAAGAGTTGATCATAAATTATATTTTTTTGGATTCCTCTATCTCTATGTCAAGATACAATGTGGATAATGGTATTTGGATTGGGGTTGTTTTGTACGAAAGCGTACACAGGGTGTCAATCAATAAATACGATAAAATTCAAGAGGTGATGTCATATTTCAGGAAAATAAGTTGATAGAAACAAGTGTTCCAACTTGCTTTGTTCTTGAAATACAGAATTTTGGAGTTGAATAACTTTGATTTTTCATGTTTTGAGATTGTTTGTCAAACTACACGACAGTAGAAGTGATGAATTCTCTCCAATGTCGAGAAAAAGTCATCATATATAACAACTGCGAGATATCCACAATGCTCAAAGTGGAATGAAATGTTAAATAAATACAAAAAGCTCAAAGTAATGTCCACACAATGTTCATGAAATGTACAACAATGGTTGCTTTCGGGAGAAAAACAACTACTTTCCTGGCTGATGCCACGCAGAACATTGAATTATATCTTCACGAAATCTATGCATCGACTCGTATAAACGATTACTGATACAAATGATTCTTTTCTGAATGCCTACTGATTTAGCCAGGCCACGCTAGACACCTACAGACCGGTTTCGAGCTCTTTGACTCTCATCAGTGCAGGGCAGTCCACAGCCAGCAGTTCTAAGACCGCCGACCAAGCGTAACCTAGCCCAACATTATGTGATTTGATATCGAAAAATTGCGAATTAAGTAGTTGTATAGTAATTTATACATAACCACGAAGTGGAATGGAAGATAGGACTTGCAATTCTTTCTCGGAGACGGTGTTATATTGCCTCATTTTTCATAAAATCACAGAATTAGACAGATACTTGATTACTTCAAAAGAATGATAAATATATATACCTGCAAAAAGATATCTGCAACGCAGGTGTAATTCCTGTTTAAAATTTCAAATTTTACGTCGATAAATTTCTGATTCTTATATTCTCAATATTGATTAGTCTTTCTTCCTGTCACAAAAAAAAATAGTGTATACACGGGAAAAAGATTAGATTTTAGCGGTTTTTGTCTCCCTTCTCTACGCGTCGGGAGACAACACAGCCTCGAAATAAAAATCTACCACTTTTTTCGCTTGTATAATAAATAACTAAATAGTAGCTCGAAGAACATTATTTATCAGGAGCAAAGAAATCGAGATTGACAATTCAGCGGCCCCTAGCTCCCAAACTAGCCATAGATCACTGATAATCGCTTTTTCCCAATCATACATTCTTACTTACTGACTCTCGAAAATTGATTCTTAATGAGGAGGATGCAAACTAGAAGTAATATTATGAAAGTCTTCATATTTCGGCTGGACCAAACAACATCCAATGTCTTCTAGGCAACTATAAAGATTTTTGTGAAAAAATGTAATGGCTGTAACATGAATTATATTGGGAAACACATCGAAGCAATGTCACTAGATTTGGAGAACATAATGCTCACTTCAGATATAATGTGTGTTATTTAAGTATGTGGCCAAATTTCAAGGGGTGATTTTTTGTGTGGTTGCTTCGGAAATGCATAGTTTTCAAGATACAGAGTGTCAAATGTTTTACAATTACAAATAACACTGTATTATTTCAACAACATTGATGGAAACGTTATTTATTCGATATTCACTGATCGATGTTGCTTGAAAAATCTTCGACACCTTATTGTATCTTGCATAATATACGGGGCATTTGCAGATCTATTTTAACATGAACATTTTATCGACTTGAAATCACCCCCTTTTGAAGTTTGGCCACATACTTGAATACCTTCCAGTATGATCGGTTTGATTACGCGATAGGGATCATTTTTTGATGTATCAAGATTCAAAACCATCCTCCAAACCGTGAAATAAATAGGATATCCCAATTCCTATATAATCATTTTCACTAATTGATGTTATTTTTTCTCAAATAGTGCTAACACTATATTTTTAGCAAAACCATACCTAATTAATCAATGATGTAGTCCAGACTGCATAGAACTTTATTGAGCTTATCATTATTTATGTTGCGTAACAGATTGTTCTGAAAACCAAAAGTAAAAAATTATATATAGCATATTTTATGTTGTGCCCTTGTGCCTCTTTTTCCCATTGAAAGAGAAGCCGTAAAAGAGGTGACATCAGACATATTGTCTCGCAATGTCCATTGTCGTCTCAAGAGTATTTTTGAACGCTTATTAAATGTATCATCAGCTGAAATTCGTTTGTTCTTCAAATATATTGAGTTTTATTAGCATATTTCCCGAACGAAATATATATAGCAAAAACTATATTCGAACACTCAAAAAGTGCTAATTTCATTCAAGGTATACGGTGGCGTCTAAAATAACTACCTTATATCCTTGAGATATAACTTTTTTTTTTAGTTACCGCTATTTGTGAATAATACTTTCCCACGACTAGCTCTAGCACAAAATTCGTCCAAATCGACATAAATTGGACATGGATTGGACGTTTATAGAGTATACTGTGCTTGATGTCGAAGATTGATCCATAGAAAATCCTATGATGGGAATTTTCGTAATATCCAAAACTAGTTCAATATATTCCGACATGAATTAGATGCCGCCCATATGGAATTTCTCAGCTGGATAGGATAGCCAGATTCATCTGAGGATATTCCGACATGGATCGGACATGAATTGGTAATTTATAGAATATATATCCTTCGCTCCATGAAAAAGGAGTTTCATCTGAAGCTTATTGGTTCGCGACATGCACGGACATGCAGATCAATAAAAATTTCGTGAGTTTAATAGGTACTGGGTGTTCAAAAAGAGTGCCCTTATTGCTGGGATAGTTAGAACACTGCAAAATGAAATAGGTTTGACATGTAAAAAAATTTCATGACGGCATCCGTATTCAAAATACAAGGTGTTGAAAAAATTAGTGTACCTACAGCATTTTTCACGATTATGTCGAAACTACTGGCAACATCGTAATAGAAATTTGTGTGGAAACTTTTTGGATTTGGAAGTTGACACATCGTATGAATTCGTTTCTGTATCTGATTCTAACATAGAGGACGTTAGAGGAGAGATTTTCCAGTATGTATTTCATGTAAACTTGAACTTATTTCAGTTTTACACCAGAAAGATACTTTTAGTAAAACTCGATATCCTGTGTATCGTTTCCGGAATATTTCGATTTGAAGATGATGGAGTAATAACAAATGCTGGTATCATTCTAAACTCGTTCTGAACAACGAGATAACCTTCTAGCAGAACGTGATAAATTCTAGAGGGGCTTTTGTACCTATAGGTTATGAAGGTATGTATCAGTGTAAAAATTGTTAACAAAAATAGATCTGATTTATGTTGAATGTTTGAATACCCTTTACTTGTTTCGATTTCTTTTTGGAAGTTTGATGATTTCTCAGCGCATTTTAGTTATCTGTCAATTCGACATTTTTTGTTCACAATGTAAATACAAAATAATTATCCTTCCAGCATTATATTGTGTGTGTTCAATAGATATAATTCAATGTTCGCCGTGGCATATAGCCAGGAAAGTAGTTGTTTTCTGTTGAATAAATCGAGAAAGAATTATTGTAAAAACTTCACGAACGATAAGATTTCCACACACACACACACACACAAATGTGTGATTTTTTATGGAAATCCTGAGGAATGGCCATAATTCCAGGAGCAATATGAACGTGTATCCAGAATGTGTGCATTCAGCAATGAGGAAATTATGGTCAAATTGAGAAAATGTTTAAGAGGGGAGGCGAAATCGGCAGTATCAGGTATGATGCTTGCAAACACTGAAGATGAGATTTGGCCGACCTGATATTATGATTGAAGTATTAATATCTAAAGTAAATAGTTTTTCATATATGAAAGATATCGATATTGAAAAAAATATTCTATTTTCGAATGAAGTCAAAAATTTAGTAGAAACAATGAAAAGTTTGAAGTCAACTGGTCACATGCACAATCCCCAACTCTTGAAGGATATGTCCAACAAGCTTCCTGATGTTTTAAAATGAAAATGGGGTGAATTTTTATTCAGTAGGCATCAAGAAGGAACGACAGCTGATATAGAGAGCTTTTCTTTGTGGTTGGCTGAAATGGCAAATGCGGCATGCTATGTTTATTCCCAGAAGAAATAAGCCTTTGAAAAATTACAAGAAACCAAATCCACAACAGAGGTATGCGGTTTTGAGCACAACTGCGAAGGAGCCCAAAGAAACGACCTGTATATATTGTGAAGATGGCCATCACAGAATTTCGAATTGTGAAAAACTGAATTCTGATGACGTCGACACACGGTGAGAAATCGTCAAAGGTAAACAGCTTTGTTTCTCTTGTCTAGGTATAAATCATCAAAAACTAAGATGCAAGTACAAAAGAGAATGTGGTACTGATGGCTGTAAATTGAAACATCACAAACTTTTGCACAACAACAGTTTTCGTAGAAAAGAAGAAATAAATGCAGAAGTTCATAACATCTCTACGCAATCATCGTCAGATTCAGAAGTAGTTATGGCCTTGCAACAAAATAATCAAAATATTCTGCTGAGAATGATTCCTGTGAGTATTCATGTACCCACTGATGTTGTACACACTCTAGCACTCTGATGTGACGAAGGATCTACAGTTAGTCTGTTGGATAATGAAATTGCTAAGAAACTGAGATTGAAAGGTAAAAAAGAACCTCTCTGTATCAAATGAACTGGGGATATTTCAACCAAATCAGAGTACTCAGAATGTCTAGATCTAAATATTTCTGGTGAAACTGGTTCCAAAATAATGATTTTGAAAAATGCTCATACAACTGATAACCTTTCTTTGCCATTACAAACTATCCAGATGAAAGATTGGCAAGATTATCCGTATATTAATAATCTTCCAATCAAAGACTTTGTGAAGGCCAATGTTGCTGATAGGTCAGGACAACATCAATCTCATGATTCCCAGACAGATTAAAACTGATGCCGATAACAGAAGAGACTCACCGATTGCTACAAAATGTCGTCTAGGTTGGTCCCTTCATGGTAGAAATGGAAAAGAAAGGCGCTACAAAACGGTAGATTCCATGCACCTTTGTAATAAAAGGAATGAAGACGAGAACCTGCATGACCTAGTGAAGAATTCATTCTCTCTTGAAGCCTTTGGAGTGTTGCCAGTGAAGAATAAGCTCAGCAGAGAAGAGAGTGAAGCACTGAATACTATGAAAAACACAGCTCGACGGGTTGAGCGCAGGTTTGAAATAGGTCTTATCTAGAAAAATCAAAATACTAAATTGCCGGAGAGTAAAACCAATGTACATCAGAGATTGAAATGTATGGAAAGGAAGTGTAGCAGGAGTGAAGAATTTGCCAGAGCATACTGTACAAAGATAGAAAGTTATTTAGAAAAAAGGTACTTGAAGAAGCTGACACCAGGAGAAGCAAAGATTGAACCGCCACATACAAAAGTATGTCATGATGAATATAAAATAAATAATTAAATAAGTTTATATAAATAAATAGTATAGAGCAGGTACTATAGCATTCTCACAATTATAATAAATACATATTTACGTAAACACGAGAAAAAAATAAAAGAGAACAACAGATACAAAATGAATTGAGCATTAGAATACAATTCCAAAATGTTGAAATAGACATACAGTGTGTCCCACTTACCATGCTCACCATGGGTATCTTTTTAACAGTGAGAGATATGAGGTCGGTTAAATGACACCAAATGTGGAGTTTGTCAAGGCCAACTATAATGTGAAAACATATTTTGATAAAATCTATTCGTTTTTGTCTTATACTCAAAAAACAGATTTTGAACATTTTCATGTCTCCTCCGTAACTTCTTTATTTATGAAAATATTTAAATAGGAATTCCACATTCTCATGGCAGTTTTTCAAATTGTTTTCGAAAAGAATATGAAATTTATACCAACTCTTCTAGAATTTGAGATATCAGCACCAACTTCAGTTTTTCAAATGTCGCCATCTTGGATTTATAAATTTTAATTAAAAAATCATGATCCCCGACCTCAAAAACCACCACGTACCAATTTTGAATGGAATCGGACCAAATCTTGTCCGCCATCTTGGAGTAGCCATTTTTTTTTAATTTTAACAAAAATTCCATAATTTATTGTCACCGAAACTATGAACACCTGCCAAATTTCAAGTTAATCGGGGTTATGGAATTTTTGTTGAAATTAAAAAAAATGGCTGCTCCAAGATGGCGGACAACATTTGGTCCGATTCCATTCAAAATTGGCAAGTGGGGGTTTTTGAGGTCGGAGATCATGTTTTTTTTGTTAAAATTCATAAATTCAAGATGGCGGCTCCCAAATAATTTTTTGTTTTTGTATAAATGACGATAACTCCGTTGTTATCAACACAAAACTATTACTGCGACATATCATCTGTGAGAAAAAAAAAGTTTTTTGTAACTAAGTCATAGTGAGCTATGACCTACATTTGAAAAACTAAAGTTGGTGCTGATATCTCAAATTCTAGAAGAGTTGGTAAAAATTTCATATTTTTTTCGAAAACATTTCGAAAAACTGCCATGAGAATGTGGAATTCCTATTCAAATATTTTCATGAATAAATAAGTTACGGAGGAGACATGAAAATGATCAAAATCTGTTTTTTGCGTATAAAACAAAAACGAATAGATTTTATCGAAATATTTTTTCACATTGACAAACTCCACATTTGGTGTCATTTAACCGACCTCGTATCTCTCACCGTTAAAAAGATACCCATGGTGAGCATGGTAAGTGGGACACACGTATATTTCAACTATTCCAATCTTCCTCAAGAAACTCTTGAACATTATAAAAAACCTCATCGATAAGTAAGCGCTTGACAGATCTCCTGAAATGAGACGGCAAAACTATGTTTTTGAAGGTGGGAGGGAGGTGATTGTATAGTTTAATCGCACTATAGATCAGAGAGTTTTTCGTTAAATTTGAAGACGGAATAGGTAATCGCAAATTGTTACTTTGTCTAGTGATACCAACTGTTACCTCGTATGATGATTTGTTTTTATGTACTAGACACACTGTTTCGAGAAGATAGATAGATATTCCATTGGGCCAAGATACTCTTGGCCCAACTTTGCAAAGGTATCGGACAGCACGCTTTTGAAGAACAAATACACTATTGAAGTTTTGTTGGCTGCAGATACCCCAGAAAGGTATTCCATATCTGATATGTGCGTGGTATACTACCTTCGCAGTGGCTATACCCAGTTCTTTCGCCACCGTTCGCAAAGCATAACACCCACGTGCTAGTTTTGTATTCAAAGACTTCACATGGTTCTCAAAATTTAAATTGTTGTCCAGATTGATTCCAAGGTATTTGCTCGTATACGTTTGCTCAATGATAACTTCAGTTCTCAAAGGAATATCTGGTAGATTACATTTGAATGATAAGAGATGGGTTTTATTTATATTTAAAGAGAGTAAATTTGAGCTAAACCACCTTTCTACAGAGGGGATATCATTTACAATTCTCCTGTGTAATCTACTTATATCGGTCTCATGCCACAAGATGGTCGTGTCGTCTGCAAATATAGTAAAACTACCATCGATCTTGAGTCTAGCCAAATCGTTAAAATACAATAAGAACAGGATAGGTCCCAGTGCAGAGCCCTGTGGTACATCATGTATAACTGATCTAGTTTCTGAGTTAGTATTTGTTTTAACGAATTGAGTACGTTCACTCAGATAAGACTCGACCCAACTAAGGCTCTGATTCCTGAAACAATAACGGTGGAGCTTGCGCAAGAGTATTCCATGATTTACACAATCGAAAGCTTTCGACAGGTCACAAAATACTGCTGCGCAAACCTCTTTGAGATTGACTCTACTATATATAATTCTTTTAAAAATGAGAAAACAGCGTCTCCTGTGCTGTTTTGTGGTTGGAACCCAAATTGTTGAGGATTCAGAACATTTCGAGCTGATAAAAACTTCATCAATCTAGTTTTAACCAATCTCTCAATAATTTTTCCCAAGGTCGGAATGAGAGAAATATGGCGAAAATTTGTAGGATCCGAAGTATCTTCACCTTTGTGAAGAGGAATAACTATGCTTATTTTGAGGAAATTTGGAAAAAGTCCTTTCAAGAAAGACTCATTGATCAACTGGACCAGAAGTTCTAGTGTGAATAACGGCATATTCTCGAGTATTCTTATTGAGATATTATCATTTCCACAGGACGTTTTATTTTTCAAATGTTTTATTGTATCCATTAGCTCAGACTAATCAGTATCATCCAGAACAAATGTGTCAGTAACGAAAATATCTGTCATATAGAGTAGCGGGTCTGATGCCATTTCTATTTTTTCAGCCAAATTTCCAGCTATGGAACAATAGAATTCATTAAGAATGTTAGGGTCTAAAGTAATATCATTTGAAACAGGATTTCTCCCACGAAGATCATTCACAACACGCCAGGTTTCCTTAGGGATATTATTACTTTTGGAAATTCTGTTATGGTAATACATTAGTTTTGCTGTCTCAATAACATTTCTGTAAATTCTTCTGTAGGTAATGTAATAGTGATGAATAAAGTCATTGTTGTAGTATTTCCTGATGTGATGGAGACTTCTCAGATTGATACCAGAAATACGAATTCCTTTAGTCATCCAAACTTTTTTGTTTCTGTTTTTAATTTTAATTTTATGAATGGGGAAAGACATTTCAAAGCAGTTGGATAGTATATTATGAAACAAAAGAAAGGGATCATCGGTAAACTGCACCTCATTCCACTTGGCAATCAGACAATTATTGTAAAATTTCTTATAATTGCTTTCACTGAATAATCTACCAAATTTACATTTATTGTTACTGCTCTTATACATGATCTCAAATTCACAGAAAATAGCCTCATGGTCAGAGATGTTTGCTGACATAACTGAGCAAATGACCTTTTGTTGAGATAAATTGGAGCTTACGTAGTCAATTTCACTTTCAGAATTTGGCAAAATTCTGGTTGGTCTATTCGTGTGCATTAATAAGTTGAATGAAATAAGAAGATTTTGTAGTTGCTGGGTTAGAGGCGAGGTATTATCATCGAAGTTTATGTTCAGATCTCCCGCTAATATAACGGTTGCCCTAGGAGGTAGATCAATTAAAAGTAACTCAAGTTTATCAAGGAATACAAAACCATCTGAACTAGGAGATCTGTACATGCATAACACATAAAAGTTGGCTGCACTAGAATAAGCTAATAAAAATTCAGATTGCTTCTCCTGTATAAGGTTGTCATATCTAATAACAATTGTTAGTGCTGAGTTAGATGCTGATTCGTGAATCATTATCAACGTGCCACCACAGTTGATTTCACTCCTGCTAAAATTTGATGACATAGTGTAGTTTGGAAGATATATAGGTTCATCCTTTTTCAACCAGTGCTCAGTAAGTAGCACAATATAAGGAAACTTCATACTTTCAAGGATTATATACAAATCATCCACTTTGTTTCTGATAGACTGTACATTAAGAGTGAAGGTTTAGATTATGTGTTCATTTTTTGAAGAAAAGTTTGGTCTAAAAAATCATTGTTATTCGAACTGTCATTGTTGGAGTGGTTCATGTCAAAAATTGTTATATTTGAAATTCTCGATTGATCGTCAACATTATTAATTTGATGTTCCTAGAGGAATTGTTTCTAAAGCAATATATATTTTCTTTGAATCTCGGTTCATACATTTTTTATTTTATTGTCAAAGAAAATATGGCTTCACAGGGGATGTTAGAGAAATGTTCCACCAGGTGATGATCAGACAAGACGACCGGTGTGCTCAAAGACTATTGTGGAGGAATCTGAATACCGCAATAGAACCTGAAGTTTATGAAATGTAAGTCATGACCTTCGGAGTGACATGTTCTCCTGCATGTGCACAATTCATAAAGAACTTGAATGCAGAGGAGAAGAGCTAAACACCAGACATTTTGGATGCTATCACAAAGAAATTCTACGTGGACGATTATTTAGACTCTACAGATACAAAAGAGGAAGCTGTCAGCAAAGCTATGGAAGTAAAAAGGGTAATGTCATTAGCTGGATTCGATGTTGTCAATTGGACTACTAACTCACAGGAGGTAGCGCGAATATTCTCAGCAGATTCAACGAATAATAAAGATATTTCAGCGACTAATCAATCAGCACAGAAGGTGTTATGCATTTGGTGGAACTCAGTAGATGACGACATTTGCTTCAAACTGAAACTTGACCACGACATGGATAATAAAATAACAAAACGAAAAATTTTGAGAATTGTCAATTTTTTATCCTTTAGGCATTCTTCATATCATTTCATACCGTGGGTGCAAAGATTCTTTTGCAGGAAATTTGGTGAACAGGTGTAAACTGGGATGAAAATATTCCACCCAATTTAGGAAAGGTTTGGATGGAATGGAAAGAAGAGCTGAAGATTATTATGAGAATGAAAATTCCAAGGTGTTATTCCCATTTCATACCATCTGCCAGATCCATAGAACTACATATATTTTGCGATGCTAGTGAAAAGGCCTATTCTTCTGTGGCCTATTTGCGAGTAGAATATGAAGGAATCGATACAGTTTTGGTAATGGCAAAGACAAGAATAGCCCCGCTAAAGCCACTTTCCATACCTAGGTTAGAGCTGCAGGAGGCTGTATTGGTTACGAGATTACCAGAAACGTTGAAACAAGAAATAGAAATTGATATAGGAAAGATATTCTTCTGGCCTGACTCCTCCTGTGTTTTGAAATGGATAATAAGCGATGGAGGTCAGTACAAACCTTTCGTGGCTCATCGTATAGGAGGAATCCAAGAGAAAACACAAATTTCGGATTGGCACTGGATTCCAATGGAGATAAACATAGCCGATATAGCCACACGACAACATAATTATGAACCGTAAAACCTGCGTCGCTTCGACAATTTGGTTGAACGGACCCTCATTTTTGAAAGACCCAGTAGTCTGAAAGTCAACGAAATAATCATGACTTGAAAGATGATTGCGAGTTGAAGAATGTATTCACTGGAACCATTTCTTTAGAAAGTGAGGCAATTTTTACCAGAAATCACGAGGTTTTCTAAATGGCTACGTTTGATACGTTCTACAGCTTGGGTGTTGAGGTTCACTGAAATATTGAAAAGTCGAGTGAGAGGAACTTGCTGTAACCCAATAAGTGGATTGATGACTGTGAAAGAATGGGCGAAAGCTGAGAAATTGTGGATAAAGAAGTCACAGATGGAAAGTTTTGAAGAGGATATAAGAATTTTAAAATCGGATGAGATATTGAAGAAAAATAGTGGAAGAACGAATTTAGCCATTTGTTTAGATGCCCAGACAAAAAAGCCTTTCATCTTGTGCCCAAAGCATCCATATACTAAATTATTACTTCAATTTTACCACGAAAAGTTCGGACATTCTGGAGTTGAAAGCATTTTGAATGAAATTAGACAAAAATTTTTGATTATCGATGGTCGAGCTGCAGTGAAAGTTGTCAGAAAAAGCTGCCAAAAGTGTAAAAATAATGATTCTGTACCATTAGTTCGTTTAACGCCCTGTATTAGACCTTTCGTAAACGTGGGAATGGATTGTTTTGGCCCTTATTCAGTCGCAGTAGGAAGAAGAAGAGAGAAAAGATGGGGCGTGCTATTCACCTGCTTAGCAGTTAGGGCCGTACATCTAGAACTTATTTCTACAATGTCCACAGATTCAGCAATAATGGCAATTCGCAGATTCATTGCCAAACGAGGAAATACCCAGAAAATATTCTGCGACAATGGGACCAACCTGAGAGGAGCAGCAGAAAAACTACGGCGTGCCCTCAAAGAACTTGACCAAAGCCAAATGATAGAGTTCTCTGCCAATAGAAAAATAGATTTTCATTAGTCCAGGAGCTCCTCATATGGGTGGGGCTTGGGAAAGACTAATTGGATCAATTAAGAAATCTCTAGGTGTCGTTGTACATCAATAACAATCATTGAGAGAAGAAACTTTGGCCACTCTTTTCGCTGAAGCTGAAAATATAGTGAACTCTCGGCCACTAACGCATGTATCTGTGACCCAAGGGATCCAGAAGCTCTTACGCCAAATCACTTTCTAGTTGAATATACACTGAAGGATCGCCAGGTGAATTCAATTCTGGAAACTGTCTCAGGAAGGAATGGCACAAATCTCAAATGCTAGCCAATGGATTTTGGAAGAGATGGGTGAAAGAGTACCTACCTACCTTGAACAAACGGAAAAATTGGACTGATAAACAAAGTTCAATAAAAAATTACGATATTGCCCTCATCGTTGATGAAAACTCACCGAGAAATCACTGGCAAATCGGGAAAATTGTAGCTGTGTATCCAGGTCCTGATGGAAGAGTACGTGTTGCAGACGTACAAACTAGAAGAAACACTCACAAGAGACCAGTGACGAAGTTGTGCAAACTAGATGTTAGAGTTGAAGAATGATTCTTCACTGGGGGGAGAATGTTGCGGCGTTTATTCCCTGTATATCCTTCCAGCATTATCTTGTGTGTGTTCAATACATATAATTCAATGTTTGCCGTGGCATATAGCCAGGAAAGTAGTTGTTTTCTGTTGAATAAATCGATAAAGAAGTGTAAAAACTTCACAAACGATAAGATTTCCACACACACACACACAAATGTGTGGAAATCTTTTCGTTTGTGAAGTTTTTACATTTGCCATGGATTTTCATCAAGTAACGGCCGAGTCAATTAAAGAAAAACAAGAAAAAAAAACGAGAAAGAATTGATATTTTTATCACAGAGAATGCGAATTCTCAATGTATTTCTTTATAAATATATCTGTCTCGGCGTTTGTTCCCTGTATATACTTGTTGTCGTTATCCCCTGTATATTTTATAAATGTTCGATTCACCGGGTAACATTTGAGGAAGATGATGTCAAAATAAAATAATATTGTAATATGTCAGAAAAATATCAATCTGAAAAATGGATTTTGTAACGGCTTTTACAGACTTAATTGAATTCCAATACTTTATCGAAAATCGTAACTTTATTAAGGCGCGTATTCACCTGAGCACGAACGGGAACGAGGCAAAGTGAGGCCGAACGAATGCCTCGTTCGTATTTTTGTAAAGGCGCGTTTTCACCTGAGCACGAACGGGAACGAGGCAAAGTGAGGCCGAACGAGCGTGCGTAGTGTGTACGTCACAACGATGCGCGGAAAACGGTGCGGTGCGCGGTCCGAAGCAGTTCGAATGCCATCCGATCGGTGTCGGTACTTCAAAGAAAAATTTGAATATATGTGGACGGCATTGGTGCCGCCGCACGGGGTGGATCGCTGCCTCGTTCGTTGCCTCGGATGCTTCGTTTCGCCATCATACAAAAATACGAACGAGGCATTCGTTCGGCCTCACTTTGCCTCGTTCCCGTTCGTGCTCAGGTGAATACGCGCCTTGAGGTTCATAATTATATCTGAAAATATTCATTTACAATACGTCTTGTCATGTTGATTCCTTTCGAAAGTATGTCTTCTCGTTGTTCTTTGTGTGTCTAGGTCATATTTGCCAAATTGAATGTTTCATTGTTCTCTAACAGTATTTTGACAAAATGACAATATGTTGGTTAATTATTAGGCAGTGCCCCGAGCAGTGCCCCAAGTATTATTAGCCCAGGGCCATACAAACTTACGATCTGCCCCTGATTATTCTTCTAAATAGTTGAGGATTAGCTATGAGGTAATTCAAGTGATGTTCAATTTTGTTCAAAACCTATGTAAGTTTTCAATGAATAGGTGATCGTTTTTAATAGTATGTTGTTTCAATAGGATCAAATTTGACACTTTGTTCAACAAGCGGAATTTGCGAGTCTAACAGAGCCACTTTCAATTCGAATGATCGAAACATGCAATTTTCTTTTAATCGAAATAATTGATATCTAATTAATATTATATAAGTGAAGTTACCACTATTTTGACTCACTCGTGTATGTCAGTGCCAAATCAGATATCATACCAGCTGTCATCCGACACAATTTAAGTTTCTAGGAGTTGAACCTCAACTTCAGCTCCTCGACACCAAAAGTGTTGCCTACATATATACTAATCATTATATTGTGTCAGTCTGTCAGTAAAAATGAAGTCAACGTCAAGAGCTAATTATGGAACAAAAATGGACGACTTTTGAGTCGATTGCAGAAAAATATATTTACTTTATATGTTCCGAAATTTGAATAAGTAATACTAACCTCAAATCCTGTTTTGTTTTTGATATTTTAACAATAATTTTCTTATTTCTCAAAATAATATATTGCTTTTTATTTGAATTATCTGCAAAAATAACATGAACATCCGATTTTCTGCTTATCAATCATTTGCACTTTTTCAAATTAATTTCGAAAACTCAATTTCGATTCCTATATTCAAAACAGATTCAAGATCCCAATATGCATTGAAATATTTATTTATTCAGTCCACATCCAAGTTTGAGATAAATAATTACTGATTGGACGGATTCGAAGTGTTGACTGATATCCATTTAGACTTCAATTCGCCAATATCAATTAAGTTCAGGCCAAAGTATTCATCAGGAAAAATAAACGTATCCATAGGTATTATGTAAATAGTTTAATGGAATAGATTTTATGTCAATTATTTTTGTTTCTAACTTGGTTTCTAATAAGCCGATGGTGTTGAAATTATAATAACTTTATATCTGGTCACGTTGGTACATTATAATATAAGTCATGAAAATTCCTGATGAATGAATCAATCATTGTTATTTATTATGCAAGGGAAAACAGTTGTGAAGTTTTTTACTCCAGGTTGTGTTGTCAAAAAGACGTGAGCTGAAATCTAATATTTTTCCCGTGTATGAGGTACAATTTTTTTCTGTGACAGAAAAATGGAACGAATCAAAATTGAGAACATATCACATATTAAAATCAAAAAATTATCGACTTGAAATTAGACACCTGCGTTACAGGCATCTTTTTGCAGGCATCTTTATCATTCTTTTGAAGTAATCAAATATCTTTCACTCTGATTCTGTGATTTGATTTTGAAAAATTGAGAGTTTAGTGGTTGTTTAGTAATTTACGTAACCGCGAAGTCGAATGGAAGGCAAAATGAGTTTGTAGTTCTTTCTCGGAGACGGAACTATAGCACCAAAAGCCATCAACAGTGTATATACAGGGTGTCCCACTAAGGTCGGCGAGGTACGATATGGAAACCATAAACCGTATAGTTTTTAAAATGACCGGTAGGGGGCGAAGTTACTATAATACAAAGAGAAAATCGAATTATCTCAGAAAATCGCTGTATAATGTAACTTTTTGTTAACGAAAATAAAAATATCATTAATTTATCGTTGTTTTCGTACCTAGACTTTTTTTGTAACTTCAATGATCATGGTGGGGGAAGCCTGTGAACAAAATATTTTTCAAATTGCTGTATCTTCAATACGCCTTGTCCATATTTAATCAATTTGGGCTCGTTTGAAAGATAATTTCACACTCAATCAAATACTGACTTTGTTTACGGTCGCTAGTTCATACCGCGTCTTATAGAGGGCGTCGTTTACCGTCTATTCGATTTTTTTGTATTTTTTCGAAAAATTCTGATAGAATGCTACATGTTTGCGTTAGGGATCTTGAAAAGCATAAAATTAGCTACATTTTGGCGCACACCGCAATTCGATATCTGTATTTGTCTTCGAGTTATTTGCAAATAAATATCTTCAATGAATGGTATCTTCAGTGAGTAGACCTTGCAACAAGAAATCATTAATTATTGTATCTAACCCTATTTTTTTGCGCGCTAGTAGTGAAAAAGGTTATCACTAAATTCTTCAACCTCTTGTTACATTTGTGCATTGATTCATTATTTGAATGCCACCTACCTTCATTTAGAAAAATGTACCAGTTAGGAAACGCGTCATTTTATGTGACATGTTACGTGAAACATATCACAAAAGTGACAGTTTTAATCTTCTCCTGAAGATGCTATAACGTAGTTTTTTTAACGTTACAGAAAAAATAATTTCCTATATTTGTTCTATTATATAGCCAAATCGGAGATAAGCAATCAAGGCGAGTTGATATATGTATAAGTTTTTGCCATTTATAACGAAGAAGAATTTTGATCATACTTACTAACTATATACTCTACAACTACAACTATACAATTTCCTGTTAATTTGAATTTAATGAAAATGTGCACATATTCAATCAACATGAATCTATAGTTGTGAGATAAGAGTTATCTGTCAGGTCAAAATTGAAAATCCATTCGAACGTTTGTCTTTCATATTTTTCCATTGAACCGGCCAAAGTGCGTGCCACTCGGCGTGCCATGCAAATTGAAGAGCAGCTCATGGCATTTTGTCTGATCTTTCTGAATCTGATGAATTTTTTCGAGAGAAGTGATTACAATAATGTGAACTTTTTTGATATAACAATAAAAACATGAATTCTTCCCAAGTGCGGATTTGGATTTTTTTCGTAAAATATGCTATATATTTGTTTTCAATACACTAACGTCGCTACCAAATTCCAGTAAATTACTATGAATTCTTTCTGAATTTCATGGCAATTTGAAATAATTCATATAATCTTCGTTATAGATGGTCAAAAAACTATCCATGCATTTGCACTAAAGGGTGCAAAAAGTAGTAGCTTCTCGCACGATCATATATAGATAAAATATACAGGGTGGCATTGAAATAAATAAAGGGATAAAAATAAAATTTGGCATAAGACCCCTTTTTCCACCAAATGTTCTACACTGTAGCGATTCTGACGTCACCTCTGTAAAAATTTCCATGCGGCGGAGGGCACATTCACGCAGGGTTTATCAAATTGTTTCAAAATGGCGTACTTGATTTATTTTCTCGGTTAAATTTCTTATTGATTAGAATAATGAGGGAAAATCTGATATCATCGAAATATTCGTTAGACTGTATCGTATTGATGTACTTACTGAACATAATATGTAAGTATAGTTTATGCATAGTCAATCGAACAGATCATCAAACGAATGTCGGGCCACGCTGCCGCACTCTTTGAACTTTCAAAGGGACCGACGGCTTGCGGTGTTTTTCCAACTGACTCCGCATGAACTATACCTACTCATTTCGAAACCACCCCTTATATTGGCATTTCAGATCGCTCTGTGATTGCTATTTTCGAAATGTTATCTGATTGTTTCAACAGATGCCGATTGACAACTTATACAATTGATGCAAGATCAGCAGTTATATCATAAAAATGTTGATAAACACATCACTCAAAGGACGGTGCTGCAAAGATAGCGAGAATACCCTGCTCTGACATAAAAAGTGAAATAAAATAATCGAAAATAGTTATTTTGAATTTGCGAGGCAGAGCGTCGAGCGAAGCTGAGCGAAAGCAAAATTTGCGAGTCAAACAAAGTCACTTTTGATCCGAATGAAACATGCTATTTTTTCTGCAACCGAAAGAAGTAACTAACATGAATATGTGAAGCTATCACCAATGTGACAGATTATTATAATACCTTTATTATAATAATATAGGTAAGTAGATAGAAGCAAGACTATACGTTACATTAGAATAATGGTAGACGTTGACTTCACTTTGTAACAATTTGTGTTGAAATGCACCATCAGATACTACAGGCACGAATTCAATAATATACCAGAAACATGGATGCCGTGCCATATGTGGGTAATGCAACAAATAATCCGTGCGGCGAGAATATAGGATAAAGCATAGAAACAATAAAAATAGCGATTATTTATTCATCTCCATATTCCACTGTGTTTGGCTCGGTAATCAAATGAAGATAAACAGTATCGTCATGTGCGACAAAAAAGTGTTGCTGGTCGTGATTATTCAAAAACAAATTATCCAATCAATCAGATTCCGAGAATGATTGAAATACAGATCAAGCAAGTAAGTGAATCTTGAAGGCTTTCCTGATCAAAACAAAAATTCTTAACTATAATAAGGCGTATTCATATCTCCAGTATGGGTATGATATGCCAAATCTGTCGAAATCGGGAACAAATCAGGTATTCGTCCCAGCCCAAAGAACCAACCAATGTTGTCTATTCTTGATGACCTAGTACATCCTCTCTAGTTCCAAGAAGCTTAAGTTCAACTTTAGCTCCTAGGAACTAAAAGTATTGCCTAGCAACATACCTATGTTTGTGTCAGTAATTGAAACGTCAATTCAAGAGCTAATTTCTGTATTGAAATGGACGACTTTTGTGCCGGTTCCAGAAAAAAAATGCATGGATAGACCGATGGACTTCATAAGAAAATAATAAACTGCATGACATCAATCCGGACCAAACACCAAATCCATTGATCTGGCTCAACAAGCGGAGCCAGGTAGTACTCAGAAGATTAAGAATTGGACACACTAGGTTAACGCATGAACGCACCTGATGATGAAAAGTGAACCTCCAAAAATGTGCTACGTGTGTGATACCCTGTTATCAATTAAACATCTAATAATTATTATAGAGTGCCCTTTATTCGAAATGGACAGAGAATAAACCAAGTAGCCTCAACACTTAGCTAGTGCTTTAAGATCAATAATATTGATAACTTGAACTATTTCTCAGGAACGTAGACATGTTCAAGCAAATTTGAAATGTCTTGCAATACTCAACTTTGAGAGTGGTATATTCGTGTGAAAGTTCATGATATTCTATTGGAGTTAGTGCATACAGATTCCTTGATAACTTGAAAGTAATTTGTGAATATTTTTCCAACATTTTTGCATCGAACTTTAGATCTTGATGAAATGAAAAAACCTACAATTTTAATGTTGGTTCTCGACCACCATACATCAGATTGATTCACAATGGAATTAAAAGAATGAAAAACATTCGACATAATAATATAAAGATTATAACGCAAAAGTAATTTAATACTCAGGCAGACTCCTAAAAACTGAAGAACTAAGAAATACTCATTTTCAAACATACAGTTCTCAACACACTAAATGGACCACTCATATAATTTGACTCTATTTCGAAGACCTGTATTTTTTGAAAAAATTTACTGATTTTCATGCGGTTTTTGATATCAGATGTTATTTTTCATCGGCTTCAACGAGAGCTAGAACACTCTGAGAAAGTCCGCAGAACAAAACTTACACAGGGTGTAAAGTGGAACCATTACACTTTGGTCTACATTTCCAATGCTGCCAGAACTCGGGAAATTTTTTCTGATCAAAAGTCAGTCATATTATGATACACTGGAACCTCATTTTGGGATGTTTTCGTGATTTCTCCTTAATTGGCCATTGCAACAAAAATTCGATTTTATTTCGAGTCTTGCATTTCTTGAATTTTTTTTTCTAGAACTCCACTTGAGATGACTATTGGAAAGAACTGTTCTCATCTTTTGTGGAGGACAATGAAAGACTGAAAAAGCACTATTGTGGAATATACAGGATGATAAGAAAATAGGACAAAATCTCATTTCAGTAAAAAAAACAAAAATGGTGACTAAAACCATGGCTCATTCGACACACATGTTCAATCAAATTCAGATCTGGAGATAATGCTGGTCACCAGATTCTTTCAACATCATTGTTTTCTAGAGTTTGTAATTTGTCAGATAAGTTGTGAAACACTCAGTAATAAATATTGGAAATCAGTTGATAAGAATCATCGATATCAGCAAACAAGTTTGAATTGAAAATTTTCATCCTGAATTTAAATTAGAGGCGAATTTTCGAAAAAATGTCTCGACTTGATAGTCTAATATGAATAATGGATTACGAGAAGGCCGTTTCTGAATATACTGAATCGAATGGGCCATGGTTTCAGTCACCATTTCTGATTTTTTTTCCTGAAATGAGATTTTGTCCTAATTTCTTATCATCCTGTATATTCCACGATAGTGCTTTTTTCGTCTTTCATTGTCCTCCACAAAACATGAAAACACTTTTTCCCAATAGTTAGCTCAAGTGGAGTTCTAGAGAAAAAAATCAAGAAATGCAAGACTTTCGAAAAAAAAATCGAATTTCAGTTGCAATGGTGAATTAAGGAGAAATCACGAAAATGTCCCGAGATGAGGTTCCAGTGTATCATAATATGACTGACTTTTGTTTAGAAAAAAAATTCTCGAGTTCTGGCAGCATTGGAAATGTAGATCATAGTGTAATGTTCCCACTTTACACCCTGTGTAAGTTTTGTTCTGCGGACTTTTTCAGAGTGTTCTAGCTCTCTTTGAAGCCGATGAAATATCACATCTGATATTGAAAACCGCATGGAGATCGGCTAATTTTTTCAAAAAATACAGGTCTTCGAAATAGAGTCAAATTATGAGTGGTCGATTTAGTATGTTGAGAACTATATAGGAAACCGAGTAGAGACTTAAAGGCCATATAAAAATCAACATAAATCGACTTCAATGAATTTGTGCAGCTAAAAAAAAATTGTTCTAAAATTGTTCTATCCGTCAGCTGCAATGAGTACTTCATGGTGAAATATGGTGAATATTTTAATGTAAAAATCATTTCGTAATAAGACATAAGAAAAACAATCAGATATGATATGGTCGAGAACCAACATTTAGTTAATCAAACTGGTTCTCGACCAGAGTGGTCGAGAACTGAATATGGTCAAATTGGTTTTTGATAATAAATGAATTGCAGAAGAAATATTATTCAAGCCTTATTTGATGGTCTAAAACAAATATTTAACAAGTAGATATGTAAATAAATCATTATTTGGGAAATAAATTTACATTTTTCAAAGAAAGTTTGTAACTGAACATAAACAATAATTCAAGTTATACTGTGGTTCTCGATTACTCTGGAGAAATAAAATAGCCAATTTTTGTAGAATGGGTTCAACACCACCGAATATTTATTTAATCAAAATGAATTTATGCCTGTTTATTCTTGAAATACAGGAAAAACTATACCTAATTATTAATATTAAAGAAAACACACATACCCAATGCATTCGAAATGGAAGTTAGAAATAACTCTTATCTTTATAGATTCATGTTGATTGAATGTTTGCAAATTTTCATTGAATTTGAATTAACAGGAGAATGTATTTGAAGCTGTAGTTGTAGTTCTAGAGTATATAGTTGGTTAGTTTCTGATCAAAATTCTTCTTCGTTAGAAATAGCAAAAAATTACACATATAGCAACTCGTCTTGATTTCCTATCTCCGATTTGGCTATGTGGCACTGCTCATGATTCTTAATGTATATAGAACGAATATATTTACGATAACACGACATCAGCTTCTTCAATGACAGACGGTTATCAAATGATTTTACGTGCGAAAAGCTCGAATTTTTTTCCCACTCTGTCAGATGTTCTGAATAAAGTGTACTTGCCGAAAACACATTTTCTGGTGATTGTAATAGAGTATAAGAAATATTTCTCTTGTTATTTTGTCTCAAATGCAAGAACATTGGTTGATGCGGATGAATAAATAAAAAAAAATAAAGGGATTTGTCGAAGGTGACAACTAATTTCCAAAAGTGTACGACGATTCAAGGGTTGCATAGATCTGATGCACCCGGTATATGCAATAAAACACATATTGAAATTAGTCGTGTGCTAATAAACGAACAGATGTGCCTGATTTAGGGTGGTCTGAAAGCCATATTCCTAGCTGTAGATAAGGTTATTGATGACCGTTACCTCCCAAAAACGCATTAGGGAAATCATCCAGACGTTTCCAAAATGTTGTTTATAATCAATTCTTATAAAGACATCTGAATATAAAATTCATCATGGAAATGGGAACAGAAAACTCGATTTCTGAGATTTGACAATAATAATAGGTATCTAGGTAACCAGTCTTAGAAACGCGTAATTGATCATTCTAGAACACGTGATTTTGACATGGTTTCTTGAGGGGCACACGAACTATTTGTTAGGTTACCTTTGATGAGCATTGCCCAGGCCGTCCCTCTGCCACATCCACAATATTATAACAGTTACACGAAACAAAATTATGAAATTCTTTCTGGTTCCAACTCGGATTCCAAGGGAAACGATCCCACTAATTCTGGTTTTCTATGACAGATCTTAACAAAATACAATGTTTGCCCCTCAGCAAACTGTCAAATGACGTAATTCTGGAATGATTAATTTTGTGTGAAGATGGGATCCTCAAATTGAAGTCACACAATAGTAATTTTGCGGAAAGTGATTCTTTCCCGCACGCGACTGCCGTTGACACGAACGACGCGAAGCGGAGTTCGGGCAAGCAGTCGAGTGCGGGAAAGACACTTTCCGCATGAGTTAGGAACAATATTTTTTCTACAAGCGTAGGAAATTGATCGATTCGTTCAATTAATTATTCAAGCAAATAGGAACAACTAACAAGAGATATATATTCTCCATCTACTAATTATTAGTAGGTAATAGCTATTGTGAACTTACAGTTTGACGCATTATGTTGGTTCATTGCGGAAGTCAGCAGGCGCATAAGTAGTTTGGTCTCTAGGTTTCAGCATTGGTTTCAGACACTTCTATGAAATGAGTCAAAAATACCTATTCTTCATTCGGTATTTTCATTTCTTTATTGTTGCACCATTCAATTTCCTAACTAGTGCGGAAAGTGATTCTTCCCCGCACGCGACTGCCGTTGACACGAACGACGCGAAGCGGAGTTCGGGCAAGCAGTCGAGTGCGGGAAAGACACTTTCCGCATGAGTTAGGAACAATATTTTTTCTACAAGCGTAGGAAATTGATTGATGTGTCCAATTAATTATTCATTCATATATATATAGGAACAACTAACAAGAGAAATATATTCTCCTACCTACTGATTATCAGTACTAGATATTGTGAACTTACAGTTTGACGCATTATGTATAGGTTCATTGCGGAAGCCAGCAGGCCCATAAGGTGTTTGGTTTCTAGGTTTCAGACACTTTTAGGAAATGAGCCAGAAATTCTTCTTCTTTATTCGGTATTTTCATTTCTTTATTTTTGCACCATTCAATAAAACGCGTGTATAGCTTCTCATACCTTTCTTAAAACTTCGTTGGCAATAACGCATCTGTATCGCATCCCTATATAGCTGGAAGTTTTTGATCACATTGTAGCAATTCCACTGAATCGAAAATGACAGTAATGCTGTGTCTGTCACTTCGACAATAACAAACTCTTTTGAGGATTGATTGGCATGACAACAATAATCGTTTCCCATCAGATCAATCCAAATCTATAGGGGGATTTTTATAATAATCAATTTTTATTCTTCAATATTTCTTAATTTTCACAATAAATTGTGCAATTTGATGGATGATTCTGAACATACATACTTAATACTGCAACAAACAAACTCAAACTCTCATATTCCATCACCTACCACTTATATTTTGCCATATTATCATATCTCTGTTTTTCCCGCACTAGTGTGGGAAAAATTTTCCCGTAATGTTGCGGAAAAATGGCACTTCCCAAACTAAATCGCGTGCGGGTATAGGGTGAATCACGCACGCTTGTAGAAAAAATGCGTTTCCTAACATGTTAAGTAAAGGGTGTTTGTTTATATTCTATTCAATAACTTTCTCAGTTAATATTGGTATCACAAAAACGTTGAAATAGGCAAATATAGAGTATTTTTCATGGTCATCCACAATTAGGTACTAGGAAATGCAAAAAAAATCGTATATACAGTGTGTCCAAGATAAGGTTGCACAGCATGGGGATCTCGGAAACGGTAGGAGATACAAAGTCAGTTAAATAGAGAAAAAGTTGCGCATTCGGGGGCTCATACCAACAGCCTTCTGAAATTTTCAAAATTGTTTTCAGTCTTTCAGTTATATCGAAAAAGTGAATTTTTGGAATATTTCATTCTTCGTTATTATTAGAGATACAAAAATTCTATATTACTGAATCTCATGAAATTTCTCAAGTCAATTGATATCCTGAACGAAATATAGACACTGTAAACTCTGATTTGTAATGTAATGTAATTTAATGTAATGTAATTATTGCTCCATCGCTAATAACCTCTAATGGTTGATGCGATTTATTTCATTAAAAAAAAACTATATAATAACAACTTTTGATGACGTTTAACGTGGTGATACCGATTTTTTTCATGCGACGTTTCTTATTTGTAGGACCATCATCAACTTTTGTTTGTCGAATACGGTCCTGAAATTTTTTTCACAGGTTCTGGAAGCTTCATTCAATCCGAATTCAACCATATGATAAACAAGGTGGTTTGTTTGTGTTTCGATCTATTTTTCAGCGATCATCAATGTTTTTTCGAAATTTCAAAGGAAAAATGCCATCAGTTCCACTTATTTTGAAAGAAAATTAGTCAGCACACTATAATGCCCCATCAACTGGTTCCAATGAAAAACATGTAAAAATCCATACAAATTCAGAATAATGTCAATCGCTAAGACCAGGCAATGACGAAAGGCGCAGGACATTCTGTTAGTGGTATACCAGGAAATGTCAAAATTTTGAAGATTTTTCCCGAAAAATGATCTAGGCTGATGAAAGCATGGTCAGTCACTAATAATAGTATCTTCATGAGAAAAAATACATATTATTGGTCACCAGAAAATGACCATTTATACAAAACAGCGAGACACCAACGCCGTTCGGCTTCAATATGTGGATTTCAATATTTGGTACACGAATTATTGGTCCTTCAAATACCTTGAAACATAATTTTGAAGATTTGCCCCGAGAAAACATCTTGGCCGATGAAAGTACGGTCACTTATAATAGTATCTTCACGGGAAAAAATACATATTATTGGTCACGGGAAAAAATACAAATTATTGATCACGAGAAAATGACCATTTATACAAAACAGCGAGACACCAACGCCGTTTCGGCTTTAATATGCAATATTTGGTACACGAATTATTGGTCCTTTTAATTACCCTAAAACATTGACTTCCGTACGTTATAGAATTTGCTTGAGAATCATCTTGACAAAGTTCTGGATAATTTACCGATTGCGGAAGTTGAGAACTGATGGCGCTCCAAAAATGGATTGGTACTCATTCTACAGTACCTTGGCGCGGTCGCCTGATTTCACACCGCTGGATTCTTTTCTTTGGGGATGTATCAAAAACTTTGAATTTTGATGATGAAGAAGAAATAAGGGACAGTGTTATCGAAGCATTCAATAGTATATCCCCAGAAATGCTTATAGTAATGTCTTAGGGGCAACTGTGAGAAGAGGATATCTTTGTTTAGAAAGTAATGGTTATCATTTTGAACATTTGTTATGAATGTTTCTGTTGGTATTGTCAAATATAAGTTATAAAAGTAATTCGTGTAAGAAGTCATTAACAAATTGAAGCGCTGCATTGTATAATTTAGTGAAATATTTTTTATTCCCTTTTAAGTATTGAATTACTAATCCATCAATGTTTGACACTGAATGATCAGAAATAATAAGTGGAACTGATGGCATTTTCTCTTTGGAATTTCGAAAAATCAATGATGATGGATAAAAATAGGTCGAAACACATTCGAATCACCTTGTATAATACATAATTGAATTCAGAAAAAAAAAGCTTTCAGAATCTGTGAACAAATTTTGAGGACCGTATTTTTAAAACAAAAGTTGATGATGGTTCTACGAATACGAAACGTCGCATGAAAAAATTGGTAACACCACGTTGAACGTAATAAAGAGTTGCTATGGAAATAATATATTATGTAACAAGTGTTATAAACGTCCTTTTAGTAACGAGTAGTTTAAGCACGAGCGGAGCAGAGCGGAGCGAGTGTTTAATAAACGAGTGTCTAGAACAGTTTATAAACGCGTTACATACTATGCTTTTTCTACGAACTCCGAAAATTACATTAACATATCTACAATTCCTACGAAATAATTCGAAAAGAAAGGGAATTGAGAACATAATACATGCAACTGCATGCAACCAGCGAGACATGTATAAGTGATATTGGTTGTAGATGTGTCCAGTCCATTGCTTACTAACCTTTGTTTCACGTTTACATTCTCTTCGATTTCACTTTTGTTTACTTTTCGCATATATTTTTAATGATCAATTCTGATACAAATGAATATTGTTTGAATAATTCTGATACGAAATTCGAAAATAACAGTTGACAGTTAATACAATTACTGAAGCTGTGTTTAATTATGGTGAAAATATATAAATGAACTGCGTTGCCATGGTAATGTGTTTAAGAAATCGTGTTGCCATGGTAACGTGTTTAATATTTTGAATAAATCACAGATCGACAATTCGTGATTAATCGGTCATTTAGCGAGGTACATATCCGTACGCTAAATGCCATATCAGTTATGTGATTAGAAAACTAGTATATTATGTAACAAGTGTTATAAACTTCCTTTTAGTAACGAGTATTTTAAGCACGACACAAAAGTCGTCCATTTTAATACCAAAAATAGCTCTCGAATTGACCTTTCTATTACTGACACGAAAATTGGTAATTTGCTAGGCAATCTAAATCGAACAATTAAAACAGTAGAGGCACCCTAACGAAGAAAAAAAAATCTCGGCAGTCGAAGGGATAAAAACCGAAAGATCTCGAAAACGGCTTTCTTCAAAAAAATTTCACAAGTGTACCTTTTTTTGCTTGACATTATATAGGTATGTATTTTGAAAGTTTGACAAAACCTATCTGATGGGGATTCATCCATAGAATACATACAAACACAAAAACGTGAAGCTAGCATAAACAAGTCTGTTGTAAATCGTTTGAGCCAGATCTAAAATTTTTAGGTTATATTTTCAAAATGTTATGGGGAAAAAACGAATAAGTTAACTTGTTACAGGATGGAGCGGCTCACATGTAAATTGAATTGAAATTGAGAACATAATTATGCGGATAGTTTGAAAAAAATTGTAAAAAAAAAAGGTTGTACCAGAAGGCAATTTCAATCATAACGTGTAATATTCAGAGAGGGCTGTGAGAGCTGTCAAAAGAGGGTCCGTCTGAGTAGAAGGAAAACGTCCGAACAGTTCGCAGTCCCCAGTTTGAAGGGATTTTTCAGACATTTTTCGAGCTACAAAATCCTTTTCATCTCAAAATGCGTGGTGAAGCGGATCACACTTTGGAATAAAAAAAAATCGATCATGTTTTTTCATTTCTTCACTAAGCTCCAGAAGAAGGATATACGATTCATATTTTTTCTACAAGCGTGCGTGATTCACCCTATACCCGCACGCAATTTAGTTTGGGAAGATATGATAATATCGCAAAATATAAGTGGTAGGTGATGGAATATGAAGGTTCAAGTTTGTTTTTTGCAGTATTAAGTATGTATGTTCAGAATCATCCATCAAATTGCACTATTTATAGTGAAAATCAAGAAATATTGAGAAATAAAAATTGGTTATTATAAAAATCCCCCTGTAGATTTTGATTGATCTGATGAGAAACGATTATTGTTGTCATGTCAATCAAACCTCAAATGAGTTTGTAACTGTCGAAGTGACAGACACAGCGTTACTGTCATTTTCGATTCAGTGGAATTGCTACAATGTGATCAAAAACTTCCAGCTATAGGGATGCGATACAGATGCGTTATTGCCAACGATAAGAAGCTATACACACGTGTTATTGAATGGTGCAACAATAAAGAAATGAAAATATCGAATAAAGAAGAAGTATAAGCATAGACTAATACCAAATACAGAAGATAATCTATTCAGTAATCTTTGGTATAAGTGTCTGAAACCTCTAGAGACCAAACACCTTAGGGGCCTGCTGGCTTCCGCAATGAACCTATATAATGCGTCAAACTTCAAGTTCACAATAGGTAATACAAATAATCAATAGATAGATAATATATTTCTCTTATTAGATGTTCATATATGCATGAATAATTAATTGAACAAATCAATCAATTTCCTACGCTTGTTCCTAACTCATGCGGAAAGTGTCTTTCCCGCACGAGACTGCCGTTGACACGAACGACGCGAAGCACTTGTTAGGAAAATTACTAATTTTCCACACTCATGAAAAATGTACTTCCGTTGCAACGCTGAAAAAGTCTCAGATTTTGATCGGTTTCACCCCATTTGACGGAATCTGATTAACTACGTAAACCTATTACCAAGGAAACTATAATTCATAAACAAAACTAGGCAGATTCTGTAAGTCAACACATGGCCTATATATATATACCGTTTCGAAGGTAATAAATCAAGACAAGACCTACACTATCGATATCTGGTGCTGGCATGAAAGGGCAGAACTGTGGTGTATGTATAGTCCTAAGGACGGGGATAGAATTTGTCACAACATAGGTGGGCCAACAAAAACACTGCTCCTACAAATTTATTGTCGTTGTTGTTATGGGTGCTTCAGATTTTGAAACGACAAACAGATGTTGGTCGCCATTATCATATAAAAATTGAAAATGTTCACTTATAATTACACGAGAGCTTTTTTTGTAGAAGTAAACTTGACATTTCAATGAGATTAGAATTTTATTGCCTGATGGAAATTTTACTGGCAGTTTTTTTGGGTTGAATTCCCTGAAGGCAACAAAGCTTGAATTATTAATTTCGAGTTTACTTCGACCCAAAAAAAAACCTCGAGAGTAATTCGCCAAGACAATTAAATAAATGAGAATAAGTGAATCACACTGTAGTTGATGATTTTACCAATTTCTCCACTCATAGACTCTTCAATTCGCGAAATTCCAGAGATTAGATACTTTTCTGACAACGCAAAATCGAGAAACATTTGCATAAACGCCATCAAGAGTCCCAGCGAGCACAAACATCCCTGGGATGTTTTGGAATGTTTTGAAAATGTTGGCATGTAGAAGTTTTTCTGAGACTTAAAAAAAAGAGGTCTTTGAAGGATATTGAAGTATTGTTTTTGTTCTTCTGTGGCATTTCTTGTACCTATTGAGAGGTATCCCTGATGGAATGTTTTGAGATTTTTTGAAAATGTAGGCAACATTGTATAATTTAGTGAAATATGTTTTATTCACTTCTAAGTATTGAATAACTAATCCATCAATGTTTGACACTGAATGATCCGAAATAAATGGAACTGATGGCATTTTCCCTTTGGAATTTCGAAAAAACATTGATGATGGATAAAAATAGGTCGAAACACATTCAAATCAACTTGTAAAATACATAATTGAATTCAGAATGAAAGAAGCTTTCAGAATCTGTGAACAAATTTTGAGGACCATATTTTTAAAACAAAAGTTGATGATGGTTCCACGAATACGAAACGTCGCATGAAAAAATCGGTAGCACCACGTTGAACGTCATGAAGAGTTGCTATGGAAAAGTATATTTAGTTTTTTTGCAACTCTAATAATAACGGAGAAAAAAATAAAATTGATATTCCAAAAATTCACTTTTTTCGATATAACTGAAAAACTGAGAACAATTTTGAAAATTATCGAAGGCTGTTGGTATGAGCCTCTGGATGCGCAACTTTTTCCCTGTTTCAGCGACTTCGTATCTCCTATCGTTTCCGAGATCACCATGCTGTGCAACCTTATCTTGGACATACTGTATACTCAAAAATTTTACTGGTATTTCTCAAATGGAACACCCTATATTTCATTGTCCGAATCGGTAGAGCTCTTTCTTCTGATTCCGAATATACAGGGTGAGTCATGAATAACCCGCCATAACAGAATGGCAGATAGAGGTAGTCAAGGTGAGTTGACATACAGGGTGGCATTGAAATAAGTGCAAATATTTCAAACACTGAGGAAGCTCGACGTGTTCTATCGAATGCCACGATTAAAAAAAATTCAGAGATCAAAATAAAATTTGAGGTTGATATAACTGCTGATCTTGTATGTCAATGGTATAAGTTGTCAATCGGCATCTGTTAAAATAATTGGATAATTTCAAAAACAGCAATTACAAAGCGATCTGAAGAGTTTTTTTTGTAGAAGTAAACTTGACATCTAAATGAGATGAGAATTTTATTGCCTGAAGGAAATTTTACTGGCAGTTCTTTTGGGTTGAATTCCCTGAAGGCAACAAAGCTTGAATTATAAATTTCGAGTTTACTTTGACCCAAATAAACACCTCGAGAGTAATTCGCCAAGACAATTAAATAAATAAGAATAAGTGAGTCACACTGTAGTTGATGGTTTTACCAATTTCTCCACTCACAGACTCTTCAATTCGCGAAATTCCAGAGATTAGATACTTTTCTGACAATGCAAGATCGAGAAACATTTGCATAAACGCCATCAAGAGTCCCAGCGAGCACAAACATCCCTGGGATGTTTTGGAATGTTTTGAAAATGTGGACATGAAGAAGTTTTTCTGAGACTTTAAAAAAAAAGAGGTCTTTGAAAGATATTAAAGTATTGCTTTTGTTCTTCTGTGGCATTTCTTTGTGTACCTATTGAGAGGTATCCCTGATGGGATGTTTCAAGATTTTTTGAAAATGTAGGCATTAGGATGTTTTTTGCGACCTGATATGCATTTTCGAGGTGGTCTTTAACCCTTTAGTACTAACATTCCGTCTGAGAGACTGAGCCCCCACTATTTCCCCTACATTATTGCGCAGCTCAATAATTCTACTTCAGTTACGGAGCAATTGCCTCAGTGGAAAGTATGTAATAGAATTTTTGGTGACAGACCTACCAGACTCCAGTGAGGAAGATCATGTTATGTACTTTTTCAAGTAAACTTTTTCGATATTCGAACAAATGAGCCTACTTTCAGCGATTAATTTGAAAAAATGTCACTTTTGACATGTAGCGAAAGTCACGTGACCCCGAATGAGAAGAGCATTTTTTATCTTTTTGGAAGCCAAACTTAACGTCCAACTCGAATTCCAAAATAAGTAATTAATAAAAGTTTTTCCCATATGATGCCGACTTTATGAATGACACTGTATATAGTGTAAAATGATAATGAAAAGAGTACTAACATAATGCATTTTTATGATTAAAATCACTTTCTAAGTACGACATGACAAATGAAATAGCATTGCTCGCATCCAGTCTCGCATCCAGTATCACAGTACTAATGTTATTAAAATCATGTTAGTACTGGAGGGTTAAAAGTATATTGAAAGTATTCGACAATACGGCTTTCGCCACCGAAGATCTACTGGAGATCTACTTGCCTACGTCACCCATTTATGGCAATCTTCAATAGAAAAACACGGGGAATCTCTAGCTGCCGCGTTGGACATATCGAGAGCATTCGACCTTTCGACCGTGTTTGGCACGAAGGACTCCTCCACAAACTACCATCATACGGCTTACCACCTCAGCTATGCCATCTCCTATCGAGTTTTCTTTCAGGCAGATCGCTTCACGTGGTGGTGGACGGTGTATCGTCTGATACCATTGGCATCAATTCCGGCGTTCCACAAGGATCAATTTTGGCACCAAAATTATTCCTGCTTCATATCAATGATCTGTTGGGAGTAACAACTTGCCCCTGTTGAAGATTACGAGCATTATTAGTTTGACTCTGTATATTCATGAAGTAGTTCATTTTATATTGATAGATGGTTGTTGTCAAAGTCAGTATAATAATAATAAAAGATAATTTGTCATAAAAACTATCCGTTGTGTCAGACTCTAATAGCTATTCAAATAGCTAGAAGCGTTATTTTGCTATAGGTTATGGGCTCAAAGCGCGATTAGAGGTGATTGTTACTCCAAGTTTCAAGTTTGAGAACGCCCCAAGAGTTTCTCGTCAAGATACTGTTTGAAAAAGAAATGGCTGTTTTTGAAGCTCACCGAATTCAAATAGGTCTTCTAGAAGGCAAATCAAACTGGGTAACATGGAAGTATAAGCTGATGATACTGCTTAGAGGTGTTCCAGGAGCACTGGCAATATTGGAAGGTAAATTGGTTAAACCTAATCCTCCTGTTGGAAACCCAGGTACTGATGAAAAGAAACAGTATGAGGAAACCTTGCTTGAATACACTAAAGCAGATAGTAATACTCTTCTTATACTCACTACTAACATTACCGAAGAAACTCTCACCAAAGTCATGAGATTTTCAACTGCATATGAAGTATGGATAGAAATGCATAGGTTATTCGATGGTAATTCGGAAGATAAAACCTATGATTTGTGTTTCCAATTCTTCAGCTATAGAAGAGATATGGGAGATGATATAGCTACCCATATGTCAAAACTGAAGAATATTTGGAATCAACTTCAGATGGAAATTTCAAAAGACAGGTTAACCATGGGACATTCTTGCGATTGTGACCTTCCTGAGCTACTATTGATTTGTAAGATTTTAGACACACTACCTGAGGAATATTTTTCGTTCAAATCAGGTTGGATGCTCATGTCAAAAGCTGAAAGAACAGTTGATAATCTAACAAGTCAACTCTGTTCATATGAAAAAGCTTTGATGAACAAGATCGAAGATAGCAACAATAAGGAAGTGTTAGCAGCAGAAAAATCATATGGTAGAAGGAAGACCAACTACAAAAAGGGACCCTTCTGTAATTACTGTAAATCATATGGACACAGAGTACGTCAATGTGACAAGTGGAAAGCTGATGGTAGACCGCCAAAACCACAAGCTCAACTTTCCTCCAAAGAAAATCACAAGCAAAGTTTATTAGCTGAGACCAATACTGTGTTAGCAGCAGAATGCGATAGGGAAAGCTGGTTTGTTGACAATGGAGCTACTAATCACATCACAAATCGAAGAGATCTATTTGAGACTTATGAAGATTTTTTGACAAAGCACTCTGTAACCACTGCAAATGGCGATTCGATTAGCGCATTGGGAAAAGGTACAATCACTTTGGAAGCTATTGTTGGGAGAGAGGTGAATGAGGTTTCTCTAGAAGAGGTCTGGTATGTTCCAAATATCAGGAAGAATCTGTTTTCTGTTCTATCAGCCCAGGATAGAAATCCAGATAGTGAGTTTACTTCGAAAACCGGAAAATGCGAACTAAAGGTCAATGGTCAAGTCCTACTCTATGGATTGAGAAGTCGTTATGGGAATTTGTACAAATTATGTGTGAGAAATGTCAAACCACTTAATGCCAATGAAGTAAATATTATCTCAACTGAAAATGTTCTGCAACTTTACCATGAGAGGCTAGGGCATCAAAACAAACGGCACATAAAGTCACTATTAGCCAGAGAATTTGGCATCAGTGTCAAATTAGATAGTGAGCTATGTGAGGGATGTATTTATGGAAAAGCACATAGATTGAAATTTGGTACAAGAAAACGCGCTAATCGACCTGGAGAACTATGGCATTCTGATGTGTGTGGACCATTCGACAGATCTCAATCTGGATTCAGATACTACGTCCTTTTCAAAGACGATTATAGTAGATATCGTTTTGTTTATTATATGAAGGAAAAATCTGAGGTACCGGATAAGTTGAAAGTTGCATTAGAAGAATCTAGATCTATGGGTCATATTGTTCAAGAGTTCCTGAGCGACAATGGAGGCGAATTTGACAGTCAACGTGTGAGGAGAATTCTTCAGGCATATGGAATACGTCAAAGACTGGTTATGCCACACACTCCGGAACAAAATGGTTGTTCTGAACGTGATAACCGAACAATAGTTGAGACAGCAAGAACCTTGTTTCATTCAGCCAATGAACCACTTCCTCAAAGCCTGTGGGCAGAGATGATTAATACGGCTGTGTACATCCTCAATAGATCAGGCAACTCAAGTATTCCTGATAAGAGTCCATATGAAGTTTGGATGGACAAGAAGCCAGGTCTGAAACACTTGAGAATAATTGGATCTACATGTTATGCTCACATCCCTAAAGTGTATAGAAAGAAAATGGATAAAAAAGCACGAAAAGGTATTCTGATTGGCTACGACAATGATGACGGATATCGCATCTGGAACAAACAAACCAGACAGCTGATAAGATCACGTGATGTCATTTTTGAAGAGCGATCTCGATTTTTAGAAGGAGTTCAAATACCACAAGTAACTTCAGAACAATCTCTAAGAGTTGAAGCACAAGGAGAACCTGATGAACCAAATTCAGAAGACATAGTTGTCAGCAATTCTGAAGATGAAGATGACATGCATCCAATGCAAGGTAAATTTGATACGGCTCAAAAAGAAGGTGCTACCGAAAGTGTTTCAGATTTTGATATAGAAGAGTGTCTATCTAATGAAGAGAAAGTGACAAGAACCTTGAGAAATCGAGATGAACTTAAGAAACCACACAAGTTAGAAGATTATGTTATGAGTGCAGTAACCAAAATTGAAAACCTCCATGAACCCGTGAGTTATCAAGAAGCAATGGATAGCGATGAAAAACAAGAGTGGTTAAAAGCGATGGAAAGTGAAATGCAATCACTCAAAGATAACAAAACCTGGACCCTGGAAGAATTGCCAAAAGGAAAGAAGGCAATTTCCTGTAAATGGGTATACAAGGTGAAGATAAGCAGAGATGGTTCCATAGATAAGTTCAAAGCAAGGTTGGTAGTGAGAGGTTTCTCACAGAAAGAAGGCGAAGATTATACTCAAACCTTCAGTCCTGTTGCTAAGGCCGGAACTATAAGAGCACTCTTGAGTATTGCTGGAAGTGAAAACTTATTGCTAACCCAATTCGACGTATCAACAGCTTTCCTTTACGGTGAACTAGACGAGGAGGTATTCATGAAACAACCTGAAGGATTCAAAGATAACACTGATCGAGTTTGTCGACTACAAAGAAGCCTTTATGGTCTCAAGCAAGCACCGAGGTGTTGGAATAAGAGAATTGCTAATTTCATACTCCAATTTGGATTCAAAACAAGTGAAGCAGATCCTTGTTTGTTCATCAATAAATCAGGTTCAAGTTTACTACTCATGGCACTTTATGTTGACGACGGATTATTGGCGTCAAATGACGAGAAATTGATGAAAGAATTTCTTGAAAGCCTAGAAAGAGAATTCAAGGTAACAGTAAAGCCTGCTATTTTTTGGGCTTAGAGATTGATAGAATGGAAGATGGAACAGTGTGCGTAAGTCAAGTTAGTTACACTAAGAAACTGTTGGAAAAATTTGGCATGGAAAACAGTAACCCTGTAACAACTCCTATAACAAAGGAAAATGTCCAGTTAGGGAAGGAAGATAAGGTAGAAATAACTGGAAGTTTTCCGTATAGAGAAGCAGTGGGAGGTTTGATATACCTGATGACTGGAACAAGGCCTGATATAGCATTTGCAGTTGGAGTGGCTTCAAGAAATCTCGAAAGTCCAACTAAAGAAGATATTGTCAGGGTGAAGAGAATTTTCCGTTACCTTAAAGGGACCATTCACTTCGGACTGAAATATTTGTATGGAACTGGAGGCTACTTGAAGGCTTTTAGCGATGCAGATCATGCTGGTGATTCATCTACTGGTCGTTCCACTACTGGAGTTATCTGTATGTATGCTTCCTGTGCTGTATCCTGGTTGAGTCAGCGTCAACCTTCTGTATCCATCTCTACAACTGAGGCGGAAATAGTTGCCGCAAGCGAAGCCGCTAAAGAAGTTGTATGGTTGAAACGACTCTATGAAGAAGTCATTGATTTGAAAGACATTCCCTGTGTGATGGTGGATAATGAAGCAGCAATAAAACTATCGAAAAATCCCGAATTCCATCGGAGAACAAAACATATCCGAACGAGACATTTCTTTATAAGGGAATTGGTATGCGACGAGATATTAGACATCAAAAAGATATCCACCATACTACAAGTTGCTGATGCTTTGACAAAGCCCGTTTTCAAGCCAAGGTTGGAAAAACTTAGAGAACATATGGGACTAGTCAAACTGGCAAATGAGGGAAGGTGTTGAAGATTACGAGCATTATTAGTTTGACTCTGTATATTCATGAAGTAGTTCATTTTATATTGATAGATGGTTGTTGTCAAAGTCAGTATAATAATAATAAAAGATAATTTGTCATAAAAACTATCCGTTGTGTCAGACTCTAATAGCTATTCAAATAGCTAGAAGCGTTATTTTGCTATAGCCCCATCCACAGCTTTGCAGATGATAGTACCCTCCATACTGCGTTCTCTTCCAGAATTCCCATTTCTTCCCAGGAAACTAAGAACTCACGGCGCAGGCAGGTCAATGCTGTCAATGAGGATCTTGCTGAAATCACAGCCTGGGGAACGAACAACCTAGTTGATTTAAACGCCACCAAAAGTCAAGCCTGCATTTTCTCTAGAAAGGCGGAACTCAGTATGCCCGATATTGTAATGTCTGGCTCCACCACCCCCACCAAGCCCACCATATCTATGCTCGGTATTCCCATCAGCAACACTCTTTCATGGGATAATCATGTCAGATCCATCGCAAAAGCTGCTTCACAAAAACTCGGATTCTTGTTCCGTGCGAAAAGCTACTTTACACCTCAACAGCTTCTCATGATCTACAAAGCGCAGATACGGCCTGTTCTAGAATACTGTTCCCACATATGGGGTTCAGCACCAAAACATACGCTGATGCTCTTAGATTCCATCCAGAGAAGAGTCATTCGCCTGGTGGGTGACGCCACACTCACTCACTCTTTGACATCATTGGAACACCGTAGAAAGGTCGGCGACCTTTCACTTTTCTATCGATACTTCCACGGGAAATGTTCTTCGGAAATCTCTGCAATCATCCCTTCACTAGCAATACCAATCAGACGAACTAGACAAGCCCAGTCAGCAGATCCTTTCGTCGTCAACCTCGAAAGATGTCGAACAGCACTTTATCAAGACTCCTTCATCCATAGAACGGCTAGGCTCTGGAATTCATTGCCTGTGGAAGTATTCCCAACAACATATAATCTCCAAAAATTCAAAAAAAATTCCAATACCTACCTCCTGTCCCTATCCTCTCTAGGAACGCACGATGTTCTTTGAACATTATAGAGATTCCCTTTCGTGCGCTCCAATCGATAAAAAAATATATTGGTTTTGTTCTTCTGTGGCATTTCTTCGTGTGCCTACTGAGAGGTATCCCTGGAATATTTTGAGATGTTTCATAAATGTTGGCATTAGGATGTTTTTTTCTAGACATAATATCACATATTCTCTCAACTGTGATAATATGCACCACAAAAACAAGTCTTTGAAGGATATTATAGAAGTATTGTTTTTGTTCTTTGTTTGCCCCACTACAACGTCTCATGCTTATGTCACAATACGATGAATTTTGTTTTTTTTTTGCAATTGCATTACCTCGTTGGTCCCAGCACTGGGACCAAACTCCCCATAAGTCGAAACTTGTGCGGGGTTAGTAGTAGAGTGCAAATCGAATCCTATCGTTCACCCCGTGGGAAATCGGAGGTAAAAAGCTGTGTCATGGCTAGAATTGTTACCTACCATCTCCAGATCACGGATCCACTTGTCGTCAAAAAATCGTTCTGTGCGTTTGGGGGGTAGGGGGTAATTTATAAAAAAAATATGGATTTTTTTATGCGTGGAAAATATTTATGGGTTTCAGAACTTCCACCCTGTTGAATCTTGATTTCGTGTGACAAGTAGAACAAATTATAGAAAATTTTGAAATTTACTAATTACATTACGATATATGCGAGAATCATATTTCAAACGCATATAACTCAAAACTTGTAAATTCTCGTTGAATTGTTTTTCATATACCTCGCATTATCTCAGTAATTATAACGTTTATCAAAAAATTACTCGAAATAATGTCGATGCACCTATGTTTCAAGATGCGAATGGTTCTTCGATTTTGAAAATCGAAGCATAAATAAGGAAGATAGATATTGAGAAAATCATAATGCAATGCAGGTACCACGGACGAACGCGTTTCGCCGCATTCGTACCCCTATTCTCCCCGCAATACCCGCGGCTATCATGGTTTCGCTTTCGTTATACACATCAACATTGAAGCGTTGACCATTGCATTTAATGGTGACTTATTGTGAATTAATCATTCGATATTTGGTACTGTGTGCTCTGTTTCAATAATTAAATAAGTATTGATTAGCTAACGAAATCTATTATTGTAAATTTATCATAAAATATAATATGTTTCTCTAGATAAAAGATGGAAAGTACTAGCAATTCAGACACTGATCTTGAATATGTCTTGAAGTTGAAGTTTCCTTTCCAGCAGAGTACAGAATCATCGAGAAAATGTTTCATTTGTGGAAAAGATGGTCAACTCCTTCGTTGTACAGAATTATCGATAAAAACATTTGAAAGTTGTAAGAATATAAGAAAAAACCTCGGAAAAAACTATGCGAGGCAAATCGATATGGAACTTCAGAGAATTGATGATATTTTCAATGAAAATAAAGGTCAATCGATCTTCTGGCACAGGAATATTGAAAACAGGAGACAATAGTGTCAGGAATAAAACGCTTTCTATAGTAAAATTGATGTGAAGGTATTTTTGATGTGTCTAAAAGAATTTTCTACCAAAAAAGTTCAAATAAGAGTCAAGTTTTGACCTAGTATTATTATTATTATAACCAATGCTTTGTATCGAATTGGAAACATTATAGAGGATCACTGATTGAGAATAAAGTTGTCATACCACACATGACAAAGAATTTGATAATCTGATAAAATTAATAGATGGTGCAGATTTTCTAATGAAAAAGGGTATACTTTCAACTGTTTATATCAAAAATATGCCGAACTTGGTGGCAAAACTGGTAGGAAAATCTTAATCGAAGATTACTGTCTGTAAATTAGTTGCCTTATACACGATAAAGTTGATTCAGTTGATTCAAAGGTGTTGAGTATCTGCAGATGTCAAGGTATAATACTCGCTAATTCGAAATTCAAAAAACACACCGAAACACGTTGGTTTGGGAAAAATGATTCATCAAGAGACATGATCGAGAAAAATTATCGTAGCTTTGTGTTCTTGTGGACACTGTATCGTATTTATGTGTATTCACAACTTCACAATTCGATAGGTATCAAATAATGTTTTTTTCAAGTTTCCACAAGGATATCTTATTTTTATTTCAATATTATATGCATCATGTTTTGTTTCAATATTTGTCAATTTGTTTATAAATGAGATGGTTGTCATTCCACTCTGATGGATAAGAAATGCACTTTCGAGATAGAATCATTCATAAAATAAATGGAGGGCACTTCCAATCAAACTGCAAGTAAAAATAAATTTCTGTTAACTTGGAAAATAGCGATCAATTCCTTTTCTCCCGTGAATTCCAAGATCGTACTATTTATTCTGTAACACTCAGTAATTCATATTTACGGTGATCGTACTAGGACGGCCGCGGGCGTTGCGGGGAGAATCGGGGTATGAAAGCGGCGAATCGCCGTCCTTCGTACTACCTGCATTGTATTATGATTTTCCCAATATCTTCCTTATTTATGCTTCGATTTTCGAAATCGAAGAACCATTCGCATCTTGAAACATAGGCGCATCGACATTATTTCGAGTATTTTTTTGATAAACGTTATAGTTACTGAGATAATGCGAGGTATATGAAAAGCAATTTAACGAAAATTTACAAGTTTCGAGTTATAGCCGTTTGAAATATGATTTTCTCATATCGCTGCCCCAGAAGAATTCTGACGCAAATGTAAAAAAGGTAATTTCACAGGAGAAGGAAAAAACGAAATTCGAATTTCAATTTATCGATTTCCTAACAAACCATTCCATTTATATGGTTGAATCTCTGGTATTTTGGAGGCATACCTTCTTATTTCATTGTAGTATTATTAAAAATCTCATATCATGAAATTTGATATGCATATTTGAAGTTATGTCGTTATTCATGCAGAATAAATAAAAAACATCAGATAGTTAGGTCAATACTTCAATGTATTTCCTCTTGGTGATGAAAACAAAAATAAAGAAGGATAAACTTAAAATGAGATATTCTGTTCATTTGGTAGCAAGAATACATTTGGCAGCAAGAATAGGAGCTAGAATTTGCTAAAATACATTCGAAACAAATCAAGAATAATTTTTTAATCATGTAGATACTCATACCAGTCATTCCGATACGATAATTGCACTCAAGTAGGCTATAATCGTGATTTTAACAACTAAAACTATCTCTGGATTTTCAAACATCTTCAAGAAACAAAAACAATACTCGAATGATCATATAGGTATGTTTCAAAATCTGAACATTCGTGAATAAATAACAAAAAACAGGGTATCGTTATCAGTTTGTAACTGTATCATAAAAATATCTGTAAAATTTGGGAATGATATTTGCTTCGATAAGAGATTTGAGATCTTTTCTTTTGTTCTCAGAAATTTTTATATTTTCAGAATATGCATGTTTGAGGGTAACTGTTTCAATATCTTTCAACTCAGAACGTCTTCTTCTCGGCCAGAAAGAAACAAAACTCCACTCCTCTTGCTTGTAGCTTGTCTTGAAACGGAATACGTCAGCACCTCTTTCAAATTGCATAATTCGAATATTGTTGATTTTGAAATCATTACCATCTATATCTCTAGAGATATTGATACCCATGTCGTCGTATAACGATTTTATATCAACAAAATCTGCATATCCCATTTCTTTAACTTCGACTGGGTTTCCCTTCTTCCTAGCATTTTGAATGACTGTGATGTACTGGTCTGGCACGTAGATGGGTCCAGATTTCTTTGTTCGTTTTAGAGCCCTTTCTATGACACTATGTATTGCGTCTCCTTCATTTTGAGTATGACCGCGAATTAAGTATTTATGTGTTATTGATTTGATATTAAATCGTCCTACTGCATATAAATATGCACCGATGAGGAACCTGAAATAAATAAGAGAATCACAGTCTTCTTTGATCAAGCATTATTCGAAAAAACTTCACAAACCTATTTTTTTGTTGTCCTCCACAATTGTCTGAATAAAAGATCACATCCATTCCAGGTGTGTTTTCTGATATTTCTTGAAGATAATTCAGAACACAAGTCCCAATCTCTATTGCTCCTCTGTGACCGAGTCCTTTATGCCAGAAAAATGATTTTGTTTGGTCATTACCTATGTTTGTGATCTGAAAACATAAATGAAACTACTCAGTTAGCGTATACAGTTCCAGAATTTCATACTCACCGTGAAGTTATAACAATTGAGGCGACTTTTGTAAAAAAATGCGGATGTTTGGCCCATGGGTACAGGCAGAACGGCCTGCAAATCATAAACGGCCAGAATTACTCCATGTTCTTTTGCCTTCTCTTTATCTTCAGTTTTAACTTTCCTACTAAGATCCTTCTCTTCTGAGTGTTTGTTGTACTTTTCCTCTAATTTGATTCTTTCATCATTGCTCGCGTTTTTATATGATTCGCATAGATCACATTGATCTTTTTTTGGAGAGAAGAACCCTATATTGTATTCCGTGTTGAAAACTTTAGCGTATGTATCGTAACTGCAACTTCTCTATTACAATAGGTTCTCTCTTCTGAATAGTTCCTGTGTAGTTCAGCTATACAGAGCCCTCCATCTATATACTGCCGAGAAGTATCGCTCCTTACATAGTGACTTTCAATCCTCGGAATGCTATCAATATGGTTTCTGATTGAATTCAAAATCTCGTCACTTGTTTTTTTATGATTAGAATGTTTTCCACGTTTGTCTGTGACTATCATTCCAGATCCGTTTAATTTTGATGAAATTACGGTTCGCAAAGTTCTCTCTGATACTCCCAATGTATTCAATAAGAATGTTTTGCAGACTCTCATTTTCTCACCGTTATTACGTAAATAGAATGCACAGTTTGGTTTCCTTGGATTAGCTGCGGAAATTCTTCTATAACTGAGTTCTAGTTGCTCAACACATGCACCTAAAAAATCACGCTGTTGCTGTAAGCATGCCAATTCCCAAAAATCTTCAAAGAGTTTCCTTCTGAAATCTTCTGAAAATTTGTCAGCGCGCTTTAGAACACACCTGACTGGACACGGTGGTTTCATGCTTTTTGCCTGAACAATATTACCACTTTTCGACTGGTATTCTTTTCCAGAATTTTTCTGTCTCTTTGCCTTTTCTTTGGCCCATGTCTCAACCCTCTTGACACGCTTTTTGCCTTTTACTGGGAACTCGGGTTCCTCAGCAGGTACATGCACTGGTGGATCAGCGATTTTGGGTTCTTCAGCAGGCATAGACACTTGCGGATTAGTTCTCTCGAGTTCCTCGGCCGGCACTGCAGGATCAACGATTCTGGGTTCTACAGGGGGCATAAGCACTCGTGAGGAAGTGTTTTCGGGTTCCTCAACCGGCACTGGTGGATCGGCGATTTTCGGTTCCTCAGCAGGCATAAGCACTCGTGAAAAAGTGCTTTTGGGTTCCTCAGCCGGCACTGGTGTATCAGGACTTTCGACAGTTTCGGAATCCGAATCACTTTCGCTAGACGGTTCATAATTATCGCTTGAACCTGAGGAGAATGGATCTTCTTCTGATGAACCGCTATTTTCGTTGTATGATGATACTATGATTTTTCGAAACGACAGCTTAGTCCCAACTTCATTGCTCTCAGTACTATCATCCTGTAATGATAGTTTACTAACACCAGGTTTGCTGATTGTTTCTGATGAAAATTCAGTCATATGTTGCATATCATTGAGTTGATCTGAGCCGTCTAAAATATCATCACGAACAGGTTGCTCAGTATTCGATACATTCTCTTGATTGAGATCAGGATTATTATTTCTTTGATCTGGCCCTAGCAACACGACTTCCGCATCAAATGATTTGTCGTATCGGTTTGCTGGTGTTGTTTTAGCCTGTTCTTCAACATGCTTGTTCAATTTTCGGTTTTGTTCTTCGAGTGCTTCGAATATCTTATCCGCTCGATAACTCATGATTTTCTGGTAGACAAATCCACGTTGATACTAAAATGAGTGGAGGATATCAATATCTATATTTTTAAAGCATCAATGATAATCACTTCTACTTTTTCTTCCATGAGGAATCAAACAACATTATTTTAATCATCTACATGTACAAAGAATCATAATGAAAAAGTTGAAATTCCATTTATAATTTCTATCATTTTTCTTTATGTCACATAAATAACATATGGGAGCTTCCAAGTTCTTAGATGAATTGTCCGAAAGAACACTTAGGTCGTTTAGAATCTCGATAATCCGAAGTTATATAGACTGAAAGTTCAATTAGGGTGAGAACCAGATGTTATTTCAGAGGAGAAAACGACGCTTGAGATAGTTATGTCATTATTTCTCTATTATTGAAGCAGAAACATGACGCAAAATACATTTGAGTCATTCTTCTACTGTAGCACGGAATGTTAGTTACACTTACGTCAATTAACATAAAGAATTTTCGGAAGATCAATGACACAAAATACACTTACGTCGTTATTTCTCCAAAATTATGCATCAAACATCACATCTGATATACGCAAGTTGCATTTATGGCGTTTTTTCACCGGAAAAAAATAATGCGCATCCACTCACTTCAGAAGACTTCTCACAACTGACCGTTGCGGCGGTTTTCTTCCGTTAACATGGCGCCAAATGACACGAATTCAATAACGACGTAACTTACATCTAGCGGTCAAATATTTTACTACAATTCTGACAATTTTTTTCCAGATAGAGGCGACTTTTCTCTACTTGCTGATGGGTGTAACTCATTTAGAAAAAAATTGCAGTTACGTCATTATTCTTCTGGGGCAGCGATATATCGTAATGTAATTGGTGAATTTCAAAAAATTTTCTATAATTTGTTCTACTTGTCACACGAAATCAAGATTAGACAGGGTGGAAGTTCTGGAACCCATCAATATTTTCCACGAATAAAAAAAAATCCATATTTTTTTATAAATTACTCCCTACCCCCCAAACGCACAGTACGATTTTTTGACGACAAGTGGATCCATGATCTGGAGATGCTAGGTAACAATTCTAGCCATGTCACAGCTTTTTACCTCCGATTTCCCACCAACTTTTGATCTAAGCGACTTACGGTTCGTTTGGCACTCTACTATAGATAATACAAACACAAACGTCCATGGCCTAACTAGGATTCGAACCTATTTCTCGGTGGAAGTCCCCATACGAACTCAGCGCATTCACGCTCTCGACCACCGAGCCTGATTTTGTTGTATTTGTTAGCATATTCGCCTCGGCATTCGCGTTTGCAGCGTCTTTTTATTCCATTTTAATAATACCAATCACGACCTCCTATTTTTCTCAAAACAGAAGCAACGACGGTGTATTATTCATTCTAATCAAAAATGACAATCAATCGTCCATAATCCGTAATAATATTTCAAACAGCACATAATATTTTACGAATATTTTAACAACGTTGGTACATATTTTAGAATATTCTAATAGAATATACGTCCTCAGATTGCTCACATATAATATTTTAATCCTGCGATGGCAACAAATATTCCATGAACATTCAATTTGAAATAACCTCAGAATATTCTGAGAATATACAGAACCGTATCAAAATATGATATGGATTTGTTGAAAAGGAATATTCTCAGATAAATTATGAACATACAAAAATGGATATATATTTATATAAAGCAATACATTGAGAATTCGCATTCTCTATGTGATGAAAATATCAACTCTTTTTCAGTTTATTCAATAGAAAACAGCTACTTTCCTGGCTATTTATGCCACGACGAACATTGAATTATATCTATTGAACACACACGACGATAGATAGATATAATTCAATGTTCGTCGTGACATATAACCAGAAGAATAGGTAGTTGTTTTCTATTGAATAAACTGAAAAAGAGTTGATATTTTCATCACATAGAGAATGCGAATTCTCAATGTATTGCTTCATATAAATATACAGTGTGTCCCACTTACCATGCTTACCATGGGTATCTTTTTAACGGTGAGAGATACGAGGTCGGTTAAAGACACCAAGTGGAGTTTGTCAAGGCCAACTATAATGTGAAAAAGTATTTTGATAAAATCTATTCGTTTTTGTTTTATACGCAAAAACAGATTTTGATCATTTTCATGTCTCCTCCGTAACTTCTTTATTTATGAAAATATTCAAATAGGAATTTCAGATTCTCATGGCAGTTTTTCAAAGTGATTTCGAAAAAAATATCAAATTTATACCAACTCTTCTAGAATTTGAGATATCAGCACCGACTTTAGTTTTTCAAATGTAGGTCTAGCTCACATCGATTTCCTCAGCGGAAAAAGCTCTTTGCTGTGTCCATGAAAAGGCTATAAAAAATGTATTTTTGTGACATCCCAAGGATATATTTATAAATGCCGCCTGCGGACATGGCTGTTGTATGGAAGTTTTATTCATGCTAGTAACAGGACATCGCAGTGGAGATTCAATGTCTCGACATCTCGTACTTTTAACATCTCTGAGATGTTTCTGTGCTCGCTGGGCGGCATCTGAATTAGAGAATCTCGCTCTCTACTCTACTGGAATTCAATTGAAAAAAATACAGGGTGCTTCAAGATTCAGAATTCTGATCACCATGTATCTATTCCAATCAAATGTCAATGGTTAGTGAATCGAAAGATGGGAACATGTATAAGCCGTTTTGATCGATAATGAATAGTTTCGACACAAAAAAATTCTAAAATTGAAAAATCTAGATTTTGAATAGTGATTCACATGAGACCAACGAGACGAGACTTTCATAAAGTCTCGTCTCGCCTCGCCGATGAAATATGAAGTACGGGAGTCTCGCAAATGTATCGCAATTTCGTCATGCATAATCTTGTTCCAGTCTAGTACGGGATATTTACCTTTTCCTACTTTTTAGGTATTATGTAGAAGTAGGAAGAGAACATTACAACAACAAAAAATAACATTATCTATTGAAAAGTAGGTACATAATAATACAAATGAGGTACATACTAGCATCATGCATCTAATCGATAAAAAAACATAGCATTATTTATTTGAGAGTTATAAAAATAAAATAGAGAGTAACACGTACATTCAGAACGAATAAACAAAACAAAAACTTTAATCCAACATTATTCCGCCATTAGAGAGAGAAAAGTCCGTTTTCGATCCACGCATTACGTCGTTTTACAACAATCATGGATTGTGATTGTGTTGTTAAAGTATTTATGAATTAAATGTTTTGTCTTTCTGTGCTAAATAGTCTGAATTCTTTTTAAATTTGTTGTATTATGAATGATATTCTCAAGTCTGCAGTCGCCCCGCAAAAATATTTACCTGCGAGACTCTCGCACGAGACACGAGAAGTCTTGCAAGAGACTCGAGACGAGACCAATCAAAGTCTCGTCTCGTCTTGTCTCGAAAACAAGATGAGACCATACGAGACTCTCGAAAACGAGACTTTCGCGGGCACCACTAATTTTGAACACCTTATATCTCTGTAATCATTCCTGCTAGACCACAAGTGTGCTAATTTGATGAAATCAGCTCTTCAGGAAGAATCTAAAAATGCAATAAAATACAGGGTGTTCCATTCGAAATAACGAAGTTAATAGTTGTTTCTGATAGAAGTGGGAACACTGTATCGATATTTAAAATATTTTAGACGGATAGGAAATATTCAATCATCAAAGCATCCCAATTTTCAGAATGTTTTGTATTTTCGTTCTCCAGATACTTCTAATTGGCCATTCACCGTGGATCACCCTGTATATGTATCATGTTTAGTGGGACATGAATCACCCTGTATCGTTCCTCCGAATGTGACGAGAGGATATGGTAGCGATGTGTCTTTCGTCGTTCCGTTACGAGGTGCGAGGAAAATGCTCGAGTTTACTTTATCCGCAGGATTCGGGTGAAAAAAGAAAAGTTTATTGCTGGAAAGACAGAGAGGAAATTGTGCCACATGCGGGGAAAGGCATCGATAAAAAGAAGTAGAGTCTGCATGAAAAAACAGATACAAATAGACTTCATATTGGGAGCGATGAGATATTTGTGAGCGGAACAAAACTTCACAGCTTTTTGTAAGAGATTCGATTAATGCATTCTTTGATGTTGAATAATCTTTGCTGGAAGTAATTTATGGATGGAAATCATTCTTTCTTAAAATATATAGAGCGTTAGGTATTTTTCGACAATATATGAATATAATTCAAGAATATTCTTTTCAGAACTTGAAATATTATTGAATCATTATACCGTAATATTTAGTAGAAAACAACTATTAGGTATACTCTTGGCAAATAGGTACCTACACAAAAAAAGAATCTCTTGTATGGAGCATGACTGCTTTGGTCCAAGAAATTAATTTGTTTGTATATAACGAAAGAGATGATATTCTTGTTCCGAAACAATAATTCAGTCAAGTCTCTTGTAGGAGAATTAAGATATTCATATGGTTGGAGACGTTTGTTATGTTGAAGTGAGAATGGAATTAATTCATATCGACAAAACCATTTACTTTTTTCAGAAAAACCAAAATTTTGAGGTATGAAATCCATCCACCAAGGAAAAACAATCATTTTCTCAATTTGCAACTATGAATTACTATCAGTGAGAATTGTTCTCTTCCATTTCAAAATGAACGATTTATTTCAGTCAAAATTCCGCCAATTTTCAATGAACACGTTGATATTTTCGATCCGAATTTATGAGTTTTTCAATTCTCTCCAATGGGAAAATTTTTTGTATCAAAATATTGACTGCTAGTTAAAAATATAATAATGTTTTTGATTCAAAACTGTGAATGATTCCTAATGAGATAACTGAACTCCACAGAATATGCGGGAAAAATATATTTTTGTTGTTTTACTTGACAATAATCCCATGTATAGGTACATCTTGGATCAGTATAGTCCATCAAGACCCAAAATGTTATATAATAATCACATACATTGATTTCGTCTTCTTGAAGGTCAGAAACAATGACATGAGTATTATAATTGATTAAAAACTCACCTCTATAATATGTAATATCGTGACTCCAGTCATTGCTTCAGTGATATCATGCCTTCTGGAAGATATCGGGTATAGATTCGAAATACTCGGCAGGAAACTTTCTGTCACCCAATTTCAAGGTTCCATTCAAGTCTTTGCAATACCTCATTTGTAGATAATACTTCTTTCATAGATTTCTATGCTTCTTCATTCATCAACCAGTCGTCAGTTTGCTACAAAATAATTTCGTGTGACAGAATAAGCATATTTTCATAGCAGGATATTACTAAATTCTTGTTATTTTGATTGAAAAATTGTTGATTCACTCACAATGACTACCGAAATTTGCAAATTACCAAGGGAATTCAATGTTGTACCTTCACCAGCACTCTACAAGTTCAGCATTTGTTAGATATTTTATATTTTAAGAAATTGTAATATCAATCAGAATGCTTCATTTGAAGAAATAATTATTTATATTTTTGTACCTATTAAGAAAATTACGTATTGCCTCAACATATATTAGGTAGGTTTTGCAATTTGAGAAAACTAAATATATCATTTGATGAAATGAGCATCCTTTGATTTGAAGAAATGCGTATACCTACTTATATTCTTGGATCAAGCAATACATTTATTGAAACAAAATAGTACTCTCCTGCGAATTGGAAAATCGTTCTGATTGAGTTGAAGTGATTAATTTAGTATTAACTGAATAATTACATTCTTGGTTTCTGAATATGTTTCAATAATATGACACTATTTTCTTGAACATATCAGATTTTCCGACTCAAAAAAATATGCTCGGTTCGAAGAAGATATACAATTGAATTTTCAAGAGAATGGGTTTTATCATTCGAAGAAATTTCTTTTTTCTACAAACGTCAAAAAATAACAAGGTTCGCGCATTGATAACAAATTGCGAAGTGACACTTTTTTTCAGTTTCCTACGTTACCATACCTTGCACAAACAATGCGCGAAGTAAAACAATGCGCGAAGTACCTACTTCGCGCATTGTTATGTAAAATATATGAGATATTTATATTTCAACTTCATGGTCCTCAATCGAGCAAACATCCACGAAATTATTTATTTCTGAATGTTCAACAATATCTTTGTTTCATCTCTTGGAGCGCACGAAAGGAAATTCCTATTAGGTTCGTGGAACATCGTGCGTACTTAGGGAGGATATGGGGATAGGCCTTTTAAGCCAGTTCAACACTAATTTTTTTATCAAGCTGAGCATATTTTTACTTTGGAACTATATTTTTTCACGTTTGTAGAAAAAATGTTGTTTGCAACTCGAGCGCGAAATACTTTGGTCATCTCGACTATTTTTAAAATTCATATCTCGATCACCGAAGTAGCATTTCGCGCTCTAGATACAAAAATAACTATTTTCTACAAACGTCAAAAAATGACAAGGTTCGCGCATTGATAACGAATTGCGAAGTGATACTTTCTTTCAGTTTTTTACGTTACCATAATACCTTGCACAAAACAATGCGCGAAGTAAAACAGCGCGCGAAGCAGTACCTACTTCGCGCATTGTTATGTAAAATATATGAGATATTTATAATTCAACTTTATGGTCCCCAATCGAGCAAACATTCACGGAATCATTTATTTCTGAATATTCAACAAAAACTTTGTTTTATCTCTTGGATCGCACGGAAGAAAATTCCTATTACGTTCGCGGAACATCGTGCGTACCTAGGGAGCATAGTGGGAGGCCTTTTAAGCCAGTTCAACACTATTTTCTATATCAAGCTAAGCATATTTTTACTTTAGAACTTTATTTTGACGGTTGTAGGAAAAATGTTGTTTGCAACTTGAGCGCGAAATACTTTGGTTATCTAGACTATTGTTTTTACTCGGCTACGCCTCCTAAAAAAAATCAGATCTCGATCACCAAAGTAGCATTTTGCGCTCTAGATACAAAAATAACTATTCTGTGCGATAAGAATATTAAATTATATGTCAATTATTGGAAATATTAAATGAAAAAAAACATTGAATGTTCAAATATCTAACAGAAAATAAATGAAGGTTCCTACCTACTTTTCTGTTTGATACCACGAAAAATTGAATTATGTATCTATACAGGGTGTTTCCAAATTCGACCGACAAGGGGTGATATCCTTTGATCGTGATTTCATTATTATACTGATGAGATATGGAAATACGTTCTTCAAGTGTTCAATCCTTGAGATACAGGGTGTTGAAGTTGTAAATAAGAATTATTCGTCCGCAATACCGTAAAATGGGGTTACTTATGGGACCTCAGGGATACTCGCGACGCAACTTTGGATGTTTTAATTTTACTAGCGGTAACAACGCAAATGTAAACATTACATCAATTTAATATTTTGTTCAGTTGAAGAGCAACCTGTTGATGATTGATTTAACTAATTTTTCATGAATTAATGATATTTCAAAACTATAAAAAATATATAACTGGTGGTGACAAGCGAAGCAAAAATAAGTGGTTGAAAACTTCATCTGAGAGAGGGAGTCAAAAGATGAACAGTGAGTCCAATTAATTTTTTTGTACTTTATATATTATATTTTTTTGAAAAAAGTCATGATTTTGCCCCACTTTCAATGTAATTTGTAATGTTACATCATATATATCTTACTGGAAGGTCGCAGCAAATAGTGAAACGGATGTTCAGCAATATTATAAATGTTATGTTCGCGAATGAATCATTCTAGCAAAGTTATCGTGACATTTCATATTCGATGAACAAAAGTAATCTTATTGTAATATTTTATTGAGGTTACTGGCAAAATGAAATAAAATGTATAGGAAAATTACGTGTCGACTATTTCATAATTTCATAATTTATAAGTCAATTGAGAAAATTTCAAAATGTTCTCGATATAACGGTGCTATACGGATTATAGGCACTGCACTGCATTAGAATCTACACCTATTAGGTGGGGTAGTTTATCTATCGGTTGAAATCGAGAGTTGAGGATTGTATGTTATATACTTCATTCTGGAAATACCTATTCATTTTCCAAGGTGTGCTGAGAGTATCCTCAAAACATAAATTGAAGAGATGTTCATAGAATTTTCACTAGATGATATGAATATTTCTCAGGATCCAGAGAATATTCTGAAGAACGATATTTGAGGTTGTAGAGTTCCTAAAAAAGAGCCAATATATAAGGACTCGAGAGCAACAAGAGAGTAGGTACACTTTGTTCCACTCCACTACTTCCACTTGGACTGCAAACTCAATGGAATTCACAAGTCTGATGTCCTATCCTATAAGTATATAAGTAGGTATACGAATAATTATAATCATTCTATGTTATATATTATTGTCGATCGGTCAATCCGCTTAGTTCAATAAACGATGTATGAATTTGTAAAATGTATACATAACCTAGAATAACTGCCTTCCTTCCTTCCTTCTTTGTACAGGGCGTCACGACCGCTTGTGGAGGGGCTCAACCTTTTCGGTTATTTACCCAGGTGCTTCTTGTAAATGTCCTATCTGTATACCTTTTTTTAAATTCTATTTTTTTTTTCAATTTCTTCTTTTTTCTTATTATTATTATAAATAATATACTTTTCATTTATTTTTATTTTTTTTAAATTATTTATTGATCCTTTACAGGTAGGAATTAGAAGGTTTACATATCAGAATCCTTTGAACCACCACTCTGCCACCTGTGTAATTGTTTTGTATCTGGAGTAGAGATGAGTGAAGGGGCTACTGAAACCAGCCCTCTTTTCAACAGAATATCAGTGATTGTTTGTGAGTAAGCTAGCAAATTCTCATCTGAAATGTATCTATATAGCTAGATAATCGTCCATCTGGACTTCGTTTTCTTCCACTGTGGTATTATCTACGCCCTCACCTGTCTCCATTGACCGAGATGCAGAAGGTAAGATGGGAGTGATAGGGGTTCTGGTTGTCTGAGGAAACAGACATGCCTCCACAGCTGCCTTATCATATCCCTGTGGTGTGGTCTGGACTTTGCGTTTTTTTGAAATCAGCACTGATTTATATGAAGGTGACTTCTCCGAATTGGCTGCCATTTGCAGTCTCCTCCCGCTTTAGTTTATTATCTGACTGAATTCGTTGTCTGGCTGTCGAAGAGGTGGAAAGTTTGTGTTATCCACTATCTGTGTATACGGGTCTTCTCTACCACTTGGAAATTTCTTGGGAGCCTCGTAATAGGTTAGATTGTCACAGCTCATAAGTTCGTTCATCTTTTGCTGCCTGATAAACTCTGGACATTATAAACACCTTGTTTCTCCTACTGGACAGTTCTCCATTGAGTGTTCATTTTTTCCACATTTTACACACCTTCCTTTGCTTCTACACATGTTTTTTGAGTGATTGAATCTGCAACATTTTGCACAGAGCATTATTGGTTTGATGTATGTCTCAACTTCTAGCTTATTGTTGTAGATGGATACGTACTTCGGAAAGGACTTGCCTTCAAAGGTAAAAATAAATGTGTCAGTAGAGCCGTAAGACACTTCTTTGGATACTCTATATCTACTATTCTTCCAGTCAGTCTCCTCACCTCCAGGATTCTTATGTTATTAACGAGTTCCTCATTAGCAATTATTAGTACCTCATCTTCAGTAATTCTTGTACCAAGACCTCTCACTACTCCTCTGCATGTTGTCAGCGATAGGGGAATAAATGTTTCATACCCCAAATTCTTCAATAGTTGATTATTCTTGTTAAAGTCATTGACGAGTTTCATGGTATAGAATGTGATTCCCACTCTGTTAATCCCTTTTCGTTCAATTTGCTTAATTCCTTTGAATCCATTGTCATAAAGCAGCTTTCCGAATTCAACCGGATGTAAGTTTCCTTGGTTTTTGTCGTTTCCTTTATGTTGAACCATTACTTTATATGGACCCATATTTCTCACTGTGTATTCTGCCTGCCGGGATATTCTATTGTTGGATGAAGTGTCTTTCCCGTTTCCCCCGGGGTCAATAGGGAAGACCACTGAAGGAAGAAATCCGTGCAAACCTCTTTCAATCGACGAATCATGATTTACGTTTGATCTACAATCAATATTATGAGTTGAAGTTGAAGGGAATCGAATCTGTATCGTTTTGAAATTAGCATATTTCATTCGTTATTTCGAAAAGCCAAATATGATGATTGAGCTGTTACGTATTAGTCCCGCACTGTAGCTATCTCTCTCTAATACCTCGCCATTCTGCAGTGTTGCAGTGTGATTTGTGAGTTCAAGGACAATAGGCGTGTTGGGACTAAGACGTTGCACCAGTCTCACCAATGAATTGACAAAATTTCAAATGGCGCAGGAATTGTGTGTTTAGAAATGGACATATCCTAATTTATTTTTTTCATCGTCTTAGCATGAATGAAAAAATTCCAAATTAATTCACTGGTAGTTTTTCAGTATAGAGTTCACGATAATGACGTTTCAAAAAATCAGTGGTCTCCGCCATTGGACCCCCCGTGTCCTCGCCCATTTTTTACAGTTAGGTATTAGGATCTCAGAAGTTAGGGATTCTTGCACCACTGCTCAAAAATATTGGGGCACAATCATAGCTTATGCGATAATTAATAGTAATTTAGCTATATACTTGAGTTTTTTTAGTAGATGATTTAGAATTTCGACTCGAAACTTTTAACAAGACTCCACGAACGTTTGTCTTTTCGAAAGCCTATATAACCTATCTCAGGCAGTGTACTTGAAATTCCACCTAGAATTACTGATGACTTACCTAACCATCAACTGCTAACTGCGATTCAAAACCTTCTCAACTGCATAATATCACATATCGCCAAATCACCACTATAATTCAATTTTATATTATATGCTCCAAAGTATATTATATTTATTGGTATTATTTGCGATTTGGACGTGTGTACAACAACAAGATACCTGTTACCCAAGTCAATAAATACCAATAAATATGTTGCGACTCAGATGCTGGACTGGCGTTTGTCGAATGCGAGTTTGCGACTGCGCGTATACATATGTAGCATTTGGTTATTTCAGCTATGTTACAATTCATCATAAAATATGTGTTCCATCTCATAAGTTAATTTAGCTATATTGCTGGTAGTGAGCTTGTGTTATGTTCAAACTCAATGAAGTATCAATGTCAATACAACATTATGACTGAAAATTCACTGATAGTTCCATATATAACGTTGCACTGATATTGTTCGTAGTTATTTCATGTAGTAATGTTGCAATTTATATCATCAGAATATATAGTTGATGCAATATTGCTATTGAAATTAAAATGAAAGAGACATTTTGTAACTTACAAACAATGTGTCAGTTAGTTTTTCTGTTATATTGTCAACACGAATATAGTAGCAAAAATGGTTCGTTTCGTTTAGCTGAAATCAGTTGTGGAAAAAATAATGCCATGGCAACCGTTGTCAGGGTACCTAACAGGTAAACAAAAATTCAAATCCGATGGTGAGGAAATGCGTGGTTGCCAAGTTGAATCGTGTTTAGTTTAGCTAAAATCAGCTATGGAAAAATTTGCTATGGCAATGATCGTCATGGTAACGAGTAAACAAAAACCAGATTCCTGTGGTGAGTAAATGCGTGGTTGCCAAGTTTTCTATTTTTTATTTCATTTCAAAAATGTACAACATTTGAGGAATTAGAAAGACAGTCATGAATTTTCTTCTGAGTCGAGGTTGGTGCCAGCAAGACCTCATTGCAAGTCGAAATCCAAGGAATAAAAGAATCCAGTTGAGCCATTTTCTCATTATTATTTTAAAGAAACAGATCTGAAGATATACAATATATATTGTCCTAAATCTTCAAAATGTATACAAGATATTCCAGTGGTGAAAGGTACATGGATTGAAAATAGCAACTTGTCTCCTCAGAAAGAATTTGAGTAGGTATTTTGTGTCCCAATACATATTTCTTATTTGGTTGTTGATTTGCATGGGTTATTTGATTATGCTAATTAATCTGACCTAAAAATCACCATTCTTTAAAACAACACCATCTAACTCAGCCAAAACAAACCTTTTACTCTCGAAAATAGTTTGGTCGAAACTTTAGTCAATAGTTATAGTAAATGCCTCCACAGTCCTTTTTTCAGGAAAGAAGGGAAATATTCCTCTTGCATAAACACTACTTTTTTCGAACTATCTAACCTTACTCGACCTGAATGAACCTTCTTCCTGAAAAGACAGTATAGGTACTTTTCTCAGGGAGGAAGGAAAATATCCCTCCAACATAAAAAAGGACACTACTTTTACCAAACAAGCTAACCTAACTCGGCTTAAATGAACCTTCTTTTTAGAAGAAATATATTTTTCAACATCGATCAGATTTGGTAGCAAGGCATCGTTCGTGTGTGTTTGAAGACTGTGGCTGAATCAAAATGCGCGCGTGTAGAAAGGTATGGGTGAATCGAAATGAAGGCAAATGGAAATGTGTGGGTAGATCGAGATTTGGGCCTATAACGAGAGATGTTTCCATCTGTATTAGAAGATCATAGTACCTGTGTCTCTTCCCCTATATCTTGCGCGATACCTCTTAATGAATATTCGAAAATGGCCCTTTTTCTTGAATTTTGTCATATATAGCTTGGCACGCGAAGGATGGTTGCATTGAAGAGTGTTTTGACATTGCGTTTCCTCACCACGGATATCGGATTTTTGTTTACACGTTACCATGACGATCGTTGCCATGGCAATAGGTTTTCCATAACTGATTTCAGTCAAACTAAACCCGATATAATTAACTTGGCAACCACGCATTTCCTCACCACGGGAATCGGGTTTTTGTTTACTTGTTACCATGAAGATCGTTTCCATGGCAACATGTTTTTCATAACTGATTTCAGCCAAACGAAACTTGAGCCGCAAAAATTGAGACAATATTGTATTTTCATATTACGGAAGGAAGCTTCTCAATATATTGTGTGTGGCAATATATATATTTTGTAACATTTATACATGTTTAGTGGGTGGTACACCCATTTTATTAGTTCTTTTTGGTCTTCACGAACATGTACCCACCATTATTCTCCATGTAAGTATATTCGCATTTCTGTAATAAATACATGAATATTTTTTCAGATAGATCCTCGTTTTCATACTGTCACCCTGTATATATTGCATTGAGTTCTTAGTGTCGCCATCTAGTTCTTCGAAATAGTAGTTGAGAGTCAAAAGCTCATGAAGTCTCGTAAGAGTTACAGCGCGCTAATGCTAAAGACAACTACTATTTAATAGATGGCACTAAAATCATTTGGATCCAAGGTTGGTAGAACTGATGACTATTTTGTATTTTTTCCTATACAAATTATAATCAGTTCTACCAACCTTGTTTGGATCCAAGGTATGTAAAACTGTATCATCAGTTCTACCAACCTTGTTTAGGTCCTCATTCTGATTTTTGATGACGCAATGCGCGGTTAAATATATGTCTGGATTCATCCGTATAGGCGATTCATGCTAAGGAGTACTCCCTCTACCGTTGTCTAATATAACTAACGTATGGGCCATTGATTGCTTTGTTTACATTAGTTTGCGTGTATTTTGTATAAGAAGTAGTTGTGTTTTAATTGTCTATTATTCTGTTTGAGAACTTCTATAAACGTTTAAAAACATGAGTCATTATTGTTGTGTACCTGATTGTTCACCTTGAGCAAAAAAATCCCGAGTATAGCTTTCAATCCTTCAAAAAATCAAGACAGTTTAAATTAGCATTTGAAACTAATAATTTGGGAAATAAGGAAGTGATCGGTAGGAGAGGTGTGGATTCATAACTTGAAGATAGGAAAAAGTGTCTGAACATAATGAGAGATTGTTTTTTACACTTCACTGAAAATGTACTCATAATATATTCTCAAATGTATGTCTATTATGAATATAATACCTACTTCTTGGGGTGATGGTAAAAAAACAAACAAATTTTAAACTGAATATATCTTTACTCATGAACAGTAGAATTTTTAAACAGTAAAGAATTTTATCAATCAGGGTTTTGATGATTATGTTGTAAAAAGTCAAGTAGAAACTGCATACCTAAATTCACCTTCGAAAGAACATTTTATTCTCAAAAAGTATGCTGGATTTTCTTTTAAAAATATCATGCTATCAGGGGAATATCCCAGCCATATATTCGAATTGGAAATCAACATCCCACACAGGTTTTCATGAGAATTCTTGTTCAATAATGATAAAAACTTACAGCTCATGTATATTGGTATATATGAAGTTCAACTAGAGTTAGGGACGTTATCTAATGTTGAACAGAGATAATATAGTGCTCAATCAAAACACAATAGACCGCTGGAAAATACAAAGTTCGAAAATTGACAAATAACAAAGCTGAACGGTCGAAAACTCAAAACGAAATGAACATAAACACCAGTACCAAACAAAGTAAACAATCCGCCAATGACCCATAGAGTAGTACCGACATTCACCGTTCTGGCGCTACGATCTTAATCTCAGTCGCCTATACCGAGTCAATTCAAACAACGATATATTTAAACTAAAGAGAGGAAAATCTGATAAGACATTCCCACATTACAGGATATCGTGGATACGTGGGAACCAAAACAAAAAAAAAGAAGAAGCGTAACTGTAGATGCCGGGAAAATAATAATCAGAAGACGAACATGAAACGTGAGATTGGTCGAAGACGGTCGAAGAGTGAAGGAAAAAAAGAAACCAATGTGATATTGGCAGCCGAAGCTGGCTGCTAAAATTTCCGATCTTACCCGATAGACCATACCAGTGGCGGGCGGCCATTCTTAGAAATTGCACTAATTTACAACATACTTTTTTTCTGTGACGGGAAAAAAGTTTGGCATTTCATCCCTGTTGGCAGGTTATAAAATGTCACTTTGCATAAATTACTTTTTTCCCGTGGGAAAAAAGTGAGGACTTCTTTCCCGGATATATATCACATATATATACACTGTTGATCGCTTCTGTTGTGCTATAGTTCCGAAAAATGAGTCAATAATACCGTCTCCGAGAAACAACTGCAAGTCCTTTTATCTTCCATTCGACTTCGCGGTTACGTATATTACTAAACAACCACTGAATTCGCAATTTTTTGGAATCGAATCACGGAATTAGGCTGACAGAAGTGACATCAGATATTTGATTACTTATTCAAATGAATGATAAAGATGCCTACAACGCGGTGTCCCTACTGTTAAAAACTTAAAATTTCACGTCGATAATTTTCAGATTTTAAAATAATATATTTTCAATATTGATTCGTACTTTCTTCTGTCACAGAAGAAAATAGTGTATTATACACGGGAAAAATATTAGATTTTAGCTCACGGTTTGTTGTCTCCCTCCGCTACGCGTCGGGAGATAACACAACCTGGGGCTAAAGTCTACTACTTTTTTCCCTTGTATAATAGATAACTATTTTTCCTATTTCGCATCAGACTTCCATAATGATATATGGTAAGGTACATTACTTTCAGAATCATGTGGTAGCGAAATAGTTTCTTCCAGATGGGTCCAGCGACTTGTACAGGGTGAATCAGCAATTTTCGAAATAATTTTTTCCTCATATTTCGCATCAGATTTCCGTTATGAAATAAGGTAGAATACGTTACTTTTGAAGCCTAGAATCGTGTGGTAGCGAAATAATTTCTTCCAGATGGGTTCAGCGACTTTTACAGGGTGAATCAGCTATTTTCGAAATATTTTTCTTCATATTTTGCATCAGACTTCCGTAATGGAATAATAATATGGTAAGATACGTTACTGTCGAAGCCCAGAACCGTGTGGTAACGAAATTATTCCTTCCAAATGGGTCCAGCGACTAGTACAGGGTGAATCAGCTATCTTCGAAATCATAGTTTTCCTATATTCCGCTTTAGACCTCCTTGATGAAATATTTGGAAAAAATTATTTCGCTATACCATACAATTCTAGGCTTAACATGAATATTGGGAAATTATTTCTAGAATAGCTGATTCACGTACAAGTCGCTGGACTCACTTGGAAGAAATTATTTCGCTACCCCTTCGTGGTCACTTTGGAGACCTTTACAAAGACTCGTTCATCCAATGACCAGCAAGGCTTCAAGAAGAACTCCAATTCCTGCTTTATTTCCCTTGATTCTCACGATGTTCTCTGAACATTACAGGATATTCCTCTTCGTGAGAACCAGAAAATTAAAAAATATATATTTCATCACGGAAGTCTGATGCGAAATATGAGGAAAAAAAATTATTTCGAAAATAGTTGAATCACCCTGTACAAGTCGCTGGACCCATCTAGAAGAAATTATTTCGCCACCACACGTTTCTAGGCTTCGAAAGTAATGTACCCTTCTATATATCATCATGAAAGTCTGATGCGAAATAGGAAAAAAAGTATGTTGTATACTAGTGCAAGGTAGAAAGTAGTTGATTCATGAAAGAACAGCCGCCCGCCACTGGTATGGTCGGGATGGTCGGTCGGGTAAGTTCGGAAATTTTAGCAGCCAACTTCGGCAGTCAGTTCACATTGGTAAAAAGAATAAGAAGAACTGTCAATTGACAGAACCTAACATAAAAAGTCGAAGATTCAGAAAATATAAAATCAGAGTTATAATAGGTCGCGTGCAAGAACTGTCAGATGACCGACCCTGGAGGCAAAACATATTTGTTTACAAGTGATCGAAATAGTTTTCCACAATTATTTTGGCATATGAATCGTATTTTTCCGCTATTCATCAATTCGCTAATGCCATCACATTGTGCTGTTGTGAAATGCACAAAAACTGCAGCGGAAGATGAAGAAATGCGGATGGTACATTATGATTCAAAAGTAAGTACCTACTATAGTCACTCACATAGTTTTCATTTTTGAAATTTGGTTGTTTCTCTGTTTCTCATCGGAATTCCTTCTGCAATAGGATCAGCTAATAGAAATATACCTGAAATTTCTAGAATAATGCAAGAAGATCGGATTCATGCAATCAATCGGTAGGACTGGTCTGACATGCTGACGATCGTGTGTGTTGTAGACATTTGCAATCTATTAGCAGCATTAGCTTGTATTGCAGAAGTGGCAGAAGGCAGAAGGAATTTTAATAAGGAATGACAACATTTCATAGTGCTAACTATGTGAGATTACTATTTACCTGAAAAATCATATTCCCTAGTCTCTTGCTGCATTTTTTGTGCATTGTACAACAGCACAATGCGAAGGCATGCTTGAATTAATGAATAACGCAAGAAACACGATTCGTATGCCAAAATATTGTGAAAAACTATTTCAACCTTTTGATTCCTCTGTAACCAAATAAAAAAGTGAGGTTGTGTTTCAATAATTCACAGAAGAATGAGGTTGTGTTTCAATATTTTGCCTCCAGGGTCGGTCTTCGTGCACGCGACCTATTATATAAAATGTGTGAGAATACAGATAAAACGCCTGGCAGAAAGGCTATGGAAATAATGGAGAGTATGCACAGAGATCTGATATTCAAAAAACCCACTGGGACAGTTAGAAGAAGAACAGTAAAAAAAGTATTAGATGAAGAAACATATGTTGAGGTTTGTTCTTGGGTTTGTTATATCATTATCAAATCAGTTTCTTTGTTATTTCAGCTGAGTTCTCGAATCTGCTTAACAATTTCGAAATTGATTTTTTAGGCAATTGGTAAAATCATTCAGAGAGATTTTTTCCCTAATCTAGAGAAACTCAAAGCCCAAAATGATTACCTAGATGCTCTTGAACGCAATGACACAATTAAATTGAAGGAACTCCACATGAAATATAATGGAAATAAAACAGTTCCAGAGCGATGTGAGTGTTTTCTAAATACTGACCATATCAACTATTTTCTATACTCAATTTCAGTACCTAGCCCAGCCACTTTTGAGACTCCAGTAAATATTCACAATTCACAAGTTCCTGAAGAACAGCAGACTGAGAAAATTGATTTGAAAGAAGAATCAAAGCCAAGAGAGAACAAGTTAAGTCTTGACCAATATTTGAACTCACACACTTCCCAGGACAATGAGAGTTTCGAAGAAATCCTCATAGAATCAGAGAGAAAACAAAGACAGAAATACTCTTACCTCTTCAATGAGGAAGAGAAGAGCCAAATTGAACAAAAAGGGGCTCTAGCTCTGCCTTCCATTGAACAACAAGTACAAGTTCCAGAGAAAAAACTGAATCTGGATACTTGGGGTTACAAGAACAGAAATTACATTATGTATGTACCAGATGGAGTGGAATTATCTGAACAAGATGAAATTGAACTGAATAAAAGGAGACAAGAAGTTGTCCATCTCAACACTAGGTTAGAAGTCAATCCCTTCAATGAGGTGCAAAGTAGAGAAGCAATAACTGAATTGGCTAAAAGTCAGGCTAAGGTAGGTGAAAAATTCCAGTGCATGGAGTTGATATCATGGTTGATTTTATTTTATCAAAAAATATCAAGAAATTAAGCTAGAATAATCCTATTTTGAGAAATACCAGAAGGCCCAAGTATTTTTAAAACTTAATATTCTAAATAGGTATGAATCTAGGTATGGATAACATCTTATCTTAACATTTTCACTAAAAACTTGCTAAATACTCAACAATAGGTATGCTTATTTAGTTATCAGATTATAGATTTTATCTGCTCACTGAATCAAAAGTGGCTATGTGCTCTGATTTAAGAAAATGGAGCAGTCAATTTACCACTATGGGAGGAAAAAAATTACCCTCTGTGGGAGGGTAATATTTTATATAATATCTGTGCCATCCAGAGTTTCACCACTTGAGGTAAAATTTCAAGAATGATGCTTCCAAAAACCAGGTTTCATGAATGAAATCATATTGTTGGCTTACTACTACTAAGTCTATGTTTTTGGTAGCGGCATCTATTAGATATAATTTAAACATCCTAACTCTACTCTGAGAGATTTTGAACTCAAAAACTCATAAGTCTGCAAGAGAGGATAGGTTGTTGAGAAAGTATAAATCTCTATTGTTTGATTCATTATTTGTACTGAAATCCATGTCAGACACCAAAGTAAGTTTATGATGAACTATTTGGTCAATCTTCTCGAATATTTCTGCAGTGATGTAAAGGACAATCTTGTTTTGATTCTTCATGTGAACAGACAGAAGAGCTTTTGAGAAGATGTTATGGATATTTGAATAATTTTATTTTGTTCATTCCAAATGAAGACATTGATGGAAATATTTCGGTTCATTATTGTTGAACCCATATTCCTCATTGTTATCAAAACTGCCGCTGATTTGCTACATGCACTGTGAAGCAAGGCCAAACTAAATGACAATTTGCACTAGTAATTGATCAAAACCAATTCAGTCTGAATAATGTTCAATTTATTTTTGTGGATACTTCGTATGTCATTTATTTGAACATTGAGAATATAAATCTTCTTAGAATGTTGATTTCATTCATCAAGAAGGTACTTTTATAAAGGAGAAATAGCCTTAAAAAAAATGAAATTGAATCGTTCAAAGTACCTAGTGAAAAATGTGTTTTCCCCTCCTGAACAATTAGCTCTGAAAGACTCATGAGGTTTTGATAGTTAGCCGACGATATATGTATATTAGGGAGGAAATAAGTACAGTCTTAATTATAAGCAGTGTGAAAATCTATGATGTAATGGAATCAGTATGTCCAAAATATTTCAAAAAATCTGTCAACACCCTGTCCTACAAATCAACCTCTTTGAGGGGACACATTATACCTTCTTAGAGAGGTATTTTGAATCTCTAATTTTTTGTTAACTGGGTTTAGCCATATTCACAAGAAAGCAGTTGAAAAATTTGAAGTCTATTGATATTTTTGTCCAAATTATTGGTCATGGTAGGTACTGTTTCATTATACTGTTATTGACAAAGTTCAGATCACCCTGTGAATGAATGGAGCGCCTATAGAATGCAATCATGCCATATCACAAGATTCATAGGTTTCATCATCATCATGTGATTGAAGGGGATTCATTCATTAGCATATTGTATTTCATAAATGGTCTTTGTCTTGGTCTTTGTACAAGCTATCCTGAGTGTGTGGATCTACGGATCCTCTACTCAGAATCTAACAGTACAGGGTGATCGTTTCTAGAAACTAGGAGAGAAAATCCCAAATAATCAAGTGAAATGAATGTTCCACCTCCTCCATTATAGTTCACTCCATAGCTATCTCAGTTAAGATTGGTCTTACAGACATGTTCAAATTGGTAAAAGTGTACTATTCTTTGTGGGCATTCAATCTATTAGTAGAAAATTAAAAAAAGCATCCTAAACCTGAAAATTTTACATGAACTGATAATTTTTAAATGTTATATCCTGTATTTTATTCAATCAGTGGAGCTCTTCTGATTTTGAATATATATACTTCATTGAAGTTATATTTGTCAGTTTTCGGATTCTAAGACAGCTGTAGAACTCCAGAAATCTCAGCATTGTCATGTGGCGTTTTACACCTGCTTCAGATCTATACCAAAAAATCTATATTTATATAAATAAAATACAGGGTGTTCCATTCAAAAACTACCAGTTCATGTAAAATTTCCAGGTTTAGGATGCTTTTTTTAATTTTCTACTAAAAAAAAATCACTTTTGTCCATTTGAACGTTTCTGTAAGACCAATATTAACTGATTATTGAGTAAAATATAAACAACCACCCTGTACATATTCCATATACGAGCATTCAGTGTGAAAGTATTTCAAATGTTAGTAAAATCACTCTCACAATTGAAACTTTACAAAAAAAAAAATTTTGAAATACAAAAATTGACCTATGCGAGGATTTTCCGAAGCTTGTTTGTGTTATGGAGATGTGGATTTCATTCCATCATAGTTCTTAATACTGTATCAATAGGGATTCCCTTTCGTGCGCACCAAGCGATAAAAAAATACCTCGGGACCAAATTGACCCATTTCATCCTGCCATGGAACAATCAGCAAAAATCTAATTTCTAGAAAAAATATTTTTGACTTCTTCATTCCTCTTAGATTTTCGAAAATAAGTACCCAAAGAAACGATTTCCTTATTATAACAGGACAGAAAATCGTCAGTGGAACTGACGTCACAAGTACTATAAGAAACCGGTCGTCTATAGTTGGTAGTTGAAAAAAATCGATAATTTACTATTCAGTGAGACAACAGCGTTGCCGTCTCAACTGATTCTTCAGCTTGTTTGAATATTTCAACATTCATCTCCCTCAAGATTCGATTGATTTCAACAATGTCATGAATGAACTGAGCAAGATAGTTTAAAACTCACTTGTTCTTGTTTTCTTATACACTTGTTAAATTGTTGATTATTATGACACATATATTAGTGATGTTATCAGAATTCGAGATGCATTAAAATGGCAAGTATACCAAAATCGAACATTTAGATTGTATGAACCTTGATATAAACGTATAATTGAACATTAGACAGAATTTTGTCACTGCTGATTGAACCTACAATGTGTTACAACCAACCCCATCAATTATTTTTATCTTAGCTATAAACTTTTAGAAGTCACAATAGAAGTAATTTTTTTATGTCTTGGAATTTCATTTGAACTCTTGGAGGTTATACAGTATGGTGAAAATGTATGGAATAAATTCATTATCTCTAACGCATATGAATTTGAAGAAAAATCCTGATACAGGTCGATTTTTATTTTCAAATTGACACCTCTTGATATACAAACGGAGTTTGTAACGTCATCCGCGTAGTTGTGGTGACGTCATCGATTATTTTTTTAAATGGAAACATCTTCTTCTGAATGGCAGACGACAGTGTTAGTTTTTATCATTTGCGCCACTTCCGCCATTCGATATGGTTTAAGGACTTGTGTTGCTTGTGAATATTTTATTTTGCCTGAATCAGTATTTAAACTTATAGGAACCAATGTGACATATAGCAATGAAATCGCAGATCTGTATGATGTTGAACTAGAAATATAAGTTGCTACATGGTTTATCAATGTGTGATAAGATCAAAGAATAACCTCAAATAAGATCGAGAAATGTTATGTTGTGATTTACCAATCTACCTAATAGTACCGAATGAAATTGTATAGGAAAATTTACCTTAGTTCTTTTGTTTGTTTTTTTTTTTTTCATTCTGAACAGATTCTGAATAAATAAAGTTATGAACTAACTGAAAATGACGAAATGTGATCAAAAAAGTCGCTAAATTTTCAAAAATTTTGCCTTGGCGGGTTTCCTGCTCTTTTCGCTCGCTTTGACGACTTCTAGCGGCTTTTTTCCTAACCTTTTGCGACATTTCATGTTCAGCAGCTAGTGTTTATCTAGCCTAGTTTATATAAAATAACAGAATGGAAGACAACATGTTTTCTTCAGTCGGCTCTAGCTGGATCCACCCTTGCTCTGACCCCACGTTTCAGTGGCGCGATGTGGTGGTCAAAAAATAATATTGGTCCCCAATCATCCTGTATAAAATGTCATGAATTTTCTCTGAGCCGTATTTGAAATATGAGACCGTTTTCAGACTTCTGATAGACAGTACTGTTTCACGAAAAATTCTTCTAGGTTTTGGATGGTAGAATCGGTGTTGACGGCAAAGAGCTTTTACAATCCGATGCGACGACAGTCAATGGCTTCGGTTTCGTCAGAGAACCTTCCCCCTCCCCCTCTCTCATCGGCAGCCCTCTGATGACGTGGGGACAGATCGAAGGAACGCCGTTCAGATTGGATGGAAGTGATACGCCTCTATCAAGGTATGTTCACCTTTCCAGAGTGGCAAAAATTCATGATTTTTTTGGAAAAAATAAAAAAAAAAGTTTTTTTTATTAAATTGTGCTTTTTTTATTTTACTCTACCGGGTGTCCCAAGTCATCGTTTACAGGCAATTTCTCGCTTATTTGACAAGATAATTGAAAAATTCAAAAACTGCATTGAATGGCATTGAAGTGCTTTCCTCATGATATACAGTGTGTCCCACTTACCATGCTCACCATGGGTATCTTTTTACCGGTGAGAGATACGAGGTCGGTTAAATGACACCAAATGTGGAGTTTGTCAAGGCCAACTATAATGTCAAAAAACATTTTGATAAAATCTATTCGTTTTTGTTTTATACGCAAAAAACAGATTTTGATCATTTTCATGTCTCCTCCGTAACTTCTTCATTTATGAAAATATTCAAATAGGAATTTCACATTCTCATGGTAGTTTTTCGAAGTGATTTCTAAAAAAATATGAAATTTATACCAACTCATGACTTAGTTACAAATAACTATTTTTTCTCCTACAGATGATATGTCGCAGTAATATAGTTTTGTGTTGATAACAACGGAGTTATCGAAGCCGCCATATTGAATTTATAAATTTCAACTAAAAAATCATGATCTCCGACCTCAAAAACCCCCACTTACCAATTTTGAATGGAATCGGACCAAATCTTGTCCGCCATCTTTTTTAATTTCAACAAAAATTCCATAACTCCGATCAACTTGAAATTCGTTGACAATACATTATGGAATTTTTGTTGAAATTTAAAAAAATGACTGTTCCAAGATGGCAGACAAGATTTGGTCCGATTTTCCAATAAATCTAAATACGCCGGACCATTTAAGTTTCCCTCAATGAAAAAGGGACCAATTATTTTGTCGCCTATTATTCCAGCCCATACATTCAGCTTTTGTGGATATTGGGTGTGAGATCCACGCATCCAACGAGGATTGATACGTGACCAGTATCTACAATTCTGCCGATTTACGTTTCCATTGATCAAAAAAGTGGCCTCATCGTAAAACATAACATTACTTAAAAAATTTGGATCGTTTTGATTGTAACATTTTTCCATCATTATGTCTGCAAGCTCTTCACGTCTATCGAAATCATCATCTGACAACTTTTGAACTAATCTTATTTTGTATGGATGGAATTTATTTTCACGTAAAATTTTCCTTCTGGATGTTTGCGAAATATCAAGTTCCCTGGATATTTGTCTAGTACTCGAGTGTGGATCGTCTTCTAACAGGACACAAACATCTAAAGATTTGTTTTCAGTTGATGCAGTTTTTCTGCGTCCTGATTTGGATAAATCTTTCACTGAGCCAGTTTCGTTAAACTTGTTTTCATTTCGTTCTTTTTCAGATATACGATCCATTGTGACTTTCACTGAACACCAACAATACTAATTTATTGAAACGTCAAAGTTGTTATTGTATGTAAATATAGCTATAACTCCGAAATAATGGCATTTAGGTATAGGGAACATGACATGAAAAATATTCAGTATTTCTTAAGGATTTTAAAAAGCAAAAAATATACAGGGTGATCCGTTTGAAATAACAAAGTTCATTATTATTCCAGAAAAAGGAGAGATCTGACAACAATGTAAATACCACCATAATATCGGCCGCAACCATCACAAGACCCATGCACACCAAAATCTATAAAAATCGTGCAATCCGTTTCCGAGAAAATTGATGCGTTCCATACATAAAACTCACTCTGTATGTCATTTAGAAGGTACTTCAATGCCATTCAATGAAGTTATCGAATTTTCCAACTATCTTGTTGAATAAGCGAGGTATAGCCTGTATACGATAAATTGGGACACCCGGTATTTGCTCAAGTATATTTTGTTGTCGATTTACAGTTAGAAAATCTCCCCTGCAATATACGAAAAAAAATCTGTGTTGACATGAAGGAACCAAAAAAATCGTTCATGTTTATAATGTGATGATGAATGAAAATGTTGGACTGTCAGAAATTTCGAATTATTTTCATAGTAACCAATTCATTTTGTTACAATATCAAATAAAGCGCATCATAAAATGTTGACGATCGTTCAGAACTACTAAAAAAATAATTGCATCTAGCATCTAGTACAATTTGAACTTCAAACTATTCAAAAAAAACTTGAAACTGAATAGTCATGCTGATTATATTTGTAAACAAAGTATCTGAAAAACTTCTTTCTTTTTTTTTTTAATTTTCAACGTGGCAAATAGCCAGGAAAGTAGTTGTTTTCTGATGAATATTTAGAATGACATTATGTGCATATACATATTTTCATCTGAAGAAGAATGCAAATTCTCAACTTCTTGTTTTTCAAATTCTTTTCCTGTGCGTTCAATAGATATAATTCAATGTTCGTCATGGCATATAGCCAGGAAAGTAGTTGTTTTCTATTGAATGATACCCTGCAGATTCTCTGCTATTCAGTGACTTGACCACGAATGACATTATTTATATTGATATTTTAGTCTTCTGTGCAATCAAAATGCACGATTCAATACTACCTGAATCGGTCCATCCACAAACATGGCGCAAAAATAAGTTATTTTTGTTGTAGTGAAATACATCTTAACTTTTGTTGTAGTAAATCATTTCAATAAAGCATGCTTTCAGTTTTTGAAACTTCATTGTATGTGGTAATTTTTGAATACTGAATCCCGTTGATTCTGGATATATTCCGAATTCATTTGGTCAGTGTCAGAACTGTCAGTAAATTCACTGACTCTGCTGAAAATCTATTCTCAACGGCAATTATCTGAATAATAGGAATTTCCTGATATTAAATATAATATTTTCAATTAATCATTGATAAGACAAGACTTGATGTTTAAAAAAATAACGGAAATAAATGTGACATTCCTTCTCCCTCTAAAATAATGACAGTTCACTGAAGCTACACTACCTTTTGATAATCAGCAATTTCAGCAGAATGTTGAAATATTTGGAATGTATATTATGTCTGCTCAGAAGTATCTGTTACTTTCAGTGAATATTTTTTATTTTGGAATGGAAAATCAGCAGATTCAGTACTGCCAGTTGAATTTGGAATATAGCCTCATTCCTATTGGAATGTATAATGATCTTATTGCTGTTTGATGTCACGGCGAGCTTAAACTATCTCTATATCGAGAATCAGCCGGGAGAAATCCATGAAAATATACATGCTTATATTTTAGAATATGCTCCCTTCATTTAAAATTATTTCAGCAATGCAGTGTTGCCGCTTCTATAAAAAAATAGCTACAACTTTGTTATTTCAAATAAACTATGCAACACTAATTTCGTCACACCCCAAAATGTTGCCTCTGTTGAAATATGAATAACTTTTTTCTGCTTTGCACGATTTGAATTCAGATCACACTGTTTGCTAGCCCAGTCCTTCAGCTATAATCTCGTAGTTTTTCAAAACATAAGGCTCTGTACATAAAATCGCTACAGGGTGTTACCTGAAACTGTGCAAAATTTCGGAAATTTCAAAAGTATCTCAAATGAGGAAATACTTTTTTTAACTTTGATAGTAGAGGTATGTAGATCATCTCATTATCTTGGGACAGTTCTTGAATTGTCTCATTATCTCTTTTATTTATTGAGTGATCTCAAAAAATTAACTTTTTGGTTTTGCAGTCATAACTTTTCTCCTCGCCAACCGATTTTTGAAATCTCAGGCTCAGTTTGGAGCTTAAACTTCAGATGAAGAGATATGAAGATCAGAATTTACTCAAGATGAACATTATACAGTGTGTCTCACTTCTAATGAAAGCACCCCTTTATCTTTCCTAATTGTTGGGTTAGAATTCTGAAATATACAAGAGCGGTAGATATACTGAAAATACACACTATGACCAAGTGGAGTTATCTCCAGTGATATACACTGCTCGCCATCAGCCATGGAACCACCCACAAATATTATATAAGGAGGCAATATAAGTTGAAAATCACTTCGATTTCGAAATCAGGGCGTCCCTTTTGCTTCCACCTGCAAATTTCCAGAACCTTACCTCAATAATTACGTGAGATACGGGGTTGCTTCCATGAGAAGTGATACAAAATTAAGCTTTTCTGATCTGAAAATTTTCCAGGAATACTAAGTATAGTCAGTAAATTGGACGTCTTGATTTCGAATCTGAAGGGATTTTCAACCTATCTTGGCTTCTAATAACATTTTCCAGAAATTTGGGTGATTCCATGGCTATTGGCAAGCAGTGTTTACCTCTGGAGATGATTCCACTTGGTCATAGTGTTTATTTTCAGTATACCTCCCGCTCCTGTGAGTTTTAGAATCCTAACTCAACAATTACAAAACATAAAGGGGTTCTGAGTCAATTCTGATCTTCATATCTCTTCATCTGAAGTATTAGCTTCAAAATGATATTTCTGACTGGAAAACCAGAAAGTTAATTTTTTGGGATCACTCTGTAAATAAAAGGGATAAGAAGACAATTCGAAAAATATCCCTAGGTAATGAGATCATCTTCATGCCACTGCTGTTGAAGTTGAAAAAAACAATTTTTTGTTCATTTGGGATCCTTTTGAAAATTCCGAAATTTTTCACAATTTCAGGTCACATCCTGTAGCGATTTTATATGAAGAACCTCATGTTTTAAAGAAGAACGAGATTATAACTGAAAGACTGGGCTAGTAAACAGTGTAATCCGAATTCAAATTGTTCAAAGCAGAAAAATGTATTCATATTTTAACAGGAATAAAATTTTGGGGTACGACGAAATTAGTGTTGCGTAGTTTAGAATACCCTTTATTTTATTGCATTTTTAGATTCTTCCTGAAGAGCTGATTTCATCGATACATCACACTTGGGGTCTATCGGAAATGATTACAAAGATATAGGGTGTTCAAAATCGAGATTTTTCAACTTTAGGATTTGTTTGTGTCGAAACTATTCATATTCGGCCAAAACGGCTCACATGTTCCTGTCTCAACTTTGGATTTACTATTTACTGACATTCAATCGGAGCAGATACAGGGTGATCAGAATTCTGAATTTTGAACCACCCTGTATCTGTTCCGATTAAATATCAGTAAATAGTGAATCAAAAGTTGAGATTGGGACATGTAAGCTGTATTGACCGATAATGAATAGTTTCGACACATAAAAATCTTAAAGTTGAAAAATCTCGATTTTGAACACCCTATATCTCTGTAATCATTTCCGATAGACCCCAAGTGTGATGTATTGATGAAATCAGCTCTTCAGGTAGAATCTAAAAATGCAATATAATACTGGGTGTTCCAATTGAAATATTAATGTTGCTACTACTCTTAGTAGAACACTGCATTGCCGAAAATAGTTCAAATGAAGAGAACGTATTCTGAAATATAAGCATTGCACATTTTCATGGATTTCTCTCGACTGATTCTCGATATAAAGATATACTCTGTATATGCCTATGATCTTTGTATTTAAGATGTTGCCACCCAGTCACAAAGTATTCAGTAATAATTAATGTTCATGTTCAAAATACAAGAGGAAATAATAATTTTTACATCGAAAAAATTAATAAGTACCTACTAAATTTGGAATGAATAGCAGCATGTTTCCTAGAGGCGCTTAAATGAATTCAATTAACTTCCTCAATTTGTAAAATAATCAAAATCATTAGGATAATTCAATCAATAATTTCCAACGATAACAAATAAAATCAATCATAGTTATGATACAAGAAACAAAATAAACTCGAAAATAAACAATGTGCGCCTGTGCGACTTGAAAAACATAAGCTCAAAATTTTGGAACAACTTTCTAGTTTTATTGCATCTAAACTTTTCAATAGAATTCCATCAAAAATAAAAAGCCTAAATATTATAACTCTTAAAAAAGGTTTAAAGCCTGGTTTATAGAAAATGCAAAAAAAAAAACGATTATCTTTTTAAACCATTTCTTCCCATATTTCATTATTGTTTCTATGTATTTAAATTGAAAGTAAAGGATAGGTAGGAATAGGATGGGGCACCTCCACATTTCTCAATACAAGTGAGAGAATACCTGGACACCCATTTTCCTAACCGCTGGATATGTCGTGGCGGCCCTCATTCTTGGCCTCCTAGGTCCCCTGATCTCACAGTTTTGGACTATTTTCTTTAGGGGCATATGAAACAATTGATCTATCAGACTGAAGTCAACACCAGAGACGAACTGAGGGAGAGGATAGTTACAGCTGCAGATATAATCAGAAATAATAGGCAAATTATTGGAAAAGCCATAAGAGGTCTCCCGAAGAGATGCAGAAAATGTTTAGAAATTGGAGGAGGACATTTTGAGAATCTTGATTAATATTGAGATTCTGACAAATCTTTTTCGGAAATTATGATTTTTATTTTCCAAAATCAAGTCCCGTCCTGAATTTTTAATTGAATTATACCTTTTCTCAAGTGTGCTGTTGAATCTTTACAGGGAAAAATTTGATTTAATTACTTTTAGTCGAATGTAGAGAGTGATATGCCCGGACGAAATCGAAGAAAAATTCATCGGTATTTTGTTTGATATTTTTTTACCAAAACGATCGAAGTGTGCCGTACGAATTGAAAAGCCATACTTGTAGTATACTTCCTGATCTTCCTGATTCTGATAAAAGTTTTCGAAAAATCCGATCTAGAAGGTCAAAATTTTGACGTCTAAAGAGAAAATGAGTTTTCCAAGTCTGGATCTGGAATTTTTTATTCATAGTACGTCATCTTGTGGAGTGTCATTAGAGGTAAGTTGCTAGTGAATTTCAGCCGATAACATCGAGACGTTCCTGAAATATCGTTCATTGGAGTTTTGCCCCGAATTCAAATAATGCCCTGTATTTCTGTAAAGAATAGGCAAAAAATATTTCATTATATATATATCAATTCACCTTGACCTCCTCTTTCCGCCATTGGGCTATGGCTGGTTAGTCATGACTCACCCTGTATTTTCTACTTGATTTAATGAATAATAATAATAATAAAATGCTGAGGAACATTTTTGGCAACAAACGGCGACAAAGAGTTATGAAATGCTTGGGAACAACGGAGAACATTTTGAACATTCAATGTGGGTTATTGAAATAAACCGTTATTCATTACTTCTTTAATTAATGAATATCTTCAAATTGTTCCATTATTTTTCAAACTCCAATGTTATACTCGCCTTTCTTTGAGATACACTTCCATAGTGTATGCAAAAATGCTTAAAAAAGATCCTTCCTCTCTTTTTGGTCGTTTCAGTGTTTTTAACAGCATTAGTAGATCATTTATAGATACCCTGTATTTATTCTTCTTTTCATTCCACTTCGAGTATTTTGGCTATTATGCATTTCACACGATACAATAATAGTTATTGAACCAACTAGTGTATTAATGAGGAAGATTAATGATCGAGATATTTTAACGTGCGAGCGAAGCGAGTGCGTTAATGTTCGAGATCATTAATCGCCTTTTAATATACAAGTTGGTTACAAAATTTTTCCGTCGACTATATTACTCATTTCTCCTGCAATGAAGAAAACTTGGTTCGCGCTCGCGAATTCATCATCCATCCGGAAACTGCTAAGAATCACCCAGTAGCCTTGTTACTGACATTAGTGTCATTTGACATTTGTCGAAATGATCAACATAGGAAATAAATTCCTTGTGTTAGAAAACAGGGATTAAAATCTTGTCAGAAACTTGGAAAGGCGAACCCGTTAACGGAAAATCGTCGATGAAATCCATATTTTCGATTTAAATGCAGATTCCGCTAGTTATAGCATAAACAATGACTGCACGCGGTGTATGTTTGGTTGCCTATAAAACAATCGTGCATTAATAGACAAATCGTCCATTAATAGGGGTCATTAATGAACGATTTCATATACATTAAACTTAGTCGTTAATACGAGGTCGACGGAAAATAACTTTTACTGGGTGATTCACATAGGTCACATTCTATTATAAGTTTTCCAACTTGCAGTTGACTTAATAGCTTACAATTTGTATGCTGTTATAATCGATCATTTTCAATTTACCTGGAATTTTTTTAGTCCTCCAGTTATACAGAATTTTCAAAACCTAAAACAACAAAACAAAAAACAGATACTGAGAGAATGAAAATAGGTATAAGTAGGCATATAATAGTAGCTATTGCTAAGCTCAACAGAATATAAAAAATAGCAAAAAGATACCGCATATTGTAACATCAGAAGCGTCTAGCGCCCAAACTAAGAAACTTTTTAGTCACCTTCTACTTTTCTCTAATGTAATTATTTTCGTCTGAGGCATGTGTGGTAAGATGTTGTAAAGACCTTATAGGGACACTCTGTATATTATGGTTGTCAAGAACTTGTTAATACGATAGAGTGAATTTTTTCAGGGCACAAGGACCTTCTTTCAAAATTTGTGACCCGCCTAGACGAGAACAGCTGGCGCTGGCGTTAGCCGAGAAAGTCGGAGAGAATACCAGAAACCAGAAAAAGAAAAATCTTGATGCGCAGAGAAGACAATTTGCATCGTAAGTTTTAGCTTTTTTATCCACTCAATTTTGTGAATATTCATTTTATCTCTATATTCGTGATTTTTTTCTCCTGAGGTCTCAAGAGAATAAAAAACTCGGAACAAATGATCCGTCCAAACATGTCATTGAGCTCAAAATTTCCGTATCAGAAACCTAAAAGAAAAATTCAATAGACAGTCAATTTTGAAAATTTACGAAATCCATAGGTAGGACACACGGAATGCTCAACTTTTTCGACATTTAACCAAAATCGTATCTCTTCCTGTTTCCGAGATCGCCATGCTGTGCAACCTTAACTTGGTCACACTGTATATGGGTCAATTAATATGTTGAACATTTTCCCACCTATTCCCTTTTCAAGATATGTGTCGGTGAACCAAACATCTTGTATATTACTTGGCAACTGAGAATTCATTTTGTATTCTAGTTATTTTTCATTAGGGTTCCTTGATGGAAATTGACGTTAAAGTCATCTTAACAGGGTACGGACAGATCCTCGTCTCCTCTCACTCTAGAGTGTGTTTGTGAAACAGTTATATAGTTCTATCCTTATTCAATTCTGGGGGATAAACACTAGATTTTTGACATTCGTTGTTTTTTATGTTATATTGAGGTCACTGGCGTATCATACGTAATTTCCATATGGAATTCCTGATTCATCTATACCAAGATATAGATGAACAATCCTCTAGTTTTAGAGTTTACTACTCCAGCATAATCTTTGTGAGGTAGGGAACATATTAATTGTACTGAAAGCTTAATATATTTCACCAAAAGAGATTGTTCTTAGACTGTATACCAGGATTGACTGAATTGACTAAATGAATTCTGATTTCAAGCTGAGCAGAAGTTTATCTATGAGCTGAGCCTTATGATTGAGAAATGGTGGAAACCTCAATGTGGGTATCTGAACTACTGTACTCATGTTATGTGTGCTAAATATATTTTCGGAATTCCAATTCGGAGATGAATTTATGTAGTGACTAATATCACTATGTATAAAACTTCGTCTGGGACGAAAAGTAGGCTGATAAAAAGTAATACGTAAAATGTGCAGGAAAATAAAGAATAGAATAATATACTTTACCCCCATGTTATACATATGATTTTTTCGCCTCCCTCAAATAAAAAGTCATTTTCGAATAATCTATTCATGAAAATAACAAAGAAGTTGGTGTACGCAGTATAACTTATAGGAACGTTATTTTTACTCTGGCATCCTACATATTTTCTATTTGTGGTAGAGTAATAATTATATGAACTAATGTCTTTCGCCATATTGGATCCGTTATCTTGAATATCCCAATTTTGACGAAATTATTAGAATCTCCGACCCCGGAAATCCCCAGATACCAATTTTGATTTTTGTATAGAATCGATCATTATTACAAAATTCGTTCGCCATATTGGATCCTCTATCTTGAATTTCCCAATTGTGACAAAAACTCGTGAATTTCGACCCCGAAAACCCCCAGATGCCAATCTTAAATAGAATCAGATCATAATTAGAAATTTCGTTCGCTATATATTGTATCCGTCATCTTGAATTTTCCAAGTTTGGCGAAACAATCATTATCTCCAACCCCGGAAAACCCCAAATACCTTCCAATTTTGAATAGAATCGGATCATATTTACAAAACTCGTTCGCCATATGATTTTCCTCAAGTAAATACCCTGTACATACCTATTATTGAAATTTTGAATGATTTTCTGTAGCGCCCATGGATGTGACGTGACAGCAATGTCAGGGATGCCAGTAGACAAAACTAAAGTCTCTAGATCATTAAAAAAGAATGCAGCTATGATCTTTCCGTACCCTGTTAAGATGACTTCAACGTCTCTTTCCATCAAGGGACTCTACTTTTCATGATCATGATTTGTCCTCATTTTAATACACTATAGTTGGTTAAATAACTATTTCATCGCCCTGTATTCCAGACCGTCGCCGAGACCCCACACCAGCGCCATCGACAGACTGGCAACGATGTCACCTGCCGCGCGGAAGCTGGCAACGGCGCGCCTGAGACTCGGCCTCGGCTCAGGCTCGGACCTGAGGTCCGCCTACTCGCCCCTGAGGTCCGCATATTCTCCCAGTCCTGTTATTGGGCGGAAAAGCACGCCCAGGCGAGGGTCCACGCCATTGGTCAACTTGAAGCAGGGCAAAGACTTGTCTACGGATGATTTGCTGAAGTTGCCTAGTAGGAAGAAAGCGGCGGATTTCTTTTGAGCTATGCAACACTCTTCTCAATGGAGTTATTGAGATGTATATACTTATTCAATGTTGATAACAATAACAATACTATCAATATCGCGGCTGTTTGTATTATTTCATTGGTGTATCAGTGATTGATACAGGTTCTGACAGTAACGTCTGCCAATGTCAACTTTTTTTTCAAATGGCATCATGTTTTCCATATTTTTTCATCGGATCCCCATTTTTCTTATTTAAAGAACGCCTCAACGTGCAGTGTCTTCTTGATTTAGATTACTAGAAGGATGCTCAACCTATTACTCTACAGAACACTTATTAATATATCAGTATATACAACATACAACAAGAGATTATGTGCGAATGTCGATTGGCCCTTCACATTGAAATTTTCATAGAATTAGATGATCACCGGAGAGAATACCTAAACAAATCTTTTGTGATTAGGTACGGCCGTTGAAAAATAAATCGTGAGAATTGTGTTATGTTCATGTTTGCAAGGTTCCTACATGAATAGATATCAGAGATCGAGGGTAGAAATTATATGCAATGATTTCAATTATCATCATACAATTTATTCGTTCCCGTCTACAAAGAGTCGATAACGTCCAGAGTTCCAGTACGTACGGAAATTGACGTTTTCAGTACGTCTTGAGGTCTTGGATGTTCAGACCTGAATCGGCCCTAAAATGGACGTCTCCAGAACGTCGAGTGCTACATGGGTTATTGTTCAATAGTAGCTTACTAATTCAAATTGACCAATAATAACGCCACCAGGTTTCATCGTTAGAATGATGGAAGTAAGATATGGTGCGCCTGAGTGGTGCGCGTATTCGGCCATTATTACGTATTGAAAATTTCAGAAAAATCACTCGACTGGTCTACTATGATTTCTGTACGTCACAACGAGCAAGACGTTGATTCTACAGTTTCCCGCTAGATGGTGATGATGCTATTGCTGCTGTGACGAGTGGAAATAAAATGGCAAATGCCATTTTAGGTACACGAAACATATGTGACAGTGGGATTAAATAACTTTGAATTCGAAAAATCTCCGACAATTTCAAAACTGACAGAAGTCATAATTGTGCAATGTCACCATATATTAGAAGATCAACGGAACCATTGCTCTCGAGTGGTCGAGTAAAATTTCTGAAACAAAAGCGCATCAGTGATTACACCATATATCTTACTACCATCACAAGAACTGTCAGATGACCGACATTGGAGGCAAAACATTGAAACACAACGTCACTTTTCTTATTTACAAGTGATCGAAATAGTTTTCCACAATTATTTTGGCATATGAATCGTATTTTTCCGCTATTCATCAATTCGCTCATGCCATCACATTGTGCTGTTGTAAAATGCACAAAGACTGCAGCGGAAGATGAAGGAATCCGGATGGTATATTATGATTTGAAAATAAGTACCTACTATAGTCACTCACATATAGTTTTCATTTTTGAGATTTGGTTATTTCTCTGATTTCTCATCGGAATTCCTTCTGCAATAGGAGCTAATAGAAATATACCTGAAATTTCTAGAATAATGCAAGAAGATTGGATTCATGCAATCAATCGGGAGGACTGGTCTGACATGCTGACGATATCGTGTGTGTTGTAGACATTTTCAATCTATTAGCAGTATTAGCTTGTATTGCAGAAGTGGCAGAAGGCAGAAGGAATTTTAATAAGGAATGACAACATTTCATAATGATAACTATGTGAGATTACTATTTACCTGAAAAATCATATTCCCTAGTCTCTTGCTGCATTTTTTGTGCATTGTACAACAGCACAATGCGAAGGCATGCTAGAAATAATGAATAACGCAAGAAACATGATTCATATGCCAAAATATTGTGAAAAACTATTTCAACCTTTTGATTCCTCTATAAACAAAAAAAAAGTGAGGTTGTGTTTCAATAATTCACAGAAGAGAGAGGTTGTGTTTCAATATTTTGCCTCCAGGGTCGGTCATCGTGCACGCGACCTATATCGTTAGCATCGTGACCGCTAAAATCGCCTAGCAATAAACTAAGCTTTAGACGCGGAAGCGGCAGGCTCCTGCCGAGATACACTTGTGTCAGAATGAAGCCAACTATCCTCTTCATTCATTAGGAACGAATTTAACATTCTGCTGAACTGCTGACCAACTATCACTTAGCCAAAAATCGCTCCATCTGAGAGTGCAGCAAATATTTGAAATGCATTCTCCCTTCTCATTCACATCGCATCTTTGAGTTCTTTATGTGTAAGAAGTGTAACATTCAATACAAATTTGGATTAAGAGATTTCCAAATCCTATAGGAAGCAATTAGGAATAGGTACTATAGTGGAAATATTTACAGATCTCAATATGTGATGTGACTGCATGTGCTTCTTATTTGTTCCAAAGATTCCAAAGCTATCTACATAAATTTATTACTTCTCATTAATTCATTCGTTCATAATATTAGGGCATTTAGAAAAGAACGCAGCTCAGTCATTGAATTGAACACTTATTTGAAAATGAGGGCATGACAATGATGATAAATAAAGTTTCTCCAATATCTACGAAAGCGTATAAGCGCCACATGATATATTTCTTTTAATAATTGACAGATATAACTGTCAACTAGCCTAATTGACAGATACTAAGTCGTAAGTAGTATACTTGACAGATACTAAGTCGTAAGTAGCATACTTGACAGATACTAAGTGGTAAGTATAGTATACTTGACAGATACTAAGTCGTAAGTAGCATACTTGACAGATACTAAGTGGTAAGTAGTATATATACTTGACAGATACTAAGTCGTAAGTAGTATACTTGACAGATACTAAGTCGTAAGTAGCATACTTGACAGATACTAAGTGGTAAGTAGTATACTTGACAGATACTAAGTCGTAAGTAGCATACTTGACAGATACTAAGTGGTAAAAGTAGTATACTTGACAGATACTAAGTCGTAAGTAGCATACTTGACAGATACTGGCTCAGAGCTAGTCGACTTATCAATGATGATTCAACTGTAACATATCAATACAACAAAATACTGCATAAGCTCTTGTATGACATTTTTTTTTTTAATTCTTAGTGTTCGACCTCGTAAAGCCTCATGAACGGCTGAACCGGCTCAACAACCTATATATTTTTGAAATCAGAAAAGGAGGATTCTCAATTCATTCGAAAAATATGTATAGGGTGTTCCATTTAAAATAACGAAGTTGGTACCCATTTCTTATATCAGCACCTCGTACAGTGAAGATTTGGAGACTGGTTATAAGTACTAAAATACAAAATAAAAAGACCAAAAAATACCACAATACGTATTTTGGCAACTAAGTTGCCATCCTCAGTAGACCTGTAAAAATGATTATAGCTGACTCGCATAGTGGCTGACTCCTTAGTATCTTTCGGATATTGCAGGTCGACCTCTAGACAATATCCGAAAGATAAATCGAAGGAGTTATAGCTAATCATTTTTACTTTACAGGTTGGCAATTTAGTTGCTGAAATACGTATTTAGGTTTCTCTAAATATTATGGTATTTTTGGGTCTTTATATTTCACCTCGTACAATTTTCTGGATGTTGACAACACACCCTCTACAACCTACAACTTTTGTATTTGAAGTTTGTTTCTATCTTCAATGATAAACCCTGTAGAAGCTCTTTAAATATTCAGGGTGTTTCTTGAGTACGTGTAAAAAAATCAGGAGCATGTTGCTGGCGTCAAAATAAGAAGAAAAGTTCGTATAAACATTATATGTCCGCAAGTTATTCATTATTGAGATACAGAGAGTGTCAAAGGATTCTTATTCCTGTTTTTTGGGAATAAATTTGGTATCTCACTCGAATTCACCAAAAACCGGAATGACAATGAAACTTTGACACTCTGTATCTCAGAAACGAATAACTTGTGGACATATGTTTATAAAAACTTTTCTTTTTATTTTGACGTCAGCAACATATGCTCCTGAATTTTGTACACGTACTTAAGAAACTCCCTGTGTACAGAAATGGCCCTGTACATGGTGCAGATTTTGATTCTGAAGTTAATTGTTGGGAATTGAGCAAATTGTTATTTAATATATAAATTTAAACATTGTCATGCAAAAATTGGACGTCCTCTGATTCCGAATCCGAAGTGATTTTCATCCTATCTTGTCTCCCTAATCCATTGTTGTTGGTTAGGTTGGCATTGTATTCTTCTTCTTCTTAATCTTCTTTGTTTTTTGGCGATGGCGAGTTTCTTGGCCTATCTGTCAAGTATACTACTTACCACTTAGTATCTGTCAAGTATGCTACTTACGACTTAGTATCTGTCAAGTATACTACTTACCACTTAGTATCTGTCAAGTATGCTACTTACGACTTAGTATCTGTCAAGTATACTACTTACCACTTAGTATCTGTCAAGTATGCTACTTACGACTTAGTATCTATCAAGTATACTGCTTACCACTTAGTATCTGTCAAGTATGCTACTTACGACTTAGTATCTGTCAAGTATACTACTTACGACTTAGTATCTGTCAATTAGGCTAGTTGACAGTTATATCTGTCAATTATTAAAAAAATATATCATGTGGCGCTTCTACGCTTTCGTAAATATCGACGAGAAAACACAATCATTCCAGTGTACAAGCGTCTAGCTAGAACAGCTAATCTTCAGACATCGAGGTCAAGTGACGTCACCAACAACACATGATATTTCTTCCATTTCTTCCTTCTTTATATTGAGAAATTATTACTACTACGATAGTTTAGTGGTCTGTGTATCTGACTTTCTTGCTGACTTCCAATGTAGTGACTGGGTTGCGATCCGAATTCAATTGGTCAGTACTGTCAGCAGATCCACTGACTCTGCTGAAAATATGTGTTCCGAAACATAAAATCAAAAGTACAGTGTTTCAATTCGGGACACGTTTTCATGGTTTTCATCAGTACTCAGCATCAGCAGTTGATCAGCTGGTCAAAATTTTCAGTATGTAGTATCTCGTTTATCTGAACTAGATTATTTTGCCTCCTGCTTGACATACATTTTAGAAATATAATATTTAACATGAAAGAACAATCGGTTCTTGTAGCCTTCATAGTTTCTTCGATTGTTGACGATGACGATTCAAGCTCGAGTGATGAAGAATTCTTGGACATTTATGTAATATGGCATCAATGATGATGAATTCAGGAAACATTTCAGGTTTATTTAGATATTCATCTACCCAATGCTGCTTCTTCTTTCGTCACCTCTCTTCTACTTCATACTCTATATAATCTCTATATTATATACAGTATGATGCAAATGTATGGAATAAATTCATTATTTATAGAAATGGGCGACATTTGAAAAAATTCCAAAAACACGTGAGTTTTAATTTCTGAAGCCTCATCTCATGATATTCATATGAGAGATGTTACGTCACCGGTGTTGGAGTAAAGACGGAATAGACGATTTTTTCAAATACAAATAGGGGTCATGTGACACCTTGATTGAAAGGTCTACCGATCGTCTATTCAACAGTCAAAATGTTGCATAAGGAGATTGAAATTAAAATGGATTATCATGTGATTAATTGAATCTTGCAGAGGTCTGCTACTGAGAATTGAACATCGAAGGGTCGTCTAGTTGAAAAAATACGTCGAAAAAAAAGTTCTAAACTCTAGTTTTTGTTTTTTTTTCGAAAGTCGTCTTGTTTTGAAATGAATTTATTCCATACATTTGCATCATACTGTATATTCTCAGCGTTTATTAATTCGATAACGGGTATTTTCTGATATCGAAAATAATATGATTAACAACGGAAATAAATGTTACATTCCTTCCCCCTCTAAAATAATGACAGTTTACTGAAGCCACACTACCTTTTGATACTCAGCAATTTCAGCAGAATGTTGAGTCGAAATATCTGCTCACAAGCATCTGTCACATTCAGTGATTTTTTTGATTTTGGAATGAAAAATCAGTAGATTCAGTACTGTCAGTTGAATTCGGAATATAGCTTCACAAGTATCTGTCACTTTCACGGAATTCAGTGATAAAGGGCTTTCACGCTGGGTTGATAGTTGCGCAATACTTGGTAACAATGTCGTGCCAAAACTGCACATCGAAAAATACTAGTAATTTTCGAAATGGGCGAACCGCGTTATCGATTTGCGTTGGCAAAACTGTACACCGATGCCAGATTCATTTGACATTTCTAGAAGCGATTTGTTGTGATCAGCTGATTTCTGACAATTATTTATTACTGACAATTTGTCCTTTCAAGGAATTGTTTGTGATTTATTTGTGGTGATAGGTGAAATTCGATTTATTCAAAACGCTTAAACCATTGAGTGCGTAGGCGCAGAAGATGGTCCATTACTCCCAATGACTGCTGTGAGAGATGTAAGTTGAATGATGGTATTAATAGGTATTAATAATGATATTCTGTGTTGTCCGAATGATCCAAATATGATTTGTGTCAGTTTATTGTAATGACATAGTGGTTTCATGAGTTTTTGTGGGTTTTCCTCATAAACTATATTGAGAATATTGAAGTAAGAACAACTTTTGTTGTCTATTTCATAATTTCCAATATAAGTAGATGCACCACTATTCATTTTTCCACGAAATAAAATCAATTGATCGAATTTCTATTTTATTTCACCAAATTAAAATAATTCAAAACGATCAATTCAAGACATAATTGTGTATTGGTAGGGAAATAAGTTATTTTCAATGTCAATATCTGTGATTATTTGTTGATGTTGTTACATAATAAATCATTCTTCAAGTTATTATTCTTTATAAGAATTTCATTATCATTAAATTTCATATTCAGTATATTGTTTAGGTGCATGGTTCATCAAATACAAATATTAAAGTTCATATATCAACTTCGAGTGCTGATTTTGAAACATAAATGGACGGCTTTTGAGTTGGTTCCAAAAAACATTATTACGTCCGACGATCGTAGCACTAGACATATCCATATTCGGTCGGTTGGTCATTCAGTCATTTCCTTTCAACTGGCAACACTGTATATGTATATTGACGTCACTATCAACGCAGCGTGAAAGCCCTTTAGCAGCTTTAGCTACGTGAGTGACCTACATTCAGACTCACTAAGTGCAATTAAAAAAATGTCGAATTATAACATACAGGCCTCATCTGATTTTATTTCCTTAATTACCAAAGCAATCATAGTAGAAGCAAATCAAGCTGGAATGGACTACAAGCTAGCCTGGATTCCTGGACATACAGGAATCGAAGGAAACGAAGTGGCTGACACATTGGCAAACATAGGCCGAGCTCTCAACGTTCCTACAAATATTAAACTAGATAGAAACGAACTTCTACCAGTACTTAAAAGAAAAATTAAAAACGGGTTCGCACAAGAATGGAAAGCATCTACCATAAACAAAGGACGATGGTATTCCAAAATTCAAACCAACTTCCCAATGAAGCCCTGGTATTCCAAATACCCATTTGTAGACAGAAAACATATCACAACTATTATTAGAATGAGGACAGGACATTGTTTGACATCAACACATCTATATCGAATGAATATCAAGACTAATCCATACTGTGAATGTGGACAAATTGAGGATTTAGAACACATATTTTTCCAATGCCCAATTAACATGATACCCAATATAGACATGTACAATGAATTTAGAAGAATCGGAATACCTACTCCAATGAACATTTTAACAGTTTTATATCATATGAACCAAAAAACAATGCTACTCCTTATCAAATTTCTGAACCATAACAAAATAAACCTCTAATAAGTGAAATTCTTTCCAGAATCCCTATCTTTATACACCTGGGTGCTACCTAACCGAGGCAACATTTCTGGTTGTGAAAGATCCGCCGTTGCCCCGGATCGAGAAGAGTCTATACCTTTGTTGTGCTATCTGTCTTACTAACTCCCACACCCAAAACCTAGAAACAAAGTCTATATCTGTGTGTGTAATAATTGTCAACCAAGTTTTACAGCTAAGAGGACTTTGAAACTGTGAATTTCCAAAACCAATAGGAAGTCTCAAACCAGTCAGGGTATGAGTTAATCTCAGACACACCTTAAGGGTGGCCCAAACAAATCAAAAGGAATGTGCTGGCCAATTGTCTTACAGAACAGAGGCCATTGAAAAGAAAGAAGAAGAAAAAGAAGAACCTACATTCATTTCACTAGTCAGTACAGAATAACAGGAAATAAGAAGTCGACGTAAATCTAAGGTTAGGTCAAACGTCAAACTGTTGAAAGTAAAATTGTCAAGCTTCACAGGAAAAATGAAAAATTTTATCAAAATGTAGAGTGTAGACTTGTAGAGTTGTAGACATTGTTTTGAAAGATTGATACCGTTTATTGAAGTGTTTCTACGGTTTCTACTCATTAAAATCCACTCTGAATGATAGGAAAAGCAAATTCACACTCATTTCATTCAAGGTAAGATACCTACAATTATTCTCACTTTGATAATTATTTTCGTTTTTTGTTGAATTTTGCTTTATTATGTGTCATGTATAACCAGGATACAGAAAGTACATGTTTCAATGATACCTGTTCCATTGAATTCATTTCAGAAGAATTAAAAATTGTCACTACTATAATGATTCCCCATAAACTCAATGATCCTTTTGAATTAGCAAAATAAAATTCTGAAATAACTGAGTATGCATTTTTAACCACAAGTAAAAATAATATTCCTAAGGAACCTGTGTATTTTTTTATATTATTTTTGTTTCTGAAATCTGAAAATCAGAAAAAAGTTTGAATAAACATTACTTACAGCCTCAAGAGGCTTTCTGGAAGATGTTTTTATTTCATCATGATTTCCATAACTTTCTATGCTGAATTTGATAATGTTCACCAAATTTTAAAGTTCCCAATTAAGTGGAATGGTATTAAACAAGGTCAGATTAGGGTACTTTTAGCCTTTACTTTTTTGTCAGCAATCATTTTTTGCAATATCGACAGAAATTGAAAATTGTAAAATTTTTTCATAAAAGATGTAGGTCTGGATGTAGGTCTTGTTTCGACTCAGATGGAATGCCCAATTCTACACTGAAATCCAAGCTAAAATCAGTCTGACCATAAAATATCATTCCCAAAGTCATGCATATGAAAAAATATAATGATGTGAAACAAATGTATTTGATATTTAGATTACCTCATCTTTTTAATACAAGTAATGGGGACTAACGTCATTTATTGTCCACCAAATTCTGCTACTGAAACATGAGGTTAGAGTTGGTAGAACTGATAAATATACTTCTTCTTTTCATGTCATTTGGCCTCTTCCTAAGATATCTTCTTCCATAAAGTTCCACATTGAGAGTACAAATATAAGTCTGCTCAAGTCTTTCCCCAGGTCTTTCCATAACTAATCAGAAACATATTCTAGGGAATATTCTTTCAAGATTTATGTAATGCAATTTTAAATTCAACTGTATGTATTGTTCTCACAAACTGTATTTAATCATAAAAACAAGAGTGTTTATGTAATGAATGTCTTATCTGAATATCAATTTTCCTGGTTGTGACGTAACTGCTCCTGTAACCTTGTGACTTTCATAACAAATTTATGTTGATTAGATGCAATAACTAGACATCGCATTGGTCCAACGTTGTTACCTCAAATTGATGTTGATATCACAAGATGGTTGAATGGGTATAGTACATATTGAAGAATCCATGTCTTCAACCTATCTCGAATTGTTCAAGATAACAGTTGACCTTGTTAGTAACTATCAACCAATGAAATAGCTGTATTATACAAGGAGTCCACATATAGTGTGGAAAAGCTCTATATAGCTTAATTGAAATATGCAATACAAAAAATATTTTTGGGGATACAGTACAATATCTTAAGGTCTACAAATCAAAACCATTCTGATCTCTGCATGATGTTTCTTGAACTCAGGGCTACATGAATTGCGACTTTTTTTATAGAACACCCTGATGTATTTTATTCATGACATTAAAAACTATGGGAAAACATCCTAATTAGAATGGAAGTTAGCACAGTTAACTAGGATTATTTCGAAGAATCTGAGAATTGCATTACAAGGAAAATGTTGATTCCAATATGTCTGCCTATCTTCGTTTTTGAAATTTCCATCCAAAATTATGCATAAACCTTGATGATACTTCGACTATTGCTTCAATGAAGCATATATTTGAATACAGGGTAACTTATAATGAACTGCTAATGTTGAATTTTTCGAATGATCATCAATTTTATATTTTAAATGGAATAAACTATATTTTTTGTAGAAATGCTTTCCTATTCGTTCTCTCCTATCCTATGACTAATTGGTATATTCCTCTCTTGTGTTGTGGCTTATTGCTAATAATACATTTGTGTAAATAATAATTATATTCATTCATACTAGAGGACATTTGAACTGGTAAACATGACATTACGGCGCACGAATTGTGGGCGGTGTCTTGTCAGTTCTCAGCATTCAGCAAAATGTTGCCAAGTCTCCAATGTTAACATGATATTTGTTATGGGGTATTAGAAATAATTGGACATGCTGGCTGTTCGAGAAAGTCAAGAACGAACTATAATATCATATCCTATTATGTTTTATTCAACGACAGGACTCATAACCTCTTTTTGATAACTTCATTAGAGTTGATGACCTAACAACCCTGATTCATGAGTGGGAATGGAAGATTATGTGACCAATAATTGTAGAACTAACGATATTGTATTATATCCATCCATATACAGGGTGAGTCGGGAGGAACGCACAAAACTATATACAGGGTGTAGAATAGAATAGAATAGAATAGAATACTTTATTTCCTTCAGACTTGGATTTCCAAGTATTGAAAATTGTCAATACTTATCTATGATTACACTTATTTAAAAATGATCTAAAACAAAATATAGACATAATTTAAAATAAATGATTGTCAACATAATATATGCTATGCTAAAATAACAAAGAGTGAAATAACAATACAATAATAATAATACATTCAAAATACATGTAAGAATACGAACAAGGACACAATAATCAACCATATTTAACACAATTCTTATTATTCATTTACAATGGACCGTTATGAGTCAGAGAAAAATTCCTCCAAAGAATAGAAACATCTAGCACCTAAAATTTTTTTAACATTTTTTCTAAAAATATAGAGGCTGGGTGAAGTTTTCAGAGAATCAGGTAGATGATTGAATAACCTTATCGAGGTATGAATTGGCTCCTTCTTTATCTGAGCAATTGAGAAAGATGGTACATACAGTTTATGAGCATTCCTCGTTACATAACTATTCACTTCCACGTCCACATGTTTTGTATTTGTCTAGATTTTTGAAAATGTAACATGCTCCTTCTAGAATGTAAAGATTGTATACAGTTGGAATTCCATATTTAATGAAAAATGGTCTACAGGAATCCGTTTGTCTTATACCAAAAATACTCCTAATTATACGTTTTTGGCTAAGAAATACTCTATTTGCTCCTTCACTATTTCCCCAACAAAGTAACCCATATCTTAGGGCAGAATTAACACAAGCATAATAATAGGACAACAAAGCTTCTGTATTGGTGACCTTCTTAAGTTGAAAAATGGCAAAATTCATTGTGGATAATTTTTTTATTAATTGTTGAGTATGAGCATCCCAGGAAAGGTTTTGGTCGACAAGTAAGCCTAGAAATTTGACAGTTTCACTCTGTTTGATGGATACATTTGATATACCTGATCTTACAAGAAGGCTTAGGTCAGACTTGGAGCTGATTGGTGAAAACAACAGTGATACAGTTTTTGCAACGTTCAAGATGATACCATTTTGATGACACCAGTTCTCCATTTCAGCGATACAATTTGTTGATTTAGAAGCTAAGTGTACAAGATTGTTAGAATTCACCACTGCGGAAGTGTTGTCAGCATAAAGTGTGAGAAATCCATTTTGGAAGTTGAAAGTCAGATCATTTATTAAAATTAAGAAAAACGTTGGTCCCAATGTACTGCCCTGTGGGACGCCGCTGGACAGTTGCAAGGTATCAGATAAAATATCTGAGCCTTCTTGTCTAATGCGGACCTGCTGGGATCTGTTTTCCAAATAAGTTTTTATCCATCTAAGAGGGGGGCCCCTTATTCCATATTTTTCCATTTTGTTCAGAAGTAGTTCATGGTTAACAACATCAAATGCTTTTTGAAAGTCAAAAAACAACCCAGAGGTCTTACATTTGTTATTGAAATTTTCAAGAATATTTTCATAGAATGACAAGATGGCATCCTGAGTCGAATAATTTTTAGTGAAACCATATTGGCGTTTCGTTAATAGCTCAAATTTAGATAGATATTTCAAGAGTCTGATTTGAAAACATTTCTCAAGTATTTTAGAAAATACGGACAGTAATGCTATTGGTCTATAATTACTTATATCGCTGGGGCTGTTTTTCTTAAAAACTGGAACAATTACAGCATTTCCCAGTTGGGATGGAAATTGTCCCAATTTGAAGGAAATATTTATCACAAATGTAAATGTGAGAACTTCCACAATATTTTGGGAGACCTCTTTTATCAAATTGCAAGGTACTTCGTCTACACCACTAGATTTTTTCTCACAAACATCTTGAATAATGTCGAACACCTCATGGGAGGTAACTGGTGCCAAGAAAAACGAAGCACAATTATTATTCCAAATTCTTTGTTTATATTCTTTATTTACATGAAATGTTTGGGTCAGTTTGGATACACTATTTACAAAAAAACTATTGAAAGCATCTGCCATTTCTACAGAATTTGTAATTACCTTCTCGTTTTCATCAATTATTGAATCTGGAATGTCTTTTTTATCGTTTGAGTTCAGTGAGTTTTTTATAATTTTCCATGGTGTTTCATTGGGAAAGGTAAATAATTCAACTGTGGATAGGGGTCACTGGGGTTCTTTCAAAAAACCCATGGTTGATGGGTCTTCGACTTCTTATAACCGAGATACAGGATGTTTCATCAATTTTGTCGATATCTTCATTGTCTCATAACTTCCCAACCAACCTGTATATATTTTTAAAAATTGGTACACTTGCTCAATCTATCCTGTGGAATTGATTGAGGCAACAACAAAAGATAAAATCCAGGTCCGGCTCCACTTAAAATTCACAAATTCTTTCTGCCAGAAAACAACACCCTATACATTCGAATTTCTCATTTTTTTGCCATATCTAAAAAGAACATCAAAATTTATATTCAACAATGTGCTTTTTATTCGTGCACAGACGATTTTAACTATTCATATTATGTGCTCAAAATATTATTTTTGCTCATTTTGAGGTACAAAATTGGAATCAGACGAGATTTATTAATTTTATTACTTCCTATTCAGTATACGTGAGTATTACATTCAGAAGGAGTATTTCATATCGTTCTTTGTTCCAGACTTAGTTGCAGGTCCGTTATCAAAACTATACAGGGCTTTCACGGTAAGCGTTAATTAGATGTTTCTGGGAAACCAGGCAACGGATTAATCTGAAAATTCGAAGGTATGTATAAATTAACATGATCTACACGTCTGAAATATTTGAAACAATCCGGCGTTGCTGCTTCTACTCGAAAGTAGCAGTAACTTTGATTTTTCAAATGAGACACCCTGGATGCTTCCTGAAGAACTGATTTAATCGATTCACAAAGTTCGGGGTCTAGTGGGACTGATAACTGAGATATTCAGAGTGAGGAAAATCGAGATGTTTCAACTTTGGAATTATTTTGCGAAAAAATGTATTATTGATGAAAACGGCTTTTATGTCCCTATCTTAAGTGGAAGTGGTACTTTGAAAACTTCGAAACCTCAGGGGCAACGGTTGAGGCAGAGGTATAAAATTCACTACTGGTGGGTGGAGCTTAAACACTACGCCGATGACGATAAAACCATTACTTCTTTGTAAATCCGTTCCTCGACCGAATTACGAGGGGAGTCTAAAACTTCAGTACGATGCGGCGACCGCGGCGTGATGACAATCATGTCGACTTGGCGTATATTGCGAAGAACGCTCCAATCGAAGGACTGTCGACTAGCTGTGCTAGTCGTTATAAGCTTGAAAAAAGTCTTCATCTGGGTATAATAGATACGTTAATTCAAATCCAGCAAGGTGAATTCATTCCGGATTTGCAAATAGCAAGAAAAATCATTCCGATTTTGAAGTTGATGCAATTTCTTTTTCCATTTTTAAGAGCTTGCTTGTCAGTATATTCCGAGATATCTTCCAATGATTTCCATACGAATGTAAAGCTGTTGTTTTTATAACCTGTCGATACTAATTTCTCCTCGAATTATATTTTTACACAAAATGTTATTTGCTTATTGATTGATTTGAAGTTGTTAGTGTGAAACGTGAAATAATATTGAAAGAGGAAATGGTATAACAATAATTCAATAACATTATTTCACTTGATTTTTTTTAAATTCTCTCTCCTCGTTTGTATGGAATAAAAATATGCGTATTATTTCAATATATTTGTAGTGGGACAAATCAGATAATTTGCCCCAAAATGCAAAATGTCACTGCGTTCAAAAAATTTTTCTATCAGGGAGCCTGAACGAAAAATCCAGTAGCTTGTCAGTGACAATTTGTTTGAAAAAATGTTTGAAGCAAAGAAATATAGATATATTGACAAAATATCGAATCTTTACTTATCTTTGAATGTTTCGGGACCGAATCTGCTCCCGTTCTCAACATGAAAATGCAAAATATTTCTCTTTGGAAGTTGTGCAGGTTGTAGTTTGACAGTTTTCAGTGTCATAATGATGTTGGCATATGAATGAGTGATTTTAGTCTACAAATGAGTTACAGGATGTTTCCATTTATTGATCTTGAATCCACCATTTTCATGTTCAGCCCTCAGTAGTGAATACCAGGTTCTATCTATATCAACTGAACAGGACACAATGCTAATGTCTCCGTTCAGAGGAATGCAAGCGGATTCCTTGATTTTTCTTTTTTGGTTGTTATCTTCCTTTCCAATGATTTTGATATTATTCCACTCTGCCATATGTTGTCCATCTTTTCAAACAAATTTTCACCGACAAGCTACTGGATTTTTCTTTTAGGCTCCCTGATTGAAAAATTTGTTAAACGCAGTGACATTTTGGGGCAAATCATCTGATTTGTACCACTACAACTATATTGAAATAATTCGCATATTTTTATTTTATAGAAACGAGTAGAGAAAATCCCGAAAAATCAAGTAAAATGAATATACCACCTCCTCGATTAACCTACAGACAGTATTCAATAATATTAGTTGGAACGATTCCTTGTCCCATAATTACTCAGATTTTATGAAACAAATATAAAAAAACAGGAGATTTTTAAAATTCATTTTATTTTTAATTTTTTATTCTGTCTTACACTGTCATGCCCCTATTTGTCCCACTTTCTAAAATATCTGGTAGAACGTATTCAATATAAAACTGGGGGATCCCTATAATGTTGTATTTTCGAGGGATTCTCCATTTCCATAAGGGTCCAAACACACCAAAAACAAAAATTTGTTTTGGTAATTCTCACTTGACCCTGGATTTGAGTACAAATTATGGCATTGGTTGATGTTCCTGTCTTTTTGCCAGAATGTTATTTTTCTTTCGATTATATTTTCATGCACAGTCATAGTTCCGGCTTCAGATTGACATTTTATTTCCACAATGGAGGTTTTTCCTTCCGGAATTCCGTCAGGACTGGCAGCTATGTAACTAAATTCTTCATCAATGAATAGTCCAGATTTTCAATATAATTTTGTGCTTCATATACTACACAGCTTGATAGAAGTGTGCGAGAGTATGTGAGTATATGGCGAGTTCGCTTCGATCCACCCCTTCAGAGGGGTAGTTCATAATGGCCGATTTTCAAAAATCCTTGCTGACCGAGTATTATTGGCTGGTATTTTTTTATCAAATAACATATTTGAATATTCAATGAGAATATAAAGATATACCAGTGAAATAATTCTGATCCACTTCTTCAGAGGGGTAGTTTATTCTTGCTGTTTCTCAAACATCCTTGTTTACCGAGCACATCTGGTTCGTATTATTTCTTAAAATTGCATATTTGAATATATTATAGACATATATACATGCCATCAGTGAAATAATTCCGATCAACCCCTTCAGAGGGATAGTTTATATCTGCTGTTTTTCAAAAATTATTGCTGACCGAGCATTTCTGGTACGAGTGTTGCTTCAACTTGCATATTATTTTTCATGAAAATCTAAAGATGCCACCAGAAAAATAATTCCGGTCCATCCTTTCGGAGGGGTAGTTTATTCTTGCTGATATACAAAAATCCTAGTTGACCGAGCATCTCTGGTTCCTTTTTTTTTAAATAACATATTCGAATACTGTTTGAAGATATGAAGATGCCACTAGTGAAATAACTTCGATCCACCCCTTTAGATGGGTAGTTTATACCTGCTGTTTTTCATAAATCCTTGTTGACCGAGTATTTCTGGTTCGTGCCACCAGTAGAATGATTTCGATCAACCCCTTCAGAGGGGTAATTTAATCCTGCTATTTTTCAAAAATCCTTGCTGACCGACCACTTCTGGTTTTAATTTTTCCTTCAAATTGCATATTCGAATATATTATAAAGATATATAGATGTCACTAATGATATTATTTCGATCCTCCTCTTCAGAGGGATATATAGTTTATTCTTGCTGTTTTTCAAAAACCCTTGCTGCCCGAACATTTCTTGTACGAGTTTTTGCTTCGATTTGCACATTCGGATATTTTATAGAAATATAAAGACACCATCAATAGAATAATTCTGATTCACCCCTTCAGAGGGGTAGTTTATTCTTGCTGATTTTCAAAAATCCTTGCTGACCGAACATCCACCAGTGAAACAACTCCGATCCATTTCTTCAGAGAGGTAGGTAGTTTATGCTTTCTGTTTTTCAAAAATCCTTGCTGAGCGAGCATTTCTGGTACCTACGAGTTATATCGTATTTGAATATTTAATATAGATGCATTGATGCCACTAGCAATATAATTTCGATAGACCCATTCAGAGGGGTAGTTTATTCCAACTGTTCTTCAAGAATCTTTCCTAACTAAGCATTTCTGATTGGTATTTTTTCTTCAACTTGCATATTATGATATCAAATATAGAGATAAAGATGCCACTAGTGAGATTATTTCGATCTATACTCCTTCAGAGGGGTAATTTAGTTCTGCTGTTGGGTGGATCGAAATAATCTCACTGGTGGCATTTATACATCTGTATATATATTATATACCAATATGCAATTCTGAGCAGAAACTCGTACCAGAAATGCTCGGTCAGCTACAGTAGCGCATCTAGGATTCAGTTCTGGGAGGGGTAAATGTCCAATAATCAGGTAGATATTTAATATATGATATATTCACATGAAATATATAGGAAACAGAAACCTATCATTGATAGTATGGAAACAAAAATAAAAAACGAATAAAAAAATCAAGAACATAAAAAAAATGTTAATCAACATTTGAACAAAAATAAAACAAGAATGAAATACAAAAATGGCAAAAAACATCTCAAAATATAACAAAAAAACTCTTCGGGAAGAGGAGATTACAAAATAAAGTCTAGTCTTCTATTTTTTTTGGTAGCATATCGATTAATAACATCTTCGACATCTACCTGAATCTCTCTATGTATGCATAGCATTGCCAAACCTGAAAGCCTTTCTTGCAGCATGGTTGAGCGTAGCCAAGTTTTCAACCGTTTAAAGCAGGAAAACCTCCTTTCCGCAGAAGCCACACTAACAGGCAAGGTAACAAGTATTTGTAGGCATTGTTTAATAATGGGAAACATATCCCCATCACAAGATATAAAGAGATCTAAATCTTTAACATCATTTTGTGTAAAGAATTTCCACAACTGAAACTCAGAATTTAGTTTTATGAAAGTTATATCATTGCTCATATTCTCATGCAACCTATTGATGTAGTCTGTTATTGTTTGAAGTGATTTAGTAAGTTCATCGGGATGTCTTGAACAAAAAATCGAATAAAAAATTGTAAAAACTTCACAAACGATAAGATTTCCACCAAATTTATTAAACACACGACATGTTTCGCTAACACAGTAGGTTTGTCAGGTGATATACTGGTACAATGAACATTATCGTTTGTGAAGTTTTTACATTTATCATGGATTTCCATCAAGTAACGGCCGAGTCAATTCAAAAAAAAAAAAAGAATAAAAAATTATATTGAACTCGAAAGTATTCAGTCCCTCTTCATCAAACCTATAAAACGAAAGTCGTTCGTAACATGATCCAACAAAGGTATGTACAAGTTGAGCCAATAGTAAGTTTCAACATTTTCTGCTTGTATATTACTACGATATACTTGTCGTTTTATTATTCTTGGACTATGAATATCTTACTCCATTTTTTCATGAATATCACAAAACAATTTGAAAATAGCTTTAAATTGACGCTCAGCATTGCATCGTTTTTCTTCCAAAACCAAAATTACATTTTCTATAACTTTACCAGCATATTGTGTGTCGATTGATTTTGTTTGTGAAATCTTACTTACATCAACTGTAAAGCTGAAATTTCACTCAAGCTATAAAGAGAAACAATTAATTCTGTAGAAGTAATTCCAGTTTTGAGAATCTCAGCTCTAGACGATGAATCGCGGTCTTTCCAAGTTGAAATGATTCTCTACCCATCTAGTATCACAAAGAGTTTTGAGTTGAGTATTACCTAATCTTTGGCTGAGAAGGATATTTCTTTTAGCCGATGCCCTGATACCCTCCGTCTCCTGGGGGGGGTAATTACCCCCTTTACCCCTCCCTTGGATGCGCGCCTGGGTCAGCAAGGATTTTTGGAAAACATCAAGAATAAACTACCCCTCGGAAGGGGTTGATCGACATTATTCCAGTGGTGGGATCTATATATCTATATTATATTCGAATATGCAATTTGAAAAAAAAATCGAATCAGAAATGCTCTGTCGTCGTGCTCTAATATTGGTCAGCAAATTATACGCCCCCCGCGTCATTGTTGAAAATTTTTCAAAATCGCAATACTCCCACTATGCACAAATCATAAATGATTGCTCCAGAAATACATGGAAATACAAATTCTTTGACAGAATTATCTCACCCCGCATGCTAAAAGGTTTTCACACTTCTTTTCCATTGGTAGCTTTGAAGTTACGAAAACAGCAAACAGCGGTATATACCAGTACCTATTTTTTATAAAAGGTCGTAAATCATGCGGCGATGGTAAAAAGATCTTTGGTCAAACCGCAGCGCTAATGAGTCATCGTGGAAAAAACTTTGAAACCGATAAAAGAGCGCATCCTTTTTCATTGTGATAAATATTTTTTTGATATGCCTAGATAGAACTGGATGGCAGTAGATTTTCTATCGTTTCCACAATTGTTTCTGATTCGACCGACATTATTCCCGAGGTAATCCTAATTCAAATTATACGCGTAAATAAACGTTTATAAAGTTATATTTTTCAAAATATTTCATGTTTCGGGAACTCAAGAAATATTATCGTTTATTGTGAGAACCTCACCGTAACCCTTGATTATATACACTAGTGTGAATACTCAATGCCGTAACATAACTGTGGTAACATCGCCGTATATTCTTGAATTTTTCTAGGTATTTTGGAGTAGTCTGAGAAATGATATAAAATAATGGTAATTTGATATCCCACTGAAATTATGAAATTGTAATTTTTTACACATGCCAGACCCTCGTAAACATTGCAAATAAGGAATGTATATTTCATCTCCATTCATAAATGTTAATTCCTATCAATTCTGAGAGCGGCGCCACTCTCTGGATACAAATTGTTGCCATGCAAGGGTTTCGTAGTCCCTAACTTTTTAGGTTGATTTTTCATTTTGAGTGGATGAAAAAATTTGTACATATTTGTGAAGATCTAATCTATGTTCCTGTCGTCTCACTTTTTCGAAATTTGATTTAGTTTTTTCTAAAAAAAATCGCAAAATAACGTGTTTTTTGATGATTTTCCAAATTTTTTTTTGGAAGAACCGAATCGAATTTCGAAAAAGTAAGACGACAGGAACATAGATAAGATCTTCACGAATATGTACAATTTTTTTCATCAACTCAAAATGAAAAATTACCCTGAAAAGTTAGGGACTACGAAACCCTTGCATTATTGCTTTATATCATAGTACAACTTCCTCTTAACTTTGTATTTATTGACATTTAATCGAAACAAATACAGGATGGTTCATAATTCAGATTTCTGCACCACCCTGTATCTGTTTCGATTGAATATCGAATGGAAAGTTGAAATAGGGACATTGAAGCCGTTTTGACCATGCAATAATAAATATTTTCAACACAAAACATTTCTAAAGTTCAAACATCTAAATTTTCCACGTCCTATATCTCAGTTATCAGTCCCGCTAGACCTTGAATGTTTTGAATCGATGAATTCTGCTGTTCAGCAAGAATCCGTGAATGTAATGAAATACAGGGTGTCCCATTTGAAAAATCAAAGTTACTGCTACTTTCGAGTAGAAGCGGCAACGCCGGATTGTTTCAAATATTTCAGACGTGTAGATCATGTTAATTTATACATACCTTCGAATTTTTAGATTTATCCGTTGCCTGGTTTGCCAGAAACATCTAATTAACGCTTATCATGAAAAGCCCTAGTTTCGATGACGGACCTGCAACTAAGTCTGGAACAAAGAACGATATGAAATACTCCTTCTAAATTTAATACTCACGTATACTGAATAGGAAGTAATAAAATTAATAAATCTCGTCTGATTCCAATTTTGTACCCCAAAATGAACAAAAATAATATTTTGAGCACATAATATGAATAGTTAAAATCGTCTGTGCACGAATAAAAAGCACATCGTTGAATATAAATTTTGATGTTCTTTTCAGATATGGCAAAAAAAATGAGAAATTCGAATGTATAGGGTGTTGTTTTCTGGCAGAAAGAATTTGTGAATTTTAAGTGGAGCCGGACGTGGATATTATCTTTTGTTGTTGCCTCAATCAATTCCACAGGATAGATTGAGCAAGTGTACCAATTTTCAAAAATATATACAGGTTGGTTGGAAAGTTATGAGACAATGAAGATATGGACAAAATTGATGAAACATCCTGTATCTCGGTTATAAGAAGTCGAAGACCCATCAACCATGGGTTTTTTGGAATCACCCCAGTGACCCCTATCCACAGTTGAATTATTTACCTTTCCCAATGAAACACCCTGTATGTGTATTGTACACGTGAAGAAAACAAAAAAAAAACATAAAATATGTTCTTATACGATTCTCATTTGTTTTCATTCTGAATTTGAAAATATGTGTGTTATTTTATCAAAGACTTTAATCGTACAAAGTCGATTTCTTGGTCTGTTTTGTTGTTCTGACATGTGTTAGTGTTAGTGTCACGTTAGTGTCAGTGTCAAGGTGTTTGACGCGTAACATATGGGTTTTTTCGAATTATTTTTATGTGTACAATACACACCTGGAGTGTGGTGCGTTCCACCCGACTCACCCTGTTTATTGCAATCGAGCTATAGAGCCCTCCCACAATACGTGGACACATGATATCTGTCGGTTAATCAATAATCATTAGAGGATAAACATTTATTTAAAACCACTTCCTAACTGGGACTTTATTTGCATGGGCAGATACGAGTAGAGTTTCGTTTACCTGATTCAATCCCCTTCTCAAAAATGGTATACCGAGTGGTATACTTACTACGAGTAGAGCCCTGAGTCGTAGGAGGTCATAGAAAATGAATAGGACAATTGCACGCGAGTTACATTCGGTGTTATGGTTCAACTGCGCGCGGATTGAACTTGTCCATACGAAATGCTCCTAACAAAAACGTGAGGAAGGATCATATCTTAGAAAGGAGACTACTTTTTCTAAACAATCTAACCTCACTTGGCCTAAATGAACCTTCTTCATAAAATGTCTATTTTTCGGAAGTAGACTACTATTTCTAAACAATCTAACCCTACTCGGTCTCAATGAACCTTCTTCCTATAAAGTATATATTTTGTCAACACCGATCCATCTGTTAATAAATTTGTCAGGAAGAATCATATCTTAGAAAGGAGGCTACTTTTTCTAAACAATATAACCTCACTTGGCCTAAATGAACTCTCTTCGTAGACAGTTCATTTTTTGGAAGTAGACTACTATTTATAAACAATCTAACCTTACTAGGCCTTAATGAACCTTCTTCCTATAAAGTATATATATTTTTAAAACCTATCCAGCTCTTAACAAAATCGCCAATAAGAATCATATCTTAGAAAGGAGGCAACTTTTTCTAATCAATCTAACCTCACTTGACCTGAATGAACCTTCTTCATAGAAAGTCTATTTTTCTATTTTTCCGAAGGAGTACGATCTCTATCAGTATCGGAGCTACAAGAAGCCAAAGATTAATTATTTTTTTCTATCAATTAGGATATCTTGCTCTCTAATGAAGCTATCAATTTGAAATTCAATGAGGTAGTTACTTCCTAGAAGATCATTATTTTTACTTTTTTCAAAATCTACAGAGTGATACATTTTTGGAAGTACAGGCTTCTTTATCTCCCCCCAAATTTTTTGTATCACCCCTCTAACATCATCTAGTCACCAGATTATGTGGATTGCTCAATTTAGAGACTTTTATTGCTCTTCAACTTTTTTAGAGGAACGAACCGTTTTCGAAATAAATATCCGTTCTAAAACATGTTGAATTTGCCTACGTTCTGATTTGATTTTATTCTTGGAGAAAATATAACCAAATTTGAATACGAAAAAAAACTTGACCTTCTACCCTTTGTATCTCCGCTACTGATCCTGTTTCTAATATCAGTAAATTTCATTATATTTCATTATATTTCAACGTCCAATAGTAAAATTTAAGTGAAACAATATAGGCAAAATTAACATGTTCTTAAAACGAATATGCTTATTTATTTCGAAAACGCTTGGTTTCTCGAAATGAATTGGAAGGCAAAAAAGCCTCTAAATTTAACGTTATATTTAATTTCTTAACTGGAAGATGTCAGAGGCGTACTACGAAAAAGTTTGTGGGAGATAAGGAAGCCTTTACCCCAAAAAACATATCACCCTGTAGATTCTGAGAATCTATAAGATGCCTGAAATTATGATCTTCTAGGAATTATCAACCACACTCAATTTCTACTTGATATCTTCAAAAGCGAGCGAGATATATTAATTAATAGAAAAAATAATTAAACTTTGACCCCCTGTAGCTCCGTTTCTGATCGAGATCAGACTCATGTTTATATAAACTTTTCTGATAAAAATGATGAAGTCTATCACCCATCTATTTTTGTGCCTTTAAATCTGAATCACCCTGTATACTGTGCCCATACCGGGACTCTACTCGTACCTAGTATTTCAGGGCAAGTAATAAACTGGACTATACTCCGATTTGCACAATACTTTGATTTGACGGATAACTAACTGACAGATAAAATGTTTTGCATTTTTATTCGTAGGCTTTGATTCATCAAATTCAAATCTTGTCAGATTACTTTTCAATTTCATAAGCACTTCCTGACTCGGAAGGTAAACACATGTATGAATTCCATTTCAGCATATATTGTGCGAACAATTTTGTTATCATTATTCCAGATTTCTTAGGATTTTTTCTCCTCGTTTCTATAAAATGAAAATATGAATATTCCACTATACGTGTAGTAAGGACAAATCAGATGATTTGCCCCAAAATGTCACTGACAAGCTAGTGAATTTTTATTTTAGGCTTTCTGATAGGAAAATTCTTTGAACGCAGTGACATTTCGTGGCAAATCATCTGATTTGTCCTCACTACACGTATATTGGAATAATATTCATATTTTGTTTTCATAAAAACGAGGAGAGAAAATCCCAAAAAATCTGGAATAATGAATTTACCACGTCCTCGATTAACCTACAGACCGTATTGAAATTTGTTATCATTTGACGAATCATTTGAAAAAAAAAAAAAAAAGAAATGAAATTGCCGAATCGTCCTGAAAAAATGCTTGGGAAACCAAATGAAAAAAATTAATAGATAATAGTAGGATAGTTGAATCTATGATGAAAAAAAAACAGTAATGTGAAAATTCTAGAAACTTACATTCAACTGAATGTGAGGACTAATTGAGAAAAAAGCTTATATAACTTCTTAACCAAATATTTCAGTGATTCATTTTGAAGATGGAGAAAGTTTGTGGATTTTGTCTGATCAAAGGAAGCCAATATGAAATAATTGAAAACCTGCTGAAAGACTTATTGGATACATTGCTGATACCATTGGTAAGTAATTTTTGATTCAAGCCATTATTAGTAAGTGAAAATCACTAATGTCATCGGATTTACGAGGTGAGCCAAGTGCAACTGTAACGGTACGTCACAGCAAAAACGTCCATTCATTCAAAATAGTAGCTGATAAAATTGTATACAAATTATATAAGTCGTATTTTTCCCAATCTTTCATAGTTTTCGAGATATCTACTAGCGAATCATGTACATTTTTGAAAATCTAGCGTATTTTGACGGATCAACCTTCAGTTTTTCACCAAAGTCTTCGACGAAGAAGTCGCAAAAGATTCAATTACCTTCAAAATGTTATGTCATATATGTTTATTTTTTATATACTGGTGAGTCAGAATAGGACTGAAAAACTTCCTTACCTCATTTTCAAATGAAAAGTTCCTATCATCGTATGTCCTGGAATGCATCCTCTTTGAGATACAGGGTGTCAAAAGTTCGATGAAAAAAACATGTTTAATATTAATTTCTTGAAACTTGGTTGGCACACTATTCCAGATTAATCAGTGAAGTCACATGGAGTTTCCATTTTTGAATTTTGATCAACAGTGGCGACATACGACCACATTTTCCTTCATATTTTTTCATTGACAGATGAAATGTGAAATTGGTGTGTGACATGAGTTAGGCTTATTGATACTCTACCTAAACGTAATAATATTTCACATACCTAAATGTAGAGGTTCCTGAGATATTTGCGAAAATCTAAAGGAATGTCTCGATAATATTACTACTTGTTGAACACAAAAAATTGTAATGCTCCATTCTTTCAAACCTAAAACAGCTAGTATCTCAACTCGATCTCAAACAGGTTGCACTTTGAGACAGAACTCAATATAATCTGTTCACGTTGAGATAACGTGGGAAAGACAAAGAGAGTTTTTCGATCTAGTTCTGACACATCCGCACTATGTTTCAAAGTTCCGAAGAATTTAATGTAAACCTTGATTTTTTTCGTACTTCTGACATCCTGTATCTCAGATCATGCATTTTAGACATACGTTGATAGGAACTTTTCACTTCAAAATGAGGTAAGGAAACCGTATACGAAGTTTGTCGGTCTTATTCTGACTCACCCTGTATACAGTGTGACCCACTTCTAATGGAAACAACCCTGTATCTTACGTAATCGTTGGGTTAGGATCCTGAAATTTGCTGGAGCGAGAGATATACCAAAAATGCACTCTATGACCAAGTGGGGTCATCTTCAGTGATATACACTGCTCGCCAACAGCCATGAAACTACCCCAATTTCCGGAAAATGATATTAGGAGTCAAAATAGGCCGAAAATCACTTCAGATTCGGAATCAGGACGCCCAATTCACTAACTATTCAAATTTTTCCTAGACAATTTTCAGTTCTGGAAAATAAAATTTTGTCGCACTTTTCATAGAAGCACCCCCGTATCTCACGTAATTGAATTTATCTTTGGACGTTCTCTTCCTCCTGCAATTTTCAGAACCGTACCTCAACAATTACGTGAGATACGCGGGTTCTTCCATACAGGGTTCGGAGTAATAATTATCATCTATAATTATACCTTGATAAATATCTTGATAATTATGAAAATCCACATTAACTCTAGGTGTACTTTGTAACTTTGCATTATTAGCGTTTTCCACTGGAATGCCCACAAATAACCTCAAAATTTATGTCAAAAAATCTGAAAACAAACGTGTTCGTTCGTATGTTGAATTAAAATTTAAAAATAATATACAAAATGCCGAGAATTAAAGATTCCGTGTGGAGCCAACATGTGTGTATATCAAAACAAAAAACAGTGGTTGGGCAAGGTGCCGGAAGTGCAAAAAGGAAATGCAAGGCATCCTTGATAGACTTAAAAACATTCAAGTAGTTGTAGTCCATCGACAGATACATCAACAGCGGCAGTATCTACTAACTTACAACCTGCAAATAATTCGTCTACGCCTGCAACTGTATCACAACCACAACAGTCACCAGCGACAGAATCCAGCAAACCAAACATAATTCAAACCAAGCTTGCAATTACAAGAATTTTGAATTTATAAATTTTTTTATTTTATATTTAGTTTTATTCATTTATATTTATTTATATAGTTTCAAATAATAAAGAAGTTGATATAAATGCCTTTCTCATTTTAATACACAACATATTTGAACTGAAAAAATAATTTGTAAGTGAAAATATGACGAAAATAAGTTGTCTGTCAGTATTGATAATTATCAGATAATTATCTGATAATTATTATCCGATAATTATCTGATAATTATAAAAAAAAAAAAATTATCTTGATAATTACGAACCCTGCTTCCGTGAGAAGTGAGAAAAAATTTAATTTTTCTGAACTGAAAATCATCTAGGAAAACTTTGAATAGTTAGTAACTTGGGCGTCCTGATTCCTAATCCGAAGTGATTCTCAACCTACTTTGACTCCTAATATCATTTTCCGGAAATTGGGGTGGTTTCATGGCTGTCGGCGAGCAGTGTATATCACTGAAGATGACCCCACTTGCTCATATAGTGCATTTTTGGTATATCTCTCGCTCCAGCAATTCAGGATCCTTACCCAACGAGTACGTATGATACAGGGGTGTTTCCATTAGAAGTGGGTCACACTGTATATACATATACAGTGCATGGTTCCATGGCTGTTGGCGAGCAGTTTGTATAACTGAAGAAGACTTCACATGGTCATAGTGTGTATTTTCGGTATATATCCCGCTCCTGCAAATTTCAGAATCCTGATTCAACAATTACGATAGATACAGGGGTGCTTCCATTAGAAGTGAGACACTCTCTATAAGTAAATACTCGTTTGGCAAAAATAATTTTCCTATAGAGAAACCGTGTAATGGGTAAGCGTCGTTGCCCCACCTACTCGATTATGGCAGGGGTGGCAAACGATAATCCCTGGGGTTGGACCAAGCAATGGACTCGCTTGAAGGAGGAGCTAACTCGATACGAAGTGTATGGCAACGTCGCCGTTCTCTTCGGTAAAATGCCCATGCACAGATAACACAAGGTTTCCCGATACGAAAATTATTTTTGCCAGGCGTGTATACGAAAATTATTTTTGCCAGGCATGTATATCAAAAATACATATTATGTTACAACATTTTGAAGGTAACTGAATCCTTTGCGTATTCTTCGTCGAAGACTTCGATGAAAAAGAGAAGGTTGAGTTGTCAAAATTTACATGATTAAATAAATACGCGAAGCTCAAAGTTATTTCCAAAAATGTTCATAAATGAACGAGAATGGTAGATAGCGAGAGAAAAACAACTACTTTCCTGGCTATATGCCACGCAGAACATTGAATTGCATCCTCCCGAAATCTATGCAATAATTCGTATAGGCGAATACAATCGCAAGTGTTTCCTTCCTTCTATACGAATTATTACATATAATTCGGGAGGACGTTATTCATTTTTTTGCGTGGCATATAGCCAGGAAAGTAGTTGTTTTCCTCTCGTTATTTACCAATTTAGTTCATTTATGAACATTTGTGGAGATGACTTTGAGCTTAGTGTATCTATTCAATATTTCAATCCACTCTGAGCATTTTGGCTTTTTCTTAGTTATTTACATGATTCGCTAGCAAATATCTCGAAAATTATGAAAGATAGCGAAACATCCTATAGGGCTCCGTGGCCGAGTTTGTCTGCGCTGAAATTCGCTAGATAGCCGTTCACGATGCAGAGGTACTGTCGGTTCGAATCCGGCTATCGGCTGAGCAATTTTCTCTCGAATTTTCTTCAAATGCCCTAGAAGTGGTTCGGAGTCCACTATAAGCTGTAGGTCCCGCTCTTCCTAACCCCGCACAAGTTTCGACTTCTGGGGAGTTGATTCCCAACTTTCAAGTAGCGATATACAAATTTTACAAATTTTACAAAAATCCTACTGATACAATTCTGTATACCATTTCATTAGCTACAATTTTGAATAGTATGACTTTTTTGCTGTGACGTCCGTTTTAGAGATATGAACGATAAATCAAAAAAGGTACCTTCTGCATTTGGCTCACCTTGTAAGTTCGAGGAATCTTGGAATTTTTACTTTTTTTCTACCCAAAACACATCCTTAGTGTCAGAAATTCGGTCCTCTTCCATGTCCTCTACACCCTCTTACTGGGCGTTGATTGACTAAAGAACGAACTGAGATACAGTTCTCAACACACTAAATGGACTACTCATAATTTGACTCTATTTCGAAAACCTGTATGTTTTTAAGAAATTGACCGATCTTCATGCGGTTTTCGATATCAGATGTGATGTTTCATCGGCTTCAAAGAGAGCTAGAACACTCTGAGAGAGGCCGCAGAACAAAACTTACACAGGGTGTAAAGTGGAACCATCACACTATGGTCTACATATCCAATGCTGCCAGAACTCGAGAAATTTTTTTCTGATGAAAAGTCAGTCATACTATGATACACTGGGACCTCATCTCAGGACATTTTCGTGATTTTTCCTCAATTGGCCATTGGAACAAAAATTGCATTTCTTTTCTCAAGAACTCCACTTGAGCTGAGTATTGGGAAGATATGTTCTCATGTTTTGCGGAGGACAATGAAAGGCGAAAAATGCACTATTGTGGAATATACAGGATGATAAGGAAATAGGACAAAATCTCATTTCAGTAAAAAAAATAAGAAATGGTGACTAAAACCATGGCCCATTCGATTCAGTATATTCAGGAACGGCCTTCTCGATATCCATTATTTCGAATTTGCCTTCAATTGAAATACAGGATGGAAATTTTCAACACAAACTTGTTTTCTGATATCAATGATTCTTATCAACTGATTTCCAATATTTATTGCCCAAGTATGAGACACAGAGTATTGTTGTTCAATATACTGAGTGTATATGGCCAATAAAGGAGGAATCACGAAAACGTCCCGAGATGAGGTCCCAGGGTATCATAATATGACTGACTTTTGATCAGAAAGAAATTTCTCGAGTTCTGACAGCATTGGAAATGTAGACCATTGTACTGGTTCCACTTTACACTCTGTGTAAGTTTTGTTCTGCGGACTTTTTCAGAGTGTTCTAGCTTCCTGAACTCTCCACGTAGCTATTCTCATAAATTAATAGAAATTAAATGAAATCAAGCAAATCCCAATCACATTATCATTAGTTATCCAGAGATATTATTATTATCACTATTATTCAATTATGTACTGTCTTACTTTTACTTATGGCTCTTTTTCCCCTTTTCCTTTTTTTCCTATCTTTTTCTTTTGAAAATCAAATAGGTAGGTAGGTGATATTTTTGTTTGTATTCCATATACACATTATTCTTTCATCAGTACAATATTGTTATTGATTAACTCTATACAGTGTGTCCCACTTACCATGCTCACCATGGGTATCTTTTTAACGGTGAGAGATACGAGGTCGGTTAAAGGACACCAAATGTGGAGTTTGTCAAGGCCGACTATAATGTGAAAAAATATTTTGATAAAATCTATTCGTTTTTGTTTTATACGCAAAAAACAGATTTTGATCATTTTCATGTCTCCTCCATAACTTCTTTATTTATAAAAATATTCTAATAGGAATTTCACATTCTCATGGCAGTTTTTCAAAGTGATTTCGAAAAAAATATGAAATTTATACCAACTCTTCTAGAATTTGAGATATCAGCACCAACTTTAGTTTTTCAAATGTAGGTCATAGCTCACTATGACTTAGTTACAAATAACTTTTTTTTCTCTTACAGATGATATGTCGCAGTAATAGTTTTGTGTTGATAACAATGGAGTTATCATCATTTATACAAAAACGAAAAATTATTTGGAAGCCGCTATCTTGAATTTTTAAATTTCAACAAAAAAATCATGATCTCCGACCTCGAAAACCCCCACTAACCAATTTTGAATGGATTCGGACCAAATCTTGTCCGCCATCTTGGAGCAGCCATTTTTTTAAATTTCAACAAAAATTCCATAACTCCGATTGACTTGAAATTTGGCAGGTGTTCATAATTTCGATGACTATACATTATGGAATTTTTGTTGACATTAAAAAAAATGGCTGCTCCAAGATGGCGGACAAGATTTGGTCCGATTCCATTCAAAATTGATAAGTGGGGGTTTTTCAGGTCGGAGATCATGATTTTTTTGTTAAAATTTTCAAATTCAAGATGGCGACTTCCAAATAATTTTTAGTTTTTGTATAAATGACGATAACTCCATTGTTATCAACACAAACCTATTACTGCGATATATCATCTGAAAGAGAAAAAAAGTTATTCGTAACTAAGTCATAGTGAGCTATGATCTTCATTTGAAAAACTTAAGTTGGTGCTGATATCTCAAATTCTAGAAGAGTTTGTATAAATTTCATATTTTTTTCGAAATCACTTTGAAAAACTGCCATGAGAATGTGAAATTTTTATTTGAATATTTTCATAAATAAAGAAGTTACGGAGGAGACATGAAAATGATCAAAATCTGTTTTTTGCGTATAAAACAAAAACGAATAGATTTTATCAACATATTTTTTTACATTATAGTTGGTCTTGACAAACTCCACATTTGGTGTCATTTAACCGACCTCGTATTTCTCATCGTTAAAAAGATACCCATGGTGAGCATGGTAAGTGGGACACACTGTATATTTTCATGTAAGTGAAAGTTGTTTACAAGATTTTTGAACTTACTAAAGTCATGATACCCACAAACTAATCTTATGATTTCAGTGGGCTTATCGACTTCTTATTTTCAAAATGTCTTTAATCTCTTCAAATTTAATTTTGTATGATATTATTTGGAAATAAATTATCATTATTATTATTATTATTATTATTATTATTATTATTATTATTATTATTATTATTATTATTATTATTATTATTATTATTATTATTATTATTATTATTATTATTATTATTATTATTATTATTATTATTATTATTATTATTATTATCCCTTTGAAGCCGATGAAATATCACATCTGATATCGAAAACCGCATGAAGATCGGTCAATTTTTTAAAATATTACAGGTCTCCAAAATAGAGTCAAATTATGAGTGGTCCATTTAGTGTGTTGAGAACTGTATTATGATATTGATATTTTTGTTGTATAATTGATTTATAGTTTCGTTTTCATTCCTTACCAAAATTATACTACAGGTTCTAGTTAGTGTAATAGGAAATATATCGTGCTTTGATACGGAACAATCATATCTTAAGGTATCAGTGTATTAGTGTGTTTTCCGGTATGCATAAACACATGTCTAAGAAAGTTGGCAACAAATGGAAAACTTTTATTAATAATTTTACGTAAAGAAGTTATTCTCGTCATTAGATATTTGAACGTAGTTTTCAATTCTAGTAAACTTTTTTCAATAACAATTTTCGATATTGTCTTCTTTCTTTAGCAAAATCAATGTTTCTTGACATACCTCGTGAGCATACAACTGAAAAAAATTATATCGGATGATTTCATTTTTTGTTTCATTATCGGATGATTTCATTTTTTGTTTAATGCCTTACAGAAATTTTTATGAACAATGATTTTTTCTAAAATCAATAATGAAAAACTTTTCCATTTTTGTCATTTTTTTCAGACATACTGTATATTGGTGTCCTGAATAACGTGTCAAACGTTCCCGAGGTTGGAGACTACACTAGGCATTTGACAGCAATTTAAAATCAAATAAAAATTACAATGATTTCAATGATTCTACACTAAAGGTTCAATTTATTGTCAGTGATATACACTGCTCGCCACTAGTCAACCTATCTTCTCCTAATATCATTTTTCAAAAATATCAATGAATACTGGCGAACAGTGTATCTCACTGACGATAATCCCATGTCATTGAGTGTCTCTTGGTAGTTCTCTCGCTCTTTCGAATTTAAGAATTATAACTCCGAAATTCGGGAATAAACCAGGGTGTATCCTTCAGAACTGGAACACATTGTGTGGTGACCCTCTAACCAAATTCGGCCTCTATAATGATGTTTCTCTAATGCATCAGCATTCTCAGAAAGGGGAAGTTTGATTCAGATGATTTTTATTAAATGAGGTCGGAACTCTCCAGTTTTATGTCCACCCTATACAGAACGGCGATCGATAAAGTCCAAGTCGTTTTTATTTTCAAAATGAAGCAATTTCTAATTTTCGGGACTGCAAAATGTGACGTACATACATGAATCAAGTCTGAAGCCGAATGAAATATTCTTACGGAATCTCCCACGCAGCATAATTAATTTCCGATGATTCTGCTGCTAGGAAGATTATATGTGACAATTCCCATACAATGTTATTTGTCGAAGTGGCAATAATGGATTTTCACGATACAAATATCGTAAAGTCGCATATTACGATGATATGAGATGTGGAATTTGTCCATCGATTATTATAATATGAATTTACGAAACGAATATAGTACAATATTTCACCTACTACCAAAAACGCTGATTATTTTATGAAAAATAGTTGATATTCCTTGAATTAATGATTTATTAAGAATATGTATCAAGCAAGCATTGCAATGGTTGGGTGCATACGTGAATCTGTTGTGTTCTCGGTTGTCACTTATTTTGTGAACTATCAACTTGGACGCATTCATTTCAAGTTGAGAAATAAATTGATTGACATGAATTCCGATCACGAAAGTACAGATTCAGCTCTAGTACCTGCATCATCTATGATGAATTAGTTCTTATATTTATTGTTTCAGTAAAAAACTGAAGATTGAAATTATTACCGCACATGTGCGGTAAAGTATATCATTAAGATACTGAAATCAGTATCGTAATGATTCATATTACATATTGTTGATAGGTAAAGTATCATTATTGTTATTATTTTTCCAGGATTTTACGACACTGAAAGAACCCATTAGTTGCAAGGAATGTGTGAAACAACTCCATGAATTGTTCAATTTCAAAACTCTCTGCCTGTACACAGAAGATGCTCTGATCCCGTTCCTCGAAAAGAATAATGGTGAAGTGTCTCAGTTGAATTTGGAATCGGTGTATTCTGTGAACAAGTTGCTGCGATGCACGAAAACGGGAGAGAAACCACAAATTTGTAGATTATGTTTGGAAATAAGCACACATTGTTTATCTTTGGACACGGCAATCTTGGAAAGTAAAGTTCGGAATGTGTTCGAAAATTATCTACCGGAAATAGTAAGTATAGTATATATCTTCTCTCTAAATGATCTCTTCTCGTCAGTACTTATTAGTTATGTGATTTTAACTCAATAGATTTCTAATAGGGTTGTTCACACTAGGGTCTCTTCATGTAAATTGACGTATTTGTCATCTTAACAGGGTACGGACAGATCCTCGCCTCCTCTCACTCTTAAGTGTTGGTGAATCAGTTATTTAGTTCCATCTTTATTCATTTCTGGTGATAAACACTAGTTTTCTGACATTTGTTGTTTTTTAGGTTATATTGAGGACATTGGCGTATCATACGTAATTTCCAGAAGTAATTTCTCATTCAACTCTCTACATATTATATCCAAATGTTAATGATAATTTTCGAGTTTCTGATTTTTCAACTCCATCATAATCTTTGTGAGGCAGTGAGCAAATTTTTCTGAAAGTTTAATACGTTTTACCAAATGGGACTGTTCTTAGGCAGTACCTATCAATAAATGAATTTTTATTTCAGACATATGGTTGACAAATGGTGACAAATGTTATGTAGGTATTTAAGTTAATGTGCTCTTATGTCATGTGTGCTGTATATATTCATGTTGGGAATCATTTTTGCAGTTTTTCACGAACACTTAATATTTCCTGAATTTAGGTATAATTTTTTAGATGGTATTGCATATGCCTCTTCTTTTAATCCTTTTTCTACTAAAATGCATTCAAAAACTTATGGAGTGAATAATTATAGGCACAACAAGAAAGTATCATATGTGATTCCCTATTAATTTTACCTCACTTTACTTTCCATGTTCTAAGTTCATTTGCATTTGATTGAAAACTGATAAATCAAATTTGCCATCCAACTGATTGATACAGCCTAATGCAGCACATTTTACCATCCTTCCAAAACAGAATTGAACAATGTCGTATCAAGATCAAGTATGAAATTAAAATTTTGTAAGATCTCCAAACCATCACTAGATGATTAAAAGAGAAAGGAGCTATGATCTGTCCATACCCTGTTAGATGACAAATACGTCAGTTTGCATCAAGGGACCTTAGTTCACACTAGAGTGCCTCGAACATCTTATTTTACGCTCTTTAAAGAGTTATGGCACTCTTGTCATGTTGTTGAATAGCTGCACAAAAAACAAGATACAAATATCGTTTATAAAAGATGGAATGTCATTTAACTCTACCCCTTCATTGAACGAGTTCAGACGTATTATTATCTCAAACACGAACAGTGGCGTAACACCAAAGGCATTTAATGCTCATTTTGTACAAATACAAATATACAAATACAAAATCTTTATTACCTTCGACTGAAATACATCAGTATAGGCATTGTCAGAATCAATATAGCACCTAGTGTATCAGTAATGTTGTTAATGAAAACAAGAAATAGGATCACATTTAAATTTTTTTATCGTCTTTGGGCACTTCAAATAAATTGTAACCATCATTCTTGGCTACCGAACAAGACATTTGAAATAGCAATGTTCCTAACAAGTGCGGAAAGCGATACTTTCCCGCACGCGAATGCCGTTGACCCGAACGACGCATGAATTAGGAACAACATTTTTTTATCAAGGCTAGAAAATTGATTGATTTGTTCAATCAATTATTCCTGCACATAGGAACAACTAACAATAGTGATATATTCTCTATTTTCTAATAATTAGTGATATATCTATTGTGTGTACCGTTTGAAGCATTATGTAGGCATAGATTGAATTTTAATCTATGATGTAGGTAAGCTTATTGTGCAAGCCAGCATGTCCATAATGTTTGGCCTCTAGGTTTCAGACATTTCTAGGGAATGAGCCAGAAATACGTCTACTTTATTTGGTGTTTTCACTTTTTTACTATCGCACTATTCAATAAATCCGCTTCTCATACTAAGACTTCGTTGGCAATAACTCATCTGTATCGCATCTGTAGCTAGAAGCTTTTCATCACAATTCCACTGAATCGAAAATGACAGTAACGCTCTGTCTGTCATTCTGAGAATTACACTAACTAATTTGTGTTTTGATCGACATGACAACAATTGTCTCCCACATTTGATCAATTTAAGGCTATAGGGGGATTTATTTAAGAATCAATTATTATTTTTCAATATTTCTTCATTTTCACAATAAATAGTGCAGTTTGATGGGTGATTTTGTACAAACTTACTGAATACTGCAACAAAAGAAAACAAAATTTTCATACTGTGTCACCCACCACTTATATTTTGCGAGAATATTATATAAATGTTTTCCGCACTAGTGTGGGAAAACTTTTTCCGCACTACTGCGGGAAAATGACACTTCGCAAACAAAATTGCGTGCGGGTATAGGGTGAATCACGCACGCTTGTAGAAAAACATTTTTGCGGGGACGTCTATTCAATTTTCAGAACTGAAGTTTTGAATCTTAGCATGATGACAATTCGGAAATGTCAGTGGTGAGAAGAGTTTTCTCCGCCTTTAAAGGTCGTGAAATGAGATGTTCATGGCACTCTAGTACACACTAGTTGAATGGGGTTGTACAGGGTGTCCCAAATTGATTGGTTTCTGCAGTTTTTCCCATTTCCAGGATAGCTAGGGAAAAATGACGAAGGGGTCTAGAGCTCCATTTTTGTGAAACGTCGATTGGTAAAAACCGCATTTTGATATCTCTAACCATTTCCGAGATATAGACGAAAATTGACATTCGACCGATTTCGAAAATATGCCATACCATTTTCATTTTTGGATGTTTTTCTAAACAGGAAAAACTTTATTTTCCACCAATCGACGTTTCACAAAAATCGAGCTCTATACTGCTTGCTCAGTTGTTATCTTGCTGTTCTGGAAATAGAACAAACTGCCAAAATCAGGCAATTTGGTACACTCTGTACACACTAGTCGAATTTACGTCACATACCCATTTTATATAGATCATTTCATGTAAAATAGTATTTGATACAGTCATGCATTATTTGTATTCAGAATTTACTGCACCGTGTATTACAGAAATTGACTGCAAAATTGGATGAACATAGAACATATCCTATTTTTCATTTATTTTATGTTGAAGCGCTTGCACATAACGCCGGTATTTAACCTTCGAATTGTTTGTTCTGTTTTGAAGTGGAAAACAATTTTTTCGGGTTATGGTAATGTCACTTTGTTGGTATTTTGAAATTCAGATAATATCAGTTCTATAATGGTTTGGTCTTCGAAGCTATGTTCATGTTGGTGCCTTAATTGAAGAATCAATCAAACACCCAGAAACTCTCGAGTAGACTGACATACTTTGACAAAGTTGAAATGGAATGAAAGCCTACCTCATTTCTGGTGAAATACATTCTCGCACATTTGTATCTTTTTCAGTTTATTCTGTCCAGAACAAAAGTGAACTGATCATTATTTATTTTTATGAAATTTGTAGATACCCATATGATACAGGGTTTCCACGGGTGTTTTCTTTGGAGCGATTCACAAGACAATTTTTTTATATTCTTTCATTCCGATTTTTTTTAACAAATATGCTGAGCATATCACCCACGTTTGCTGAACTGCAGACAGATATTTTAATAGAAACTATTACTTATATCATTCTTGAATTTTGAATATCTTCTTCCAAAAATATATTTTGAGGCTACTGTACACGCACAACCGACATGTTCATCTCCTGATTATATTATTTCATAACATGCATATGCCCCTTATCACAATATCTTATCTGTGATCTTATGTCATGTCATACAGCACCGAGTTTTCCCACAGAAAATGATTAAGATTATTCTGAATGTTTTATTGTGTTCAATAATGATTCACTTCATGAGTGAAAAACTTTCATATTTGAAGTTTTTATTTACCTCGTATAGTTGAAGCTGTAGGTAGGGGTCAAAATATACGGAGACAGCCTGTACTCACTGTTTCACTTTAAGATATGTTGTAGAATTCACGGTAAAAGGATCCTGCGCCGCATCAATGGGAACTTGGCTTTCGGTGAATTTATTCGAATTTTTGATATATTGTAGAACTCGTGGTGCTTAGCAAATGTCTGCATTGCACCAACGCTCAGTTAAGATTATACAAGGTGATAAAGTTGACTTCCAAAATTTTAGATAAAAATTGTGAAGAAACCTTTCATAATTTCAAAACCAAATCAACTGTGCATTGATTGTTCGAGTGGCCGATACGAATCTACTATGAAGTGTAATGATTCATGTACGTACTATAACAATATGGGTCGGAACATAGCGAACAATTCAGTGGTTTTCGGAAAAGTGGGCGGTGGAATTTCATTTAAATTCTGTAAATATCATTCCCAATTCGTGATATTGTTATCTCCGAATCAGACATATTATATACAAAATGTTTTATTTTTGATAAAGTCACATCTATGTTAGGTACTTATTATTGGCATCCTTATTTTGACTTACAACTTGAACAACGTATTGGGAAACTCGTTCATTCCTAATAACTTCTCAAGAATAGTATGTAAAGATTCTTGTGATCCATTTTATTGACCCTGTTTCATAATGACATCATATTCAATAAAAATAATTTGAACCATTGGATGTAGTATATTTTGAATAATATGTAAGAACGTACTGCACGTATCATAATAGGTTTTTAACGTGAAACAATTAACAATAGGAAACAAAAACAATGAATATATAATTATTATTGGTAACAAAATATTCTGATACTCAATCACAACAGAAGTTCTGAACCTTACACATAGTGAATTACTTTCATGTTATGACAAGCAATTGCGTTTCCTCGATCACTATTTCATAAAACGAATTCGTTTCTTGAAATAAAGTAGTTGAATTTATTCAACTTCTTGAACAGTTTCCAGAACACAACTCGTCATACTCAATTCGAGAATACCTCAACCCTCAAACAAGAATAAGAGTAGTAAACTCTTTATTATCAATGATTAATTCCAATAAAATAGATCACAAGAATCTGTACATACTATTCTTGAGATGTTATTAGCGAAGACCATTAATTCTTCATCCACTCCGTATATTTCACTTATCTGCAGGGTGGACATTCATAATGGAATGAACGAGTTTCCCAATAGGTTGATCAAGTTGTAAAGTCATAAAAACGATCCCAATAATAAGTATCCAACATGGATGTGTCTTTATCAAAAATAAAACATCTTGTATATAATATGTCTGATTAAGAGATGCTAATATCTCGAATTGGGGATGATATTTGTATACTACAGAATTTAAATGAAACTCCACCGCCCACTTTTCCGAAAACCATTGAATTGTTCGCTATGTTCCGACCCACCCTGTACATTGTTAGTACGTGCAGGAATTATTATACTTCATAGTAGATTCGTATCGGTCATTACTCATTCGAACAATCAATGCACAGTTGATTTGGTATTGAAATTATGAAAGGTGTCTTCACAATTTCAAAAATTTGCTCAGCACCACGAGTTCTACAAATCAAAAATTCGAGTAAATTCACCGAAAGCCAATTTCCCACTGATGCGGTGCGGGGTCCTTTTCAAACTTGCGACCTCAGCGACCGCCGGCGACAGCCGCAATATTGGGAAATGGCGTCGGAAATTGCTGATTTTTGCATCTTAACAATTTTTCTGTACGACGAATTGTAAGTTAAGCTGTAACGCTTTGAAATTGGTGCAGTTTACTGAAATATACGTAAGTAAGCACTTCCATGTAATATTTGCTGTTGAATCAATACCTAACATCATAGCTGATGATGAACCTATATAGGGTCGAAACATGTCCTAAAGCTTATAATCCTCGGAGAACACCTCCCTTGGCAATGTGTTCCAGAGCCTCACTGTTCGTTGGATGAACGAGTATTTGGAAAGAGATGTTCTGCAGGTCTCCAAATTGACCACGAAGGAGTGCGAAGCCTCAACTGGACGAGTTAATCTCGCGGGGACTGCCAAGGGAGGAACAATTGTAGATATTTCAGAAGAGCATCGTCCATGAAAATATCTATAAAATAGAACCAGATCGCCCACTTTTCTACGGTGTTCCAGAGAAGTGAGTGAGTTTGTGAGCGAGGCATCACCCACGAAACAAATTGCCCTATTTTGGGCAGAATCCAACAGTTTCAGGGTGCTGCACTCCAAATATGGGAACAGTATTCCAGGACAAGTCGGATCTGTGCCTTATAGATCATAAGCAGCTGACTGAAATTGAAATAGCTCCTGGCCTGAAACAGAAAACCAAGTTTTCGGGATGCAATTTTAGGAATTGATCTCATGTGATTTTTCCAAGAAAGGTTATTGCTAATAGTAATACCAAGCATCAAAATGGATGTCTTCAATATGCTCAAACCGAGGCTCAAACAGAAAGCAAGGGAGTTCAGAAACCATATAACAAATTGCTCCTTGTCAATATTATTTATTCTTCCATAAAATTGATAATATTTATTGTTGTGCTATGATCCACCAGTGGGAAAGTAATGAAAATAATATAAATTTTCGTAGATATTTTCCAAGATGGCGTCTCGCGTGGGCGGCGCCGAGATCGCAAATTTAGGGTTTCTATAAAATCCCCGAACTCTCAATCATATCCAACAATCAAACCTAACGTACCTTTTGCAGGGCAAGTTCCCCTGGGTACTGGAATGTATGTATTTTTGTCTTGTTGGAAAATTAATATATAACCTACTATTCTTATTATTAATACAGTTATTCTTATTAATTAGGATTTGTATTTTTTCTCTTTCTAGTCATTGCAAGCAATCGAATCTCCTTCTATATGTGAAAACTGTGTGCAAATGCTCCACAGTTTCGATAGATTTGCTACCATGTGCACAAGTAATGCTGCAAACATTGTGAGAAAAAGCTCCAACAATAATCTTCATACTAGAAAATCAAAAAATCCACAGCAGGCAACAGAAGAAGAAGAAGAAGAAGATGATGATGAAGATAATGATGCACACCAGGTTGGAGACATCGATTTGGAAAATGGCGTTGGAAGGTATGTCAAATTGAATCGATAATGATAGCAATAACAATATTCATAACCATTGGGAGCGGTGATCGAAGGTTATACCAAGATGCTTTCAAATTATTTTTTATTCCCTATGAAATCTCGATTATTTCGTAACAGTATACAGGATGTGCCAAAATAATATTCCTATACTTCGGTACCACGAAACGATTTGTGCGATCAAATTACCTTCAGCAAAGATTATTCATATGATAGACAACGACTGTGTAAAAATTGGCAACGCTCCGATGGGACGTAACGTTACCTTGGAGAATAAAAGGCCAGATGGCACTAGACGTAAGTATCTCGTGTTGTGTACCAGAGTGCCAAGGGAATTGTGAGAATGGTCTGAAAGTTCATGTTTCTCTTTCCTGTTTGATGCAAATCTATAGAAAGAGTGGATCACGCAAAGATTTCACATCTTCGTGCGATAAAGTCTGTGAATTACATTTGAGCAAAGATACTACTACTCCATCCACTGCAAGCCCCTGCATTATTTTTTTGATTCACTACATTTGTTGAAATGCATAAGGAATACTTGATTGGTTCATATCAAAACCCCATCAGAAATTCAATTATACTGTTTTAGAAACGAAAGAGTAGCTTCTTTTTATAGTGAAAAAACTCTTCACGAATCAGTACATGGTAAATTATTGAAATTTTGAAATTTGTTGAGATTAACGGTACTATTTTTCTCGAATATGGAAAGACAGAACGTTGCTTTGGCTCTGAATAATTTCAGTTATCTCATAGTACAGGCGATGCTGAATTCATCAACCTGATAAATACTGAAGTGGTGAAAAATTGTGAATGTCAAAACACCCCTCAAGGGCGAACGTTTAAATTATATGTTTCAAGAACCGATTAGGGCTGTACATTTTTGTTCCCATCAAAAATTAATTACCTTGTGTAAAATGATAGATTGGTTAAAAACTTGGAAATCTGGAAATTCTACTTATAAACTAACAGACCAAACACATATTGCTTTGATTCACAATATACATACAGTGCGTTTCCTTAGTGTCCCCCCCCCCTTTATTTTTTGAACGGGTCAACGAAAAATATTGAAACTTGAGGTAATGAAATTGATGCATGAATACTATATTTTGGAGTAAAATTCACACTTAATTTTTTTACTAGATGGCACCCAGTCGCCATCTTCAATTTTAATCTGTCAATTTTACTCCAAAATACAGGGTGTTTCATGACTAATTGGAAATATTTCAACCATAGAATCTCGAACTCAGAATATGAAGATGTAACCCAAATCACCTAGATAAAATATGTCTCCTGTCTGAGTTTTATTCAAAAATTTTGAAATATTTTTTGCCCAGTTCTTCAAAACTATTTGACGTATCACTTTCATATTTGGAGGGAAGTGTAGGTATTATACATCCAACTGAATTATGTGAAATGAACTTTTCTAGCTATTACCAGAGGCGTACGACAGGGGCAAGTGACTGGTTGATCCTTCCCAAATTCTACGCCACTGGCGGAATTGCAATTTCATCAGAATTTTTCCATTCTTCAATACCGTCTTCGTAAATATTGTACTATTTCTTCATAGTGATAAAGTCATTATTTTTCGAGATATTTCAAGTTAAACATGGAGCAGCACAATTATTTTGATTTCAATGTGTATCAATAATGTCGATATTTTGGATCAATGGACTGCATTCATCAATCAAATGAAACTTCAATCAATATTAACATAAAAATATAACAGACGGGAGCTGTTACAGGGCGTTTTAAATTTTTTAATATATTACATAATTAAACACCCTGTAACAGCTCCTATCTGTTATGTAATTATGTTTTTATTGTTAATATGGATTGAAGTTTCATTTGATTGATGAATACAATCCATTGATCCAAAATATTGACAAAATTAATGCACATTGAAATCAAAATGATTGTGCAGATTTATGTTTAACTTGAAATATCTCGAAAAATAATGACTTTATCGCCATGGAGAAAGAGTACAATATATACGTCAAAATTGTTGGAGAATCGAAAATTAGTGATAGAATTGCAATTCCGCCAGTGGCGTAGAGTTTGGGAGGGGTCAACCAGTTCATTGCTCCTGTCGTACGTCTCTGGTAATAGTTAGAAGAGTTTATTTCACATAATTCAGTTGGGTGTATAATACCTACACTTCCCTCCAAATATGAAAGTGATACGTCAAATAGTTCAGAAGAACTGGGCAAAAAACATTTAAAAACACCCTGCAACTCAGACAGGAGACATATTTTATCTAGGTGATTTGGGTTAAATCTTCATATTTTGAATTCGGGATTCTATGGTTGAAATATTTCCAATTAGTAATGTAACACAGTATTAATGCATCAATTTCATAAACCCTAGAGTCAATTCATTTCGTTGATGCGTTCAAAAAATCAAAAGGGGAGGGGGGGCATTGAAGAAAAGCACTGTATATGGAATGACACAACTTATTTGAAACCTATTGTTTTAATGAACTCATAATGAAATATGGTTTACTAGGAACATTTCACACAGATGATTTGGATGATAGGTTCAATGAATATTGTCAATTCTCAGGTGGGCGATATCACATATCTATTTGACAATTGTATGAATCAGAAAAAAATCAGGCGCTTCCACGAAAACATTGATTTCACTGAAGAAATCCAAGAAAATCATTCAGATATCATAGTCGGGGTATCTGATATATATGAAAAAACTGATGACATACCAGTTATAACTTATTTAGCTGGTTCTTCTTGCTTTATTACAATTAGAAAAAATTCAGTGCGAATTTTGTAAACTGAATATAAATTATAATGAAGAATTAATAATAGAAAAAAAAGTACACTGTCATAAAAAAATTGAGCAAGCTTTTATTGTGCAATTTTGTATTCATATATTATATATAACAAAATTATCTCTGAATTTGAGGAAATATTCATCATATTAAACAGGCATTTTTTACTCAATACATTCTCATATTTCTATCTGAAAACGGCCAATTGCCTTGTGGCAATGAAGGCAGAATTCAATCCAATGATCGAATTGCAACTATCTTATCAACATGTAGGTGAGAAGTTCACCTCTAATGAGATTAAATTAATACTAATTTTGCCAATATATTTAATTCCAATGCTATAGGTGAGTTCATAGTGGGTTCATCTAAGAATCGTCAAGAGGAGAAAAAACTGAATTGGATTTGATACTTTTTGTTTTCCGCCACCAATTCGTAACACTCATGAACAGAAAGTTGAAAGAATGCCAATTTGAAGAGTTTTGATATCATGAAATCAGTTTCAATAAATTATTTGATATCTACTAGTTGAATAATCGCTCAAAAAACTTACTTAGATTAGTTACTTCTCGTATTTACTTTTACCATTTTGAAGCAGAATGTTGAAATTATGTTAATTTGAAAGGAAAAAAATAATTTTTCTTTGGATGTATGATAAATTGATATTCATCATACAGGACCTGGAAAAAGATCTGAATTGAGGAAAACCTAATCATGAATCTGCGATTGAGGTCTATAAAAATAACAAGTTTCCATCGTTCAAGTTTGAACCCCTTGATTGGGTGAAAGTATTAAAAAGAATATTCTCAGATATGTTTATGAACACGAAAAAATGGATGTATAAATAAAGAAATACATTGAGAGTTCGCATTCTCCATGTGATGAAAATATTAATTCTTTCTCTTATTATATTTCTTATTAATGTGCATTTTTCTTGAAGTCGAATCTGGATTCCCAGTCCCCCCGGTTGGTCAATGAATTCGAGGAAAATTTACTTGATAGTTTAATACTTATGGAGGAATGAATAATTATCCGAAATCAATAAATCACCCTGTATCTCCGTTATAAAGACTTTGAGATGCTATTTTCAGAACCACCTTGGCGACCCCTATCTACCATTGACATATTTCCCTTTACCTGTGAAACACCCTGTATATATTCCGTTTTGTCAATTTTTGATATCAAGCCATTTTGATCACATTAACTATACATAATCAATTTGGTTGACCCAGCCAGCTCCACAAAGGTGCCTGCTGTCACAACTAATGAAGTGTCATCTGCAAATAGTGCTTTGCATCAATATGCTCAGGCATATCGTTGAAAAACAATAAGAACAAAAGCGTCCCCAGCACTGAACCCTATGGAACACCAAGTCTGTTTACTGGAATAATAGTACTCAACCTTCACAAACATCAGTCTATGATCAAGATATCCACTAATCCAATCAAGAAAAATTCCTCTGAATCCCAAGTTGGGTAATTTTTTTTGTGAACAGGAATTACAGTTGCTAATTTGAAGATCGGGAATTTGCCAAATGAGATTGAAAAATTGATCAGATGGGCCAGATTCCCAGCTACAGGAGTCGCTACAGATTTCAATATTTTTCTAGAAATGTTATCAATCCCGGTATTGTTTCTGTTTTTCAAATCATTAATAACGGATAGCAATTTGTCAGATCTGACAGGATCGAAGAGAAATGTTTTGTTAGCCATGGAAGACACTGTACATACATACTTTTGATCTCGAATCACCAAAACGGCTCACTAAACTTGCTTTAGTTATGCTCGCGAAATTATTTCCAAAGATATTGTGTGAATATTACTTTTTATATTCAAGGTTATACCTGGTAAACCAGCGTTAAAACATAATGATCGCTTAAGTTAGCTTCGAATACGTTTGCCACAATATATAAGAATATAATTGACTTTAGTAGAGGATGGTACGCCATTTTTGTATTCAAAATTTCGTTAATACTCTAGTAGATGACAAAGAGCTCACATTTAAATTATAGCCTAATTACAGAACATACAATAATCAAATAGTGAAAATTCAAGTCACCACAAAAGAATATAGAGCTATCAGAACTTTTTTTTTTTTTTTTTTTTTTTTTTTTTTTTCTTTATCGATTGGAGCGCACGAAAGGGAATCCCTATAATGTTCAAAGATGAAAAACCCTTTTTTTTCTGTGACTTTAAATGAGTTTTGCATCTCATCTCTGTTGACGAGTTACAAAATGTCACTTTTTATGAAATTACTTTTTTCCCACGGGGAAAAAGTGAATACTTTTCTCCCGGATATATATAGAAAGAATTGCAAGTCCTTTTTTATCTTCACAACAATACCTCCAGCTGAAATCTAATTTTTTTATCCCTGGTATAATAAATAACTATTTTCTAACCTTGATACTTGCATGTGTCCAAAAGATTTGTTTAGATTGTCACTTTAATTTTTTTGTATATGCATTAGCTAGCGAGTCACCCTCTACAATTTGTTAGTAGGAAAATTTTTTGCTCAACTAGAAATCTAATGCAATCAGGTAATTTGAGATTGAACACAACCAATCACACCAACATTATACTGATAATTGCATTCAGTGCAACTATCAATAACTATGACAAAAAATGTTCCGCCGAATATCCCTCGGACAAATGCCTCATAATTTTATGACAAATGTCTCAAGCTCGTAACAGCGATTGTCATACAATTATCTCGTCTATCATCAATGTCCTAGGAATATTACTACTGATAATTATTTTCATCATTTTCTTGATGGTCCTAATATAGAGAGCGTAACAGGTATGGAGCCTTAAAAAAACTTGGTTATTAGTGGCAAAAAGTGCAGTGTGGCCATTGAGCTCAAGAATTCTAGTGTTCAAAATGATATCATTATCGTTATCGGTCATATTGAATTGATCAAATACAAGAGTTGAATGGACGTCCGATCAATCATGACGGAACTATTTTTCTTTCCAGAGAATCGACAGTAGTTGGCCTAGAGGGCGCATTGGAGTTTCTTTCGAAAATGTGCAATTACTCGCCAGAAACCAAAACTACTCACTGCTACAAATGTACTTATAAGACCGTAGACGAGCTCGATTTGAAGGCTCACCTAGAGTCACACTTGCCAAAAGGGCGATACGCCGGAATACGAGGCGATCGTGGCAGATTTTACAAGTGCCCGCGTAAAAATTGCTCTTTTCTTAGTCGAAACACTATTAAGATTATAATCGCACATTCGAAGACCCACGGCAAGAAAATCAACTGTTTTATGTGCGGCGAGCGTTGCGACGGTATCCCGGCATACCGTCGACATACTAAGCTAAAACACAAAGAAGGAGGCTTTTACAAGTGCGATGTTTGCCCATTTCTCTCTAAGATATGGAGAAAGTACGAAAGGCATACCGCTAGCCACAAAGACCAACTGCTCCAGTGTCGTTCCTGCCCTTACAAAACCAGATACAAGCGGGATTTGTTGAAGCATCAGTACATCCATTATCATGACGAAGTTTACTACTGTCACGACTGCTCGTACTCGACGAAAGTCAAGCAACGTCTTAAGATGCACGTTTTATTGCATATGAGCGACTCTCGATCAGTATTGCACAAGTGCGAAAAGTGCGAATTTTCCACCAAATATTACTCGAGCTTGCAGAAACATTGCAAAAGAAAACACTCCGACAATCCCCTGTACCAGTGTGATTTTTGTCAGGCCAAATTCAAGTGCGAACCAAATCGAAGAATGCATACCATTCAGTTCCACGGACCCAACGACGAAGTGCGAAAAAAGTACATCAGAACATGTCCTAATTGTGATTATGAAACGTTCAATATGGGACACATGAAGCTACACATGGAACAAGTGCACGGCATTCCAGTCGAGAAGGAACGTTTCCAGTGTAGCGAATGCGATTTCGAAAGTATTTATAAGAGCAGCATGAAAATACATTTCAAACGAAAACACACTATGGGGAAGTAGTAATCACCAATTATCTATTATTCTATACCAAGAAGTAATTAATTTATCATTTAATGATTATGTTATACCGAAAATTGATCTTGAAATAATATATTTTTATTCTGAATAAAAGGTGTTCAACGTTGTAACAACAATTCATTAGTCATGAAGCAGTTTCGGTTCTAGTATGTTGAATATGAAAGCGTGATGGTACCTAGTTTCCAAAATCGATGAAATTTCATAAATTGAGATTGAAATCACAAGTTCGATTTGAAGTCCATTATTTGTGTTCTTATAATCGATTTGCATGGTTTTCATGATGTTTTTTTATTTCGCGTTAATGAACTCATTATGACACCCAAATGCGTATCGAAACAGCTTCTAATAGGAAACGCTGAATTTCTTGTTTCAAAGTTGGTAATGGTAACGCCAACGTCACACTGTCAGACACACTAGCGTCTAGAGCCAGAACGCAACAAAAAACTATAACATTACAGGTATCTTTAGCATTTATTACCTACCTATTAGTATAAAATTTGCTAGCAAGTTTTGTTGGGCTGTTGTTGAGATAAAATTATGCTCATTGGTCTGATTATTCAAGTTATTGTTTGTGCAATGCGACTGTGAGGTAGAGGCAACAACATTTTTTGTAGAAGTTGAAGGCTGAGATGAACAAATTTGAACTACCTAACTCAATTTTTCTCTTCGCTGAAGCTTATAATATTTAACCTCCAGCGGCTGCTAAGGATTACACCGCCTCTATTTGCTAAATGGGACACACTCGAACGCCGAAAACAATGCCCTGTAAATATCTCAGGATTTGTTAATTTAGGATATTCTGCAATGAATCTTGGAATTTTTCCAATTGTGTTAAGTATTTCTATTTATGCAGTAACCATTGCGGTATATTGGTCGACCAGAAGGGTTTATATTTACATATGGTGGTAACAAAGGTCGCCAGTTTGACACTATAATTGAAATTGTGGATTTTTTTTCCAAAAGCTGGACAAGGTTTCTTGGGAAACATATCATTCATAGCTGTTTGGGCAAATTCCCTGAGGTCAGGCGGGGTGCAACTTGAGAGTGCCTCTTTAGTAATTCTAAAAATAGGAAATTCAGAATTTTGATAGACCAACAATTTCAAATTATATCACTGGAATAATTAATTTCAATAATTTTTCTACCATCTGTCAAATTTGGGAAGAAAACATCCAAATGTTTTTTCATACCTTATATTTATGAATTTTTTCAAATAAAGGAACAGATGAATGCAAATTAGAAAAAATAGTATATTATACACATTTCATAAGACATATTGTCGCACTAGTTTTTTTGTGCGACAAAAGAGTGTTATAAAACTTGTATAATAATTTACTCTTTTAATTCATGCTATTGACAGTCCCACTATTTCTATGTTGGCATACTACAAGAGTCTTCACAAAGTTACTTTTCCATGAGCTCAGGGTTCGTGATCATTTAAGCGGGATGCATATTTTCAATCATCATATTAGTAGAAGATCCGAACCTAAATCGACCTTCACCGAGCTGATAATAGAACGAAATATATTTTATCATGAATTTAGTATATTAGAAAACATATTAAAAATGGGTTCGCTAAAAAAATCCTGGGCGGACTATTTTTAATTATTTTTCGAAAAATGATTTTAAATTAAATGTTGCAACATCAGGATAATAAAAAAAATTTGTCCTGACTGAAAGTATAAAACGTATAGAATGTGCAGCCGTTGGGTTGTCTACTATTTACCTGGGCGAACTACTGGGTTGTCAGGTAACACAGGTATATCGATGCCAGTTACTTTCACTGGATTGGATAATTAATATTTATTTAACCAACTAGTGTATTAATGAGGGCGATTAATGATCGAGATATTTTAACGTGCGAGCGAAGCGAGTGCGTTAATGTTCGAGATCATTAATCGCCTTTTAATATACAAGTTGGTTACAAAATTTTTCCGTCGACTATATATCTCATTTCTCCTGCAATGAAGAAAACTTGGTTCGCGAATTCATCATTCATCCGGAAACTGCTAAGAATCACCCAGTAGCCTTGTTACTGACATTAGTGTCATTTGACATTCTATACGTTTTATACTTTCAGTCAGGACAAATTTTTTTTATTATCCTGATGTTGCAATATTTAATTAAAAATCATTTTTCGAAAAATAATTGAAAATAGTCCGCCCAGGATTTTTTTAGCGAACCCATTTTTAATATGTTTTCTAATACACTAAATTCATGATAAAATATATTTCGTTCTATTATCAGCTCGGTGAAGGTCGATTAAGGTTCGGATCTCAGACTATATGGCAGGCATAGAGTGATTCATGAGGAGACTCACATAGTCAGATGGTGCATAGAGAAAATCAAGACGAGTTGATGTTTATGTATATGAAAAAGTTTGTTGGCCATCCATAACGAAGATACAGGGAATTTTGTGAAATTGCAATACAATTTTGATGGCCGATATTTCAGAAATGATTCATCGTGATTCGCTGAAAATTGGCAGCGAAGTTTTTTTACTGTTAGTATTCCAGATGGCCTATTATGAAAAAAAAAATCCAGATCCGGACCTGGGAAAAATTCATGTTTTATTGGTATGTCGAAAAAGTTTTCCTTGTGATCACTTATCTCGAAAAATTTAATCATATTCAGAAAGATCAGACAAAATGCCATAAGAACTGCTCTTCAATTTGCACGGTACGGTATGTCATGATCGCACAAATTTTGCTTTCGCTCCGCCTCACAAATTTCGCTTGTCGAACAAAGTGTCACTTTTGATCCTAATAAAACAATCTACAATTTTCTACAAACGCCAAAAAATGACAAGGTTCGCGCATTGATAACAAATTGCAAAGTGACACTTTTTTACAGTTTCCTACCTTGCACAAAACAATGCGCGAAGTAAAACAGTGCGCGAAGTACCTACTTCGCATTGTTATGTAAAATATATGAGATATTCATATTTCAACGTCATGGTCCTCAATCGAGCAAACATCCACGAAATCATTTATTTCTGAATGTTCAAAAATAACTTTGTTTTATCTCTTGGAGCGCACGAAAGGACATTCCTATTATGTTCGTGGAACATCGTGCGTACCTAGGGAGGATAGGGAGAGGCCTTTTAAGCCAGTTCCACACCATTTTTTATATTAAGCTAAGCATATTTTTACTTCAGAACTATATTTTTTGACGTTTGTAGAAAAAATGTTGTTTCTCGAGCGCGAAATACTTTGGTCATCTCGACCAAACTCGGCTACGCCTCGTTAAAAAAATCAGATCTCGATCACCAAAGTAGCATTTCGCGCTCTAGATACAAAAATAACTATATAGCGATGGCCATCAACATTTTCTCAGATACCTCATCCACTGATTCGGAAAAAATCTACAGGGTGATTATTATTTTTCCTCCACAAAAAAATGAATCACTGAATCCAGGCCTGAAATAAAAAAATATGTTGATTTTCATTAAGCAGAAGCATTGAAAATGTAAGTCTCACTTTTATTCGTAAAATTTGTGGGTGGCGCAGTATTGATTTTCAAATAGATGAATTTTTTGCCAAATTTCCGTTTTTTCCATCAAACTAATAGTTTTTTTCAAACTGCAGTGAAAGTGTGAGCAAAATTTGGAATATTTTATTTTTGATGTTTGTTTGTGACCTTCAAAAATTCCCTGTCACAGTTTACAAAAACGATATACAGGATGAACTTTTTGCTATAATCTAAGCTATCAGAAATTTTCAAGAACGGTCCTGGATTTTCACGATTCTGAATAAGTCAGTCGAATAGAGAGTAGTAGCGGAATATTCTATGAGAAAATCAGACGAATCGAAGAAGCTGTTGGAAAGTTATGACTGAAAGATGATTTTGCCAAATCTCATAATTCCCCCTATGTATTGGAAAAAAGTGAAGAAGACACTTTCTGATAGACAGTAGGTATTGCTCTCAGGGGCCTCTATTCGTAGTAGGAGTATGTACAGTTCCTCATGACTCACCCTGTATAGTCACAGAAACGATATACAAGGGTGTTCGGAGATGAAACCGACAAAACTTATGGGGTTAAAGGGCCTGCCAATATGATTGTAAAATGCCATATACAAATGTCCAGAACCGCTTCGTTACTGACATACAGAGTGATTTGTGGATTCTGACAAAAAATGCAATCTGTCATATTGAATACATGGATTACCCGATTGGGTTGATATTTGGTCCATAAATTAAAATTAAAGGCCTCAACAAGTAGCCCTTTGATCGAAACCAAAAGCAGGACAAGAATATTATTTTTTCGTATGTTGAGTTATTGTGAGAATAACTCACCCTGTATAATAATTATCACAAATCTGAGGTCATTATGAGTCTCCGGAAAAAAATACATGTTGAGGAAGTTGCTGGCACAATTTCAGTCATTCCGTAATGAATTATTATTTTTTTTTATTAATTGTCGGCTAAAATAAGTACAGGGTGTCCCTAAAATGTCTCTACAAAATCTCAGGATATATTCCTGAGGTCTAAGTAAGCCGATTTGAAGCATTTTATCTCAATTCGAAATTGCTCTATTTTCGAGATACAGGGTGGTAAATTTAAAAATTGAAAATCGATTTTTTAACGTAACACTTTGAAAATTGGTAGCCGTGGGATCTTTGGGTTGCGGAACCCGAATATGGACACATTTCCACTGTGGCCACTAGAGGGCGCTTTTTTCTCAATGAACTTTTTCACTTTTTCTATTGATGACATAATGTTTCTAATATTTCTAAACAAAAAAGGTACCTACTCTTGTGAAAATTCGCTGAAGTAAGCCGATTCGGGATATTTCGCTCGCAAGTGTTCGATGTCGCACCGGAATATTTAAATTATTTTAAATAAAAATGCAGTTTTGCTGTTCTCTTTGTGAATGTAATTTGGTCGATGAATGAGTAGTGCGAAAATGGATTTTCCGAAATACTTTTTTGGGATGTACTTTTTGATTTTTATTTTTAAATTCACCATGTATCTCGGAATCGGAGCAACTTCGGACAAAAGTAAGTTGTTTCAAATCGGCATATTTTGACTTCAGGACTGTGACCTAAGATTTTGCACAGACCTCTCCGAGACACCCTGTGTAACCGACCTAGTATAACAATTAACATTACCGTAGATTCGGAATCAACTGAAAAATTCTTATAGGAACTTATACTAATGAATTTGAATTAATGAAAATATACAACAGAATGAACAATAACATAACAAAAAAATTGAATTCGAATAAAACTCTTCATAATATACAAGTTCTTATACTATTTTTTCAGTTATTCCGAATCTACGATCAGATAAATGATGACTGTTATACTAGGCTAGTTATACTCACAAAAACATAAAAGGAGACTCATTCCACCCCTGATACGAATTTGTTCTTCAGTTTTTCAGATTATGAACGTAATTCTTAAAATATTACTACGTGGTAATCTAAGACAAGAACAACAATTTAATGTCTTGGTTCCGTAAATTTTAATTATATTTCCATTTTTGCTGATATTTTATCCGACAATTGATGAAAAAAATTTAAATTTAAAATATTTTCCCCGTAGATTCCTTTGACTTAAATATTTGATAATCATTAAACAGTGTGAATTATTCTCCCAATAACTAAACATAGGAAAAAATAATATTGTCCTGATATTGATTTCGTTCAGAAGGCTACTTATTGTTGAAGCATTTAAGTTCAGTTCATGTACCAAATTTGAACACAATCGGGTAATAATCCCTGTATTTAATATGGCATATTGATTTCCTTGTCAAAATCCATAAATCACTCTGTAACTCCCATTGTTGTCAGTCCATAATTCGCACGAACATTTCTCAAAACACAACCAGACTCCTATACGTCACAGGACCAGACTGAGAAAATGTCTAATTCAGTAGTTAAATTCCTCATCGTTTTCACAATTTGTTTTTAATAAGTACCCTATTATTATGAGATGAGTATAAATACCAAGAAACACTAAATTTTGAAAGCGCCAAAGAATATAGAGAACATGTCACACGAAATGAATGCAACTTCCGAATTCTCCATCAGAATATAAGAAGTGTATCAAAGAACCTGGACAAACTCAGGACATATCTTTAGAGATGATTGATAAATATTTTATTTCGATACGTACAGGGTCTCTATAAATGATCGTAACATCGTAGTGGCTGTTGACATTATTTTCCATTTGCCGCCTTCTACTAATGCTGTTGATAACATTTAACGACCAAAAAGAGAGGAAGTGATAATATACAGGATCTTTTCTTATATCGTTTTACATACACTATGGAAATGTATCTCAAAGAAAGGAGAGTCCATTATTGGAGTTTGAAAAATAATGAAACAAATCAAAAATATTTATTAAAGAAGTAATGAATAACGGTTTATTTCATTAACCTACATCAAATGTTCAAAATGTTCTCCGTTGTTCTCCAAGCATCTCAAAACTCTTCGCCGTTTGTTGTCGAAAATGTTCCTCAGCATTTTCGGGCCAATATTTTGGCAGCAATGTGTTATTAAGGCTTGCAGCTCTTCAAGGTTATTATTGTCTCTCTTGAATACTTCGTCTTTCAAATATCCATAAAGGCAGAAATCCAAAGGCGTGAAATCTGGAGAACGAGTTGGAAAAGAAGGATTAACTCTTCGACTTATCACACGGTTGTCATAAAATTCTTGTAAATATTCTAAACTTGCACGTGTGGTGTGGGCAGTGCCCCCATCTTGCTGAAAATAGCCAACTCCAATTTCTTCATCATCAAGTTGATTGATGAATGGTTCTAACGTCACTTGTCTGTACTTTTCACCATTGATAGTGCCATCGAAGAAAATCGGTTCATATATTCGCCTACGAGAAACTGCTAACCACACCCCAATTTTTTGAGAATGTAGTGGAGTCTCCATGAAATTTAGTGCAGAGGAGAACGAGGCAAAATCCTCTTCCTTATAGACTTTTTTTTTTTCGGAGTAGAAAGATATGGGACCTTCACCACCTTGAATATAAATGATTACTACATAATATTCCAGCTTGACTACTTTTTTCTATGGTACCGAAAAAAGTTATAAGCGGCCAAACTCGAAAATTTAAGAAAAAAATAACTTCGCGCGTGAATATATAATCCTTTGTAACTTCACAATTATAGCACTTGTATACGCAGTCTTTTCATAGAATGATTAAGCATATTCTGGAGATTCGATTCATATATAATATGTTGGGAAATTGGAGTATTTTTCGATCCAAAATGTATCATTTTGTACAGAATTCGCGAAAAAAATTCAAATGTCATCGCTTCAGTTTATCATAACTTTTTAGTTCACGATATGAATTTCGATTTTTATGATATCTATTGATATATTGAAATGTGAGCAACAAATTGTTTCCTATAAACTTTTCGCACGTTTCAAAAATAAACTTTGTAGAAGCGTTTATTGTCTTATACGTAAGAGGCCGTCCGAGCGCACGAGTGAGAACGATACAGCGGCGTTTACGTGTTCTAGACAAGAACAAACAGTAAAGATTCGGGAGGATAACTGTCTCATTTGCGAATGGAGCTTTCTTGATGATTCTTTTGCTAGTAACATTCTTACAATGGATTGAAACGAGTCATTTTACGGTTGAATATGTAGGTAAATAACTTCAGTTACATATATTGTCCCAAAATAATTCACTTCAAAGGCAACGAAGTGAAAATGGTATAAAAAAAAGACCAAGAAGATATTGGGAGATGTTAGAATTTTCTAAACATGAGTCCCCAAAAAAATTTATGAACATTGCAGCTGGACAAATAATAGTATACCAAAATATATTGAAGAATTTTTATGACATGTTTGAATGCTGCTCAAACAATGATAGTGGATGAAGTTTTTGAACGGAGGCAACGTCAAAAAAGTTTGAACATTTTCCGATTATCAGAAGAATGCAATGAATAAAGAAGGTGAGTCTATATAGATACATATTATATAGTAATAGGATCAGATGGTATGTTCAATAGCCGTTTGAAAAAACAGAAATCTAGTAGACATTTGTTTCATATGAGTTGATATAAGTGTTTCTTTTCCTATTTTTTCATTAGTTCAAGAGATGAAAGAGTTGAAAGGAACATTCAGTGAATCAGGTCAGCTCTCTGTTTATGAATAATAAAAAAAGATATCAAAATGAAAAATTTCCAGACGAATTATGTGATTATTGTATTCGACAGATATGATCGTAGAATCTCTACCAGATAATAGAGCAATAAAGACGAGGAGATACAAATTATAAAAGTTTTCGAAAAAAGGAAATTGCTCCATTCCTAAATCTCAGTGGTTTTCAAAGGCGTCCAGGAATAAACATAACCTGGTAATATTTCTAGCGAAAATATTAATTTTTGATAATATTCAGACATTTAGTATTCCGAAATAAACCATCGCTGGATCGAGGTATCGGAAGGGTGAATGTAGGATAATAATATGGATAATTCTGGTACAAACAATGTAGGTATCTCTGAAATGCATCCATGAGGTTGCAGATAATTATGTTACATTTACTGGAAGAATCCGAATCTTCCAGTATGATTAGTTATGATTCTATTATTTGAAATACAAATTTCTATTTCCAAAATGGCCATGCAGTCAAACTTCTCATATACTTGATTTATGTTAATTCTATCAGTACCGATCAGTACCTAATGGTCTATAGGAATAGAATTTTGCAAGAAACTACCGGCTCTACATGCCCTTACTGGATCTGATTAAAGTGATACTATTTTCAAAAATGGAAAGATTTTGCATTAGATATTGCTAGGAAAAAAAAAGACGACATTGAGAGTTTACTTCATCAAAATTATTGGATTATGTGGACATAGCAAGGAATTATGTAAGTAATGGAATTATATACATATAGGAAACGAAGATGCCAATGCTACGACCTTAGATCAGCTAATAAAACACAAATTCACTGTCAATACTTTCAAGTCTTCTGTCGAACTTATTTCTACAGGAAATACATTCACACAGTTCGTATCGAGGTGCGTACTAAAGTATAACTTTGTTGATTCATGAAATGCACCCAAATTGTATAGGTAGTTAATTCATTCCTGACTGTGCAATACAATATAAAATATATTGCAAGAGTAAAACTGCAATGATCATGATGGAATTTCACTGAAATCATCAGTATTTTCAACTCTACCACCTATACATCCAGAGATATACAAGAAATGCTTAATATTTCTTGCTCTGACAAATCATGCAATTTTGAAAAAAAAAGACAATGCCATAGAGACGATAATTTGAAATGCAAATGCAAATAAGTACATGTTGATCGACTTCAACTACTTAAATAACAATGATATATGTATAAATAATTAGTGAATCGATTGAATTGTTGATATATCTTGCGAACATTGAAATAATTTGATATACAATCCATCGAAATATTTTATTGACAAAATTATAATTCCTCATAATAATGAATAATTCTGTAACTAACAATTTATCCTTAAAGTGCATTCATGAGGTTGCAGATACACTATAATTATATGTTACATTTACAAGAAGAATCCAAATCTTCCAGTACATATAGGTAATCGTGTTATTTTCTTCCAGATACTGTGTTGCATCATCGGGTCTCAGATTCATGATAACAAACTTTTCACTAGTTTTTCAGGGGAATATGTGATAAATTTCAGTTAGATTCAATATTTTATATAAAAATTGACATTCTAAGCAAGCAAATATGTAAATTTATCGATATAAATCTAGTATATTCATCATATCTGTGGATGGAGCTCTTGATATTATTACATCTTCGCTCCGCACTCATGCACCAGTATCTATCGCACTCTGTCTCACTCACTGTGCATAGCCTATCTAAAGTTGCACGTTGTCATTCAAAGCGCTATAAAAAGTTTATTTTTGAAACGTGCGAAAAGTTCATTCGAAACAAATTGTTTGTTACACTTCAATCTATCTAGATGAAAGAAAAAAATTGGAATTCATATCGTGAAAAAGAAAGTTATTATCAATTGAAGGGGTGTTAATGCTAAATTATTCATGTAATGCATGACAAAAAATTTATTTTTACTTATAAAAAACCTCATTTGGGCAGTTTATATACCATGAATCGAATCTTCATAATGTCCTCAACAAAATGATGAGAAGTTGAGGCATCTAAGTTATGTGGTCTACAAGTTACAAAGTTTTATACATTTACGTGCGAAGTAGATTTATTTTTGTAATTTTTGTGTTTGTTCGTTTATAACTTTTTTCGGTACCATAGAAAAAAGTAGTCAATCTGGATTCTAATGAGTCAATAGTTTCTAGATAAGATAGTGAGGGGCTGATATCTTTCTACTCTCGAAAATTTTTTTGATAACTTTTACCCTGTGTTCCGCTGCACTAATTGTGGGGATTCTCAGATCTCCAAAACCTAAAATTTTGTGAGTTCACGTATCCCGACAAATGAAACCAAGCCTGTAAAATGTAAGGTCCAATAGCTGGTCATCGTTTAGATTATTTTGGAACCATTGGCAGTACTCGACGTGGGATATCTATTGGCAGAAGTTGCTGTAGTACAATGGTCTTGTAAGGGTGCATATGTAATCTTTTCACGAGCACTTTATGGCATGTCAATGACGTTCGGCGATTTTGCTCAACACGCGCCCTCAGATTTTCGAAAACTTCCGATATTTGGGGCCTTCCTGTTGATTTCTTTTTATTAACGTTTCCAGTTTGGATGAATCTATAGATCACTGTTCTGATGTGGGCTTTCGAAGAAGATTCTTGAATCTGTCGTCAAGGGCGGAAAAGACATTTTCCGCAAGAGTTAGGTACAAAGTTTTTTTCTACGAGTGTTTTTGTCCACATTATTTATGAAAAAAAAGGTCTCGAATCAACAATATTTTATAATGATGCTAAAAAATGACGCATAAGACAGTAGTTACATGAATCATTAAGTTAGTTCTGAATATCCTTATTTTCAACAATACAAAAATCGTGCGGAAAAGTAACTTTTCAGCACTAGTGCGGTAAAGTAACTTTTCCACACGATATTTTCATGAGCTGAAAAATATTGAAATAGATTTTTTTTCATCGATATAATAGGACACTTATTTGACGAACATTCAAATAACAATAACTAAAACATTAACGATGGTAAATATTGAAATTGATAGTGCAATATTGAAGAACGTCGTTTCCTATTTGAATTTGATTAGTTATTGTTCGGCCCACTGCAGAAATACCTTGATCAGTTTGTTGCTGAGAATTACTAGTGTAGTGAATGGAGGAAGGTAGATTGGTCTGTAATGCTTATTTGTTGACTGGCACTACTGTCAGTTCATAGCGACTGTTGCTATGGGTAAGTTCTGTTGCTAACAGTTATCACCACATGCTTCCTGGTATTTACTTCAAAATCTTGCGGAAAAGTAGAAATAATGCGGAAAAGTAAAATCGTACGGAAAAGTATAACTTTCAAAACGAAAAATCATGCGGAAAAGGTACTTTTCCGCACAATCCTAATAGAAAAATGTTTGCTTGCTTCCTTGTCGTCTGGAGTATTAGAAATATATATTGTCACAGATCACTCTGCTACCCTGTTGGAGGTACTGATGAAACAATCAGGTAAAGATAATGAAATAAAAATAGTATATTTCATTAGGAGTCTGGAAATAGGGATTATTCCGTGCGCGTGTGACAAATCAAGCCGAACACGGGAAGTCATGCAAGCACGGAAAAATCATTTCTGGACGAGTAATGAACGATATTTTTCATTACACTTGGATGAAAATGAAAATATAGGAAAATATTACATGAAAAAGGCACATAAGAAATTGGGAACATTTTTATTTTCACAGTTGTAGGAATGAAGAAACTTGGAACTACTAGACCTGGATTTCAATGGTAATAAATTCGGGGTCGCTTGTGCCGCTTGCTCTAGGATATTATCGGGAATTTCGGGATTTTCTTCAGAGTTCGTTTTCTTTCGAATCTTACCATGGAAAGTTGTTCAAAATCATATAAAATTGAACATACTAATGTAAAAAGAAAGAATTTGATAACTTAGTTAGTTAAAAGTTTTAATCACAAAAATGGACTTCTTGAACGCTACAAAAAGATCAATAACGACGAGATCTTGAGAAATAAATACCAGACATACAGAAATTTGGTCAATACACTGATAAAAAATGAAGACATTGTATACTACAAAATAAGATAGGGAGTGGTAAGGGGGCAGCAAATCAATTCAAAATAGGTACTGTGAAGAAGTTATCATCTGATGAAAAATATAAAACAATAAACCAGATACAACATGAGGATATAATAATTACTGATCGATTTGAAATAGCAAATAAATTCAATGAACATTACACATCATTAGGTGAGAAGCTCGCAGATAAAATCAGTACAGTTTCAATTCAACCTCTGAAAGGATCTCGAGTTAAGTCATCGATGTTTTGTCACCTGTAACACAAGAAGAATTTGTCTGAATGATACACCAGTTGGAAGGTAATGAAGCTCCTGGATTTGAGGGGATTTGGGCAAAACTACTAAAAAAATTAGTAATGAATTATCCGAACCTCTCACATTTCTAATCAATAAAATTATCGAACATGGCCCAAAGCGCTCAAACTTGGAATTATAAAACCTCTGTTCAAAAGTGGTGATGCAATAATTAGTTATCAGAATAGTAAAGTTACCTCAACCAGAATGAACTTTCATCGGAAAATCAATTTGGTTTTATGGAGGGTGAATCTACGACAGCCTAGATAGAAAAAAAAATATTCTCTTGTCGTTTTCCTCGATCTTGCACAAGCCCCTGATACTGTTGACCATGAACAACTTCTGAAAGATTTGCAAGATCTAATATTCAGAGGAAATGTTCAAAAACTGTTCAAGAGCTACCTAACCAACCGAAAACAGAGTGTAGAAATTGAAAAAGTTATTAGTGAAGAAAGAACAGTGCATTATGGCGTACTTCGAGGGACAGTTTTAGGCCCAATATTCTTTATTATATACATCAATAATATACTCACCACACGAATCTCCGGAGACGTAATGAGCTTTTCAGACGACACAGCAATTTTACATAGAGACGACTCCTGGGAACACCTGAAAAAGAAAGTTGAAGATGATATGATAAAAGTAATCGACTATTGCAATCAGAAAAAAACTAACAATGAAATTTGAGAAAACTTGGTTCGTACCTTTTGCATGTTAATCCTATCTCTTCTTCCAGATTTTAACTAGATAGAAAAACAATGTTCCAGTGATGTCATTCTGAATTCCAAAGAATTTGTGGAATACCTAGGTGTCTATATCGATTGGCACATGAGGTGGGATGGTTATATAAAGAAAAAACTGTAAACACATGCATTTACTAATCGTTCGAAATCAATTTTCAATGCAAAATTCAAATATGATTGGTGACGCCGCTGCATGCGGGCACAAATTGATATTTGTCTAGGACATGTTAAAAACCCGTGGAAACTATTCATTGAGAGTTTTGAAAAAATCTGTCACTACCGGCCAGTCTACAAGCTCACCACATGCTTCACGGCAGTCATCTACATACCCCAGTCCTGCAATGATTCTCATAATTATAGCTTTTCTTTGTAGTTTGTTACGCAAATATTCTCTATGACTGTACCATGATTAACAATTAACAACAATTAACAGTTAATCGCCGAATATTCCACAATCAGATATTATAATATGAACAATTCATTGTGAATATTATAATATCGACAGATCAAGTTTTATGCTTCCTCTGAAGATAATAATTTAGTTAGCGCAACAAGTATCGAGCATTGAAAAAATCGGTTGAATGCAGTGTTGTCATTGTGCTCTAGAATTCTACTGTTCGAGATAGTATCATTATCGTTGTTGATATTGAAGAATCATATTTCGGAGTTAGATGTTCGATCAATCATGACGGAACTATTTTTCTTTCCAGAGAATCATCAGTTGTTGATCTAGAGGGCGCATTGAAGTTACTTTCGAAAATGTGCAGTTTCTCGCCAGAAACCAAAACTACTCACTGCTACAAATGTGCCTATGAGACCGAATTCAAGCTCGATATGAAGGCTCACCTGAAGTCACACTTGCCCAAACGACAAAAAATCAACGGAATACGAGAAGATCGTGGCAAATTTTACAAGTGCCCGCAGGAAAATTGCTTGTTCATCAGTCGGAACTACAGAAGTCTTACAACCAGACACTCGAAGACCCACGGTAAAAAAATCCACTGTCCCATGTGCGGCGAGTTTTGCGAAAGTGTCATGGCATATCGTCGACATACTCGGCTGAAACACAAAGAAGGTGACTTTTACAAGTGCTATGTTTGCCCATTCCTTTCTAACATATGGGTAAACTACGAAAGACATGTCGCGAAGCACAAAAACCAACTACTCCAGTGCCATTCCTGTCCTTATAAAACCAGATACAAACGGGATTTGTTCAAGCATCAGCACGCCCACAATAAGAACCAAGTTTACAACTGTCACAACTGCTCGTACTCAACAAAATCCAAACCACATATTAGGAAACACGTATTGAGGCACATGAGCGACTCTCGATCGATATTGTACAAGTGCGAAAGGTGCGAATTCTTCACCAAATATCAGGCGAGCTTGCAGAAACATTGCAAAATAAAACACAATGAACGCATAACCTTCGGTACCATGAAAAAAACAACAAATTGCAAAAACGTACTCAAACGAATGTCCTGATGTGATTAGGAAATGTTCAATCTGGGTCACATATGAAGCTACACTTTGTGACAACGAACTTGTCCAGTGCAGTGAATGCGATTTCAGTAGCTTTCATGAGAGCAGGCTGAGACAACATTTCAAACAAAAACAAGATATATAATGCATACCTAAATTATACCAGAAATGAGAAGAAAAAAGAAAAATGTAAATGAGTGTAAAGAGAAGGATTGTGAACATTCCAATATACATTACACGCAGGTGAACTATCAATCTAAGATGAAACAGAATGTAAGAAGAGGGATCATGAAGAAAGAATAACATTTGAAAGAAATCATTAGACAGAAGGATTTGATAATCTTCGAAAATGATAATCACATTAAACTTTTAGCTGAAGTCAATGAGAGAATAAATGGAAATTATAACTTGAAAGTGTCTAATATAAATGATACGAATGATATTATGGAACCTTTGAGTCAAATAAAAGAAAAAAATCGAAAATTTTAACGGTATGGGAGTAAATCTCTAAGTTATTCTGAGGGACTGAATAAAAAACATGATTGTTTGTGTAAACCTAAACAAAATGAACAGACGCTGATTTTGAAAACAAAAAATGAACAAACTGCAGAAAAAACAAGAAATGATCTAGAAATAAAATGTAAATATCACCAAATTGAGAGTTGCAGTACATTGTTTGAAAGAAATGCGTAATGGCAATTTATTAATAAAATGCAAGAATGAACAGGATATTGAAAAAATTAAAAAGGAAATTATCGAGAAATTTCCATCCAAATATGATGCAGAAATAAAGAACTTGATGAGGCCTAAAATTAAAATTCTAAATTTGAAATTAGACCAAAATACATCAAAGGAAGAACTACAGAAGATGATTATTGAACAGAATAATATAATAAACAAAGATGGCACTTTACAAATTGAGTACCTGAAATTTCTCGATAAAAAACGAATTATATGAAAGAATGAAAAGGAATATCCTCAGATAAAATATGAACATACAAAAATGGATATATATTTATATAAAGCAATACATTGAGAATTCGCATTCTCTATGTGATGAGAATATTTACTCTTTTTCAGTTAATTCAATAGAAAACAACTACTTTCCTGGCTATATGCCACGACGAACATTGAATTATATCTATTGAACACACACGATAAGAGTTTGAAAATAAAATATAAAAATTTCTGAAATTGAGAATTTGCATTCTCCTTCAGACAAAAATATGTATATACACACATCATTCTGAATATTCAACAGAAAACAACTACTTTCCTGGCTATTTGCCACGTCGAACATTGAATTATATCTGATGAACATTCAAAAGGGAAACATGAAAAATAAAGAATAAAATCCCCCGAAATTGAGAATTGACATTCTTCTTCAAATCGGATGAATAATATGATGAATAATGATCTAGAAATATGACTTACCAATATATTGAACGATGGAAACTTGTGATTTTTATAGACCTCTAATCGCAGATTCGTGATAGAGTCTCAATTCAGAATTCATTTCCACGCCTTGTATGATGAATGTCAATTTATCATACACCCAAAAATATGAAAGAATAATGGCAAATATCGATGGAAAACTTTTTGTTGTTGTTGTATTGTGAGCGACTGCAATAAATGCTATGAACAATGAGCCATTGAAATGTAATAATTGTATAATATCAAACCAACGCTACAAAAAAGATTATTCTGTGAATCATACAGCTACAGATGAAAAGTGCCCAACCCTCAAAGTTCATCAAAACAAACGAGAATCACAAATTGACTATGTCAATTGAAATAAAATTAATATAAAAATATGAGTAACAACTCCACTATTAAGTTAACCGAATTGAGCTCTATCGACGATTTGAAAAAAGATGCCAATAACAGAACAAAAATGTTATATCTGAATTCAAGATCAATAAGAAATGAAATGGAAGAACTGGAAATTATCATCATAAGTAAAATGAATATTGCAGCTGTCATCGTAACTGAAACATGGTCTAATCAGGAAAAAGAGATATATTTCAACTTTAAAAACTACAATGCAGTATACGCAAGTCGTCAAAAACCAGGGGGTGGTGTTGGGATTTTCATTCATGAGAGTTTGGATTTTGACATAATTCAAAGAGAAGAAACAACTTTTACGTATTTGGCTATCAAAATCCAATCCCCAGATATGATACTTTGTGGCGTTTATCGACCACAAGACGTAAATATTCATCATTTTTTCGAATTCATGGATAGGAGACTTGATGCAACCAATAGATTCAAATGGAAATGTTTTTTCTTTGGTGATATCAATATAATTTTTTTTTATCGAATAGTGATAAGTCCAAAGAGTTTGTAGACATTTACAAATCTAGTAATTTCAGAAACTGTAATGAATCTATTCCAACTAGGAGTTCTTCACTGCTAGATTATTGTATCACCAATTCATATGACATCGAAAAATTAGAATCTGAATTGAAAATACTCAATGATAATATCCATAGTTATAATAATCTTGATGAGGCATATGGAAAACTACTGGATACTTTTCATTATTGTACTGTTTCGAAAATGGTTAAATTAAAATGTGATTCAAAGCCATGGTTCAATAGTACTATTCAACTTTAGGTTTAAATTGATCAAATTACGGGACAAATTTCATTATAAAAAAAATCTATTCCAATATTGAATATTTTGAAGAGTAATATAATTTCTATATTAAATTAGTGAATAAAAGAATACGTGAAACAAAATAAGAATTTCATGATGATACTTTTTTTAATAGTACCTCAAAATCAGTATGGAATGGTATAAACTCAATCTTATACAACAAAACGAAGAACAAAACAGAAAATATCAAATGTATTACTGTGAATAATGTAAAAATTAACGACTTCCAGGAAATGAGTAATAAAATCGATAATCATTTCATCAATGTAGGTCAAAATTTATCGTCAAAAATTACTACAATTTCTAACAATGTGAAAGATTGCTCAAGTGTTCTATCTATGTTACTTATTCCAACGAATATTTCAGAAATTGAGAATATCATTGATAATCTGGATGATCGAAAATGCTGCGGATTTGATTATATTACTGTTAAGATTGTGAAAGTAATCAAATTTGAGTTAGCTCCTATTTTGTTGAACATAATTTCCAAATCTCTCAAAACTGGTATAATTCCTGACAAAATGAAATTGCTGAAGTATTACCAATTCACAAAAATGGGAAGAAAGTTGATTTTAATAATTATAAACCAATTTCTGTTCTTCCAATCTTTTCCAAAATTTTAGAGAAAATTATGAATATCCGTCTAATAAATTATCTTGAAAATAAATGATCTTGAAAAAAATGGCCTATGGCCTATGGCCAATAATACCCCAATATGTTTCAATAAAAAATCCATTGAAAATACAAATGTAACAAAAGTGTTAGGTCTTTATATTGATGAAAAATTATCGTGGACTCTAACATATAGATCATTTGAGGAAAACATTGAATTCTATATTATTATATATAAAATTCGAAATTTCGCTCCTGTTGGATTCCTGAAGAGTATTAATTTCTTTTTTATATTCAAATTTACAATATCTAATATCTATTTGAGCAAGTACAGATATTTCACGTTTGAAGTTTGAAATAACAAAATAAAACTATAAAGTGCATTTTCAATTTTCCTTTTTTAGAATCAACTGTAAATTCATACAAACCTGAAGACTTGCTGAATCTAGTTATATAAAGTCAAAATTTGTTGTTTTATTCCTTACCTAATGAGTTGAAGAATATAGGAGAAGGAGACAAATTTGAAATCAATTTAAATAAATATCTGCTCAGTAAACTTTAATTCCATATCAACTAATCATTATCAATTTGATTACTTGAAATGTATTATAATATTCTCATTTTATAATCTATTTAATTTTTATTTATGAATGCAATTATTATTGTTTCGATTTATTATGTTATATGTATATTTTGTTGTTTATATCCCTATTATAACCAATAACTTTTCTTGGGGTAATAAAGACAATCAATCACGAAAAATCTATCATTCTGTTCCAAAAATAATGAATGTTTTATATATTTTTATTTTGAATTGAAAATGTTCAACCTTGTTCCAATAATTCACTATACAGGGTGTTAACAAATAAGTGTCACAACGGAAAACTCTAGATTCCTCATAATAAAAGAAACATTTCTTTTCTCCTCAAAATTTTTCTCCGGGCTTCCTTTTTCAAGATACAGGGCGTCAAAAAATAAAAAATGTTCAGTTTAATCAAATACACTTTACAACACTAAATAAACTTGACAATTCGAAAACCAGGATCGAGACCAGCATACTCAAGAACCTGACATTTGATTGAACATATTATTACAGTTCTGAGATGTTTATTTCCAGTGGATTTTTAGACGATTTTTGGAGATACCATCAGGATTTTGTATGTTCTTATTCATAAAGAGCCATTTTTCGCGGAAACTGTTCACTTTTGAGCATTGAGACAAGAGGACTTTTTTTGTGTGAAAGATATTGGCGCTTCAGAATCTACTTTGTAAATTTCAATTTCTCTAGTGGCATAAATGTTTGGGGGTTAAACCCTTACGAGGCGTTGAATTCTCCCCCACTGACATGTCCAAGGAAATTGATCAAGAACCCTAAAAGTAGTCATTATTGATGATGAAGTGTGTACGAAAGCTTAACTCCGTAGCTCCGACGGTTCCTGAGATATTAGCAAAAAACAGATTTTTTTGTATTTTTTTGACGCCCTGTATCTTGATAACAGAAGCCCGGAGAAAAATTTCGATAGGGAAAAATGTGTATCATTTTTCATGAGCAATCTACAGTTCTCCGTTGTGACACTTATTTGTTAACACCCTGTATATGAACCATTTTCGAAAATCGATGAAATTTTAAATTCAAAACAAAACCACAAGCATGCATTTGAGGTCAATTATTTGTATTCTAATAATTTATGACCAAATTTCGTCAATTCGTATTATGTTTTTACCTACGTCATAACAATAGTCTACCCATTATATGACATCATTAAATTATTCAACTATAATCTAGCCTGCACTGTGCCAAATAGAGTATGCTTATATTTCAGTTTCAACTGAAAAATTAAATTTTTAGGACAGCGCATAGTAACAAAGCCTACAGAACACTAATCAGCTGATGGGCCTCCCGCAAGGTCGATGGCCAGTTGATATGTACATACATATACCAACCAAGTACATATAATACTACTACTACTACTACTACTATGTTTATTCATTGCATATGAATAAGGTAAGTGAGTAAGTATATGTACTTGTTTGAATGTATGTACATACCAACTGGCCCTTCACTTTACGAGAGGCCCTTCAGCGCATGTGTTATCTGTGTAGGCTTTGTTAGTAACTCTATACGCCACCTTAGGAGCAGCTCAGTTAATTGGAACGCAACAGCGAATCGTGCCGATTCATCTCCGGCCGAGGCTTCGAAAATTCGAATTTATTACTCGTTTCATTAATAAAAACTCTCTGCTATGCCAGGAATCGAACCTAGCAACCTTTCGGCGTTCTAATTGCTAGTCGAGCGCTCAACCACTGGACTATTCTGTCGTTCTGCATTCAAATATTATCATGAAAGTCATCAAATACGGCCATGAAAAAATAGGCTAGTCGCCTGACTCATAAAATAGGTACGACAGAAATTCGGTAGTCAAAAGGAGAATCGGATGCTTTTCCTTGTTCATCGTTTGCTTATATCTGTTATGATGATATATGATGATTAAAATATTCCTCTTCGAAAGTTAGCCGCAAATAAATTCCGTACACACATATTATTCAATAAAGCTGTAGTAGCTCAGTTGGAATGTGAGTTCGATTTGTATAGTCCAGTCATTATAGACTTTGACCCGTGAATAATTTTTTAGTGTTTTTTTTTCATAGGTGTCTCGGGGGGGTCACTGGGAGTGTAAATTCAAAATGGCGACCAAATCAAGCTTTTGCGTATGTTCGAAAACTGTTTTTTGTTTTGTTAAAAAACGGTTTTTCTTGAATAACTCGACCATTTTTTATTCTACAGAAAAAGTTTGGGGACAAAAATTGTTGTAAATTTGGTTCTCTACAAGTTTGGTCCTTACAATTTTTCTGATAGGATCGATATTTTGTAAATTAAACCTGAAAAAAGCGACAAATTCGAAATATTTTCATTATCATTTTCATTTTATTGTATACAACTTTCGCCCTCTTCGTTGCACCTGCAGAATTGAAAAAGAGGAGATATTGCGAATATTTCTGAATGGGTACATATTTTCTGGTTAAATTCCGAAAATATCGATATTCGGAAAAACAGGTGAAGACCAAATTTGTCCAAAATTTGATTCTCTACAAGTTTGTTTCTTCTCATTCATGGTGTAAAGTTGAGAATGAACGAGATAATGATGATATTTCGAATGAGTCGTTTTTTTTAGGTTTAATTCCGAAAATATCGATTTTCGGAAAAACAGGTGAAGACAAAATTTGTCCAGAATTTGATTCGCTACAAGTTTGTTTCTGTTCATTTATGCCGTAAAGTTGAAAATAAACGAGATAATGAAAATATTTCGAATTTGTCGCTTTTTTCAGGTTTACTTTACAAAATATCGATCCTATCAGAAGAATTGTAGGGACCAAACTTGTAGAGAACCAAATTTACTACAATTTTTGACCCCAAACTTTTTCTGTAGAATCAAAAATGGCCGAGTTATTCAAGAAAAACCTTTTTTTAACAAAAAAAAACATACGCAAAAGCTTGATTTGGTCGCCATTTTGAATTTACACTCCCAGTGACCCCCCCGAGACACCTATGAAAAAAAAACACTAAAAATTATTCACGGGTGAGGTCCGTTATTTGGATATAATGACTGGACTAGTAGCCAAGTGATAGCGGAGGACCCGCGTTCGAATCCCGTGGCGGTCGTATTTTTTTTTATTTGAATGAATCGGCAGACTTGTACTGACTGTGATAACGACCAGAGTCTCCTATTGTTACTGGCTCATCGATGTTCACAGGAATTTTGCTGTTCTAGCCAATTCTGGCAAGCATAAGGCCGACCAAAATTGTTTGCTGGGTAACATTTTCCTTCTTGGTGATGACTCTGAACTTGTGTTCAATAAAATGGAATTGAACAGTCAGTAACCCAGATATAAATTACCTAGTCGGTAGCACACTGTACCTTTATATGGAAATTATGGTTTCTCGAATATTTAATGGTAAAACTCTCAGATCAGGGCCATTTCTTTATTCTAAAATTTGGTGATCACTTGGCGATTACTGGAAGTACGACTATCAGAGAGGACAAAACCTAGTTATGTGAGGGTTGAGTAATATGATTGAGTTGGACGGTGGGTAAGTCTACTGTACTTATACTAGGTAGGTACGTTATACTATACTTGTGGAATCCACGCCGTTCAGGGTTGAACAGGAATCCTTCGTGGTCTTACAGGATGTCTCTTCAAAAACCCAAGGGTGCAGCCTGGAGATGAATACACAAGCAATACGAGACGATGCAGGGTTAGTATCACCCTTCTACTCAGCAGTCACAGCCTTGTAATACTAGATGCGATTAGATTAGTTATTCAGAAAGGGACTTTTGGGCTATCTGTCTCCACACCGCGACTATTTCAGATCTATTGTGTCTGCCCTCAAAATCGTTTAGAGTTTTTTGGCTAGCCCCGCCTTCTCTATGAGACTCCAAATGCTAGTTTTCAGATCCACTGTGTAACTTTTGGCTCTTGGTTTTTCTTCTCCCAGCGTAAGGCACCTTAGTCTTGACAAGTCCTCACAGTGGCAAAGTATGTGTACTGCTGTTTCGTCCTCTTCCAGACAGAACCTGCACAGCAGTTCTTCAGACAGATCTATCCTACTCATGTGTTTGTTGAGCCTACAATGCCCTGTGAAAAGTCCCACTCGTATTCTAGTTGATCTATGTTTCTGGCTCAGTAGATATTCTGTGAATGTTGGGTATGGTTTTTTTAATAAACCCCTTCGCCTGTCTCAATCCTGACGAGTTGTTCCACCATTCTTGAGATTTGGTTTTGCAATCTTAGTAGGTATCATGAGCAGCTCATATTTTCTTTCGAATTTATTTGAGTCCAAGACTTGTTTAGTTCTCAACTTACTTTGATAACTACAAATAATATCTGAAAATCAATATTTTCACTGATCACACTGTTCGACCTGTTCACCATAATAGACAACAAACAAAATGGCTGGAATGGAATTGAATTGACTTTTGACAGTTGACAAGGTTACTTTCCCGTGGAAAGAAACATATATATATTCTATACATGTGAGCTACGTTATAAGGTTGTGAAACGAAAACGTTGCAAAAATATCATAACAACTTTGTCTGAGATATATCTGATGAACCTAAAATCAACATATCACAATATTATCTTATGATACTGATTTCAATATCGATGCAACGTCTCATGAACGTTTTACTTCATAATATTGTGTTAAATACTTTAGAAGGACATTATCGCAATGTTATTTCAACAATATCACGAAACTTATAACTGAAAAATATTTTTGTTATGTATCATGTTTAGTGGGTTAGTTATAATTATCTGTAATTTGCTAGGTATACTATAAAAATTACATATATTGTTTTCTGAAAAATGATAACCTTGGTAAAAAGTCAGAAACTCACGCATTTAAAATATTTATTGTATAACTATGATGAATCCAGAAATCACAAATACGACACGACAAATATTGTGGAACTGGATACCGCCGGTATATCAGGGTCATGCACCGAGAAGAACGTTCCATCAGATGCACTGGTATATATACACTCTTTTTCTGTTCAGTCAACAATTATGTACTGTTCTGGGATAGTTGTGTATTTAATTATATTTTTTTAAAGAATAATAGCTCAGTAAAACGGTAACGAGTAGGACCCAATCCGGGAAAAAAATCAAGTAGCCGGTTTCTCTTTGGTTTCATACGTTATTGGAGGTGCTGAATTCGAATCTGAATTTTGCAAACAAAATTTCCTGGAGCGTTCCGAGATATTAGCAAAAAACAGCGAAATTTTCGGACTTCTTTCGGTTTTTTGCCCGCAACTCGGAAATCGTACATTATATCGACCGGCATATGAAAAGTTGAAGTAGATAACATTTTCTAGATAAGATTGTCCTCGCCCATAAATGCAGGACTGAAGGGTGCGGAGATAGAGCCAGTTGAAAATTGACCAAATTCAGGTAATTCATATTTAACGTATTACTCAGACACAGCATAGTGCACATATTGGAAGAGCATCAAATTTCCCATCGAGCTCATGTAAATTTCGTCATTATGAAAAAGATGAACGGCTGTTAGAGCGCTCGGACTTGGAGACGTCTTTTAGTCGTAGTTGCCACACTCATGTTCACCCTTTCAACATATATAACTTGGATCATATGAACCTATATTCATTAAAGCTCTAAAATGTATAAATAGGTCAATGTTTTGTTTTTGTATTCTGTGGGGTGGGGGACAAAAAAAAATTAAATTCTGTACGCTGGAATTATAGTTGTTATTATTGCGATACAATGATTCGAAATGCTATAGGGTATTCTTTGAACATTTTGATGAAAAATATGATGATAATCTATTCAAACTATCACAATTACCTATTTTGTGATGAATGAGTATTAGAATCAATTATCGCTCATGTGGGTTCCAAGGCGTCAAGGGAATGAGGCAGCTGATCGCCTAGCAAAAAAGTGCAGAGGTCACATTTTACCTTTCTGTGAGACAAGCGAATGCCACTTCATCACAGAGCTCAGAAAATGAGGATGCAGTGAAACGACCTACTACTGTTGAGCAACTCCAGGTAAACGAGAAGGAAAGCGTTCTTCAACAATTCGTAAGCTAGTGAGTCTCAGCAAACAAGAGCTAAAGCACTACCCTCTGAGCTATTAATTGAAAAAAGAAAAAAGGTCTAGAGGAGACTGACACTCTTGTAGGCCTCCATCTTCCAAACCTTCATCACATTTCAGACACTCAACCAAAAAATATAAATAAAACGGCAAGAACTGAACTGGAACTTTCGTATTTTGAAATCGTAGCGAGGCAGGTTTATATAAGCAAGCATTCGCCGTAAATTCGAAGATAACCGACAGTGAAGGAAACTCTTCTAACTATATTTTCTTCAAATGTCTGACATTTCTGTTATTCGTTGATAGGAACCTTGATTTTTCCACTCCGTTAACGAACAACAAGAGGCAGGTAGGTAAAACAATATTCTTCTAGTTGATGTGAGTATACTTAAGAACAGTGACAAGTCGAGAGTCATGAGTTACATGCTGACAGAGGTTAGAATTCACATGGCTAGAACTCGTTCACATCAGGCAGTATAGTTCGTTTTTTCGAGGAATGCGTAGATTTGGAATTATCTGCGAAAACCGACGAAAAACGCGATTTTTTGAAAAGTACGCGAATTTGGTTACTGTTCAACTGGCTCTATCTCCGCACTCGTTAATCCAACATTCATTAGCAACAACAATTTTATCTACTTCAACTTTTTATAGGGCGGTCTTTTCGATAAAAGGTATGATTTCCGAGTTACGAAAAAAAAAAAGGAAAAAGCCCGAATATTTTGCTGTTTTTTGCGGAAATCTCGGAACAATCCGGAAAATTTTGTTCACAAAATTCAGATTCAAATTCAGCACCCCCAAAAACATATGAAACCACGGAAAAACCGACTTCTTGAATTTTTTCCAAGTGAAAATACCATCAGATTGGACTATGTAAAAACTTCACAAATGATAAAATTTTAACAAAGTTCTCAAACACACGACATGTTTCGCTAACACAGTGGCTTCGTCAGGTCACCTGGATTTCCATCAAGTAACGGCCGAGTCAATCCAAAAAATGATTGGACTATAACAGATCGAAAACTCAACAGTCAACATCCCACAGCTCAGAGCGCGGCACACAAACGGATAATCTTCACGAATATAATATAGCAGTTGTTCCTGCAGAAAACTATATTTTTTTTGTTTTCCATCATGCTGTATGATCGTTGTCATATGGACGTTGTGTGGTAAAATGTCAGAATAAAAATAATAGATCTGTCTTGTCTGAACTGATATTTTCAACCACCTAAACGGTAGAAAACAAATTGTTGATACCAAAAACCAGTGCCTGCGCATACAGAGTGATCCTTGAAGTATAAAGAAATATTCCAGAAGAGCTGAGAAGCCCACATCCGAAAAGTATGGACCTGGAGGAGACTAGTACTCTCCCAGTTGAGAGAATTCTTGGTTTGATGTGGAATCCGACTAATGATAACTTGAAAAATGAAATGGAACGAAACTGAATTAAGAGCTTTGGCAGACAGGACAGATGTAACCAAGCGACTAAATCCTCAAAATTGTTATGTCTATTTTCGACCCGTTTGTACTCCTTAACAATTTAACCATCAAAGCAAGAAGCTTACTCCAGGATATTTGACGTCGAAAAATTGATTGGGACGATGTGATACGGGGTGAGATCCTGAAGAAATTGAAGTCGTGGGTGAAGAAAATCCATAAAATCGCCTTCTTGTCATTTCATCGATGTTATGTTGAAAATATATTCAGAACAGAAGACATAGGTACAGCTGCAAATATTTTGCGATGCCAGTGCGAAGGCGTCCTCTGCTGTGGCATATTTTCGATTCAAAATTGACTATTCCTTCAGAACATGTTTTGCTATGGAAAAATCCAGAGTGAGTCCTCTGAAACCCATGTCTATCCGAAGGCTCCAACTCCAAGCTGCTGTTTTGGGTAGCAGGTTATCAGTTACTATCCAAGAAAGTCACGACATCAAAATTAATTCCTGTTACTACTGGACAGATTCAAAAACTGTTATTAGTTGGTTGAAAACAGATGCTACAGTTTTCAAGCCTTTTGTAGCTCACAGGGTGGTAGAAATAACAGAAACAACTAACTTGAGACAGTGGACTTTGATATCTACCAAAGAAAACGTAGCTGATGAAGCAACTCGAGATGGAAAATACTTCCATGGTAGTTCAGGAAACAGGTGGGTGAGCGGTCCAGATTTTTTGAAACTAGATATGAAAGAATGGCCTTATACAGAATGTATACAGACCTCGATGATACATCTGAAATCAAGAAAGCTTTTGTGGGTGTATCATTCACTGAAATATCTTCAATCCTAAATGAGTCTCTACCAGAAGTTTCCAGATTCTCTACTTGGACAAGACTAATCCGTGCGACTGCTTGGATGCTCAGATTTATAATTCTTTGATGCTATTAGTTGTGGAATAGTCGAAAATGAATGAAAAAACGGGTTCTCAATAAATGAAGGCCTCGTAGTCTGAGAGCGCATACCATTATTTTCATTGAAATTTCATATACCAAAATGGTATATGATGAAGGGTATTGCCAAAAGGTTTGTTTTAACAACACCATAAATTAACGAGGTTTTTAAAAAAAGGGGTCCCCCGTGCCCTTATAAAAGCGCTACTCAAGGAAAATATCAATGAAATTGAGGGGGCAAACAGCCAGCACGTGTTGACGTCACGTGCTTAGATCTGAACTTATTTGGTTAGAAAACACTGAAAATAATGTCAAATGACGTAGGCAAGACGTTGACATAAGTCAACGTCAATGTCAAGGGATAAAACATGGAATTTCGACCATGAGCATATATAGGCATGTAATAATACTCAGCAAACACAATTATGTAAAATTGACATAACTGTTACATAACTGACAATACGTGTTATGTAACTATGTTATGTGAGACTTACATCACAGTTATGGCGAAATGTCCGCACCAAATACTACATGATTATAACATAACAATTATGTCACTGTTTTATATATATTTTATATAATTTCATTGCTCTAAATGAAATGTTACGTATATAACAAACTGACATAAATATTACATAACATTCTCTTGATGTTATGAAAAATTCGCATCCCTATAATGTAAAAATGTCAGCTACAAATTGATGAAACTACTTGACGATATGAGTATCAAAATTTCACAAATTACCTCTCCACCTCACCAACTCACTTCACAGGAATATGCACATATGCCTCATCTCAGTAGGTGATCCAAACTCTACACTCTATAATATCTATACTGATATTACTGATGATGATAATATACAGTTCTCAACACACTAAATGGACCACTCATAATTTGACTCTTTTTCGAAGACCTGTATTTTTTGAAAAAATTGACCGATCTTCATGCGGTTTTGGATATCACATGTGATATTTCATCGGCTTCAAAGAGAGCTAGAACACTCTGGAAAACTGCGCAAAACAAAACTTACACAGGGTGTAAAGTGGAACCATTACACTATGGTCTACATTTCCAATGCTGCCAGAACTCGAGAAATTTTTTTCTGATCAAAAGTCAGTCATATTATGATACCCTGGGACCTCATCTCGGGACGTTTTCGTGATTTCTCCTTAATTGGCCATTGGAACAAAATTTGGATTTTTTTCGAAACTCTTGCGTTTTTTTAATTTTTTCACCAGAACTCCACTTGAGCTGATTATTAGGAAGAACTGTTCTCATGTTTTGTGGAGGACAATGAAAGGCGAGAAAGCACTATTGTGGAATATACAGGATGATATGAATAGGACAAAATCCATTGAGATTTGGAGATAATGCTGGCCACAACATTCTTCCTACATTATTGTTTTGTAGAGTTCGCAATGTGTCAGATAAGTTGTGAAACACTCAGTATATTGAACAAAAATACTCTATGTCTCATACGTGGGCAATAAATATTGCAAATCAGATGATTAGAATCAGTTATCAGGACAGTTTGAATTGAGAATGTTCAACCTGTATTCCAATTAGAGGTGAATTTTCGAAAACGTCTAGTCTAGTCTAACATGAATAATGGATATCGAGAAGGCCGTTTCTGAATATACTGAATCGAATGGGCCATGGTTTTAGTCACCGTTTTTGATTTTTTTACTGAAATGGGATTTTGTCCTATTTTATTATCATCCTGTATATTCCACAATGGTGCTTTTTTCGTTATTCATTGTCCTCCACAAAACATGAGAACATTTTTTCCAAATATTCAGCTCAAGTGGGGTTCTAGAGAAAAAGTTCAAGAAATTGCATTTCTAAAAAAATCTAATTTTTGTTTCAATGGCTAATTAAGGAGAAATCACGAAAATGTCCCGAGATGAGGTTCCAGTGTATCATAATATGACTGACTTTTCATCAGAAAAAAACTTCTACAGTTCTGGCAGCATTGGCAATGTAGACCATAGTGTAATGGTTCCACTTTACACCATGTTTAAGTTTTGTTCTCTCGGACTTTTTCATAGTGTTCTAGCTCTCTTTGAAGCCGTTGAAATATCACATCTGATATCGAAAACCGCATGATAATCGGTCAATTTTTTCAAAAAAAAAAACAGGTCTTCGAAAAAGAGTCAAATTATGAGTGGTCCATTTAGTGCGTTGAGTACCTACTGTATATGGTTATAAAAATGTGCATAAGAGTTGGAAGTGGGCTAGTGTGGAAAAGGAGTTATTTGTCAATTTTTGATTGTGTGGGAAAAATGTAACAGAGACAGATTAGTCATGAAATGCTTGATGGTTTATCTCCTATCTCATTCAGTATTCACTTTAATTCTCCTCACATGGTACAAAAAAACTCTGCTCAAAAATTTTCAAGACTTTCTGTTCCAAATATTATGCATTATAGTACACATAGTATAATAATTGATCAGCAACTGAAAACAATCAAATTGTGAAAAAATTTTAGACTGAATAATGTTCAAATCGAATAAAATGAAATGTCCTAAATAGAAGATGCTAAAACAACATCAACTAACAATTGAAAAACATGACCTCCAACTTTCTTTGGAAATAGTGAAACCTATTATGTATACTTCAAAAGTTCAGAAAATCAAAATTGTGAGCAATCAAATTATATCTTTCTTCTTCATCTCCCTATTTAACCCTCCATTCAACCTCTGGTGACTTAATCAGAACCACCCTCCTGCTGGTTTATCTATCAGAGTAAGATATTGAAGGGTATGTGATAATTAATTTATTTATTTATTTATTCAATCATTTGGAAACCCAACAGAAATTACAATTAATTCCTAGTTATAGGGTTACCCTAATCAACAAAAATAATCAACATCGTAAATGTTCGTTAATACAAATGGTTGCGTACTAACGAAAAAAAGGAATAATTTCAATCATATACGAAGTAAAGTAGAAATGAAATTCACAGATGGTTTTATGATTAACAAAAAATTCGTTCAATAGAAGAAGAAAAAAAAAAAATCGTTCACTAAATACAAATAGAAAACTATACTATACTATAATATATGTACTGCGTATCAATGAAAAATCATCTAATTTTTGTTAAACAAGTCCTTCTCACACATGATAAGGATAAGTGAAATATGTCGACAACAGGAAATTCATTATTATATGTTTGAATCATTCTATTTATTGGAGAGTTCAAACAATAATTAGTTCTAGTGGTGCTTATGAAAAATAGCCGTGGATTTCTCGGACTAAAATTGTAAACATTAAATGACAAATCATTACTCATATGAATAAACCATCATTTTCATTGTTGATAACTTTATAGAGAAAGAGATTACATAAGAAATTTTTCTACGATTTACGAGACTATCCATTCTATAGAATATCAGATTACTCTGATATGATTCGTAAAATCGGTCTCTGTTAAACTTGTAATTGATGTAATTTATAAACTTTTTTTGAACTCTCTCAAGACGATCAATATATACAGCATAAAAAGGGTTCCAGACAATAGAAGCGTATTCCAAATGGCTCCTCACCAATGAATTATAAATTATATTATTATTATTATTATATTATTTTAAAAAATATTGCTTTGTTTTCCATTTTTCAAATAAAAATCTAATATATATATATTAACAGATAATGATATTTTGATTGATTTCAAATCTCTGACTTCAATGTTTCCCTTCTGCCCTCACCAGAAACATTGTGTGGCCCCTATATAGATAGTCTCTCCCATCTCTACCACCTTGAGTTTTGAAAATATGTACCTACCTGGAAAATAATTCATCTTATTGGGTTTCTCCATGATCTTATTTAGGAAACAAAAAATAATAATCACTGACAAAATGTTCAAATTTCCTTAACCAATAATATATCTTTAATCCAGAATGTGAGTCACTTTGGGGTTTCCATCATCAGCCATCATAATCAATCACTGGCTGTTGTTCAATTTCATATGAGAATTGAAGTTTGAAACCTTCAAAGACATCCAAATCCACTCACAAGAAGAGCCTTCATCCATCATCATTTGTCGCAAATTTTCAACGACTTCCTATAATCGCACACAACATATCACTCCAACCGCTTGACTATAGTTCCTATATATAGTTAGTGGAAATGTACTTGTCACTATCGATTTTTTCTAGGTGAATGTTTTACTTAGACCAGTTTTCTCAGTGCATAATGATATCGAAAGACCGTTTCATGCTCCCCCTGAAGATACTAATTTAGTTAGCGCATCACGTATAGGTATGCAGTATTGTCATTCTGTTCGATAATTCTATGTTCCAAATAGTATCATTATCTTTGTTGATCATATTGAATTGATCATATTCCAGAGTTGGGTGTCCGCTCAATCTTGACGGAACTATTTTTCTTTCCAAAGAATCATCAGTAGTTTACGTAGAGGGCGCATTGAAGTTACTTTCGAAAATGTGCAGTTACTCGCCAGAAACCAAAACTACTGACTGCTACAAATGCACCTATGAGACCGAAGACAAGCTCGATATGAAGGCTCACCTGAAGTCACACTTGCCCAAAAGACGATACATCAACGGAATACAAGATGATCGTGGCACATTTTACAAGTGCCCGCAGGACAATTGCTTGTTTATCAGTCTGAACGTGAGAAGTCGCATAATGGCACACTCGAAGACCCACGGCAAAAAAATCAACTGTTTCACGTGCGCACACAACATATCACTCCAACCGCATGACTAAAGTTCCTATAGTTAGTGGAAATGTACTTGTCACTATCGATTTTTTTCCAGGTGAACGTTTTACTTAGACCAGTTTTCTCAGTGCATAATAATATCGATAGACCGTTTCATGCTCCCCCTGAAGATACTAATTTAGTTAGCGCATCACGTATAGGTATGCAGTATTGTCATTCTGTTCGAGAATTCTATGTTCCAAATAGTATCATTATCTTTGTTGATCATATTGAATTGATCATATTCCAGAGTTGGGTGTCCGCTCAATCTTGACGGAACTATTTTTCTTTCCAGAGAATCATCAGTAGTTTACGTAGAGGGCGCATTGAAGTTACTTTCGAAAATGTGCAGTTACTCGCCAGAAACCAAAACTACTCACTGCTACAAATGCACCTATGAGACCGAAGACAAGCTCGATATGAAGGCTCACCTGAAGTCACACTTGCCCAAAAGACGATACATCGACGGAATACAAGATGATCGTGGCACATTTTACAAGTGCCCGCAGGAAAATTGCTTGTTCATCAGACCCACGGCAAAAAAATCAACTGTTTCACGTGCGGCGAGGTTTTCGACAGTATCCAGGCATATCGTCGACATACCCGGCTGAAACACAAAGAAAGAGACAGTTACAAGTGCAATGCCTGTCCATTCCTCTCTGAGGAATGGTCAAAGTACGAAAGGCATGTTGCGAAGCATAAAGACAAAGTACTCCAGTGCCGTTTCTGTCCTCACAAAACCAGATATAAGCGGGATTTGGTCAAGCATCAGCACGCCCACAAACAGAACCAAGTTTACAACTGTCACGACTGCTCGTACTCAACGAAAGTCAAACAACGCCTTAAGAAGCACATGTTGGTGCACATGAGCGATTCTCGATCGATATGGTACAAGTGCGGAAAGTGCGAATTCTTCACCAAATATCAGGGGAACTTGCAGAAACATTGCAAAAGAAAACACAAAGAATGCATATCCCTTGGTACCATGAAACAAACGACGGATTGCGAAAAACTTACCTAAAAAATGTAGTGATTGTGATTATGAAACGTTCAATCTGGGATACATATGAAGCTACACTTAGAAAAAGTGCACGGCATTACAGACGAGAACGAACTGGTCTAGTGTAGCGAATACGATTTCGAAAGCTTTTATGAAAGCAGCCTGAGAAAAAACCTCAAACGGAAATACCCTATAGAACAGTAGTTATCACCAATAATCTCTCATGTTGTACCAAAAATAATTAATCTCTTATCATTTGATCTTATACCAAAAATATTCAATCTTTTACCAATATATTTTTATTTTTCAATGAAAAGTGTTCAGACTTGTATCAATAATTGATTATTTATGAAGCAGTTTCCTTTCTAGAATGTTGAGTTTGAATACGTGATACCTAGCTAGTTTTGAAAATCGATTCGCGGTCTCCAAGGTCATTGACGAATGACGTTGCGATGCTATTAAAAACTACGGGAAAACATGTCTAACTTTCAATCTACGGCAGCAGGTGTTAGGCTGTTTTCCCGTTGTTTCGAATGTCAGCGCAACGTCATCTTATGACATTTGCGACCGCGAATAAGATTTCAGAATAAAAAAAAAAGATATTGAAGTTCATCTCTCTGTGGGCCCCCACAATAGAGAAAAACATCTGTCGATTTTCGACGGGTAAACAGTATAGTGAACAACTTTTTCTAAAGGTTGGGATATGGCTCGGCTGTGGACTCCTGGGATAAAAACAAGTCGATTTAAGCCAATTTACCTATATCCGAAATCGTCTCGTTGAGTTGGTACAAGGCGTTGACGTTTTTTTGGAAAACAATAATTTTGCTCATCAAAATAAGAGTAGGCTGAGATCGATTTTCATTATTTCTGGCATGGCATGTTCTGTTACTGTAAGTCACGTTTCGAGATGTTTTTGATCATCATCAGTGACCTGCAAGTGTTTCAAACAACCATGTTGCCGTACCAATTTGGTGATAACTTTTCAGAGGTCAGACTGGAAATTTCCAGTATTTTTCCAGGAAGATATTCCTTTCAGGAATATTTGTTGTATCGTGTTAATTTTTGTCTCGAGGTTCATTTGCAAATAAATAATTTCTGATCTGATGCATCCTGCGCATTTTTGAAAATTGATAATAATTCACCTGTTCTCGAAAAAATGCGTGTATAAATACAGTTGGGACACCTGGTCAGAGACGGACTGGGCTGAAGAAAACAAGAGGGCTTTGTGGATCAAAGGGCGCCAAATGAAATTATTGTCTGAGATACATATTGTGACAAAACTTGGAAGCACTTCTCAATAAAATGTGTATTAGTTCACCGATTTTGACGAACTTCGATTTTATTTGCGGGGCTTGAAAAACTGAACTGAAGGATATTTTCTTCAGAAACCAATGCCTTCTGCGTATATTGCCAGAGGTTAACATTTGAAAAATCATATTAGCGATTTTTCAACGAAAAATTTTAAATCACTATTGGATTCAGCACCCCCTCAGTTAGTTTTATAAGAATAAAAAAAAATCGATATCAATAACTTCGCTGATGCGTAGTAGTTCTTCTATTGATTGTCTGGACTCATATTTTAGAGTGCACGAGAGGAAATTCCATTACTGTTCGAGGAACATCGTGTGTACCTGGGAGAATAGGGAGATGAGGTAGGTGTTGGATTTGTCTTGAACTTCTGGAGGTTATAAATTCTTGGGAATACAATACCCCAGAGAAATAGTCTAGTTGTGTCAGGTCCGGGGAACTTGGCGGCCATTGAATGAGGGGACTATTACGAGCAATCCACTGATTTTTCAAATTATTATACAGCTATCCTAGTTTAACATTGTGAATTTTGACTTGATTCTGAAATCCTGCAGGTTAATCGTTTTTTTTTCTAAAAAAAATTTTGTGAGAAGCCATCATCAGTATCTTCTACATGAATTTCATTATCATTATCAACCACGAAATAGCCACAATGCTCAAAGTGGAATGAAATGTTGAAAAAAAAATACAAAAAGCTCAAAGTCATTTCCACACAATGGTCATAAAATGAACAACAATGGAAGATTTCGGGAGAAGAACAATTACTTTCCCGGCTAATGCCACGCAGAACATTGAATTACATCCTCCCGAAATCTATGCATCGACTCGTATAAACGAATACTGATACAAGTGATTCTTTCCTTAATGTATATTGATTTCGATTTAGCCAGGCCACGCTAGATAACCACAAACCGGTTTTGAGCTCTTTGACTCTCATCAGTGCAGTGTAGTCTCCAGCGAGCAGTCCTAAGACCGCCGACACAGCGTAGCCTAGCCAAACAAAATTCGAGTCGGCATTATATTCCCCTAGAGGCGTCTTTCATCAATAATATGAAAGCAACGCCATCTGAGTAGAACAGAAGGAAAGAATCACTCCAAAACTGAAATTCTCATACGGGAGTGGCTGGTTGCCCGACTGGCGTAATTTCAACTACGAAATTGCCACAATGCTCGAAGTGGAATCATTATCGTTGTTGATCATATTCAATTGATGATATGCAAATGTTGGATATACGATCAATCATGACGGAACTATTTTTCTTTTCAGAGAATCATCAGTTGTTCGCCTAGAGGGTGCATTGAAGTTACTCTCGAAAATGTGCAGTTACTCGCCTGAAACCAAAACCACTCACTGCTACAAATGCACCTATGAGACCAAAGACAAGCTCGATTTGAAGGCTCACCTGAAGTCACACTTGCCGAAACTGCGATACCACGGAATACGAGGCGATCGTGGCAATTTTTACAAGTGCCCACAGGAAAATTGCTTGTTCATCAGTCGAAACCACACAAATATCATAGTCGCACACTCGAAGACCCACGGCAAAAAAATCCACTGTTTCATATGCGGCGAGATTTGCGAAAGTTACGAAGCCTATCGTCGACATATTCGACAGGAACATAAAGTAGGAGATAGTTACAAGTGCTATGCTTGCCCATTCCTCTCTAAGCGTCGGGATCAGTACAAAAGGCATGTTGTGAAGCACAATGGTCAACTATTACAGTGCCATTCCTGTTCTTACGAAACTAGATACAAGAAAAACATGTGCAAGCATCAATACCTCCACAGTTCAAACGAAGTTTACTACTGTCACAATTGCTCGTACTCGACGAAAGTCAAGGCGGCTCTTCGGATACATGTCCTAGTGCACATGAGCCTGTCCCGATCGGTGTTGTTCAAGTGCGAGAAGTGTGAATTTTCCACCAAATATCACACGTGCTTGCAGAAACATCGCAAGCGAATACACTCCCAGAATCCCCAGTACACGTGCGATTTTTGTCAGGATAAATTCAAGTATGAACGACTTCGAAGACTGCACATCCTTCAGTTCCACGGACCGAACGACGAAGTGCGAAAGAAGTATATAAAGCAATGTCCTAATTGTGATTATGAGACGTACAATGTGGGATATTTGAAGAAGCACATAGAAATAGTGCACGGAACTGCAGACGGAAATGCATTTATTCAGTGCAAAAAATGCGATTTTGAAAGCGTTTATGATTCCAGTGTAAGAAACCATTTCAAACGAAAACACGCGAAGAGAAAGAAGTGATCACCGATAGTCCATCATTTTATAAAAATCTCCATTCATTGATTATTTCAAACTGGAAACGAATGATTTTGGTGTACTAAATTTATGAATTTATTCAACCTTGTACCAATGATTCAATATTCTATACACAAAATATTAAATCCTGCACCAATAATTTTTTATCAACATTTTGGTTTTTTTCATTCATTACCAACTTTTCTGAATACACTCGAGAACCCACGTTGGAAAAATCCACTGTTTCATATGCGACGAGGTTTGCGAAAGTATCGCGAAAAACCGTCGACATACTAGGTTAAAACACGAAGTAGGAGACTTTTACAAGTGCGATGCTTGTTCATTTCTCTAAGAAATGAAGAAAGCACGAATATCATGTCGCGAACCACATAGACCAACTAAGGTAAACATTCCATAAGGACAATGTCGCAATCATCGACACTTTCGAACTGAAAATCAAGAAATAAAAATTTCATGCTTCCATTTATTATCATGTCATAATAAGAAACAGGTAGGTTTTTTCTTCTTTCCTTAAAAAGCTCCGGCCGGTTAGGCAGAAAATATGAATGGGCGTGTACACCTTAGTAGAACTTTTAACTCAAACCATGTTTATAATGATCCTTTTATACATAAATAATGATTGACGACATAATTCGATCGAAAAATTAAGTGGAATGTTTAATTTGTGGACATAAATAATACCTTCTGAAAACGGACCCTCTTATGACGTAGAAACCTCATCTCGCCATAGTTAAAAGAAAATACCAAACGCCCGACGGAGACTGAGGCAACTGATATATTAATTTTTTCAACTGTGATCTCGCACTAATTCACTCTGTCAGAAATCATGTATCGTTCTTCTTTGTCTGGAATAGTCTTGTTTCAGTATTAGGGTTTTGACGTCACATCATCGCCTCGTTTTCAGAGGTCCGAAAAATCGGGGACTTCAATAATTTTTTATAAAACGTAGGGAGCTCACAGCAAGAAACGGTTTGCGGTGGTGAGCTAGTTTGGGTGAGCTTTATCGAATTATGAAATACTTTTTTTTGTGATATAAGCCCATTCTATAAATTATATTCAATTTCCTCATTCTGTCACTACACGTGAACTGATACAAATCGTTGTCCAAAGTGCTAAGAGACAGGTGAATTAATTATGGTATTTTTGGTTTGAAAATTCTCCGTAACTTCATGGAGATAATGGCTAACAAATACTCAGAAGCTGCAATTTGTGTTTTTTAACAATAATTCGGCATAAGATGAGTACATACATTTTCAAACTTTGTACCTTATATCGGCATTTATTTATTTATTTATTTATTTATTCAATTTTCCAGTAGACAATTGCAAAAAAATTGTATAGGAATAGTCAAATGGGTAAACTTATATCTAAATACAATACAATACAATACAAAACAACACAAAAATGAATATGGATAATACAATAGTACAGGTAAAACAACAATAGTAAAATAATATTACAATTGATAAGTATGATATGATAGTAGGTAATAATTAAAATCAAAAAGAAAAACAGTATGTATAAAACGTAAGATTTGAATTAAAATACTTGAGAAAAATATTCATCGACAGAATAATACGAATGTTCCTCTAAAAACACTCTAAGGGATCTTTTGAAACAATTTAAGGTCTTACATAGTTTGATCTCATTAGGTAGAGCGTTAAAAATTTTCGCTGCCATGATATTGGGCGAATTTTTCGTTACATTCATCCTACTGAAGGGGATATAAAAATCATATTTTTGTCTAGTATTTACTCCGTGGCGGGAAATGTTCGTGTGAAAGTTTTCTTTATTGTGAAATACATATAGACACGATTCTAGAATTAGTAAGGACGGTAGTGTCAGAATTTTCAGGTCCCTAAAAATGTCACGACATGTTGTTTTCTTGGACACACCTACTAAAGAACGAACAACGCGTTTTTGCGCAATAAAAATATCTTGTGCGGAACTGGATAGACCCCAAAAGCAAATGCCGTAACGAAGTCGGCTGTCAATCTGACAATAATATAAATTCAATAACTGTACCCTGTTGAGAACATTTTTCAGATTTCTGAATTGATATGAAAATGAGTTGAGTTTAGATTTCAATGTTTCAGAGTTTTTATGCCAATCAAGACATTCGTCGATATATAGCCCCAGAAATTTCACATCACTTGTGTCTGTAGAAATTGGATCTGAAGATTCATTGACTTGTAAAATGATCTTATCACAATTTTTTTGGCGATTGTGAAATCTTATTGCATTCGTTTTCTTGTCATTGAGAAATAGTCCATTTGCTCTGGTCCAGTCGTTGACCAATCGCAAAGCTTGATTACATTTGGTAGCAAGTTCAAGATTGCATTTGTCGGATATTATCATTGATGTGTCATCTGCATATATAGTGATCGATCCTTGTATTGGCAATTTATCCAGGTCATTGATATACATTATGAAAAGTATTGGCCCCAATACCGAGCCTTGTGGCACACCAATGTTAATATCCGAGCGGTACGATGCCGTGTTATTCAGCACTACATACTGTTGTCTTAGTGACAGGTAACTTGATATCCATTGATGTGAATTTCCTCTTATACCATACCTGTATAATTTTGTAAGTAATATATGATGATTGACGCAGTCGAAAGCCCTGCTGAGATCGCAAAATATCCCAACAGGACATTCGCCTGCCTCAATGTTTTCCACAAGTTTTTCATAATAGGAATGTACTGCTGTCATTGTAGATTTTTTGCTAAGAAAGCCATGCTGATTTCTCGAAAATATATTATGTCGATAACAGTGAACCATGAGTCTATCCAGGTAGGCATACTCAAATATTTTGGAAAAGTTTGATGGCACTGTAATGGGTCGGTAATTGGAAAGAAGTTGAGGATTACCTTTCTTGAAGATGGGGGTTATCTTTCCAGTTTTCAATACATCTGGAAACTTTCCTTGTATAAATGATAAATTTACAAGATGAGTGAACGGAATGGCCATGATATGAAGTGTTTTTTTCAAGATAAACATAGGAACTTCATAGGACACATAGGTGTCGATAAATGGTACAATACAGCTTTCTATCTCCCTATGAATATTCAAATACAGAAAGAAATCGGTCTTATTCTTGTTCAAAAATTGAAACTCCATGTGACTACACTGATTAATCAGGAATAGTGTACCAAGGTTCAAGAAATTAATAAAAAACTTGATTTTTTCCATCGTACTTTTGACATCCTGTATCTCAGAGAGGATGCATTTCAGGACATAAGATGATAGGAACTTTTCATTTCAAAATGAGGTAAGGAAGTTTGTCGGTCTTATTCTGACTCACCCGTATAATATACAAAATACATATACAGGGTGTTTCATTACTAATTGAAATAATTTCAACCATAGAATCCCGTACTCAAAATATGAAGATTTGACCCAAATAACCTAGATAAAATATGTCTCCTGTCTGAGTTACAAGGTGTTTTATTCAAAAATTTTGAAATGTTATTTGCCCAGTTCTTCTAAACTATTTGACAGATCACTTTCATGTTTGGAGGGAAGTGTAGGTATTATACATCCAACTGAATTATGTGAAATGAACTTTTATAGCTATTACCAGAGGCGTACGACAGGGGCAAGTGACTGGTTGATCCTTCCCAAATTCTACGCCACTGGCGGAATTACAATTTTATCAGAATTTTTCGATTCTTCAATACCTAATCCGTAAATATTGTACTCTTTCTTCATAGCGATAAAGTCATTATTTTCGAGATATTTCAAGTTAAACATGAAGCAGCACAATTATTTTGATTTCAATGTGTATCAATAATGTCGATATTTTGGATCAATGGACTGCATTCATCAATCAAATGGAACTTCAATCCATATTAACATAAAAACATAACAAACAGGAACTGTTACAGGGAGTTTTAAATTTTTCAATATATTACATAATTAAACACCCTGTAACAGCTTCTGTCTGTTATGTAATTATGTTTTTATTGTTAATATGGATTGAAGTTTCATTTCATTGATGAATACAATCCATTGATCCAAAATATTGACAAAATTAATGCACATTGAAATTAAAATGATTGTGCAGATTTATGTTCAACTTGAAATATCTCGAAAAATAATGACTTTATCGCCATGGAGAAAGAGTACAATATCTACGTCAAAATTGGCGTAGAATTTGGGAAGGATCAACCAGTCACTTGCCCCTGTCGTACACCTCTGGTAATAGCTAGAAAAGTTCATTTCACATAATTCAGTTGGATGTATAATACCTACACTTCCCTCCAAACATCCAAACATGAAAGTGATTCGTCAAATAGTTTTGAAGAACTGGACAAAAAACATTTCAAAATTTTTTAATAAAACACCTTGTAACTCAGACAGGAGACATATTTTATCTAGGTGATTTGGGTTAAATCTTCATATTTTGAGTTCGGGATTCTATGGTTGAAATATTTCCAATTTGTAATGAAACACCCTGTAGATGAAATAACATTTTGAAGGAAATTGAATCTTTTGCGACTTCTTCGTCGAAGACTTTGGTGGTTGAGCCGTCAAAATGCGCTAGATTTTCAAAAATGTACATAATTCGCTAGTAAATATTTCGAAAACTATGAAAGAAAGGGGAAATATCCGACTGATACAATTTGTATACAATTTTATCAGCTACTTTTTTGCTGTGACGTACCGTTACACTTGCACTTGGCTCACCTCGTAATTCCGATGACTTTTGAGATTTTCACTTCCTGACTACTCCAAGAAAATTCCTGAAGACAAACATTCTGTCCTCTTCCATGTCCTCTGATCTATAAGATCTTGTCAACAGTGTTTCCAAATTCCCAAATTTTTCGATGATGAAGCAAGATAGAGAAAACGAAATTAATGGCGGAGTGCTGTTGAGTTATGTGAAATAAGGAATCATTGAAATTGCCAATGGTATCAGCAATGTATACAATGAGTCTTTTAGCAGGTTTTCAATTATTTCATATTGGCTTCCTTTGATCAGACAAAATCCACACATTTTTTCCATTTTCAAAATGAAACAGTGAAATATTTCGATGAGAAGTTATATAGGCTTTTTTTCAATTAAACCTCATATACATTCAGTTGAATGTTCGGTTGAATGTAAGTATCTATAATTTTCACATTAGTGTTTTTTTATCAACTATCCTACTATTTTCTATTAATTTATCTTCATTTGGTTTTCCAAGCATTTTTCTCAAGATGATTCGGCAATTCCATTTCTTTTTTTCAAATGATAACAAATTTGTTTGTAAAAAATATCCTGATATGAGATTTATACACGTGTTTACCTTACGAAAAACAAAAGGTAGTATTTTGGGTGTCGATGTTTAGCACCAAGTAAGTCGATAGCTGATATAGTACTTTTTCAATACAAATATAATATTATTAACGCTAAAAGATCACATTATTCGACTGTACCTACCTACAGAAAAAAATAGGGAAACAAACAAAACCAGAAAGCAAATAAAGGAAGAGAGTTCCATGATAAAAAAAATTGAATAAATAGCCTCGAATAATGGTGAAATGAACTTAGTTACAGATGGAGCTAACGAAGATAATTATAATATTGATAATTTTTTTTCTAGTGAAGAAATGAAAGAGCATATGAAGTGATGACATTCTTTTAGTTTAATGTAGTCGAGATTCTTGAGAAAATTACGGAACCAAAAAAAAAAATAATTAACGCGGACTCCACTCTGTTTGCCAGAGATTTCTGATTCAGTGCTTGAGTAACTATACTCATGCCTATATCTGGCTGTTTATTTTGTTCTATTTCAATAAATATGTTGTGTCGGAGATGATTCCGCAAGATTCGTTGTTTGTGTAAGTATAGAGTAACAAAACCTACACAGAACATCGGCTGAAGGACCTCTCATAAGTTCGATTACCAGTTGGTATGTACACTGTACAGGGCTAGTTTCATTAATGTAAACCCCCTTTTATCTTATTTGTTTTCCACGTATTCAAAAAAATTTGGAACTGATTTTATACAATTTTCTGTACAGGTTTCAATTATATTCACGGTGTTACAATATATCTCCAAATTCAGAGGTATTCAGAAATATATATATTTTTTAAATGGAATGCCCTCTGTATATTTTGATATATTCAAATTCCTTGAATTAACCTGATTTCAAATAAATATATACATCTTATGATTGGTTCGATAGTTTTCGTGGTATTTGTCTCTATATTATTGAAGATGAGTTGACTCTGCGTACCGAAATACATTTAGCAACGCCGTTATAGTGATCGTATGCATTGAAATTGATTATAAGATATTTTCTACATGTGCACCGTCAACATCGATGCATTTTGAATAACGTATTATAAAGTTCGCATGAATTCTTTGAGAAAGTGCTGCATCCAAATTCAACAAATCCACATTTCGTTGAATTTCTTCTTTAAGTTGCTCGATATCATCCACGCGTTCACTGTAAATTCTTTCTTTGAGCATTCCCCATAAGCAAAAATCCAGTGGATTCAAATCAGGACTCCGTGCCGGCCATCGAATGGGGCCATATTTTCCTACCCAGAGATGGTATTTGTCGTTCAAGTACTCTGTCACCTCTCGAATATTATGCGGTGGGGCACCGTCTTGCTGCCAAGATATCCTTGTTATGTCTATTAGTGGTAACTCATCTAAATAGTCTTCGACATTAGTTTTCAAAATGTTCAGGTGAGACTGATTTGTTAATCTCTCACAAATGAAAAAAGGACCAATGACTTTGGATTTATGAATTCCACACCAACAGTTTACAGTCCTGCGTTCCTGTTTTTTCACTTGCATCACAGCATGTGGGTTTTGAGTCGCCCAATGATGGTTATTCCCCCAATTGAATATGCCACTTGTAGAGAATGATGATTCATCTGTCCAAATAATGTTTCTTAAGAAATGTTCGTCTTGATTGTTTCTATTGATCATTTCTTCACAGAATAATCTTCTGTTTCTTAAATCATCTGCATTCAAGTGTTACACAGGAAGCACATGATATGGTTTATATCCATTTCTCCTCATAACTGTCATCACACTTGATTGGGAAATATTCATTTCCTATAGCTACTGTCACTGTAGAGCGGCGAGATTCTTCTATAAATTTCAATAAAACTTCCAACGCACGCTCTTCTGCTAAAACCATCCTACGTTTTCTTCTTTTAGTGTTATTCAATGAATTACTTGCGATGAATCTGGTATAAATTTGTTTGAATGTGATTTTTGAAGGTGGCGTTTCATTCGGAAATCTTCTAATGTATTCTCGTCTAGCTTCTGTCATATTTTTATGACTGTATAAATAAATTTTCAAGATAATCCTTCTTTTCTTAATAGAATGATACATTACAATTATGCTGAAGAACAAATAGTAATTATTTTCAACTAAACGTCAATGTGACATTCAACAATAATTTCATTGGTGTCCACAGCCTGCTTCAGATTATTGAATAAAATAAGGTAGAATGAAACGTGACATCTCTCTTTCTTTCTATTAATACCACAAACACTATTGAACCAATCATAAGATATGCATATATATTTGAAATCAGGGTAATTCAAGGAATTCAAATCTATCAAAATTTACACGGCATTCCAATTAAAAAATATTTATATTTCTGTGCACCTTGTATATTTAAAGAAATATTGCAACACCGTGAATATAATTGAAAACCTATACAAAAAATGGTATAAAATCAACTCTTCATTTTTTTGAATAGGTGGAAACAAAAAAGATAGAGGGGGGTTTACATTAATAAAACTATAGCCCTGTACATACATACCAACGAAGTACTATTACATATGTTGTAGCTACGCCACTGAGATCATTACTTTGTGTATTTAGTTTATTATTATCGAATTATGTAAATTGCATGTTGTGGGAGCGCGCCTCTACGAGTCGATAAGCGACATGGTGATTCACCGGGATGAGATATCGAGGAATGTGAATCAGTAGTCGTGAACGGACTACGGCCCGATATATGACATGCTATTGAGTATAATACATTGTTACTATTGTTAGTGTTATTATTATATATTAAATAAATCAGTGTTTGCAAGTGTGTGCATTAGTACTGCCTAGTAGGACACCACAATTGGCGACTGAGGTAAAAAAAAAAAAAATATTTTTTTTTCTTGTTTTTTCATTCGAATGAGACTTATGGAGGGTTGCAAGCCAGGAATATAGAGGATTCATATTCAGCTGCAACCCATCATATAACATTCAATTATATGTCCTATATTTGGATATAACCCATCATGTACATGGGGTCAATTGAGGGTTACTCACATTCAATTATGACTTATAACACACTCAAGTGTGTTAACGAGGAAGCACATTCAATTGTGGAATATCTCACATTCAATTGTGAACATGGGTGTTACATTAGATTGTAACATATACACAGGTGGTACATTCAATTGTAACCCACATCACATTCAATTGTGAAAACAGGAAAGCACATTTAATTGTGGAATATCTCACATTCAATTGTGAACATGGGTGTTACATTAGATTGTAACATATACACAGGTGGTACATTCAATTGTAACCCACATCACATTCAATTGTGTAAACAGGAATCAGGAAAGCACATTTAATTGTGGAAAATCTCACATTCAATTGTGAACATGAAGCTTACATTAGATTGTAACATATGCACAGAAGGTACATTCAATTGTAACCCACGTCACATGCAATTGCATATTGTCTATAAAATAGAATAGGTATGTCACAATTGAGTGTGGAATATGTCACATTAAATTGTGTTGTAGAAAAATAGCACAGTAGATTGTGGAGTAGTAGCATAACGTAGTCACACCCATATTACAGGGTGGGTTATAATCAAATTCCGGGCAGACAAAAAAAAAAACTTGGTGATAATGTTTCATAAGGAATCACGTATATTCCGATAGGTCGAACAATAATGGGCGAGCCATCAGGAATTAAACCGTTCCTATGTGACACAATCGACAAGGCAAGCATCAGGATCGAGTGGCAGAAATGGGTGCGAGCTTTTCAGCTGTATCTGATGGATTCCGAAAATATACAGGATGTGCTGAAGAAGAGGAATAAGCTGTTACACTTAGGAGGAATGCAATTACAAGAGGTGGCTTACAATATACCTGGAGCCATCGTACCTAATAATGAAAACGAACACATCGATGTTTTCCAGATACTCGTTGACGCTTTAAATAAATATTTTTCGCCAACACAAAATTCAGCATTCGAAAGGCATACTTTCAGGAACATAAAACCGGAAGAGGGAGAAACTCTTAACAGATTCCTTCTCCGCCTAAGACAGCAGGCAACAAAATGTTCATTTGGGAATAATGCTGAAGAAGCCTGTGAAATTAATATAAAAGATAAACTTATCGATAATTGGGCCCCTGTAGAGCTCAAGAGGAAACTTTTAGAGAAAGAACGCTCATTATTAGAAATCATCGATTTATGTCAAATCCATGAACAAATAAAGGATCAGTCAAAGGTAATGGGCATGTCCATAGCTGACACACCCAGTACATCTGTCAACAGAATAGCAGTAAGACATCAAAGTACGCATAATAATGATTGTTACCGATGCGGGGGGACTGGTCACCAAGGGAACGACGATAAATGCCCAGCAAAGAAAGTCAAGTGCCACAAATGCAATATACAGGGTCATTTTGCATTCAAATGTAAAACCAAAACAAGACAACAACCTAACCGAGATCATTTTAACTCGGCTAAGAGGAGGAAGATAACTGGATCACGCGTCCGGTATTTGAATCCTGGAGAATCAGATGAGAACGAACATGACCACGAAGGCAATAATAAACATTTCGAATGTTTCAAAATTGATCACTCTGGATCGGCAAACTCTACGAAGCAAGATGAACTCATAGAATGTTATGTCGGAGGAGTACCCATTACCTTACTTATCGATTCTGGTTCAAAAGTTAACATCGTTAATGGATCTGACTGGTACAGCCTTACACAGGGACAAGCGACCATGTGGAACATTAATTCACAAACAAAAAATGCTTTAAAGCCATATGCTGTAGGACAAACTCTGGAAGTTCTACAGCAGTTCCAAACAACTGTGAGTACGTCGGATCAGAAAGAAATTATCACTTCGTTCCTTGTAGTAGAGGAAGGAGACGTATCAATCTTAGGTAAGGATACAGCCAAGCGACTAGGAGTCCTCAAACTAGGATTAGGGGTGAACAGTGTAATGGAAGTAAGGCCATTCCCGAAAATTAAGAACATAAAAATCAAACTATCCATAGACAAGTCTATTAAGCCAGTCCAACAGCCATTAAGACGCGTACCAATTGCCGTAGAGGCATCACTAGAGAGGAAATTGAACGAAGCCCTACAACGAGACATTATTGAACCAGTGAACGAACATAGCCCTTGGATATCCCCTATTGTAATAACTTATAAGTCGAACGGTGATATTCGAATCTGTGTGGACATGCGTAGAGCAAATGAGGCCATACTGAGAGAAAATTTTCCATTGCCAACTTTTGATTCAATGATGGCAAAAATCGGTAACGCGAAGTATTTTTCTCGTCTAGATCTAGAATGGGCATATCACCAAATAGAATTGGATGAGGAGAGTCGCGGGATTACAACTTTTATAACACACAAGGGGATGTTCCGCTATAAACGTCTGATGTTTGGAGTCACATCAGCTCCTGAGATATTTCAGAGAATTTTTGAAAATTTACTGACTAAATGCACAAATTGTCTGAACTATCTAGATGACATTATCGTGTATGGTAGTACGGAACAAGAACACGATGCCTGTTTGGAAAGAGTATTGAGAGTTTTTCAAGAAAACAACGTTCTTCTGAATAAAAGCAAATGTACCAGGAAAGTTCAACAACTACATTTCCTAGGTCATCGACTGTCGCACGAAGGTATTAATGCGGACCAGGACAAAGTGAAAACAATATTACATCAGTTCCGCTCACCAAATACCAAAGAAGAGGTGCGTAGTTTCTTGGGACTAGTGACCTATCTAGGTAAATTCATACCAGACCTGGCAACAACAACAGAACCACTTCGACAGCTGACCAAGAAAGACATGAGATTTAGGTGGGGGGAAATACACCAAGCAGCTTTTGAAAAACTGAAGCAGGCATTGACGAAATCACCGACGCTGGGGTATTTCGATCCAAGGAAACGAACACGGGTGATAGCTGATGCCAGTCCTGTGGCACTTGGAGCTGTGCTCATTCAATTTGATGGGGAGATACCAAAAGTCATCTCATTTGCTAGTAAAGGTCTCTCTGAAACAGAACGACGTTACTCTCAAACGGAGAAGGAGAGTTTGGCTTTGGTTTGGGGGGTGGAGAGATTCTATTTCTACCTGACAGGGCTTACATTCGAACTGATCACCGATCACAAACCACTGGAAACCATTTTCAAACCCACATCCAGGCCCCCAGCTCGAATTGAACGATGGGTACTACGACTGCAAGCTTTCAAATTCAAAGTTATTTATCAGTCGGGGAAATCGAACATCGCAGATTCTATCTCAAGATTATGCCAACTGAATGATGCCGGAACATTTGACAAAGATAGCGATAACCACATATTTACTGTGGTGGAATGTAGCACCCCTAGGGCGATGTCCATTTCACAAATTACAAACGAAAGCAAGCGGGATAAGGAATTGACGTACGCCATAGATACATCCAATGATGATAGTTCGGTAGTAGCAGATAAAAGTGTTTACTATCCGTTTCGATTAGAATTAACCACTCTTGGACCAATCCTACTTCGGAACAATAGAATTGTGATACCTACAGACCTACGACGGCAAGTACTACAGTTAGCACACGAAGGCCATCCAGGCGTGAACGTTATGAAACGACGCCTAAGAGCAAAGGTGTGGTGGCCGTTAATCGATAGGCAAGTGGAAGAGTTCGTAAAAAAAGTGTTTTAAAAGTGTTTAAAAGTGTTTTTAACCGCCAGCTTAGTTGCAAAGCAACCCTCGAAAGTCAGAGACTTGTGTGAGTTAAGAAGACGGGGACCTTAGCTTTTTAAGTGTCATCCGAAGCACTACTCGGCTGGTAACCGTGGACAATGTAGAGATTGCTTACTGGTTAGCCAACCAGACAAACCTCCATTGATGACGAGGAACAAATTTCCAGACGGACCTTGGCAATACTTAGCACTCGATCTGATGGGACCATTACCTAACCAAGATCAGGTGTTGGTGATAATCGACTATTACTCTCGATACCAAGATATAAAATTTTTGAGAACGACAACTTCGTGTGTGATCATCAAACACCTGAATGAATTATTTTCCCGCCTGGGGATTCCAAAATCAATAAGAGGCGATAATGGGAGACAATTTTCGAGTAAAGAATTTCAGCAGTTTTGCGAATCTAATAACATCAAACTCATCCACACACCTCCTTACTGGCCCCAAGCGAATGGAGAAGTGGAAAACATGAATAAATCCATCTTGAAAAGATTACAAATATGTCACAATAATAAACAAGACTACAGATCGGAAATACAGAAGTTTATCTTGATGTACAACGTTACCCCGAATGGAACTACAGGAAAGTCTCCATCAGAACTTCTATTCAATAGGAAAATACGGGATAAAATTCCATCGATAACGGACATTGTTGGGGAAGATATTGACCAGGAAGCACAAGACAACGACATAATGAATAAACAGAAAGGAAAGGAAAGAGAAGATAGTAAGAGGAAAGCAAGAGGGAGTAACATCGGCGTTGGGGATAAGGTAGTGCTCCAGAATATGGTTATTCCACATAAACTCACAACCAGATTCAATAATACAGAATACGAGGTGATAGAGAGGAATGGAAACGAGGTGACATTGGTTGGAGATGGTAAGACTGTAAAGCGGCACGTTTCCCATGTGAAACGGACTCCGGCAGCAACAGTGACAACTCCACGACCGGTATCGACTGACACAACCGGAGAACCTAGAGGTAATCCAGGTATCGGTTTGAAATAACTATCATGTATACAATTGATATCAACAACTTATTCACTTTGCAGGGAAATCGACGTTTACAATGTATAACCTATAAATAACATTCCAGGTATCGCATCCGGGGTAGAAGTCGGGGAACCAACAACATCAAGCAGCGAGACAGCGACATCAACGAGCACGCTTCGACAACCACAACCCACAGACATCAACATTTCGGAGCAAGAGGCCTTTGAGAAAATAGAACCTCCTTGAGACTGAAAAAAAAGGACGGAATGTGGGAGCGCGCCTCTACGAGTCGATAAGCGACATGGTGATTCACCGGGATGAGATATCGAGGAATGTGAATCAGTAGTCGTGAACGGACTACGGCCCGATATATGACATGCTATTGAGTATAATACATTGTTACTGTTCGATGCTCTTGGTGATGAGTGTGGACTGTATTTCGATCGTTGAATAAAAACTGATATGATATGAAGAATAAAAGGGAAATTGCAACCGATTGCAATTTCTCTCCCAACTTTATTGATTCAATCTTATGTTTCAACAACACGTCGTCATGATAACAACAAATGAAATCCTATCCTATATAGGGTAATACCACTAGCAACTACCATTATACAGGATCATACAGGTAAAGTACTGGACATACATGGTGTCTTAACTACTTGACCTAGATATAACATAAAGGGTGATGTACAAAGTACCAAACATGCCGCCCCCTTGAAAGATTATAACTTTCAAAATACTAAATAAATAATTACATTACAAATATAACAGACAATGAATTATGTGGTACATTCTTCTAAGGGCAATACGCATATCTTGTTGACTGGACGTTTCAAGGTACCCTCTTGTGTCTTCAGTGTCACAACCCGAACAACATCGTCCATGCCGGGATGAATTTCAATAATGCGCGCCAATTTCCATAACAATGGCTGCACGAAGTCTTCTTTTATCAAAACTAACTGACCAATCTGCACCTGCTCAGATAAACGTCTCCACTTTGTTCTCTGCTGCAGATGGCAGAGGTATTCTGACGACCAACGTTTCCAGAAGTGCTGGGTAAGCTGTTGAAGCTTCTGATAGTGATTAAGTCGATTTTCTGGTATAATGCATACATCCTCTTGTGGAACAGAAGTCAACATTTCCCCAATCAAGAAATGGCTCGGACACAGAGCAGCTAAATCATTCGGATCACTAGTAAGCGGTGCCAATGGTCTCGAATTGAGCATTGCCTCCACCTGAGTCAGTACAGTATACAATTCTTCATAAGTTAGAGGTACTCTAGATAATATTCTTTTCATATGAAATTTGGCAGATTTTATTGCTGCCTCCCATATTCCACCAAAATTTGGTGCCCGAGGAGGAATGAATTTCCACTCGATTGAATTGTTAAATAAATAATTCTTGAAGGAAATATCATTTTCAAGATTTTTAAAAATGCCTTTCAACTCGTTTGCTGCACCTATATAATTGGTACCATTGTCACTGAATATTTTCCTACATATACCACGTCTGGAAACAAATCTTTTGAGCCGTAGTATACTCTGTAACTAATTCAATATGAACAGCTTTTGTAGCAAAACAAATAAAAATACACACATAACATTTTATCAGTTTACGATTTCTGGTTTTTCCATCTTTTAGCAAAAATGGCCCAGTATAATCCGTTCCGACTATAAGAAACGGCCTCGAAGGCTTGACCCTATTTTCTGGAAGATCACCCATCAAATTTTGACTACTTAATGGTCGTGCCTTGAAACAAATTATACATTTGCGTAAAATTTTCCGAATCGTATTACGACCGTTTAACGGCCAATACCTTTGTCTAACAGCCACTAAAGTTGTCTGATTTCCAGCATGTAAATGTCTGATATGTTCATATTCTATAACCAATTTTGTGAACAAGTGATTACTCGGTAGAACTATTGGATGTTTATGGTAAATGTTAAGATTAGATTTTATCAATCTTCCCCCTACTCTGAGTATTCCGTGATTATCCACGAATGGATTAAGACTTAATAATTTGCTCTGATGAGGAATCTGATTCCCGTTTTTTAAAAAATCAATTTCTTGATGAAATTCCCCTTGTACTATTTTCAAAAGAGCCCTTGTAGCATTTTCAATTTCAGAAATCTTCAGAGATGAGTAGTCCTTTTCTTTATTTTTCAAATTTTGAATAAACCTCAAACAATATATGCAGTTACTCTAAATAGCTTAGTTAAACTTGAAAAAAGTGTAAATATGCTTTGATCTAGTACTTGGGAACTCAAAGTAACGATAATCGTTTTCTTTTCTGGAATATCTTTCAACCTTTGAAATGATCCTGATGGCCATTCGGAAGTCTTTAAAGAAAGCCATGGAGGACCCTTCCACCACATCTCAGATTTTGATAAAAATAGAGGACTTGTTCCTCGTGAAATGATATCAGCAGGATTTTCATCGCTTTTAACATGTTTCCATTGACAACATTTAGTATATTTTTGAATCTCTGTTACTCGGTGAGCTACAAATATATTTAAAGAATTTGGTTCTGAATTTATCCACGATAAAGTTATTGTTGAATCACACCAATAAAAACAATGAATATCCATATTGAGAGCCTTGAGTACTTTCTGAACTAGTTGTGATAAAAGTAGTGCACCACATAGTTCTAGACGAGGAAGTGTAATTGTTTTTGAGGGTGCTACTCGAGATTTAGAACAAATGAGTTTAGTGAAACAGTTTCCATTTGAATCAGTTGATCTGAGATAAATGTAACAACCGTATGCCTTAATAGATGCGTCTGAAAATCCATGCAGTTGGATATCAATACAATTTACTGAACTAACGTGTCTAGGAACAACAATATTTTTTACGTATTGTAATTGATCGTAAAATTTTTCCCAATTTGTAAGTAGATGGGAAAACACAATTTCATCCCATCCCAATTGCTGCTGCCACAAGTTTTGCATTATCAATTTTTTGCCTCAACTATTATCGGTCCTATCAAACCTAACGGATCGTAAATTTTTGAAATAGACGAAAGAATGAAACGTTTGGTAATACGATTAGTTTCCCCTGTGAAATTCATCTTATAAGAAAAAACGTCTTCGCTAGCATTCCAGATTATACCGAGTGTTTTAATATCAACATCGTCTGTTATATAATATTTTACCTCTTGATTTTCATCTTTTTTCAATATTTGCGCATTATTTGATGCCCATTTTCGAAGTACAAAACCGACAGAACTCAGAACATTCTGTATATCTGCTTTGAGTTTTTTCGCTTCTTCTATAGTGTTTGTGCCTGTAATTAGATCATCTACATAAAAATCTCTTTTGATTGCTTGACAGGCAACAGGATATAAACTTTCATTTTCTAAAGCTACTTGGTGTAGCGATCTAATAGCCAAGAAAGGTGCGCTTGATGTACCGTATGTTATCGTATTGAGTTGAAAATGACCTAATGGTTCTTTCAAATTTTCACGCCATACTATTCTCTGATAGTCACGTTGTTGTGGTGTTATCAATACTTGCCTATACATTTTTTCAACATCGGCTATCAAAACATAATTGCGAATTCTGAAACGCAACAATATGGAAAAAATGTCATCTTGGATTGTTGGGCCTACCTTAAGGGTATCATTCAATGAAATATTGGATGTAGTTTTCATTGAAGCATCGAAAACAACTCTCAATTTGGTTGTTACACTGTCAGTTTTGAGCACTCCATGATGAGGTAAATAAACACATGGTGTATTTTGCTCATGAATATTAATTCTTGTCATGTGTCCTAAAATTTGATATTCATTCATGAAATCTACGTATTGGGTTTTCAAATTTGGGTTTTTTGATAGTTTTTTCTCTAACGCGTAAAATCTCTTGATGGCAAATTCCTGTGAATCACCTAAATCCTTAACATTATGCCGAAATGGTAAATTCACCACAAATCTACCATTTTGGTCGTGTTTAACAGTTTTTGCAAAATATTCTTCACATTCACATTCTTCTTTAGAATATTGCGGATTTGATGCACAATCTTCTATTTTCCAAAATCTTTCAATTTGATTGTGAATGTCTGAATTAGTAGTGGAAAAATGACAGAACGTTGAATTTGGACAATATTTAGGACTGAATGGACCAGAAACCACCCAACCCAGATGAGTATTTTGTAAAATAGGCTGGTGTTTTCCTAATCTCACTTGCTCTTGACATAATAAATTCCAAAATACCTGAGAACCTAACAGCAAATCGATTTTTGTGGTTACTTTATCCATTAATAAGAAATCCAATTCTGCCTTGAATGAACTGTTCTGCGATATTATTTTAGCAACTGTTTTTTCAGAAACATTGGAATGAACTTGATTAATACCAATAACCTCCATTTTGATATTGGTTTTTGGTAAATTCAATTTTGAATATAAATCTCTACTCATGAAATTACTTTGAGAACCACTATCTAACATGGCTCTGGCTTGATATGTATTTCCTCTCTCATCAAGAACTTGAACCATTGCCGTTGGTAGTAGAACATAATCATTTCCATTACCAACAAAATATGCTGAAATTGTCGAAATATCTTCAGATTCTTGAGTTCCTTCTGTTACAATTAAAGAATTTGTCGGATTACGATCATGATGTAAAATCGTGTTATGCTTTTCATTGCATTTCTTACATCTGCCCGTGGTTCTACAAGTATCTACTGAATGATTGGAGTTGAAACAATTTTTACATAATTTCAATTTATCGATTTCAATGATTCGAGATGAAACAGGTAACCTTAGGAGGTTTTCACAAAAATAAATATAATGTTGACCTTTACAAAATATGCATTTTGGTACTGATGATGCATTTGAGTATGTTTTTTGATATCTATGATATGGCTTGTAGTCATGATTGATTTGACTTGCACTTTTAAAATTTGAATTGGCAGGAATTAGCATTTCTAAAGTGTTGCACCTTTTTGTAAGAAATTCTTTGAATTCGGAATATTTCGGCAACTGGGTACCTATGAGAGATAATTCCCATTCTCTTTTTGTAGCATTGTCTAACTTTTTTGAAATGATGTGAATTAGCATTGCATCCCAACTCTCGATGGGTTGCTTTAATGACGATAACGCATTCAAGTGTTGGTTGAGAGAATCTAATAAATGTCTTAAGGCCACGTGTGATTCCTTATGAATGCATTCCAAATCTAAAATAGCAGATAAATGGTTATTCACTATTATCCTAGTGTTTTCGAATCGTTCCCTCAAAATCTCGCGTGCTTTTTCATAATTTTCGTTTGTTGCTTCCAACTGATCCAATATTTTACCGGCATCACCTCTCAAACATGATTGCAAATAATGTAACTTTTGAACATCTGATAAATTATTGTCTTCATGAATAAGAGATTCGAATTTGTTTTTAAAGCTTGTCCATTTCTTATAGTCGCCGTCGAACAATGGAAGAGACATATTTGATTTGTTTTCAGTTATCAGCCGTTTGGATATACCTAGGTATTTAAAAAATGATGTTTCAGAAATTGAAAACTGTTCATCAGAAACTTTCGTATCGTCTATTAACTGAATACTTGTATGCAATAACGCTAAGTCATTTAAAGAGTTTTCAATTTTCTCAACACGAATTTCCAATTCGAAGATGTTATTCTGCTCTTCAAATGTAAAATTTTCGACAAAATTCGCAAATCTTGTTAATTGGCCTTTAATCGCCCTGTATTTTATGATTAAGTCATCCAAGTCTGTCATTGTGACAAATTATTCGATTAATAATGAATATTAATTGAAAATTGATTTATTTGGAATATGGAAGGTAGTTCTGTATTCGAAAGTAAGTAATAATAATAAAACCAATGAGTATTTTATTAACTGTACCTCTTATGTTGAATTGCACTGCGTACTGACCCGGAATAGAGAACAATACAAAATTCTACCTGACCTTGCTGTTGTGGAACGATATCCTGATGTTCTGTTGTACCAGCTGCTCACGGTTGTCTGCTCTGTGTCTGTATCACAGGTCTGGATGCTTGGCCAGCTGCTTACATCAACCGTCGTCTGGAACTTGTTATTGCTTCTTGCGCCTTTCGATTGACTCGATGTTGCCTTCTCGAATGACGACTCTCGCTGATGATGAATTCTGTTGAACTCTTGAATCCGCTCGATTGGACCAATATGTTCGATGCTCTTGGTGATGAGTGTGGACTGTATTTCGATCGTTGAATAAAAACTGATATGATATGAAGAATAAAAGGGAAATTGCAACCGATTGCAATTTCTCTCCCAACTTTATTGATTCAATCTTATGTTTCAACAACACGTCGTCATGATAACAACAAATGAAATCCTATCCTATATAGGGTAATACCACTAGCAACTACCATTATACAGGATCATACAGGTAAAGTACTGGACATACATTAACTACTTGACCTAGATATAACATAAAGGGTGATGTACAAAGTACCAAACAGTTACTATTGTTAGTGTTATTATTATATATTAAATAAATCAGTGTTTGCAAGTGTGTGCATTAGTACTGCCTAGTAGGACACCACACATGTTACTCACTTGAGTAGGAGTACTTACTCCAAAACAATTTTATCAAGTGTCAGTATTACGTACCTACTCACATGTATTGATATTAGGTACGACACAAATTTTCGTATGTCGATAATTGGGTCAAATGGAACTCTTCAACAATTTAATAAAAACAAAATATTAAGTATTGCCATATGAAATTTGAGCACTGTATAGTAATTATCAATATAATAATAATCCATAAGGAAGTTTTTGAAGCTAAAACTCTTATATTGAAATTTTTATCCCTATATGAAGTAGCGAAAACTCGATAATTTGGACGTTTACTTCACTTCAGTATCGATTTTGCCCTCACAAAACCAGATACAGTTGGATTTCTTTAAGTACCTATCGAAACACCCAAAATCAGAACGAAGTTCACTACTGTCACAACTGCACGTTTAGGAACACATAAGCGACTCCCAATCGGTATTGTACACTCGTCTTCAGCGAACATGTCGCGGTTGAACGGTATATGAGCACTATTATCGCAGCGGTGATCAAGGGAGCTGACACCGTCCATGTGCGACATGATCTCTGAAGACGAGTGTACAAGTGATCGAATTTCCGTCATAAGTCTGTCAGAAAGACACACACTTGGCCACTATGAAGTTCAATACACAGGAAACATCGACATCGAACGAAATACATATTTGAATGAACCAGTGATTACATAACGTACATAAATATTTATTAATTATAATTATGTATTGATGTATGTTTCCATATACAATGATTCGATCTTGATTATTTGAACACCCTTTTGTACTCGCAAGAGTTTTTATGCACTAGCGGGCCGTAAAGTGCACATTACCGCCCGGTTTTGCGGGCGTTAAGTCGCACTTTACCGCTCGCGGGCTCATTATGGCCCACGGGCCGTAAAGTACACTTTACCGCCCGCTGTTCTCAGTCACCTTATATCCACATATCAATTTATGAAAAACCTATGATCATATTCCTAGATTCTGATATATCCAGCGGTATATCATAAACTTCTTCTTCATCCGATTCCATAGTCTCGCTATTATTATTATCACTAATTTTACTTTTCAATCAAAGAATGACAATTCAGCTCGTTTATTGGATGTATTGTGTTTTAATGCTAAGCAATGTGCCATCTGACGGCATATATCACGTGATCATCAAGTGTGATTATTTGGTAGTAGTATTGAAGGTTATAATAATTGTTCATTCAATTATGCGTGACTGAATATCATGATTATTTGTTTATACAACCGAATATGGTAGAAACATATCTTCCGAGTCGTTCTGATGGCCAAATTATTATTTTGGCATATCACACTTGACGTCAAAAACATATCATTTTTGACGGAATGACAGCGCGGGAAAATGAAGGTTAAAATCCCAATTGCTATAGAACAACAACCATCAGATTGATTGACAACGTCAAAATAAGTTAGGTTTATATACTGGGTTTGCATATTGTAAAATTTTGAAGAATGAATCTCTTCCTTTATACGTCCATGGCTGAAAGAGTTTTACTATTACGATAATTGCAATATTCGTACGATAATTTTCATAGGTGAATCATCCATGAACATTACGCTGTTCTTGATTACGGAATTTATACGTAACAAATTAAATTCTGGGGAATATTAGTTTATCGAAATCTATAGTCATTACTTATGAGTCAGAAGATAAACCACCAGTGCATAAAATGTTGTATTATCTCGTGCGTGAAATGCGTTTATGGCCTTCAGCGTGTAATGGCCCTCGGCTAGCGCCATCGGGCCATTATTCACGCCACAGGCCATAAACGCCTACTTTACGCCCTTGATACATAAATAACTATTATATGTTGATTGCTATTATTTCTCATATTTGCACTAAGTTTTTCGTGAAGCTGTCTACCAAGTTGGATGTAACTTGCTTATTCTTAAATGCCTTCACAGCGATATATCACTGTTTTATTTGACGTTCAACTATCACATACACATTGAAAACACCGAACTTGACTGGCCAATCAGAGTCAAGTTCGGTGTTAGGATAATACGAACTTGACCTGTGCTTCTGATTGGTTCATATTTCATAACTGTGCGGAATAGTCTACCGAACATTACTTGAGCTTGCTAGAACATTGCGAAAAAGAACACCTCGACAGTCGCAACTGTACCCGTGTGATTTCTGACAGATCAACTTCAATTGGGAACCAAAAGGACGAATTGCGAAGAACGCACATACAACAATGTCCTGATTGTAATTATAAAACGTTCAATCTGGGGAAGCTATACAAGAAAAGGGCACGGAGAAAGATTTTCAAAAGTATTTATAAGAGTAGTGTGAGAATACATTTCGAACTTGAAACACGCTATTGGGAAGAAGTAATCACTGATAATCTTTAATATCATACCAAACATTTTAATGAAGTATTTTTGAGCCAGCTTCATTACTAGATTGGTTTTGATTAATATCTTAGTTCCTGAAATATATTTGACTTAATATAGTAATCTTCATTATTCCCAAGAAAAATATATATGTTTATAGCAGAAAAAATTATGAAGGAGTAATTGAAAAAAATATAATATTGTTTCTTCTAGAATCTAGAGACTTTTGAATATAAGTTCTTGAATTGATTTAGGATGATATAAGAGAATCAAAGATATTATTATTTGTTCAGTTCTTTCTTGAATTTCTCAACACCAATTTTTTTCTTTAGTCTGGTAGGTAATTCATTAAAGAGAATTGTTTCATCCTATAAAATAGATTTTTTACCCATATCTGATTCAATTTTGATGAGAGTTAACATATCTTTTTGTCTGGTTATGTGTTCGTGTTTATGACTATTTGACTTCGAAATTCAGATTTGAATGTTCATAATTATTACATATGACAGAATGGATGAAATTTAATATTATGAATTTGTGAATGGAGTTAATATCTAACAATTGCGTAGGTTTATAATATATTTCCAGTTGCGTCCAAGTAATCTAGTTTGTTGTTTTGAAGGATTTTGATTAGATTTATAATTGCTAATCTAGCTGTACCCCAAACTGAAATTAAGTATTGTAATTTTGAATAAACCAAGGAAAAATATATACATTTTAAGTATTTCAAAGTGATTTGATGTCTGATCCTGTAGAGTACTCCGATTACTGGGGATATTTTCTTTCTGATCGATTCAATATGTTTGGACCATGACAAATGTTCATCAAGGAATATCCCAAGGAATTTGATCTCTGTGGAATATTTGATGATTTCATTATTAAATTTGAAATCAAATTTCAGTTCACTTGAGAGGCGCCGACTTGAATTCTACTTATTCGATTTCCGAAACCCAAAAACCTGATAGATCTGAGTAATTCATTAATTCCTGACTTTCAAAAGTTTTTCCTGATAGTAAACTCCGATTTACTTCATTTCAGCCCTCAAGACTTCCAACCTCTTTCTTATGATATGAAATCTGGATGAATTATTTATCTGTTGAAATGATGGATGGTTACCTAGTCATAACTTCTTTGTTAAGTAGCCTAAGCAAGAGTAGTAGAATCTGTTCCTGTGCCCATTTAGGGTTAAAGATTAAGTTTTTCGCATTTTTGTGGGTTTGGGAACATGTGCTTTTGGATGCTAGTTCCTGCAGGCATAATTGAGGATTTCGACCAATCAGAATCTAGGATTGAGCTGTCTTCGCACCGAAGCTGATGAGGAGTATAAATACGGAAGACTAAGGAATCTCTCTTTTCTACCCTGGTTCTCATCATGTTGATCACTTAGTGCCATCATATTTCTTTCGAAGTCAGTTTAAAGTATTCATGTATAGTGATTTCGTGATGCTCATGTGAGTTTGTATAATATTTCTCACCATTATTGTTCATCCTGTATATACAGGGTGTCCCTGGACCAGTGGGACAGTTGAATATCTCCTGAACCAATAGGAATTTTCAAAATATTATAATTTCACATCATATCGCATCATGAGTGCTAACTTCAGGATGACTATATTTTATACGAGGGGCGCAAGAAAGGCTCACAAAATCGAACATCAATTTTTTCAAATGGAACACCCTGAATTTCATTGCATTTTTATATTCTCCTTGAAGAGCTGAATTCAACGACCTAGCACACTTGGGGTCTAGCGGGAATGATTTCCGAGATATAGGGTGTGGAAGATCGAGATATTTCATTTTTGGGAATTTTTTCTGTCAAAACTATTCATTATTGGTCAAAACGGCTTACATGTCTATGTCTCAACTCTTGATTTACTATTTACTCGTATTTAATTGAAACAAATACAGGGTGGTGTAGAATTCTCAGTTTCAGTCAGAATTCTACACCACCCTGTATTTGTTTCAATTAAATACGAGTAAATAGTAAATCGAAAGTTGAGATATGGACATGTAAGCCGTTTTGACCAATAATGAATAGTTTTGACACAAAAAATTCCCAAAAATGAAAAATCTCGATTTTCCATACCCTATATCTCGGAAATCATTCCCGCTAGACCCCAAGTGTGCTAGGTCGTTGAAGTCAGCTCTTCAAGGAGAATATAAAAATGCAATGAAATACAGGGTGTTCCATTTGAAAAAATTTATGTTTGATTTTATGAGCCTTTCTTGCGCCCCTCGTATAAAATATAGTCATTCCTGAAGTTAGCACTCGTAATGCGATATGATGTGGAATTATAATATTTCGAAAATTCCTACTGGTTCAGGAGATATTCAACTGTCCCACTGGTCTAGGGACACCCTGTATATTCATTTCATTCCTGTTGTTTTTCATACCCGATACTCACCCGAACTGTGTAAGGAATACAGAAATGTCTATTCTGTTCCTGTGAGTATTTGTGAGTATTTTTAAATTGAAAACTAGGAATATGATTTTTTTCATGAGGAAGTTTATTTCGTTTGTTTCTTTTTTGTTGGAAATAGGTTATTTTTCTGTTAAATGAAAGTTCATAAAGTTTTGATGTCTTATAGGTTTATTCCATTATCCTTTCTTGGAAATCGTTTAGCATAAAATATGTCTGAGTTTTTGGAATAAATCAAACTGACAAATGTAATTTGCTGTTGTGAAATTAATTATTCACGATATCCGATAGATTTCATGTGTGAATAGGCCCGTGATGTGAATATAAGTGTTTGAGGTAGACGAAAAAATTTAACCTCGGCGAAGAACTGAATATTGTCTCGCGCTAGCATCGGCTAAGGCCTCGGCTATCAATTTGCAGACTCTAGTATAATTGACAGTTTTTCGTTCTTGGTACATAAATAATTATTTTTCTGTGACGGGAAAAAAGTTTGGCATTTCATCCCTGTTGGCAGGTTATAAAATGTCACTTTTCATAAATTACTTTTTTCCCGTTTTTTGCCCGTGGGAAAAAAGTGAGTACTTTTTGCCCAGATATATATCACATATATATACACTGTTGATGGCTTTTGTTTTGCTATAGTTCCGAGAGATGAGTCAATAATACCGTCCCCCAGAAAGAACTGCAAGTCCTTTTATGAATGATAAAGATGCCTACAACGCGGTGTCCCTACTGTTAAAAACTTAAAATTTCACGTCGATAATTTTCAGATTTCAAAATAATGTAATATCTTCTCAATATTGATTTGTACTTTCTTCTGTCACAGAAAAAAATAGTGTATTATACACGGGAAAAATATTATTAATACGCGTCGGGAGACAACACAACCTGGAGCTAAAATCTACTACTTTTTTCCCTTGTATAATAAATAACTATTTCATCAGTTCTTATATCCTCCACAACAAGTTTATGCAACTCAAGAATAGGTCTAGTTGTTTTGGAGTTCCTAAAATAATTTATCAATCGGACTCACTTCAGAGGTTATTGCCCCCTGTCCATTCAGTTGGACATCAGGACGTACTCCAACATTTTTCTCTAGATGGATTGTTTTTAGGAATTTTTGGAGTAAAAAAATGTCTCTGCCCTGAAGAACACGATGATGAAATCGAGCAAATATTTCATGCCGACTGCTCCAGACGGTGTCAAATCTATTCTTCATTCAATTCATTAATTACAACAATTGAGGGACAAATATGCAGAAATTTTGAAATTGCTAGATTTTCATTCATTTTTTTTCATGTTCTGGTAACCAGAAGCCATATTTTCCTGTTCGTTCCGAGAACTCCAACCGTCTCCAACAAAACAGAGAACCTTACATCCTCCAATTGTGGCAACTGAACTCAAAAATACTGTGACAAAGCTCATATTCTTGTGGCCACATAGCAACAGAGTCTCGACAGGCTCAACGCACTTGTGCGTTTTCGGGTCTTGATGGAACTGCAGTGGGTCTTGATGGCCGCATTGCAACTTCCAGAGGACTGGGTAGTGGCAGGGTGGGCATTTCTTGAAGCATCTGTAACACGGATATATAGAGAGAATTATATCACAGAGCCAATGAATCTGTGGAATACTTATCTCAACAATAATAGGGCCTATCCAATCTTTACTCAATCATTATAAATGTGGATGTAAGTTTGTCTTGTCGGGCTTTCACGCCAGAACTCCTCAACTGATTATCATGAAACTTCGTACCTATACTTATTCTTACATGTAATAAAAAGGAAAAAAGATACTTTTTATATAAAAAAATTATTGGCGATTGAAATGACATGATCGTTGGATACAAAATATCCAACAATCAGATATGAAACTCTATACGTCGGTAACCTAGATATTAAGTATTAGAATACGTCTTTTGGGACTCGTAAGTCTCGGATTATTTAGATATAATAATATGAAAATGATGAGTATCTTACCTAACAACAGGTGCATGCGAGCACTTCGAAGGCGCAAATTAATTACAGCATGGGAGACATCCTTCATATTTTTTGCTATTCACTGATTTGACCACGAATGACATTGACGTGCACCAAAATGCACTAATTCCGTTTCAATTCCATTTATTCAATAAAAACATTTTTAAAATACAGGGTGTATAGAAAAAATCTTCTGAAGGGGACATTGGACATGATATAACTGTAAAATATACAATGTAAACACTTAGATACGCCACAGAATTACCCTCCAAGGGAGCCCTCAGAGGCAGCCGATGTAGGCCTCGCCGACGATTTTTGTTTAACAACCCTGATGACAGTCATGAGGGAGCTGACTCCTAGGAGTAAACCTTTAATCCAGCTCATGTCAGTGAGTTGCCCAGGTCAAAAAAGGTGATTGTCGATTGCTCCTTGTTCTCTAATTTTGCATTTTTTGTGTTGGAAAATGAAAATAAAAAACCAACCTTTGAAAATTCTCTGTGAAAGACACTATGAGGGATGAGGGGTGGGATAGGTGTCGGAGAGTGATTGGGATCTATAAGACCAATTTCGTATCGGACAATAGATTTGTTAGCCGATAGGCGTGCTAAGTTGTTCGGGTTCTGCTCCATGGTAATGATCCGATAGTCGTTCAGCTGGGCCACATAGCGTTTAGTCTATACGGCCCGGCCAAACGGCTACCGTTCTCGTTCAATTCAGCTTCTCAGCTGTTTGTTATATAGAGTCAGTCTATTAGAGGTAAGTGGAGGAAGGAGGAGTTATTCAGGGGGTTACCTGAATACATTGCTGGCCTCATATATCAGCCCATGTTTCCTACGGTTGCCATGATCTGCCCTTATTCTCGTTATATATATAGCGAGAGTACGCTCAAGTCGACATCGTGAACTGAAAGCTCCTCTTAAAAGTTGTTGAAAAGTGGGAAATAGTGACAGGACATTTTTCAAATCGCGATCATGGTAAGATAATATCATTATTGACATTACCTGAATCGAAAATTGCCGAATAGAGATTGAAATACACAAAATTCAATAGTTTCAAAAATTATTGTGTGTATATAAGTGCGAATTCCGCGAATGTACACGAACCACATGTAATAGTATATGGGCCAACAGCACCAATAGACAAATAAATACGACCTGTACAAGTACCTCAACTGCGAATGATAGCATGGATGAACTGAAAGCCTTCATCGCACAGCAGAATCAAATACTGAAGGACTCATTAACTACTCAAATAAATGATTTGAAAGAACTAGTCTCCAAAAGTGCAGGTAAAGTGAAACAGTTGGAGCAAGAAATTGAATATTTGAAAACTGAGAACAAAAAATTGGAAAGAGACTCGAAGGCAAATAATATATTAGTCTTCAACTCAGATTACAGGGGAGGAAATTTACTGAACTACACACTGGAGTTGTTGAATACTAACTTGGACTTGAACTTGACAGATGCAGATGTAGACAACATTTACACCATCGGAAACAGTGAAGAAAACAAGCCCATCGTCCTGAAATTTGTGAGATTCATAACAAAGTTAGAAGTATTGAAAAACAGTAGAAAGTTGAAAGGTAAAAATCTATCTATAGTTGAGGATCTCTCGAAAGAAGAAAGATCTGAAAGGAAAATTTTGGTAAACCACTTGAGAGAAGCACGAAGAAATAATAAAAAAGCTCATATTTTTCGAAATAAACTTTACATAGATAGCAAGGGTTTTACGTACTCAGAACTACTAGAACTACAAGAACAAGATTGCGAAGAAGTTTTCTCTGAAGATTTGTCAAATACACCATCTGCTGAAAAAGACCCAACAAACGTGACTACTACATCCCACAGTCAGAAAAGGACCACTTCATCACCTGCGGACCCGACTCGAGAGGAATCGACTAAGAAACAAAATATACAAGCTGGCCCAGGTATTAACAGAGAGCTGAGATCGACAGGAAAGCCGAACAGAGCAAAATAAGAAGAGAGAAGAAAGAAAAAAGAAAAAACTGTCAGTCTGATAAAGTTATCAAAGTAATAAAGGTATCTCGTTTTTGTCACTTCAGATTAGGAAAAGATTTCTTATAGGGTGAATTGAATTAGTATATATAGATATAAACTTAATATTTTGTCACTTCAGATTAGGAAAAGATTTCTTATAGGGTGAATTGAATTAGTATATATAGATATAAACTTAATATTTTGTTCAGATATTTTGAACTTGTTAGAGAATAATTAATTATTTGCACTATAATCAATAAAGATAAAAATGGATCCATACGTACGTGACGTCAACTACACACCCCTGGATACAGCGGAAATAGAGGATATCACTGATCTAAATAATCATTTAGGAATGTTGAGAAAAAATACCTTTAGGCTGTTTCACCAGAATATACGTAGTCTCTCAAAAAACATGGATGAATTGAAAATTTTTTTAAGTTCACTTGTCACAGATTTTGATTGTATTGTCCTAACCGAAACCTTTAGAATAAATGATATAAATCTTCATAAGTTGTCAAACTACACCAGCATATACAGCGAAGGTGATATAAATAAAAATGACGGGGTAGTGGTCTATTTGAAAGAATCATTAACATATTCATCAAAAATTGTACTGATTGATGAATGTAATTCTATACAGATCAGAATATCGTTGGATAATCAGAGATATATTCTGATCACCTCAATATATAGACCACCAAGTACAAATCCTGTGAATTTCGTATCTTGCTTGTGACAGTATCTGAAAATAACAAACAATATATTAGTCGAAAAGCATATTATTGTAGGGGATATGAATTTGAATTTACATGAAGAAAGCGAATTGATTTTCGAATATCTAGACAACTACAGTGAATTCAATTTTATATCTGCTATTAACAAAGTCACTCGTGTGCATGGGAATACTGCAAATTGTATAGACCATATTTTTATAAAAAGTAATGCCGATGATGTTCAGAATAATAGTAGTTCTATCGTATTCGACACAAACATTACTGATCATAAAGCAACAATTATCTGTTTCACTACAATAAAAAACACCAGTCCGAAATCAAATGAAATAGCTTTCAAATATATCGACTATAACCAACTCAAAATTGATCTAAGTAACTATAACTGGGAACATTATTTTCAACTGGAAGATGCCCAACAACAAGCAACGCATTTAATACAAATCATTAATGATTATATCAGCAAGAATACCAAAATAGTAAAAAAGGCTAGAAATGAAATCAAACGTAAGCCATGGATAACGTCGGGCCTAGTTAAATCCATCACTAGGAAAAATAAATTATATCGAGAACACAAACAAAATCCATTCAATGCTGAAGTTAGAGACAGATATTATGAATATCGAATGCATACTGAAAAATTGATAAAAAGGGCGAAGCTAATTTATTATCAAAGTCAAATTACGAAAAATAAATATCATTCAAAAAATCTATGGAAGGTTATATCAGACTTGGCTGGTAGTGAACAGTCTCAACGAATCGAAAATATAGTTACAGAAAATAATACTATTCTTGAAAATAAATGTGACATTGCGAATTCTTTCAACAACTACTTTGCCAGAGTAGGCGAAATATATGCCAACAAAATTACTAAGCCCCCCACAAGGAAGCCACTGCGTGAACCCTTAATAAATTCATTATATTTGTCTCCAGTTGAGAACGAGGAAATGATCGATATAATAAATAGTTTGAAATCAAAAAAGTCACCAGGACATGATCAAATCCGGTCAGAAACAATCAAAAAAATAGCTAGTGAACTAATAATTCCTATTGTTTTCCTAATAAATAACATATTCCAAAGTGGTATCGTCCCACGCGAATTCAAATTAGCAGTTATAACACCGATATATAAAAAAGGGGAAAAAAATAAAGTATCGAATTATAGACCAATTTCAGTAATGACATCTTTGACAAAAATTTTCGAAAAATGTATCAAAAATAGACTAACAAATTTCTTGAATAAACATGATATTATTTCAAACCGCCAGTTTGGATTCAGGGAGAACCTGTCAACAAATGATGCAATTTGCGCGCTGCTAGGAGAGGTTTATAAACTTGTTGATGGAGGTAAGCCTGCGCTCTGTGTGTTCCTTGACCTTGCCAAGGCCTTTGATACTGTGAATCACCAGCAGCTGTTGGAGGCCTTGGAGGATATTGGAATACGTGGAGTCGCACTTGAACTATTCAAAAATTATCTAGCTGACAGAAAACAAGTTGTTAAAATTGGCGACCATCTGAGTGAAGCAAAATGTCTACAATACGGTGTTCCACAAGGAACGGTCCTTGGCCCACTATTGTTCTCAGTATACCTGAATAATCTACTGACTCTGCAATATACTGGCAAAATTATCAGTTTCGCCGACGATACAGCTATTTTGTACACAGCTGATAATTGGATAACACTAAAAAAAAAAGCTGAAGATGATTTAAGCAACATATTCGACTGGTTTGGACACAAGCTATTGACCGTCAATTTTGAAAAGACATTTTTCCTACCCTTCTGTAGCTATAAAAATGGGTTACCCGACTTCAATATATTGAGTGTGAATAACCACCAACAAATAATTGAAATTAAATCGACTGATCGAATGAAATATCTTGGTATCACAATAGATCCACACCTGAAATGGAATATTCATGTCTCCAATATAACAAAAACATTAAGGTGCTTGTTATATAAATTCAAATATTTAAAGAAAATCCTAGACATAGCTCACCTCAAAACAGTTTATTACTCACTCGTAGAATCCCGACTCCAATATGCGATCCTTAGCTGGGGAGGAGCAGTTAACCTTCACCTCAATCAACTGAAGATACTACAAAGGAAAATATTGAGAATAATATACGGCAAAAGTTATACCTACCCCTCTGAAAAATTATATAGTGAAGCTCGTATCCTGGACATCCGACAAATATATTGTTTGAAAATTCTTATTTATATATACAAAAATAAACATACTTTCACAAAAATAGACCACACTTACCCAACCCGACTCAAGATTAGAGACTATTTAAAAATACCCTTTTTCAAGAAATCTCTTGGGCAAAGATGTTATTTGCATCTCACTACAAAAATTTTCAATTCACTTCCAGATATGTACAAAACGTATCTATACACAATACACTCAATATCATTATTAAAGAAATTGCTAAAGACGTATCTTTTATTAACTGATAGAAAAATCATACATGAACTATTAGAGAATTAATGTAAGCTTAATACCCAAATCATAGGATAATCATAGGTTATATAATCAAGGTTTGTTTGAATTATGCCAAATTTCATTCAATATTTTTATTTTTCTGTATCTACATAATTTGTAAGTATTATTGTTAATAGCTCACATCAACATATATGACATGATGTACATAAGAATTACATACTTCCATATATTACTGTAATTCTCACTCTTAGTATAAAATTGCTTATTGAATCTTACATATCGTAATAGATTTAACTACATTAATAAATATAGAAATACACATTAAAACAATATTATTCATAAATAATGCACCATAAGAAATGAAATACAACTATTAGTAATGTCACGCAAATTATGAAAAACCCATGCACGACCTAGTAGGTTCTAATGGGATTTCTGTTTGTCTACATACATATAGATATTCATTTTGTAATATTGAAAACATGTAAAATTATGTATTACTGTATCGCTGTATGTAAATAAACCTTATTATTATTATTATTATTATTATATCTCTTGTGAGTTCGCTATTCTGAATGTGGTGTTTATAAAATTTATTTGATAGGTTAATGATGTCATCTTTAATCAAGGGTAGATCATGGCATTGAGCATGCATGTCAGCCACTCGAGTGTATCTATTACTGTTAGTAATGATTCGGAGTACCTTGTTCTGTAGCACCTGTAGCCTATTCAGTTTAGTGGCGGAGGCGCTACAGAACACCGGACAAGCATAATATGTAATCACAGGTCTTATCACTTGCTTGTACAAGAGCAGTTTGTTATCCATTATTAGTCCGGAATTCCTAAACTGTACGAATGTGCGTATACTGCCATGTCATCGGCGTACAGTGCAGTACTCGTACGTTCAAACACAGGAAAATCATAAGCATATAAAGAGTACAACAAGGGTGACAAACACGACCCCTGTGGAACACCTGCCTCGAGTGGCTGACTTGTTTAAATTGTAATATTGATTTTGATTTTCATCTTCCTATGGGCTAAATACGAGTCCACGATCTCCACAACAAAAATATCGGCAGCCCTGCCTTAACGATCTTGGATATTGAACCTTCATGCCATACCGTATCGAAGGCTTTCTCGATATCCATCAGTACCATAACCGTGTTCTTATCCTGATTAAAGGCTTCTATTATCCCGTGAGCATTCCCGGCAACTTGGGACGTTGTGCTATGCCCCTTTCGAAACCCGAAATGCTCAGGAGGGATCACACTCAGGTCTTCGGCAAGAGTGTTGATCATATTAAAGAGGGTCCTATCCATCACCTTTGCTATCATGCTGAGCAGCGATATCGGACGGTACCTGCTTGGCAATTTAGAGTTTTTGCCAGGCTTAAGAATTGGGATCACCAACCCCGTCTTCAGAGACTCAGGGTAGTGCTGGTGTCTGATAATGGCATTTATTATGTAGTGCAATTGCACTATCGTTTTGCGCGGTAGATTTTTCAGGAGAATACTGTCAATCTCGTCGAGTCCTGGTGCCTTGTTGAGATTTAATCTTTTATAATGCCTTTAACTTTTGAAGGGGTTGTAAGATATTTTTCCAGGACTCGATGGGACAATAGAACGCTCGGTAGGTTCCTTACTCTATCTGCTGTTCTGAAAATCTCTTCCTGCTCGATATTTTCCGGGTTTTTATTGATTTAGCTCATTGTTTTGAATTGACTCTCAAGCGCTTTCGCCTTTTGTGGATCTGTCATCGCTTCCCCCGTACAACACTCCAGGGTACCTATTTTACTTTTCTTCAAACATTTTTCAAAACGAAGTGTCATTGACCAATGATTTGATTACTCTGTTATGGGCTCCTTGATAGAAACATTTTTCAAACGAGTGACATTCTGGGGCAAATCATCTGATTCGTCCTAATACACGTACCTATATTGAAATAATAATCATATTTTTTTCTGTGACAGGTTAAAAAATTAAAATGTCATGCACTTTTCATAAATAACTTTTTTTTCACAGGAAAAAAAAAAGGTACTTTTTTGCGGATATACAGGGTGTTTCATTGGGAAAGGTAAATAATTCAATTGTGGATAGGGGTCACTGAGGTGATTTCAAAAAACCCATGGTCGATGGGTCTTCGACTTCTTATAACCGAGATACAGGATGTTTCATCAATTTTGTCCATATCTTCATTGTCTCATAACTTTCCAACCAACCTGTATATATTTTTAAAAATTGGTACACTTGCTCAATCTACCCTGTGGAATTGATTGAGGCAACAACAAAAGATGAAATCCAGATCCGGCTCCACTTAAAATTCACAAATTCTTTCTGCCAGAAAACAACGCCCTATACATTCGAATTTCTCATTTTTTTGCCATATCTGAAAAGAACATCAAAATTTCTATTCAACGATGTCCTTTTTATTCGTGTACAGACGATTTTAACTTTTCATATTATGTGCTCAAAATATTATTTTTGCTCATTTTGGGGTACAAAATTGGAATCAGACGAGATTTATTAATTTTATTACTTCCTATACAGTATACGTGAGTATTACATTTAGAAGGAGAATTTCATATCGTTCTTTGTTCCAGACTTAGTTGCAGGTCCGTCATCATAACTATACAGGGCTTTTCACGATAAGCGTTAATTAGATGTTTCTGGCAAACCAGGCAACGGATGAATCTAAAAATTCGAAGGTATGTATAAATTAACACGTCTGAAATATTTGAAACAATCCGGCGTTGCCGCTTCTACTCGAAAGTAGCAGTAACTTTGATTTTTCGAATGGGACACCCTGGATGCTTCCTGAAGAGCTGATTTAATCGATTCACAAAGTTCGGGGTCTAGAGTGAGAAAAATCGAAATGTTTCAACTTTAGAATTATTTTGCGAAAATATTCATTATTGGTCAAAACGGCTTTTATGTCCCTATCTCAACTTTGTATCTATTGATATTTAATCGAAACGAATAGAGGATGGTTCATAATTCAGATTTCTTCACCACCCTATATCTGTTTCAATTGAATATCGAATGGAAAGTTGTGATAGGGACATTGAAGCCGTTTTGACCATGCAATAATAAATAGTTTCAACACAAATCATTTCTGAAGTTGAAACATCTCGACTTTCCACATCCTATATCTCAGTTATCAGTCCCGCTAGACCTTGAATGTTTTGAATCGATGAATTCTGCTGTTCAGCAAGAATTCAAGAATGTAATGGAATACAGGGTGTCCCATATGAAAAATCGAAGTTCCTGCTGTTTTCTAGTAGAAGCGGCAAGGCCGGATCGTTTCAAATATTTCAGTAGTGTAGATTATGTTGATTTATACATACCATTGAAATTTCAGATTTATCCGTTGCCTGGTTTGGCGAAAACGTCAAATTAACGCTCATAGTGAAAAGCCCTGTATAGTTTTGATGACGGACCTGCAAGTCTGGAACATAGAACGATATGAAATACTCATTCTGAATTTAATACTCACGTATACTGGATAGGAAGTAATAAAATCAATAAATCTCGGCTGATTCCAATTTTGTACCCCAAAATGAGCAAAAATAATATTTTGAGCAAATAATATGAATAGTAAAATCGTCTGTGCACGATTCAAAAGTATATCGTTGAATTGAAAATTTTGATGTTCTTTTCAGATATGGCAAAAAAATGGGAAATTCGAATGTATAGGGTGTTGTTTTCTGGCAGAGAGAATTTGTGAATTTCAAGTGAAGCAGGACCTGGATTTCATCTTTTGTTGTTGCCTCAATCAATTCCACAGGGTTGATTGAGCAAGTGTACCAAATTTCAAAAATATATACAGGTTGGTTGGAAAGTTATGAGACAATGAAGATATGGACAAAATTGATGAAACATCCCGTATCTCGGTTATAAGAAGCCAAGGACCCATTAACCATGGGTTTTTTTAAATCACCCCAGTGACCCCTAACCACAGTTGAATTATTTACCTTTCCCAATGAAACACCCTGTATATCATATATCCATAGACCGTTGATGGCTTTTGTTGTGCAATAGTTCCGACAAATAAGCCAATAACACCGTCTTCGAGAAAGAACTGCAAGTCCTTTCATCTACCATTCGACTTCGCGGTTACGCAATTTACTAAACAACCACTAAATTCGCAATTTGTTAATCACAGAATTAGACTGACAGATATTTGATCACATCAAAAGAGTTATGAAGATGCCAGCAACGCTAAGTGTCTTTTCTGTTGAAACTTCAAATTTCAGGTCGATTTTCTGATTTCAATATTATGTAACATCTTCTCAATATTGATTCGTCCTTTCTCCTGTCACAGAAAAAAAGTGTATCATACACGGGAAAAATATTAGATTTTAGCTCACGGTTTTTTGTATTCCCCCGCTACGTGTCGAGAGACAGAACAACCCGGAGCTACAATCTACTACATTTTTTCCTTGTATAATAAATAACTATTTATTTTATAGAAATGAGGAGAGAAAATCCCAATTAATCAAGTGAAATGAATGTACCATCACCTCCTCGATTAACCTACAGACAGAATTCTTTCAGAATGCCGATCATGACTTGATATTTTTTATTTCAGAGACACATCAATAGTTGGCACAGATGGCGCATTGAAGGTACTTTTGAAAATGTGCAGATATAATCCAGAAACCAAGACTACTAAATGCTACAAATGTCCGTATGAGAAGTCGGATAAAAGCGATTTAGAGACTCACCTTAAGACACACCTACCGAAAGTGCAAAAAGGATATCGAGAAGGTCATGCCAAATACTACAAATGCCCTAAAAAAAATTGCATATTCATAAGTCGGTTCGACACATACATCATCACAGCACACGAAAAGACCCACGTCAAAAAATTCGATTGTCCCATCTGTAACGAAATTTGCGACAGTATCGCGATATACCGTCGACATATTCAGCTGGACCACACAGAAGGAAACAGCTACAAGTGCGGAGCTTGTCCATTTCTAACAGAAAACTGGCACAAATTTCAGAGGCATATCGCTAGACACAGAGACCAACAACTCAAGTGCCATTCCTGCCCTTACAAGACCAAATACAGAGAGAATCTGCTGCAGCATTTGCAAGAAAAACACAAACGGAACGAAACTTATTACTGCTACAATTGTTCCTACTCCACCAGGATCAAACAGTGTCTGAAGATCCATGTGTTAGTGCACATGAACACTTCTCGATTGGTGTTGTACAAGTGCGACAAGTGCGATTTCTCCACCAAATATGCCACGAGCTTCCAGAAACACGGCAAAAGATTGCACTCTGGAAAGTCTGTAATTTACACTTGCAATTTCTGTCAGGATACATTCAAGGTTCTAAGAGATAGAAGAATGCACGTTCTTCAGTTTCACGGACAGGACGATGAAGTGAGAAGGAAGTATATAAAGCAATGTCCCGAGTGTGGGTATGAAACGTACAGGGTGGGGCATATGAAGCTGCACATGCAAAAAAAACACGGTATTCACCGTGGTCCTAAAAAGGAAGTAAAAAATGAGCGCTCCTAAGGAAATTGCGAGACAGTTCAGACAAATCTTTGAGATATAATTTCGAAAAAAACACATCAGGATGATTTTTCGATTGTACGAAAGCTCTAAACTGAAATAACGCGAAAACAATTCTCGTTAAAAACATTACTGTAGGATTACTCAGTCAATTGAGCTAATTCTTTCAGTTCTTCAAGTCTAATCACAACATTTTTCTTGCAATTGTAGAGCCTAAAGGACAACGCACACATCATATGGATATAACGAGAAACTTTACCAATATTAATACTATGAAAACTACACTTTTCACTGGTTCAGAGTCAACTCGAATATTTGACAGTTATTTGGAACCTATATTACCTAAAGTACATTCTGATGATAGAGAGAGTACAGAAGAAGTTCATGAATTTTTTGATTTTCAAATTCAACATAGAACGGATTGCTAATAAATACCAAAATCGATTCTCTTGAGAATCGCAGAAAACTGGCCCATGTGGTATTCCTACACAAGGTAATAAATGATAGAATAGATAGTTCCTATGTACTCCAGCAGATGTCTATAAGAATTCCTTATTATTTCTATAGAAATTCAAATTTCCTCAATCTTGAGATCCGTTCCACGAACTATAGTTATAATGCACCAGTGACCAACATTTTTGACACATAAAATAAATATTTTAGTAATTTCATGAACCAGTATCTGCAATTGAAAGGCTTTGTTCAAATACTCTCAGAACTACAATGAGTTGATATTATAATCTTATGTAGGTCAGCGGCAGATATAATGTGTTATTAATTGCGTAAATGGGTGTTGATTACAAGAAATCGACTTTTTTGATTGATTTTCGATTACACAGTGAAAAACCTTGTGATAAATAGATTTCTTGGCCTCATGCCAGTTCAGGAATATCTTTGAACCATTGTAGCATCGTTATTGTATAAATTGGTCAGAAAAATACAGAAGGGCCCCCTTGCGCCCCCCTGGATTGCCTTATCTGAAAAATCACGAAATCAATTCGAGATATTGAGCAGAGCTATCGATCCAATGAAGAATTTGTGTTTAGCATAGCATATGGTTATGGGACTCAGACAGCACCAGATATTCCATGAATCTCCCTATCATATTCCTTTTGGAATATTGGAATATTCTAGAAATAATATGGAATATTCCGGAATATCTGTGGAATATTCTCTAAATATGCGAATGGGAATTCCTCAGATATTCATAGAATATATCCAAAAGAATATTCCATGTTGAATATTCCTGGAATATTCCAATAAACATATTCTAAAATAAAAAATGTGACCCTAGTTGGGATTGAACTCGTGACCTCAAGACTACCAGACCAACGCCTTGACCACTAGGCCAGTAATCGAATTGAATAATGTTGTACATATCAATTTCTTGTGAGAGCGTTGTTCGAAATCGGATCATAAACACTTTTTGTTTCAAAATCCCCTTACATCTAATTTTGATGTTCGATACTCACAACTCTGAAATAATGATGGGTATTTATGTGTTGAGAAACATAGGAATATTCATGGAATATTCCATGAATATACACCACAGAATATTCAGTTGAGAATATTTCATGAATATACCGCACAGAATATTCAGTTGAGAATATTTCATGAATATACCCCACAGAACATCCAGTTGAGAATATTTCATGAATATACAAGAGAGAATATTCATTTGGGAATATTCCTGGAAGATTCATACCTGAATATTCCCTGAACATCACTTTGGAATATTCCTTCTAGATGTTCCAGAGGCATGTATATATTCTAGGAATAATCGATGGATATTTGGAATATACTCCTCCTTTTTAGCATATTTAGAGAATATTCTAGGAATATCCAGTGCTGTCTGGGCGAGCACCAAACTGAACAGACGATTTCACCAAATTCTGAACATTTCTCCAAAAAAATTAATTTTCCTTCTGTTGAAGTTGTCGATGATTTCAACGTAATATGAATCCATTTTCTAGGATGTGATTCATGATATAGAGTGGCAAAATGCTTTGAATGTGGCTTGCATAATGTTAAAATCGGAAATGATGCGATGAGAACCAAAAATATAAAAAATTATCGATTTTCAACATCCTGTATGAAGAATTTGGAGAATTACAAAACCGTTTCAAGATATTATCTTGAACGTTCGGGAAAAACGATTTATACAATAATTTTAAAAAAAATCCTGGATTACGGAAACGTTTGAATTTTTTCATTTTTGTAATACTTTTTCCGAACACTTGGTGTATAATGACAGAACAACTCCCGACGAGTTTGGAACAAGGAATCTTGAACAGAAAGATCGCATCTTCCAAGCACTGCATTCCGATTGAAAATCCATTCATTTTCTAAAAAGTTATGGCAGTTTGAAAATTGTCGAAAATTTCAGTGGTTCACTTGTTGTTTCTTTGAGCACTTTGTTTCAAAATTTTCGAATATCGATTCAAACATATATGTATATATTAAGGTTTATTGAATATGCTTCATTAGTATATAGCAGTACCTATACCCAAGACGTGGTTTCAACATTATGATAAGCGGCAATCAACATTATTTCATCGCAACAGGAATATAAGATCTACCTACTTCTTCATGAATTATTGACCCTGGACTGACTGAACTGAACTTAATGTCAATAAACTGAGTCCAAAGTCTGTTCGAACATCACAAAGAATAGAAATTAACGGATAGTAAACTTATAACACCTTCAACTGAGTTTACTCTGAGAGTTGATAATCGAACGCACCCCGAGTACCTATACGATTTTGCTAGTATCAGACGAAATAATATGATACTTCCGGTTGACCGGAGGTGCATCCAATCAATTTATCTCAAGTACAAAGAAAATTGTTTTCTGGATATTACGATTCAGTATAAAATCACCTCATTGAAAAGGAATATTCTCAGATATAATTATCAACACAAAAAAATGGATATATACAGGGTGTTTCATAATTGAATGCTGATCCTGAAGGGCGATAATCCTTGGATGATTTTAAGAAAAATTCTTCATGTGAACATAGGTCATTAACAGCTTCGTTTCTGAGATACAGGATGTTGAAATTTAATAAAAAAATCAGTTATTGCCCAATATCTCTGAAACCGCTCTGGCTTTTTTCTTCAATTTTGGTACATGGCAAGTATGAATAGAAATACATTTTTCCATAATAAAGGATTTCTCAATTTCCATCAGTGGCGTCCCTGTTAACATACCCTGTCATATTTTTCATCAAAATGATGATACGCCACTGTCTTTTTTCTAAATAAATATTATTTTCCAATTATCCCCTATCTTCTCATGAAAATGGTCTCCTGTCTTTTTTTCGTCCGGCGAACGGTTTTTGAGTTAGAAAATAAAATGCATTCATTTGCTTGTCCCTATTCGATTTTTACTCTTAGTCATAATTTCACAATTGTGGTAACCAAAAGATCTAAACAATATTTCTATAATTTTATGGTGACTATTTTTAAGTTTTTGTAATGAAGAAAAAAGCCAGAGCGGTTTCAGAGATATTGGGGAATAACTGATTTTTTTGTTAAATTTCAACATCCTGTATCTCAGAAACAAAGCTGTTACGGACCTATGTTCACATGAAGAATTTTTCTTAAAATCATCCAAGGATTATCGCCCTCCAGGATCAGCATTCAATTATGAAACACCCTGTATATATAAAGAAATACATTGAGAATTCGCATTCTCCACGTGATGAAAAATATCAATTCTTTCTCGGTTTATTCAACAGAAAACAACTACTTTTCCGGCTATATGCCACGGCGAACATTGAATTATATCTATTGAACACACACGATAAGAATTTGATAACAAAATCTTGTGAAGTGGAGAATTTGCACTCTCCTTCATATAAAGATATGCACATAATATCATTCTGAATATTCAACAGAAAACAACTAATTTTCTATTTGCCACGTCGAACATTGAATTACATTTGTTGAACATCCAAAAAGAGAGCATGAAAATTGAAAATCCTCTGAAAATGAGAATTGTCATTATCTCTCAAATCAAATAGAATAATATGATGTGATATGATATAAAAATATACCTGAGAATATACCTTACCAATATGTTCAGTATTGAAAGGAAAATTGGAATGTATAGCTCCGTGGCCGAGTTTGTCTATGCGCTGATATTCGCTAGATAGCCGTTCACGATACAGAGGTACTGTCGGTTCGAATCCGGCTATCGGCTGAGCATTTTTCTTTAAAATGTGTGATTCATGGTTGTAATCCTGGCAGCACCTCGATGCCCTAGAAGTGGTTCGGATTCCACTATAAGCTGTAGGTCCCGCTCTTCCTAACCCCGCACAAGTTTCGACTTCTGGGGTGTTGGTTCCCAACTTTGAAGTAGCGATATACGAATACGAATACGAATACGAATACTTGTATGAACTCTGATCTTAATGAACTTGGAACTCCAAAAAAAATCATTCGTTTCAGTGATATGGGAATTATATCTCTCACATACAGGTTATATAACTCATTTCGGATATCAAATCCTCATCAGTAACCTGAAGTCCAGTTATTCTTTCATCCATTCTTCATGATATATGCAATTTTCATCTCCCTATAATATAACTAGAAATATATCGAATTGACATCTAAGGATTATAATTTGTTGACATAACTCCTTTCATTTGGGCATTTGTGATTAGATTTTCTCAATTCAGAATTTCTTTCCACGTCCTGTACGATAAATATCAATTTATCATGCATCCAAAAATAAAATCACCGGTCTAACGATATATCATTATTATAGTATAGTGCATGCCTACGAGCCCAAAAATGGTCAGATACTTCCCCTTCTGAGTAAAAGCAAATCCTTCTGAACAGGCATAGAGTAAGTAGAAATAAAGAGATACAGAGGCAGACCCACCCCTGAAACCCGCGGAGACACCCCCACCCCCTTCTCGAAGGGGTGGTGCGCACAGTTTTTTTTTTTTTTTATCGCTTGGAGCGCACGAAAGGGAATCCCTATAATGTTCAAAGAACATCGTGCGTTCCTAGGGAGGATAAGGATAGGAGGTAGGTATTGGAATTTTTTTGAACTTCTGGAGATTATATTATGTTGTTGGGAATACTTCCTCAGGCAATGAATTCCAGAGCCTAGCCGTTCTATGGATGAAGGAGTTTTGATAAAGTGCTGTTCGACATCTTTCGAGGTTGACAACGAAAGGATGTGCTGACTGGGCTTGCATGTAAATATTATTTTCTCAAAAACGGCGAGAGATAGAGATTTGTGATTTACGCCATTCGAAGGAAAATGGAATTGTACATCTGATAAAGATTTTTTGATTGATCAAAAATCCCAATGTCAGCTCTCAATAAAAAATATATGGGAGGAGGAAATTCTAGGCTGTCATGTTTTTCCTCATAACTATTAAACGGCCCAAAGAATCGAAAAATTCGACAAGAGAAAAAATGAAGCTTGCAGTTTTTTCTATCGAACGATATATATATCTCTATAAAGAAGGCATCCAGTGGCGTACGAACACATGCGCGTTTGGTAGAATAATGTGGGGAAAATGATGAAAAATACCTACCTACCTACCGTTTGTGCATGCAACGTGAGAAATGAACATTTTACTATATGACGTGAGAGGAAGAAGTTGATTTACTCATCACACATCAGACTAATAATTATGTAGGATACTACTTGGATTCAAGAAGGAATGTGGAAAATCTAACAATGAAGGTACAACAATTTAAACATTTTTATTGTAATAAAAACAATCTAAAAGCATTAAAATTGACTCATCAACTCCGAAAACTACATAAAACAATCTGAGAACATAAAAATTAACTCATCAACTCTCAAAATTGAATAAAACGAATATAAAATCAGGTAGTACAGCGCTAATTGCAGCATTCTTTACGGGTACATAATTGTGTACATTTTAATTTCCTCGGGAAACATTTACATTTATGATCACAAATTTTACATTGTCATTCAATGAATGTGGGTGGAAGATTCTCAATAGACCTTTTTTTTTTGTAAATAAGTCCACCCGACAAACATCTAAGTTTTCCGCATCTGAATGTTTATCGTACAAAAATATGACATACTTTTCTAATATATGTAACTGATTTTCATCAGAGGTTGTTTAGTGTCAGCTCTATGAATACATCTGTTACGGCAGAAAAAACATACCATGCTTCCCAACATTTTCTTTTTCCATTTCCGAAGAAGGCTGATGTTACATCGCATCCAGTTAAAGCGTGAAACATTGGCCGACCCAGGCATCTCTCTTTTAATTTATCAGAAATTTCTACGCAAAAAATGTACTTCATATTCTTTCCCCGTACCAAACTCTATCCAAATATGCTGCTCTTGATGCTGATACTGATAGAAAATTGCGAGAATGATCACACCAGTATCCACAGTTTTTATCAAGATTCTTTTCAAATTATTTTCCATACAATTTTGAGTATGAACAAAAATCCGAGTATCAGCTCTGCTTCCTCATGGTTGCAAACACCAGTTATTTCATTGATTTCTAGGGATCCACTATTTTAAAGTGTTTCCTCAATTGTATTACATACTACTACTGTATTCTCGGGTAATGGCATGTCTTTGAGGTGGTTGGAAATTAAATCGAACAATTGTTTCTTATTTTCCGAGTCTCTCAAGAAGTCATTCCAATTTCGTGGAATGCTGGTGTTTTCTCTTACCAATTTCCTGTTCCCTTTTCCCCTCTTCTCTCTTGAACTTGCCTTCAAGCTCTTATCAATATAAATATCCCAGATTACATCAATCCTCTTAGAGGTATCTAAAATTCTTAGAATATAAGGCTTTACAATAAGAGAGATATATTCCTGGAAAGTACAGCAAGCCTTGGGTTGTAGTATATGTACTAATGCAGCACCATCAATCAATACAGCATCAACATCAGTTGGTTTATTCTCAACTGTTATGTATTTGTCTGCATCGTAATAAATCTGATTCCGTGCCATGGTACATTTGACCAAGTTGAGCGAGTGAGGGTGAATGTTCCTCAAATTTGAAAAAAAAATTCCGGTCACCATCTCTATTCTGTGACACAACGTAAAGTCTACTAAATAAAGTAACATCTGATTTTAATTCTTTCACTTTACTTGATTTATTCTGCTTATTTTTTTTATTCTTGAAGGGAATGTTATTATTTTAGTGATTGGTTCAGAAATTGATTTTTTCGAGTGTATCAACCTATCATGACAAAATTCTCTGCATTGATGGACACCTTTATCTAATAACAGTCTCAAACATTCGTCATTCACGACAATTCTACTATCTAGAGCGAATAATTCAGTTGAGGTTTCCTGGAACGGATTACCATATGTTTTGAAGGTATCCGATCCCAATGAAGATGGACATTGGAAGAAGAAAAATGGATACCATTCTGGAAAACTATCGAGAACGAAAGATTGGAAACAGATATAATGATTAAATGCCAATGTAAAATTTGTGATCATAAATGCAAATGTTTCCTGAGGAAATTAAAATGTACACAATTATGTACCTGTGAAGAATGCTGCAATTAGCGCTGTAGTACCTAATTTTATATTTGTTTTATTTTGTTTTCAGAGTTGATGAGTTAATTTTCATGTTCTCAGATTGTTTTATGTAGTTTTCGGAGTGGATGAGTCAATTTTAATGCTTTTAGATTGTTTTTATCACAATAAAAATGTTTGAATTGTTGTACCTTTATTGTTAGATTTTCCACATTCCTTCTCGAATCCAAGTAGTATCCTACATAATTATTAGTCTGTGTGATGAGTAAATCAACTTCTTTCTCTCACGTCATATAGTAAAATGTTCATTTCTCACGTTGCATGCACCAACGGTAGGTAGATAGGTATTTTTCATCATTTTTCACACATTATTCTACCAAACGGCATGTGTTCGTACGCCACTGGATGCCTTCTCTATATAGATATCTCCAACTTTATATTTGTAAAATTTTATAAAAATCATTCGATAGAAAAAACTGCAAGCTTCATTCTTTCTTCCATCAAATTTTTCGATTCTTTGAACCGTTTAATAGTTATGAGGATAAACATGACAGCCTAGAATTCCCTCCTCCCATATATTTTTCATTGGGAGCTGACATTGAGATTTTTGATCAATCAAAAAATATGAATCGGATGTAAAATTCAATTTTCTTCCGAATGGCGTAAATCGCAAATCTCTATCTCTCACCGTTTTTGAGAAAATAATATTTATATGCAACTGTGCGCACCACCCCTTCGAAAAGGGGGTGGGTTGTCTCCGCGGGTTTCAGGGGTGGGTCTGCCCCTGAATCTCTTTATTTCTACTCACTCTATGCCTGTTCAAAAGGATTTGCTTTTACTCAGAAGGGGAAGTACCTATCGACCATCGTAGGACCTTAGCTATTATATTTTTAATCCACAATCTAGTCCTATAATTGAGATTTTACAAAAAAATACTTTTTGTAACACCCCTCGCAACGGAATAGTTTCATTAATATATGAGCCTTGAATACTGAAACAATAGCATATGACTCATGTGAGTGACAATAATTCGATGTCAAAGTTCTTACTCAATATTTTCTATGCACACTAACAATTTTTTCAGTAGATTTATTATAACCCAATGCACATCGAATCTCTCTCTATCAAAAAAGTCATCTCTATCTAGGACCTAAATCATTCAACAAGGTAGACGAAGCAATCAAACTCTCACCTAACATACATGTCTAGAAAAATTGCTACACCATCGACGAATTTTTGAGCTGAACTGCTTTTTTTTTTTTTGGAAAAATATCTGTATCTGTATTGCCATTCTAGTTACAAAATTTACAAGTTATACAAAAATTCATGTTACAAAATTAACAAAATACATGTTATTTCGATTGCTGGTTTATAACAGCATCTGGTTCAGGGTCGGAATTGGCCTAGGCAAATATGCCTGTATTGCTTTTCCAACCCTTTACATATGCTTTCGAATTTGCAATTACCTGTGTAGCAAGGGCGAGCGTATGATACAAATATTAGAGAGTTGAAGTGTTGCCACGAACGTTAACGTTAACGTAGAAATTGACAGCTACGCATGCGCATTTTTCAATTCTTCACGTTCGCGTTGATAGTGGGCTTACGGGTGTACGTTATCTCACGTACTTTCACGTATACCTTAAATATCAACGTACGTTAACCGAACCAAACTCGAAATATGCCGATGAGTCAAAATCATCAAATTCGGGATCCTTAAAAGGAGTTCTGCATCAGGGCAACCTTCCATTTTAACACGAATAAATGTTTTGATCTAAACAAACAACCAAAACTGACCAATACAAACCGATAACATAATTTGTTATCACGTTACGATGACAGTGACGACTTCAACTCAATTTGAAGACAATACGTAAACGTTATTTTTCGTACTTTAACGTTTACGTGGAGGTCTACGTACAGTGATTACTTCAACTCTCTATTAAATAATATGAAGGTTCATTGTAGCAATGAGGAAAGAACCGACGGAACCACAGTGGTTTGGCAATCAGTTTATGCGTTTTAGATACATCATGGAGTCAATAGATTAACTATTCCTTTCTCTGGTTTTAAATCTAACCAAATTTTTCATGGTTTTCTATTATGAATTTTTTTACTAACTTTTTGAAGATCTTGTGGTTTTTTATATCTCTAAGGTCAGCTGGTATAAGATTGAAGAATTTTGGACCAAAATACATAAATGATCTTTGGGTTACAGATTTTTTTGAATGAATGAACTTGAATGTTTTTGTTTAGAGTCGATCTGGTCATTCTGTTTTTTTTTACCGTATATTTATTTTGCGTACTGTGCATTCCTTGTAATGATTGGTAAATAAATAGTGTTTTTATATTAAGCAGGTCAGTATCTTTATAGAGTAGGTGGGTAGAAAATAGTCTGTCTTTTTTTAGTATAATCTTAATTAATATATTTTGTGCTGTCTGTAATACATGTAGTGTGGTAATGAAAGCGCCTCCCCATGCAACTATGCAGTATCTGACAATTGATTCAGCAAGACTATTGTACAAGATAATCAAATTTTTTCTCGAAAGGATGTCTCGTAGAATGTAAAATTTATGAGATAATGCTCTTATTCTTCTTGTCACATGAGATATGTGTTCAGACCAGCGTATATGTTTATTATTACAATAATTACAATAATACAATAGTTGATTATATGTATCTTATACTTATTTATACAACTGTACTTTTTTCGTTTATCGTTAACCTGTAACTCCCTGTGACTTTTTCCTAGTCATTCTACACTGGAACTGCTTCAGCTTCTGCATATTGTACTTTTTAACTAGTGAAATATATATCATTATTATTGTTATTATTTTTTCAATTATAGTTTCTCTTTATTTTTCAGCACCAATTAACTGATTTTTTCGAATGCGATGATAGAATTTTTTGAAGTTGGTTAGATATATACTTCCATACATATTGAAATACAAGGTAGAAAAAACTAAATTTTTTGTTACCTATTTAGTTGTAATGTAGTTAATCTCCGTGTAACAGCCACCCTGTATATAAAGTTATAAGCGGATTGTATCGAACGAATTTCAACGGTTGGAATAAAATTGTAGAATCAGCGTTTTTGAACATAAGACCGACTTGGGCATAGAGTGAGAAAAAAAAAAGATCAGGCAGTCGGGTCGAAGATATCCCAGAGAAAGCACAATGTCATTCATAGAACGTTCATAGAATATTCTTCGAGAATATTTGCACATTATCAGAATAATATTCTCACAATAAGATACAAATATTCTAGGAATGGACTGTTCACTGTTCCGAATATTCTGAGAATATTCCTAGTACATTGAAGGAGAATTGAAATTGAATGTTCATAGAATATTCGCTACAGAATGAGAATATTTTATGATCATTCTGAGAACATTCTATAAGAATATTCTAAAATGAGTATATTTGAACGTTGTCAGAATATTCATAGAATATTCTGTGCTGTCTGGGATCGAGGAGAAAATAGCGTGCGATATTGACGTTGAGAGATCGGTTTCGGAAGTACGAGAAATACTAAGCCTCGCGGATGAAAAAAGTTACAGTGCGAAGCGGTGTTAACGTTTACATTATGGTTTGATCTTCCTTTCATAATTAAATATCCAAATATGCCCAACTTGCCGAGTGATTTTGTTTATACGGCCGCGAGACCGCGAACGAGCTAATATAGAGTGATACGAACTTGTCAAGGCGAAGAGATAGGGAGATAGAAGGGTCTGTAGCTGAACATATACAGGGATGCTCATGCCAGGTCGTCGTTGAGAAAGAGTTATTTGGGTGAGATCGCAGATCAATTTTATCTGCTTATCGTTTGGATGCAGGCACAGCTCCGCTGCTATATTTTATTATTACGATACAATTCTCATTTTCTTTCTTCAAGAACCATTTTCTCAATCATTGAAATTGTTGTCGTGTCGTGTTTAATTTTTTTTTGGTGTTGCATTTTCATTGTCATATTGTCAAGGTCTGTTCTATAAATGGATTTCTCCTTTTTTCCATACTGGAATATTATAAGATTGGTTATTTTCCCTTTGAAGTAACGCCTAAAAATATACCCTAGATCTAAGCGAATCTGCTTTACAGCGGTATACAGGGCAACGAAACCCGGACATCTCGAACCAGTGGCTCTATACAGGGTGAGTCATAACTATTGGGACATATATGGCTAACGGCGCATTGTTTGGTCCAAAATATGGCGATTGGACCAAACATGCCTTGATAAAATATTGCTGTGAAAAGAGATACAGGGTGTTAAAGTTGATTTTTTTCGTTTTTTGTTGGCTTTTTGCTAATAACAGCCATGGAACCACCTCGATTTCCAGAAAATGATATTAGGAGTCGAAATAAGTTGAAAATCACTTCGGATTCAGAATCAGAACGCCCAATTCACTCACTATTTATAGTTTTCCTAGAAAATTTCCAGTTCAGAAAAATTAAATTTTGTCTTGTAATTATTGAGGTAGGGTTTTGAAATTTCCAGGAGGAAGGGAAAGTTCAAAGATAAAGTTAATTACGTAAGAGGCGGGGCTGCTTCTGTAAAAAGTGCGACAAAATTTAATTTTTCAGAACTGAAAATTTTCCAGGAAAAATATGAATAGCTAGTGAATTGGGCGTCCTGATTCCGAATCTGTCGTGATTCTGGACCTATTTTGACTCCTTACCCTAACGGCACACAACGTCCCAGGGACGTCCCTATTTGGTACAATTCAAGTCCGAATGTCCCGGACCAAAAATAAGTGTCCTTGGGACGTTCCATTCCGTACATCTCAAGCAATGTCCGAGCAAGGACAGCCACGGAATGTCCCATCTGGTACATCATTTCAAATGTCCTAAAATTAGCATTCTTTAGACGTCCCACGTGGTACATATTGTAGAATGTCCATGCAAGGACGTCCTTGGCATGTCCCTGATGGAATATGATTTTAAAATTTCTTTTAGGAACATCCATCGAATGTCCCGAGTAGTACATATTTTGGCATGACTTCAGATCTTATATAATGTCCTTTCTAGACAACCATGAAATGTCCCTGATAGTACATTCCTTCAAATATCTCTGCACAGACGCCCTCAATATTTCCAGGATCGTATAACAATCTAAATGTCCCTTAGGTACATCCTTCGTATGTCCTTTAGGCCATCTGTTGGATGTCCCAATCGGTACATGAACTGTACAGGGTATCCCAATTTGGGCACTTTTGCGGGGTATCTCCCTTATCAGTAAAGATAGAGCATTGCGGTTTTCGCGACAGTGTGCTACTTTTTTATGAAATTAATAATGGCGCAAGCGGAATTGTGATAGCTCTTCCGGTTGTCGAGATACAGGGTGGAATTGAAAAATATCACTTTTCAGGCACCCTCCGTGTCTCAGTTATCTTTGAACTTATCGAAGAAGTTAAAACTTGTTTTCATAGAGTTTTTCTCGTAGAATCCAGTGGCGTAGTTATTTTTTTGCTAGCACCTTTTGTTTTTTAGTTATGGAGCAAACATATGTTTTTTTAAATGGAAAATAATTGTATACAATTATATATTTTTGGAAAGCCCACTTCATGCTCAATGTTTATATGAAATAATATACAGGGTGTTCCATTTAAAAAAACATATGTTTGCTCCATAACTAAAAAACAAAAGGTGCTAGCAAAAAAATAACTACGTCACTGGATTCTACGAGAAAAACTCTATAAAAACAAGTTTTAACTTCTTCGATAAGTTCAAAGATAACTGAGACACGGAGGGTGCCTGAAAAGTGATATTTTTCAATTCCACCCTGTATCTCGACAACCGGAAGAGCTATCACAATTCTGCTTGCGCCATTATTAATTTCATAAAAAAGTAACACACTGTCGCGAAAACCGCAATGCTCTATCTTTACTGATGAGGGAGATACCCCCCAAATTGGGATACCCTGTACTTATCCAATGTCCTAGAAATAACGTCCTACGGACGTCCCAGTCGGTACTTTCAATATGTTGTCCCTGTGAGGACGTTAATTTACACCTCGCCGAAGAATGATGGCTCGTGGGCTATAAATACTCCTCGTCAATGTCCTTCACGTAAAAGTCCATTGGACACTCTTGGAAAACTTTTTCAGGATCTATTGGGACCTTCTACGGACCATCAACTCAACTGGATGTCCTCATCAGTTTTGCAAGATCTGGTCCTAGAGGGACCCAGAAATATTCAAATTCGAGAATAATTCGCAGGTCCCTGGGAGATCCTATGGACATCCAATTGATATCCCTCAGCGTTGCCGAAAGGTTGTCCTACGGATGTCCTAAGGATGTCCTCCTTATTGCTTGATGAGGAATACTGTAGGATTTTGGTATTCGATAGTTGTTCCAGGAACATCCCTCAAGGACTTCCCTAGTTGGTCCTCAAGTGGGACATTTGTGCATCCCACAGACGTCCAATGTACGTCGACGGTACCAAATTCGAACGTCCTATGGACGTCCTGTATGTCTCGACAGGACGTCCTAAGGATATCCATGGGACATTATTGTGTTTTAGAGAATATCATTTCCCGGAAATTCGGGTGGTTCGATGGCTGTTGGCGAGCAGTGTAAATCACTGAAGATGACATCACTTGGTCATATAGTGCATTTTTGGTATATCTCTCGCTTCAGCGAATTTCAGGATCCTTACCCAACGATTACATAAGATACAGGGGTGTTTTCATTAGAAGTGGGTCACACTGTATATGAGATCCCTTGGTAGGCTTTGCTTCTCGAACGTTCTCGAATGATCTTCCGTGCCCTTCCTACCTCTCTCTCTAATTGTTCCATCGATTGTTTCCAGAATATTCCAGAATATTCTGTCACGTAATTCGTCACCGCTACATATATTGAGTGTTCGGAAATAGGCTGGTACATATAGGAATCATTGGGATGTTGGAGAACAATCTGGGATTCAAGTTCCAGTATGATCGTTGTACTCCTGCTTCCCTGATGATGTTTCTAGAGCCCCTCTAACGGGAATATCATTACAGTAAGTATATACTTTTTTATTTCCGGAGTCGCCATGGGGATGGAAGGGGTGGATTCGACCACGGAATTGAAAAAGTCGAGAAATCTAGTCGAAAAGCTCCTCGAGTGTTTTTGAGCCACTGAACCCGAATCTGGCACCAACTAGTGCCGGGGATGATCATGAGTGACTTTAAGTGGGTGTGAGGGAATGCATTCGACAAAACTTTTAAAACGAGTCCATAGGGTTTCATTGCTCCCTTTTTTTGTGTAACCAAGTTGTCTTCGCCACGACAAAAAACCTGTTGGGCCCAGTTACTCGTAGGTACCGGTCAATATAATTAGGTACCTTATTCTATACTAGTCAAGGAGGAGGGTCCTGAGAGACCCTTTGTCAGTAAAAAAGTATAAATTCATTGACTGAAATTTTTTTATTGTGTATCCAATAACACATTTTCAATGAGATTTCTCTTTCTTATGCATCCGTTGAGGAAAACTAGGAAAATACAACTTACAAAATTAACCAACCATCCCTTGAGTAAAGCTAGGAAAATACAACTTTCAAGATCAACCAAAAAATGAGGGCAAATTCCTCGAAGTTATTATTATTTCAAGGGTGCAGAATTCCAATGCTACTGGAAATTGATTCTTCGTCGACATCTACAAAAAATAGTTATTCGTTTCACTATATAAGCAAAAAGCATAAGATTTACTGCTAGGAAACCAGCCAAGGCATTGAATCATCTTTTCTACCATATGAAACATAATTCTTCCATCTTTCTTTCTTTGTCAAACGTTATAATAGTAGATTGTTTTATTAGGATCAAAAGTGACACTTTGTGTGACAAGCGAATTTTGCCTTTGCGAGGCGGAGCGTTCAGCGAAGCCGAGTGAAAGTAAAATTTGCGAGTCAAACAAAGTCACTTCTGATCCGAATGAAACATGCCTTTTTTGTCTGCAACCGAAACAATTAACTCGAATAAACATGTGAAGTAACCACCCAATGCCGTGCCATATACAAGGTGATTCTAAAATAGGTGGTCAAACTTTGGGAGCATATAGAGTGGGTGAAATAGTTACGAAAACCTCTGTGAAATTTTTTTCTCAAGTGACCCCCAAGAAAGATACAGCTCCTCAAAGGGGGGCCTCAGAGAATGATTTTGTATCATTATCTCCAACACCTTGTGTAATGAAAATCTGAAATTTTGTCCATCCACTTACTGTTCAGTACCGGTTCGAATGGACTTGAAATCACCTCAAAATAAAATACAGGGATGTGTCAAAATAGGGAGGTAGGGAGTAAAAATTACCCAAACTTTTTTGTTCATCGCAATTTCAGTTTTTTGACATGAAATTATGAAATCTCAGGGCTATTTACATAGAAAAGGTGCTCTTGTTGCATCTTGATAATATGAACTATTAGTGAATAAAATTTAAAAAAAGCTTGTTCTTAACAATATTTTTCATTTTATTATTTTCAATAGGATCAGACCATAATCACGAAACTGGTCGTCCATTTTTAATTAATTAATTCCGACAACGAATTCAAAATTTCCAACCACAAAAACCCTTACAAACCAATTTTGAATCTAATCGAACCATAATCACAAATCTGGTCAGCCACATTGGAGCCGCCATATTTTTTTTATCGAAAAGTCCTCAACGCGTTGTCAACTGTCATCTGACAGATTCCAAGTTGATCAGACGATTAGAAGTAGGTAAAAATTCAGTTGCAAGATTTGAACTAGATAATTAAGCTTTGCAATTTAAATGATATTTTGGAAAAATAAATTTTATTCGCTAATGGTTCAGTTAATAGAGATTCAACAAGAGCTCCTTTTCTATGTAAATAGCCCTGAGATTTCATAATTTCATGTAAAAAAACTGAAATTGCGATGAACAATAAAGTTGGGGTTATTTTTACCCCCTACCTCCCTGTTTTGACACGCCCCTGTATTCAATTGCGAGGTGTTTTTTACTCCATTCGAACCGGCACTGAATAGTTAGTGAATAAACAAAATTTTAGATTTTCATCATACAAGGTGTTGGCGATAATAGTACAAAATCATTCTCCGAGGCCCCCCTTTGAGGGGCTGTATCTTTCTTAGGGGGCACTTCAGAAGAAAATGTTACCGAGGTTTTCGTGATTATTTCACTTACTCTATATACTCCCAAAGTTTGACCACCTATTTTAGAATCACCTTGTATGTATGCAATGCAACAAATATTGACAAATAATCCATGTGGTGAGAATATTCTACCTGCATTAACAGCAGGTTAGGTTTTCAAGGATGTTCGAATTGTAGTTTCAATATTCTCAGACAGCACCAGATATTCCATGAATCTCTCTATCATATTCCTTCTGGAATATTGGAATATTCTAAAAATAATCTGGAATATTCCGGAATATCTGTGGAATATTCTCTAAATATGCGAATGGGAATTCCTCAGATATTCATAGAATATATCCAAAAGAATATATCCAAAAGAATATTCTGTGTTGAATGTTCCTGGAATATTCCAATAAACATATTCTGAAATAAAAAAAAGTGACCCAAGTAGGTATCGAACTCGTGACCTCAAGACTATCAGAGGAACGCCTTCACCACTAAGCCAATAATCGAATTGAATAATGTTGTACCATATCAATTTCTTCTGAGAGCGTTGTTCGAAATCGGATCATAAACACTTTTTGTTTCAAAATCTCCTTACATCTAATTGATGTTCGATACTCACATCTCTGAAATAATGATTGGTATTTATGTATTGAGAAACATAGGAATATTTCATGAATATACACCACAGAATATTCAGTTGAGAATATTTCATGAATATACCGCACATAATATTCAATTGAGAATATTTCATGAACATAACCCCATGCACAGAACATTCAGTTGGGAATATTTCATGAATATACAAGAGAGAATATTCATTTTTGAATATTCCTGGAAAATTCATACCTGAATATTCCCTGAACATATCCGACTATTCACTTTGGAATATTCGTTTCAGATGTTCCAGAGGCATATATTCTGGGAATAATTGATGAATAATAATAATAATAATTGATGAATATTCGGAATATACTCCTCCTTTTTAGCATATTCAGAGAATATTCTAGGAATATCCAGTGCTGTCTGGGTTAATACAACCACAGAGTGACATATTTGTGTATGGACCAGGTGCTCTAATGGCAAATACCGCGCCAAGTGCCAGCTGTATAGGAACAAGACGTGGAAAATGTTAAGTTAGTGAGCATATCAACGATGATAATAGTGATTATTTATTCCTCTCCATACTACACTGTATTTCACTCAATAATCAAATGGAGCTAAACAATATCGATGTGTGAGACAAAAAATTATTGCTTGCCGTGATTATTCAAAAACAAGTTATCCATCCCGAGAATAACGAATGAAATACAGATCAAGCAAGTATTTGAATCCTGAAGGCTTCCCTGATCAAACAAAAATGCTCAGCTGAGATGTTTATAATTCCAATTCTAAACTATAATAAGGTGTATTCATATCTCCAGCATGGGTATGAAATGCCAAATCTGCTGAAATCCTTTACATCCAGTACATCCTTTTTATTCAACTTCAGCTCCTAGAAACTAAATATGTTGCCTAGCAACATACCTATATTTTTGTGTCAGTAATAAAAACTTAAATTTAAGAGCTAATTTTGGTATCAAAATGGACGACTTTTGTGTCGGTTGCAGAAAAAACAATTTTGTTTAATTTTTCTTCTTTGTAAAAATACACCTGGTATGTCTGTTAAGTGTCATTGAAAAGCCACCTTAAATGTCATCTGAAGAAAAATTAGATTTCACGTACTATAAATTTCGAATGAAAAATCCTTGCAAATATCGACTATTCTTAAAGGTAAGTACTTTTCGTCCGCAGACACTACCTTTTCATCCGCAAACACTTTTCGTCCGCTGTGGTCATTACCTACATGATACAGCACCAATAACTGTCATTTGCTGTCATATATTTACGAAATTCGATAGATTTTACGTGTGAATAACACCGTGTTGTGAATAAAAGTGTGAGCTGAAATCTGATATTTTTCCCGTGTATAATACAATATTTTTTTCTGTGACAGAAGAAAGGACGAATCAATATTGAGAAGATATTACATTATTTTGAAATCTGAAAATTATCGACGTGAAATTTTAAGTTTTTAACAGTAGGTACACCTGCGTTGTAGGCATCTTCATCATTCTTTTGAAGTAATCAAATATCTGATGTCACTTCTGTCAGTCTAATTCTGTGATTTGATTTAAAAAAATTGCGGATTTAGTGGTTGTTTAGTAATATACGTAACCGCGAAGTGGAATGGCAGATAAAAGGACTTGCAGTTCTTTCTCGGAGATGGTATTATTGGCTCATTTTTCGGCACAACAAAAGCCATCAACAGTGTATATATATGAAGAGTGACATTTTATAACCTGCCAACAGAGATGAAATGCCAAACTTTTTTCCCGTCACAGAAAATAGTAGATTGTTTTATTAGGATCAAAAGTGACACTTTGTTTGACAAGCGAATTTTGCATTTGCGAGGCGGAGCGTTTAGCGAAGCCGAGCGAAAGCAAAATTTGCGAGTCGAACAAAGTCACTTTTGATCCGAATGAAACATGCTATTTTTTCTGCAACCGAAACAATTAACTCAAATAAACATGTGAAGTAACCACCAATGCCGTGCCATATGTATGCAATGCAACAAATATTGACAAATAATCCATGTGGTGAGAATATTGTACCTGCATTAACAGCAGGTTAGGTTTTCTAGGATGTTCGAATTGAAGTTTCAATATAAATACCACCACAGAGTGACATATTTGTGTATGGACCAGGTGCTCTAATGGCAAACACTGCGCTAGAGCCATCAGCTATAGGAACAAGACGTGAAAAATTTTAGGTTAGTGAGCATATCAACAATGAAAATAGTGATTATTTATATTCCTCTCCATACTACACTGTGTTTGATGATCGAATGAAGCTAAACAATATCGTTGTTTGAGACAAAAAAACTATTGCTTGGCCTTGCCGTGATTATTCAAAAACAAGTTATCCATCCCGAGAATAACGAATGAAATACAGATCAAGCAAGTATTTAAATCTTGAAGGCTTTCCTGATCAAAACAAAAATACTTAACTGAGATGTTTATAATTCCAATACTAAACTATAATAAGGTGTATTTATATCTCCAGCATGGGTATGAAATGAAAAATCTGCTGAAATCGGAAACAAATCAGGTATGCGTCTCAACCCAGATAACCAACCGTCACAATGTTGTTTATTCTTGATGACTTCCAGTACATCATTTTTAGTTCCTAAGTGCTAAAGTTCAACTTTAGCTCCTAGGAACTAAAATTCAACTTTAGCTCCTAGGAACTAAATATGTTGCCTAGCAACATATCTTTTTTTGTGACCGTAATAGAAATGTCAATTTAAGAGCTAATTTTGGTATCAAAATGGACGACTTTTGTGTTGGTTGCAGAAAAAATGATTTATTCACTTGTTAGGTATAATGACAACTATAATTGACGGTTAATTGAACTGAATCCCACTAACTATTTGTATTTGTGGGCCAATTTTACTTGAACCATTTGTTCAAGCTCCTGAAACTTACTGTAGTAATCATAATGACAATACAGCTGGAAAGTTTGAAGACCTAAGTTCGAGACCGCTTGGCACTTTATACAGGGGAATTACAGTATTCCACTTCACTGGTCTATTGTCTCGCCTACTTGCCAGCCTCGGCTGGTCCTCGTCTATCAATTTGAAGGCGCATTTCTTTTGTCTTTGGTACAGGGTATCCCATATTTGAATGTGTTACCCCGCCTTTATCTTCGTAATTCTCATCGTATTTTGGTCATTCAAAAAGTCTTTTGGAATATATTCTTAAGAATTTTTTGAAACTGTACTAATTTCTCCCTTATTTCGATAAAATACAGGGTGGCTTAGAACACATTTTTTTGTAATTGTCATGAACTTACTTTCATTCGATAATAATATATTAATGATATTTATTTTCGAGTTCAGATTGAAGAGTTTCATCAAATTATGGAAAAAATATAGACAATTTCTTAGAAAAAAAACTTCGGGGCCCACCTGTATTTTGTTGATATGAAGAGAAAGTGAGCACAGATTCAAAAACTTCGTGAAGAATTATTCCAGAAAAGTTTTTGAATGACCAAAATATGTTGAGAATCATGAGGATGAAAGGGGGGTCACATTTGAGTGGGACACCCTGTATATATATGTATAACTATGATAGCTTCCTTGAGACCTGTTAGGAAAATATTAGTAAAAATTACAAGAAATAGAGCTGTGTCTGGTAGACTAATGAGAAATTGTGAGAACTGAGACTGTGATGCTCTAATATTCGTGAAAAAAGAAAGAAGTTCTTTTAGGATGACAGTTCAGATATTATATAAACTGCTCCACATTCGAAGTAAGACAAGCAAAAATTTCATCATTTGCGAACAGTCATAATGGATTGGATCAACCAATTTTCAATTTCAGAGTAATTCCTCGTTATTCCACCTTTCAGACATGATGACCTACATAGTGATATCTGAATATGTGATAATATTCGAAATGTTTGGGATCGCCCCTGTTTCACGGGGATTTTTCTAAAAGTATCACTGAGGGCAGTACAATAAAGTTTCCTCTAAATAGTTCTGGATTTGACAGTATTCATACAGGATGTTTTGATGTAAGGATTTTTTCACAACATATTGAATGCTGATACGTTCAATTACCATAAACTCAATTTCAACAGAATTTTAGATTGATATATATATAGATATATATACAGGGTGTCCCTAGACCAGTGGGACAGTTGAATATCTCCTGAACCAATAGAAATTTTCAGAATATTATAATTTCACATTATATCGCATTATGAGTGCTAACTTCAGGAATGACTATATTTTATACGAGGTGCGCAAGAAAGGTTCACATGATCGAACATCATTTTTTTCAAATGGAACACCCTGTATTTCATTGCATTTTCATATTCTCCTTAAAGAGCTGGATTCACTGACCTAGCACACTTGGGGTCTAGCGGGAATGATTTCCGAGATATAGGGTGTGGAAAATCGCGATTTTCCATTTTTGGGAATTTTTTGTGTCGAAACTATTCATTATTGGTCAAAACGGCTCACATGTCCATATCTTAACTTTTGATTTACTATTTACTCGTATTCAATTGAAACAAATACAGGGTGGTGTAGAATTCTGACTGAAACTGTTAATTCGACACCACCCTGTATTTGTTTCAATTAAATACTAGTAAATAGTAAATCAAAAGTTAAAATATGGACATGTAAGTCGTTTTGACCAATAATGAATAGTTTCGACACAAAAAATTCCCAAAAATGAAAAATCGCGATTTTCCACACCCTATATCTCGGAAATCATTCTTGCTAGACCCCAAGTGTGCTAGGTCGTTGAACTCAGCTCTTCAAGGAGAACAAAAAATTGATGTTCGATTTTGTGAGCCTTTCTTGTGCCCCTCGTATAAAATATAGTCATTCCTGAAGTTAGCACTCATAATGCGATATGATGTGAGATTATAATATTCTGAAAATTCCTATTGGTTCAGAAGATATTCAACTGTCCCACTGGTCTAGGGACACCCTGTATATCCTCAACGCCATTACTAATGTATAATGTGTTGTTTATTTTCAAATATAGTGAATGTAGAAATACATTATATTACTAGGGAAAAAATGAAACATGAAAGGGAGAAGTACTTCTCCTTTAGGTTTTTAGGCATAATGGACTTGGTAATTAATTCAGTTTCAGGAATTATTTGGACTAGTATCATAACTCATAATGTTCAAAATGTACTCTTATATTGTACATGTCATTTGGTTTGCATCATTTGTCAATGTCAATTGTCTTTTGTCAACGTCTGTTGATATGCTTGACGCTTCGCCTTCTCCTTGGCTTTTGTCTTTCACAAAGGCCATTTGAATTGAAGATGAAACTCCTTTGAGTGAATGAATTATTAATTTTTCCCAAGCTTGTGCCAAAATGTTGATCCTAATGCTCAAGTATCTTGAAGACTTCTGAGGGTTGCTCGTAAGGAGGCAACCGAAATGATGGATGAGAACAACAATAAAAATATATTCAATCAGAGAACCTGAATAGCTATATCTTGAACATTTTTGTCAGCCATTTGATATAAAACTGCTAGAAAATTCGATCTCTTTCTAATTCTGTGAATTTGTCAGGAAACTTTCTACTGCCCTCACACCTGGGTCCCTGTCTTTCTGCTTCTACTACTCTTCCTACTTTCCTGTATTTTTATCCAGTTTTCTCTGGGTCCTTTTCCACTTCGACATAATTGTTCTCGCGAAATTTCTTCTGTCGCACTGATATCTAAAATATAATGCAATGAGCTTATAGATTGTGTATAAATTATATATACTTTGTTCTCCATCACTACTTGATAATATTTCATCAGCGGCAATATGTGATATATTTTTTTTACTACTACCTGCCTTTTCGGTGAAGTGAAAATTGTTACAAAAGGGCGCACACCATTAATTGAATTTGGGGCAAGAACTACCTATGTGGGAAACACATGACACATTTTTGCCCCAAACATACTAAAACATATCTTTGAATCGCCCATCCGTTTGGGGGCAATAGGAGGATTTGTGATCGAATATCGCGTGTTTAGAACTATATTCCGAAGCCGGCTATTACACCAAACAATGCAGCGGCATTTTATTGCTCAAAAAATTTCAAAATTAAATCAGTTGTATATGGCTCAAGGCAGGTTTTTGCACCAAACACTCCAATAATTGTAATTGTGCCTGTTTTCTACTAATTCTCTGGTGAGAATTCCAATATTCTTCGCCATCAATTCTATAAATAGTACCTCACGCGGAGGAAACAAATCACTAACCCTTAGTGAATATTCAATGGTGGCAAGTTAAAATATCTGTGTTCTTGAACTACTACTATTAACCTGTTCAATTGAATTTCAGATTGATAATAACCGTTAGTGAACACAGCACTTGTCATTAGTGACTGATTCACTTGTCATTAGTGACTTCTTCACTCGTTCTGAGTGACTTATTCACTTGTCATCAGTGACTTATTCACTCGTTATCAGTGGCTTATTCACTTATCATTAGTAACTTATTCACTTGACATTGGTGACTTCTTCATTAGCGATTAGTGGCTCATCCACTTGTCTTTAGTGATTTGTTCACTTGTCATTTGTGACCTAATCACGTCATAAGTGACTCATTCTCTTGTCATCAGTGACTCGGCCGTGGGCCCACCATGTACTCACGGCGTCGTGGTGGGGGTAGCCTCAGGTGATTCCAGACACCGCTGGTTAAAAGCTTGAGGTCCCCACTCTTGTCATGGTAGCGAAACGTGTAAAAGGCCGCGAACGGATACCCATCAAACGGGACTGGAGGATTCTGGTCGACATGGGTAGCTGGGCTTGCTCAGCGAAAACTGGAACTTTGGTGTACCTTGTGCCTTAGTTCGTCAGGGAGGGGGTAGCCCCAAGCGATCCTATCGCCAGTCATCATAGGTAAAGCCGGGTCCTCTCCTGTAAACGAGGTAGAGGAACGTGTAAAAGTCCTCGAACGATCACTCATTCAACGGGACGAGAGGATTCTTGTCAACATGAGTAGCAATCAGGCGAAAGCCTCTTGCGACGGCGACCCATCAAACGTAACAAGAGGAATCTTGTTGACATGGGTACCTGGGGTGATGAGGATAGCCCCATCAGGCCGTACATACGGCCTGGTGCCTCACCAATTGGGTTGGACTCCAGGGGGCAGCGGTTTCCAAAAAACACCACCGGACTACGGTAGAGGAGGTGAAGAAGAATCCCACTATGGGTCAAGTGGGAGGATATCTTGCCTGCCTCGGCGGGTGAGCAGCGTTTCTGCTCGGGCACTGACACTGCAGAGCCAGCTGTTTTGTCAGACGGCCTCACCATTGGTATAATGAAATGGTAGCAGGAGAACATGCCGTTACATACTGGGGTGTGCTGTCGGTTTTAAGTCGAGAGACAGGTGGCCGGCAGTCATCCCCTAGGGGAGTCTTGGGAAAGGGGGATGAGGCCAGTTCTTGGTCTCACCCGTTGCTACCCCGGCAACATTACAACTGAACTGAACTGTCATCAGTGACTTATTTACCTGTCGTTAGCTAGGTACTATAAAAAATTACATATATATACTTCTCTGAAACTGAAAACCTTGGTAAAACGATAAAAACTCATGCATTCAATACATTTATTGTATAGTTTTGATGCATTGATCCAGAAATCACAAGAAGGTAAGCCTGACGACGAATATTGAGACACTATGGATTCCGGGTATATCAGGATCATGCGCAGAAAAAAACGGTCCATCAGATGCCCTGATGGTACACTTATTTTTTCTTTAGTGATGAAGATGAAGAAGTTGAATTCAAATAATAAACTTTTAAACTCATTGAACATCACTTTCTTCCACTTTGAGGATCATCGGAAGTGGAAAAGAATCCTGTATATGTATGTATTTTATTATTTTCTTCAAGAATAACAGATCAAGAAATCAACACCCCACAGCTCAGAGCGCGTCACACAAACAGGGAATCTTCACGAATATGATATAGCATGTAAACTTCACAAATGCTAATATTATATTGAAGCCTTGGACAGTGGGAGTGATCGCGTTAGGCTTGGGCACCCGAATAAAATATCGATGATGTCCGAACGGAAAAAAGATGTACAGCCTGCACCAATCGACTTGCTATATTGTCTTCATTGATAAGTTCGCTCAGAGCAAGTGATTTTGTTTCGGAAAGATAATTTGATAATGGTGAGTATTCGTTAACCCAGCACTAGTTTAGTGTTTACTTATAATTAGCGAACTCAAAATACAAATTGATTTGGTTACTACCAATAAGTGTCCTGATCACGTACAGCAGGAACAATGTTTCTGAAATATTGTTCTGCCTATTTCAAGTACCTTATTTACCTACCGTTAGTGAACAGTTTCATCACCTTCAAGTATTTTGAAAATGTTTGTGATATAGGGGCCTAATTTGGGAGTGTTCTTATTTTGGGATTTTCTTCGAACTCAAATAATTTGCGATGTTCCTGCTAGTGGAAACATAGTTCACGTAATTGAAATGACGTATTCAGAATTGCAAAGCCGTAGCGCATTGAATCATTACTTCAGGGGTAATTGAGTAAATCCATCGGGTTCACTAAATCGTTTAACCCGTTTTTCTACAAGACCGTTTTGAGTTGTGCCTTAACATTACTAGGGGTGCGATATGACAGTAAAATATTGGGTTTGCAGATATTGGCATTTTTACGAAATTCGTGGAAATCGAAACCTCTGATCAGTATTTCGAGAGCCGCAGGTACAAATAGTTTATGATTCTTATTTGTGTTATTCAACGTGTAATAACTTTTTTTTCTATTGACTACAATTCCAAACAAAACGAATAAATAATAAAAATATTCGTGCAATACCAGCCTAAGTAAGCTAATTTAATCAAAATAACTCGTGAATTTGACAATATTTTTTTTTGTTCTCCAAAGGAAATGGTACCAATATATTCATTCCCGATTTTGAACAATAGAACATATTTCCTCAATTTACTGGGCCATTACTTGATGGAAATTCATAGCAAAGGTAAAAAAAGATTTCCACAACATTTTCAGTCACAGGACATGTTTCGCTAACACAGTAGCTTCATCAGCCAGCCTTCAACGCCACAAGCAATTATTATGATTGCCTAGTAGACCCGATGCGTCCACTGTAGGGTTATTTCTTTGTGATTATTTTCTTCGTATGATTTCAAACCAATAAGAACTTCCAATAGAGTTGAGCTACCTTGTAATATCTCCATGAACATTATGGGAATTTCCTTTCGTGCGCTCCAAGAGATAAAAAAAATACGTGGATATACATAGAGTAACTTCGCAAACTAATTTCCATAGTACACAATCCATATTGTTACATACAGACAAAGCACGTCGTAAAATGTTGGGAAAATTCTATTTCACAAGTTCCAAAAATATACGGCGTGTTTCATTAGAAAAAAATGTCCGTTTTCGAAATATGCAGACTCTTTCGATTTTTTCAGTTGGCACCATCTTTTTTGATAATCTATCTCTAAAGTTTTTCAAGTACCGTATATGTATTTATTATTGCGGAAAAGAAATTTGTTACCGTGATTCTATCATTACATCTGATAACCAATCATCAAATTAACAATAAACATTCTACTCATATGAAACAATACCTAGGTATTTCATTTTTTCATAACGAAAGCGAGTTCACATAATGTGCGAAGAGTTATTGAACCTGAGAATTGTAAATAATGCGAGATTGCACAAATACCCATTACGATTGATAAGCATCATCAATGAGCAATTTAAATTCTAGTAGCATGCAATTACAACAATTTATTTTCCTGATATTATTTTGGTTTCATCTATCCCTCATTTCTTGCACTATTTTGATTATTGAAAGGTTCCATGCATATGAAGCAGAAGTCTTGCTACATGTACAGGGTGTCTCGAAATTAGCATACCAAACTTACCAGCGGCTTTCACACGACCAAAAATAGGAAGAAAAGTTTCAATGAACATGAGTCAAATGTCTCCTATGAGGGAGCTACGGCTCCCTGAAACCCCTCCTAGAGATGATATTTCTTGAATATTTTGGAAACGCTATGGATCTCGGATTATGAATATTCACACTTCCTTACAGAGAAAAGGTGCTCTTGTTCCGCATCGATCAGATGTATCAATTTCGAGTGGAATCGATCTGAAAATATTGTTACATATCACATTTTTTGCATAAAGTTGCCAATTTTCAAATCATAATGGCTGCAAAAAAAATCTACCATATTTTCACCAAACAAATTCATAGAGGCGCGTGAAATAGGAAAATGATGATAAGAAATGACTCAAATTTCTCCACATTTTTTTCCATATCTACTACGAATTATTGCAATGTTGTGCATAATATGTTAGAGGTAACAACATTTTCGAATTGAAACAAGTGCACATTATCTGTGTGTAGATTTTCATCATCCGAGATCAAATTTTTTCAAAAATATGCATGCAAGGAAGTTTGAGCAATATTCAATGTGGTGCCACCCTGTATTATACACTCCTGAATGCATTTTTGGAACTATTTTATCCTTACTGAATTGTGCATGAAGAGTTTTGTTCTTGTATCGAATTGCATCATTTTGTCACATGGCGTTTCGGAAATATTCAAGAAATATCATCTTCAGAAGCCCCCATTTAGGGGACCGTAGCTCCCTTAGGGGACATTTTTCGACTCATATGTTCATTGAACCTTGTCTTCCTATCATTGGTCTCAGGAGCCGCTGGTGAAGTTTGGTATAGGCTAATTTCGGGACACCCTCTGTATACAGGATCAATCATCAGATTATCTACTTGTTTTACCATATTTAATGTAGGGGAAATCTAATCTGAAATTAGCCATTGTATTAATGAAGCCCGCTCATATTAGTGTAAAATCCTACTTTGATACGCAAGAAATGTATCCTGAGTTATCAGTTTAGTTTCAGGTATACAGTGATGGGCAGAAGTGTGGAACCAAGTAAATATCTCGGTGACCGTTCGTTACATTTTTTGAATTTTTGTATGTATACAGGATGAGTCCATAGTGTGTTCTGCTTCGATATTAGCCAAACCGTCAGGTATATAAAAGAGCTATCACCTAAAATTATTTTCATATCTATAGGATGTTCGAATTCCAAGATATCAGCTGGTTGTTTGTCAATGGAAGACACCCTGTATATTATTGCATTTTTAAATTCTTCCTAAACAGCCGATTTCATCAATGTATCACACTTGATGTCTAGCGGAACTGATTACAGAGGTGTAGGGTGTTCAGAATCGAAAATTTTCAAATTTGGGATATTTTTCGTGTCAGAACTCTTCATTATTGGTCGAAACGGCTTTCATTTCTCTATTTCAATGTTTGGTTCACTATCTACTGAAATTTAATTGGAATAGATACAGGGTGATCAGAAATCTTGAATTTTGAACCACTCTGTATTTGTTCCAATTACGTGTCAGTAGATAGTGAATCAAGAGTTGAAATAGGGACATGTAAGCTGTTTCAACCAATGATAAAAATAGTTTCAACACAAAAAAATCACAAAATTGAAAAATATAGATTCTGAACATTTCAGCTAGTCCCCAAGTGCAATACATTGATGAAATCAGCTCTTAAGGGAGAATATAAAAATGTAATAATATACTGGGTGTCTCATTTGGAAACATCCATCATCAACCGATATCTTGGAATTCTACCACCTTATAGGTATGAAAATATTTCTAGGTGATAGTTCCCAAGAAACCCTATAACTGTTGTATTCGATTTTTTTCTATACAGTGTGTCCCACTTACCATGCTCACCATGGGTATCTTTTCAACGGTGAGAGATACGAGGTCGGTTGAATGACACCAAATGTGGAGTTTGTCAAGGCCAACTATAATGTGAAAACATATTTTGATATAATCTATTCGTTTTTGTTTTATACGCAAAAAACAGATTTTGATCATTTTCATGTCTCCTCCGTAACTTCTTTATTTATGAAAATACTCAAATAGGAATTTCACATTCTCATGGCAGTTTTTCGAAGTGATTTCGAAAAAAATATGAAATTTATACCAACTCTTCTAGAATTTGAGATATCAGCACCAACTTTAGTTTTTCAAATGTAGGTCACAGCTCACTATAACTTAGTTCCAAATAACTTTTTTTTCTCTTACAGATGATATGTCGCAGTAATAGTTTTGTGTTGATAACAACGGAGTTATGGTCATTTATACAGAAACAAAAAATTATTTCGAAGCCGCCATCTTGAATTTATGAATTTTAACAAAAAAATCATGATCTCCGACCTCAAAAACCCTCACTTACCAATTTTGAATGGAATCGGACCAAATCTTGTCCGCCATCTTGGAGCAGCCATTTTTTCAATTTCAAAAAAAAATCCATAACTCCGATTAACTTGAAAGTTGGCAGGTGTTCATAATTTCGGTGACAATACATTATGGAGTTTTTGTTGAAAAAAATGGCTGTTCCAAGATGGAGGACAAGATTTGGTCCGATTCCATTCGAAATTGGTAAGTGGGGGTTTTTGAGGTCGGAGATCATGATTTTTTTGTTGAAATTCATGAATCCAAGATGGCGGATTCCAAATAATTTTTTGTTTTTGTATAAATGACCATAACTCCGTTGTTATCAACACAAAACTATTACTGCGACATATCATCTGTGAGAGAAGGAAAAGTTATTTGTAACTATAGTGAGCTATGACCTACATTTGAATAACTAAAGTTGGTGCTGATTTCTCAAATTCTAGAAGAGTTGGTATGAATTTCATATTTTTTTCGAAATCACTTTGAAAAACTGCCATGAGAATGTGAAATTCCTCTTTGAATATTTTCATAAATAAAGTTACGGAGGAAACATGGAAATGAACAAAATCTGTTTTTTGCTAATAAAACAAAAACGAATAGATTTTATCAAAATATTTTTTCACATTATAGTTGGCCTTGACAAACTCCACATTTGGTGTCATTCAACCGACCTCGTATCTCTCACCGTTGAAAAGATACCCATGGTGAGCATGGAAAGTGGGACACACTGTATATCTGACGGTTTGGCTAATATACACTCACCGGCAAAAAAAAACCGGCCACCAAAAAATTTAGTCAAGTTGTTCGCCCAGTAACTTCTTTGATTCTTGTCGGATTTTGGTGAAATTTTGATCAAATCGTAGATTCATGTTCCGGAATGTTAACCTGAAAATGAATTCCCAAAACAGCTGATAGCTTGGGAAAAACAAGAGTTACTCATTTACCCATAACTTCTGAACGCCCTGTGGCTGAAGTGAGTGGTTGAACTCCTCTTCATTATGTCATAATGTATTTCTTTCTCATCACAATAGTTTTTGATTCACGTCGATATCTCATTTTTTATAAAAGATACGAGGGTTTTAAGAAAGTATGGAGTTATTCAAGTTTTATTAACAATAATCAGAACATTTTTCCAAATTTTTTGGGATTTTCTCTCCTCGTTTTTATGAAATAAAAATATGAATATTATTTCAATAAACGTGTAGTAAGGACAAATCAGACGATTTGCACCAAAATGTCACTGCGTTTAAAGAATTTTCCTATCAGAGAGCCTAAAAGAAAAATTCACTAGCTTGTCAGTGACAATTTGTATTAAAAAAATTTTGGAGAAGAGAAATAAAGGTATATAGAAAAATTATCAAATTTTCACTTATCTTTGGACGTTTCGGGACCGATTCTGCTCCCGTTTTCAACATTAGAAAGAGAAAAAATATGTCACATCGAAACGACGTCATTTAGCGACGTCGTTACAACGTCATAAGCGACGTCGTCTACACGTCGAATAGTTACCAAGCATCAGGTCGAGGTTTCGACATCACCAAGACACTGTGAAACTCGGAATCACTTTCACATGATCCTACATTCCTTGATGGTTGGCAAAACAGTTCAAGTGATCTAGTTACAATTAATAGTTGTGGAGATTTTTCATTTGTTTACATAATTATACATAGGCATTCTTCATCTGAATAAAACTAATAAGCATAAAATCCACTATATTCAATAGTATAGACATAAACGAAGATGTTAAGTTTCAAAATTAATCTCAGCCTAATAACCTCAAATTATTCTTGTACCTACGATTTAAGGTATTCATAGATTACCTTCTTCAAATAACGACCTCACTACATCAAACAACTTCCAAGTTTCATTTGTAGATTTCGCTTTCTGTTGAAAAAATCTTGCTGTTTGAAAGGCGGCCACTACATTTCGCAGCCTTACGAGGCGTCATGGCGTCAACCACTTCTACTGAACGAGAGCAATGCCTTTCCTCGGAATATTGTATTTCCACAAACATTTCTACTGCCTGGAATTGATAAAATAACCAGCGAACTGCAATATATTTTGCTGAACCCCACTTTTCCATAGTATCCTTGTTTTCCATGACCCAAAATCATGAATCCGCCATTACAACATTCGATAAACTTGATCACGCATGCGCATGATTACGACAAACTGTGTCACGATGATGGCTGATAGGGGTATAGCTGGTGGCATAGTGCGAAACGAAGACACACGAAGCCACGGAGCACGGATTGACCAATCATAAGCATCTGTATGTCTCGACGTGGAGCGCCAATTTAAAACACTAAGGCACGTGGTATAACCGTATTTGTATACATATAATAAATTCTTGAATCTTTCGTATCTGTTTTCAATTTATCTCTATCAGGGTGTTTTTTTATTAATATCTGTTCTACATATTTCACCACTTAGTTTTATTCATGTCGGGTATACGTGAATCCTTTACTAAGGTAGGTACCGATTTTATTTTGATAAGCGTTTGATCATGAGTCCTGGATATGCAGTTCATGGAGTAATTTCTTCGAAATAAAACAACATGATTGTTGCAGATGTTACGTCTAAATGACGTCAAATGACGTCTATCAGATACGTTTTTGGAACACGTCGAAATGACGTCAATTATTGGTCGAATCTTGACGACGACCAATTGCCACCTATTTTCCACGTCGATTCGACGAGAATTGACGTCACCCTGCTGGCTGGGGTTCTAAAGTCACCCGTTACGAAAATTCGTAAAATCCAACAAACGGTTCTACACTTTTGCTCATCACTGTATATTGGAGTCCTGAATAACGTCTCAAAAGTCCCAGAGATATGAACAGTCTACGTCAGACATTTGGCACCAATGTTTTAACGTCAAAAATTTTGCCCCAATAGCTATTTACCTAACTTGTGCGAAAAGTAATACTTTTTCGCACGCGACGGCAGTTCGAACGACGTGTAGCGCAGTTCGGATAACTTGTTTTTGGATAATCACGGCCAGCAACAGTTTTTTGGCTCGAACAACGATATTGTTCACTTCTTTTTGATTATCAAGCTAAACACAGTGGAGTATGGAGAGAAATAAATCATCGCTATCATCATTGTTGACATGCTCAGACTCACCATGTTCCTATAACTGGTACTGGCGCGGTATTTGCCATTGCACCTAGTCACATCAGCGATTACATCTGTAAAAAAATATCAAAGAAGCTATTCTTTCTATCTAGAGTATCCCAAAACATGTCTCTCTCTTCCAAAATAACCATTTATAGGACGATAATTCAACCCCACTTTGACTATTGTGCTAGCTTACTGTACCTGTTGGACAAAAACTGTCAATGCAATAAATATGTTCCAATTGATCTGATGTTAAGTACTTTGAACTGGTATAACGTGAACAAACGTCTGTTTTCCATGACAATGGTGTTCATTTATAAAATAACAAAAAAGTTAGTCCCAAGTTATCTTAGTTCATTGATTACGTATAATAATGAGATCCACACTTATCCTACCAGAAACGTGAACAATTTCCATATAGCTCGAACTCGAAATGTAAGCTCAATGAAAACATAATTCTTCAAGGGCTTAAATGATTTTAATAACCTCTCGAATGAAGTAAAAAATTCACCGTCTCTAAACACATTCAAAATTCGTCTGAATGAAATCATTTCACCACTGTACATGTAAAAAGATGAATTATGGAAGGCATGTGTGTAAGTGTGTGTGGGTTGTGTTGCTCATGTATACTGAGTGTAAATGAGTATAAGATGTGTGTATATATATTTCAATCTCTAAGGATTGTGAAACTATAGGTGCATTTTTAATTTTTTATTTTTGGTATTTACAGTATGATGCAAATTGTATGGAATAAATTCATTTCAAAACAAGACGACTTTCGAAAAAAAACCAAAAACTAGAGTTTAGAACTTTTTTTTCGACGTATTTTTTTAACTAGACGACCCTTCGATGTTCAATTCTCAGTAGCAGACGTCTGCAAGATTCAATCAATCACATGATAATCCATTTTAATTTCAATCTTCTTATGCAACATTTTGACTGTTGAATAGACGATCGGTAGACCTTTCAATCAAGGTGTCACATGACCCCTATTTGTATTTGAAAAAATCGTCCATTACGTCTTTACTCCAACACCGGTGACGTAACATCTCTCATATGAATATCATGAGATGAGGCTTCAGAAATTAAAACTCACGTGTTTTTTAAATTTTTCCAAATGTCACCCATTTCTGGAATAATGAATTTATTCCATACATTTGCATCATACTATATTATAAGCAGTCTTTGTCTAGCATCAAGTATTTCTATTACTAATTACAAATATCAGAAAATGTATGTAAATTAGGATGTTCCTATTTCAAATAAAGATTATTATTATACACAAGTATGTCTCTCTGTGATTGTATTTAACTTGAAACTACAATTATTCGAACATTCCTTTCTCACCACACGGATTATTTGTTGAATTGCATACATATGGCACGGCATTGGTTGTTACTTCACATATTTATTTCAGTTAATTGTTTATTCGGTTGCAGAAGAAATAGCATATTTCATTTGGATCAAAAGTGAGCCGAGCGAAAGCAAACTTTTGATCCTAATGAAACAAACAAATCTCTGCAACGGACACAAAAGTCGCTCATTTTAACACCAAAATTAGCTCTTGAATTTAAGTTCCTTTTACTGACACAAAAATAGGTATGTTGCTAGGCAACACGTTTAGTTTCTAGGAACTAAGGTAGAACTTTAGCTCCTATAGGAACTGAAAAGGATGTACTAGAGGTCATCAAGAATAAACAACATTGTTATGGTTGGATATTTGTGTTGGGACGCATACCTGATTTGTTTCCGATTTCGGCAGATTTGGCATTTCATACCCATGCTGGAGATATAAATACACCATGTAATAATCTCTGGTAGAAGTCCATGTTTGCTCAAAGTGGAGTGGAATTTTTAAAGGAGGAAGGAAAGCTCAAAGTCATCTCCACAACTTTAATATGAAGTGTTTATTCAACGGGACATGTTTCGAACTTATAAAAGTCCATCTTCAGCCGTATTTAAGAAATTAATGGAGGTGAAACATTGTTTGCTTCAACAAAGATGTCGTTGTCTCTCATCATAATGTCATTGATGAGAATAAATAGTTGAAAGGAATAAACAGGTTCTCATTTAAAAATGAAGGGCCCCGTGCCCTGAGAACGCGCACTTATGAATAAAATCACAAGTCAAGTCCCAGAAGGGAAACTTGACGAACACACAAGGTGCTCAAAATAACCATATTGGTGTATTACAGGAAAAAGGGTCCCGTACCCTTGAAAGAGCGCACTTAAATATGAAAAATCAATTTAGATGTTTCATTCGGATCGAAAGTGCTTGACTTGCGAATTTTGCCGAGTGTCACTTTTGATCCTAATAAAACAATCTTTTATTTACTAGGGTACAGGAAGAGTGAATATTCACTTAATGTTTCCTTTTTAAATATGATTATGGTATGAAATTTTCTTACAAAATCTACCTCGTGCTTGAATTAATTGCGGGAAATTTGTCTCGTATATGAATTTTCAAAGAATGTACCTACTCAAAATGTTTCTGGAAATAATTCATCCTCTCGGGGGATTATAAGTGATTGATTTGAAATAGTATACAAGTTTGATTTTCTCCCTGCAAAGTTTTGGAGGAACTAAAATGGATCATTCATTACTTTTTCTGGTTTGTAATTTCCTGAGATACTCATAGTAATTTTCTTACAATAAATATTTTTATCAACATTATAATGTCTCTTATTTATATGGAACGGATTCAACCTCCAATGACTCAATTGAACATTTTATGAGAAAATCCGTTTCTTGTTGACGGAGCATACATTTTCATCAACAAATTTTGCGCGACATTAAACTTGTAATACATCATTCTATTTAGATTCGCCCCAATTCCAGAAACCTCTTGTATAATGATTAATATATATTGCTATACAGGGTGGTCCGGTTTGTAATACAAAAAATTCAACAATGTGCTCGTTAAAATAATAAAAAAAGTTCATATGAACATATAATTTCAATCGCGTCGTTTTCGGGATATAGGTGCGTTGAAAATACGAGTCTGAATATTGTTTCTTGATGATGAATCAACACAATTTCTCACGGACACTGAACTTTTTGAGCTCTCTAGGATAACCAGTGAGAATAACACTCTTGTTTCAATCACAGAACTGAAAATGTTACTATATTTCTGAACTGATTCAACTCAGAAACGGCGAACCGCATCAAAAATTCACAAGTGAGCTTCTTCACTCATATACCTATGCATTTTCAGATTCCGAACTACAAATAGAGAAAGAAATGCACATATCAAAATTGGGCTGATTTTGTTCTTCACCACCCCCAGATTCAGCCGCCACTGGATTATTTCATGAAATGCTTTTTATTTCTTCTTATAGAGCGGAAAAAGTTTTGTATCTGTGAGGAATATTGTTGATTTATCTCAAACCTACGAAGCCCTGGAAGGGACACATAAAATTAAAAGAATAAAACTCTTCTAAATTCTGAGTTATAACTCGGAATTTTAAAATTCCGACTTATATCTCGGAATTTTACATTCAAAATTCCGAGTTATAACTCAGAATTTTAAAATTCCGAGTTATAACTCAGAATTTTAAAATTCCGAGTTATAACTCGGAATTTTACATCCAATATTCCGAGTTTTAACTCAGAATTTTAAAATTCCGAGATATAAGTCGGAATTTTGATGTAAAATTCCGAGTTATAAGTATATATCTCGGAATTTTAAAATTCCGTGCAATAAGTCGGAACTTCAATGTGAAATTACGAGTTATAACACGTAATTTTAAAATTCTGAGTTATAACTCGGAATTTTGATTGTAAAATTCCGAGATATAAGTCGGAATTTTAAAATTCCGAGATATAACTCGGAATTTTGAAGAGTTGATTTTTTTTTTATTTTACGTGTCCCTTCCAGGCCTTCGTACAAACCGTTTCGAACTTTTCAACAAAAAACAATATTCAAATTCGTACTTTCAAAACCTTATGTCTCGAGAACGACGCATTTAAAAGAATAGGGATATTTCATAAACCCCGTTTGAGTATTTCGGTGAAAGTGGTGGGAAGCAACTACGTCATAATGACGTCAACATTAACTATTTTTGAAAAATGTATCTTTACTCCGATATCCACTTCATAAATTCTTAATTTGAATGTTCCCATTATATCCTACATTTTTCACATTCATCATTTGTAAACAAATATTCAAGTTTACATTTAACTACCTTTACCAACTATGGAGTTGGTAAACCCTAGGGTAGGTAGGAGAGGTGTACCCAAACGGAAATTACGTCACAGTTAAACACAATGAAATGGGATTATCAACTTTAACCATGACGGGTAATGTGAATGAATTATCCCTAATATGTGTATTCGAACTGTTTTTATTATTTCAATGAGTACTGTGAAATTTTTTGTATAAGAACCTGTATAGAGGGGTGAAAAAAATTTGATATACACCTTGGTAGTAATATTCATGTATCTGACTGGTATATTTGATTTTTCTTTGTGAATACCTCTTCACCTCTCAAGAACGATAGAAATACATCATGGCTGCTGTGATGTTTGTACTTTTGTAATATATGATGAACTTATAACATCATATTAATAACTCGGAGTTGGTACTTTTCACTTAGGCTATTTATTGTTATTCAATATTTTGATTACATTGAATCTAATAGATACGCGTGTCCACTACCTGCAATAGTACTGACGCAGCGTTGCCACGTCTAGGAAAATGTATTTAAAAGTTAATACATCACACGCCCCTTTTAAAGGAGACAACTAAGAAGTTAACTGAGAAGATAAGTTTACATACATGTGCGAAGAATATTTGTTCTAAATATTCATAATTATGAGATGAGTCCCAATCTATTCAAAGGCTTAACCATTCTACCACTTCTTGTCATATAACATGAATTTGTCGCTTCATCCTCCGCTTTACTAGTTGTAGGGCTGGCTCGAGGACTGCCGATTTCTAGGTCTGTTCGACGACTCGGAGAATTGGTGGTGTTTGGTTTTTCTTCAGGTTCATCCAGGATTTTTTCAACTTCATTTGAAGCCTCATCTTCTGAAGACGAACAGCCAGGAAGATGAATTTTAGCCTTCCTTAAGGACTGTCTGTTTCTGCGATATACTGCATCATCGACTCTAACGTTGTAATCGTTAGGGCCTGTTTTATTCACAACTGTGCCTGGTTTCCATTCACGAGTTTTATCCTTGACAAAAACCTGTTGATTGGGCTGTATTTGTGGTAGAAGTTTCGTCGACCTGTCGTAGTATCTTTTTTGCTTCATCTGGCGAGCTTCTAATTTTTCCCTCAGGTTATCAACTGGGAAATCTGGTTTCAGGATATCAAAGCTAACAGGTAGTGTTGTGCGAATTCTTCTGCCCATCAACAGCTGAGATGGTGCCGGTAAGTCTTGTTTGGGAGTTGCATTGTAGTTGAGAATTGCCAAGAATGGATCTTGATTATCTCTATAAGCTTTGGTCAATAGAGCTTTCACAATCTGTATATGACGTTCGACCATTCCATTTGAGCGTGAATGCTGTGGACTGGATGTCGATAACTTTATATCGTATTTTCTAGCAAATTCATTAAATTCATACGAGCTAAATGGAGGGCCATTATCGGAAAATATCTCCAATGGCAGCCCATGAATGGCAAATATATTTTTCAATGTTGAAATCACGCTATGAGCCGTCTTACTGCTGATTTTATTGACAGTCACAAATTTGCTGTAGTAGTCTACAATGACAATGAAGTCCTCACGCCCAAGGGATTTGAAATCCATGCCAATTTTTTGCCATGGCAGTACAGGGATTTCATGAGGAGATAAAGGTTCGCGTTGGTTGCTTGCTGAGTAAGCTTGACAGATTGCACAGCTCAAGACTAAATTTTCGATATCAGAACTCATTCCAGGATAATAAATTGCATCCTGGGCTCTCTTCTTACAGGATGTAAGCCCTTGATGTGATTGATGAATAACAGCTAATAGTTCATTTCTTAAAATTTTTGGAACTATTATTCGTTTTTTATAAAACAATATCTCCTTGTGAACATAAATATCATTTCTGATCTCCCAAAACTTTTTAATCTCTCTAGAGACACTGGCCTTGTGTTGAGGCCAACCAGTGAGGACATAGTGTTTTATTATCTGTAAAACACTGTCATCTAGAGTCGCATTTTGCAATCGGCGCTCATTTTCTTCAGACGTTGCTATAATTGAATAAACTCTGAGATTGTTTTCTAGGTAACTGGTATCTATTGTGTCGGATGTTGGATCTCGACTAAGAGTATCTGGGATTTGTAACTGCTTGCCGGGTACGTACTGCAACTGAAATTGATATCTCAACAGTCTAAGCGTCAACCGTTGAATTCTTGGTGATAATTCGTCAAGTGGCTTTTTTAAAATTCCCAAAAGTGGTCGGTGGTCTGATTCTATTTTGAAAAAATTACCATAGAGATAATAATGAAACCTCTCGCAGCCAAAGACTAAAGCCAGCAACTCTTTATCAATGTGGTTGTATCTTTGCTGGGTTGCTGTCAGAGATACAGAAGCAAATTCAATAGGTTTGTTGTCTTGAACTAAGACTGCACCAAGCCCAAATGGACTCGCATCTACAGATAAGGTTGTTTCCTTAGCGGGATCAAAATAAGATAAAGTTGTGGCAGACGATACCAACTTCTTTAATCTATTGAAGCACTGATCCTCCAAATCAGTCCACTGCCACTCATATTTTTCACTAAGGAGTTTTCTCAACTGGGTAGTTTCTTGAGATAAGTTCGGAATGAATTTGGCCAAGTAAACTATCATCCCAAGGAAACGTTGTAAATCTTTTTTGTTTTTTGGTTCTCTCATATCACAAATTGCTTTAGTCTTTTTGAGATCCGGAGCTATTCCTATATCACTTATTTCATGCCCCAGAAATTTAATTTTTTTCACAAAAAATTTTGATTTTTCAATGTTCAGTGTCAGTCCACTGTTTTTAATTTTCTGCAACACAATCATCAAGTTTTTGTTGTGTTCTTCTTTATTACGGCCGAAAACCAACACATCATCGAAATAGGCAATCACGCCAGAAATGCCAGACAAGGTGTCATGCATAAATTTTTGGAAAATTTCCGGTGCGGATGATATTCCGTAGGGCAGCCTCAGATTGGTATCTCAAATCGTTCGCGCTTAATGTATTTATTTAAATTTCGTGGATCCATGCAAATACGGATATCGCCATTTGGTTTGGGGACAACAACTATTGGATGAACCCAATCAGTTGGTTCAGACACAGGTTGAATAATGCCATCTGACACCATTTGGCTGAGTTTTTGTTTTACTTTATCCTTCAAGGCCAGAGGTACTTTTCGGAGCGCACTAATCGAAGGAATTGCATTTTCTTTCAACGTGATGTTATATTGTCTTTTCACTTTACCGATTCCCTCAAACACAGATTTATAACTGTTCAAGATGCATTTAATATCACAACCGGAATCACAACAGAGTTCACTTGCAATTAAATCAATAGTTTGATCTTGAGTCCTTTCAATTATTTTCAGTTCGTACACGGCATCAAGTCCTAAAATAGAGCACTGTTTTTGGGAGCTCACCACGTGAAATGTAAGTTCAATGTTTTTCACTTTTGCTGAGCTACATAATACATGTATCTTTCCAAGAACATCAATTTTATGGCCCGAGTAAGATGACAACACCGACGACACTGAGGACAGTTTATTCAGAGGAATGTTCAACGTTTCGAAATCGCGCATATTCAAAATGTTGACCTGACTACCGGTGTCAATTTTCAAAATTATTCGGAAGCCGAAAATTTTTAGTTCTTCTAGCCACTCAATTGCATTAACATCGGAAGTATTGTTTACAGTCCACACAATATTGCTAGCAGAGTCATCATATGAGGAACCAGCAGGGTTAAATTCATCAAAAAACTCCTCTTTCGGTTCTTCACCGTCACTGGAATCATCATCAGACGAATTTAGTACACCGTGTACATTTCTGATGTTACAAAGTTTACGATAGTGCCCTCTCCGGTTACAAGAGCTACATATTCTATTGAAAGCAGGACACTTACCCCTTGGATGAGTATTTCCGCAGCACGAACATTTTTTTTCAGCCACTAATCCCTTACCTCGTTCCAGGAACCTATCTCTGGAGTTACCTGCATCACCTCTGGATTCACTCCGCGATTCACTCTGATAGTCATTACGACTACTGTTACCACGATTGTCACTATAGTTAGGGTTTTTTCTCCGAAAACGAAGTCTGTTTATTTCACTCACTAACACTGACTCTTTAGCGATCTCTTTTTGAGTAGCCATGCTAGTTTCCATTGATCTGCATATATTTATTGCCTCACACAGTCCTAAATTCGGATTTTGTAAAAGTTTTTCTTGGATACGAGCATCCCTTATTCCGATTACAATTCGATCACGAATCAGTACATCTTTTTCTTTAAATTCGCAGGAACTTGCCAATTGTTTCAGAGACGTGACGAACTGATCAAATGACTCACCAGGCAATTGGTCCCTTTTGAAGAATTTGAAATGTTCGTAAACCAAGTTTTTTACCGGGTCACAATATTCATCAAATTTTTGCAGGACAACTGCCAGTTTGTTTTTGTCTTCACTCGCAATATACTCGAAAGTATTATATATTTGTATCCCCTCATCTCCTAGAATATTTAGGAGAATTGCTATCTGAACATCCTCCGGCTTGTCGGTTTTCCCGGATGCCTTGAGGAATAATTCGAACTTTTGTTTCCACAGCCTCCAGTTGCTTGCAACGTTTCCTTTGAAACGAAATTCGTCTGGGGCTTTTCCTTGTTCTGCCATCGTCACTTCACTTAATTTAGTAAACGGTACACAATGAGAGAAAGCACCAATTAATATTGGGTATCAAGCAAATCCAGCTTCAATCTTCCATAGTACCATAATAAACACTAAATGCCAGTTGTTGACTGATCTGTTGAACAATAATTTTCTTGAGCACACGCAGTAGTAACCCAGTTAAAATAGCTATCACCTGTTTCACCTGTTTAAATGCACCAAAACGTAAACAAGTATAAAAAACTAGCCGATACTGGGAAAGTCTCGAACCGCTGTTGACGAGCACCGATAATTTACATCGGCGCAAAAACACATAACCTAAGCGCGTTCTTCAACCGCTGCCACCATGTGATGTTTGTACTTTTGTAATATATGATGAACTTATAACATCATATTAATAACTCGGAGTTGGTACTTTTCACTTAGGCTATTTATTGTTATTCAATATTTTGATTACATTGAATCTAATAGATACGCGTGTCCACTACCTGCAATAGTACTGACGCAGCGTTGCCACGTCTAGGAAAATGTATTTAAAAGTTAATACATCACAGCTGCAGTGACTAATATCGTTGATGAAATCAACTGATTGATTTTGGTGAAATTTTTTATCTCACTTTTCCAAAGATTATCATGTATAGGCACTAGCTCTGATGGTGGAAATAAGAATGATTCAATTTCGGAAATTTTCATGACTATTTCACTCATCACATAATCTGACCAACCACAATAAGCCATATACTACGTGTGCTTATCGCGAAAACTTAGCTGTCTTTCAATTCTTATTGGTCTATCAGCGTTGATGTCTTCAATATACCACTCTGTTCTAAATATCTTCTCATGATGCTGTCTTTCATTGTTACCTCAATTGTGTTGCCGAGCAACACCACGAGTCCGAGAACGACATAATTATTCCGAATATTCAGAACATCGTGATATTACATTATGATAAGCAAAAACAATATTAAGGTACTAGTGCACACTTTGGACCGGTATGAAAATCAATTCGATCAGTTTTTCAGCAACGAACATAATTCTGGACAGTGCCATGCGTTTTTATCAAAAAAGCATGGTTACTCAGTCAATTTTTTGAAAAAGCAGTGTACTATTATATTTTTGCTATCAATTATATCAAATGGGTATTCTGGAATCGATCGATCAAGAAAACCTTTTATTAGATAATGAACCAATGCAACTAAAACATAAATGTCCTGAATTATACAAGTTTTTTTTTTATGTTCTGGTTCCCACGAAAAGGGATATCCTGTAATGTTCAGAGAACATCGTGAGAACCAAGGAAAATGAGGTAGGAATTGGTGTTCTTCTTGAATTTCTGGAGGTTATATGCCTCGAGGAACACTTCCCTTGACAATGTGTTCTAGGGCCTCGCTGTTCGTTGGATAAACAAGTCTTTGGAAAGAGATGTTCTGCAGGTCTCCAAAGTGACCACGAAGGGGTGCGAAGCCTCAACTCGACGGGTTAATCTCGCGGGGACTGCCAAGGGAGGTACAATTGTTGATATATCAGAAGAGCATCGTCCATGAAAATATCTATAAAATAGAGCCAGATCGCCAACTTTTCGACGGTGCTCCAGAGAATAAGTGAGTGAGTTTGTGAACGAGGCATCACCCACGAGACGAATTGACCTCTTTTGGACAGAATCTAACAGTTTCAGGGTATGTTTGGGTGCTGCATCCCAAATATGGAAACAGTATTCCAGGACACGTCGGATCTGTGCCTTATAGATCATAAGCAGCAGTCTGGAAGTGAAATAGCTCCTGGCCCGAAACAGAAAACCAAGGTTTTGGGATGCACTTTTCGCAATTGATCTTATGTGATTTTCCCAAGAAAGGTTATTGCTGATAGTAATACCAAGCATCGAAATGGATGTCGTCAAAGGTATGGTTAGTCCTGACATGCTTATGTTATTTGGCACAGTGAGATCGGCTTTTCTAGGAAAAAGGCATGCTTGTGTTTTGTTTGCATTGAAATCTACCAAGTTATTGGATCCTTACTCGAGAATTGTTGCCAAGTAAATATTTATGTTGTCACCTTTTCTTCCTCGTTCGTTTCTGATTTGCCTGGCTGGTATTGGAGCCCTGGAAAAGAAGGCGGTATATATGGAGGGTACTATCATCTGCATAGCTGTGTACCGGACATGAAGTTACTTCCAACAAATCGTTAATATGGATTAGAAATAGTGTTGGTGCTAGCAGAGAACATAGCTGGGGAGGCAAGCCATAAGATGGAAGCTTGGCGAGGAGTCCGTGGTGCCAGATCCGATCGAATGCTTTGGAGATATCAAGTGCCCAGCTGAGGTTTCACCATATTTTTCAATAGATTGCTGCCATATATGTGAGACGTAAGCGAACAGGTCACCAGTTGATATCTGATGGCGGAAGCCATATTGCCTGTCATGGATAATACCTGAATGTTCTAGATATTTCATGAACTCGATGTTGATAGCTTTCGCCATGATCTTTGAAATAATAGATAGCAGTGCGATTGGTCAGTAGTTGCTAGGTAGGGTCTTTTGGCCTTTTTTAGGAACTGGTTGGACGGAAATATCCCCAATTTGTAAGAGTAGTTGAACAACTTGCAGAGAACAGGTGTTAGTTCGGGAGCACATTTCTTGAGAACAATCGGTGGGATTCCGGTGTTTGTTGGTGTTGAGACCCAATAAAATCTTCCTTATAGTACCTTGGCCAAAGGTGGTCTCGGGCATATGACTGTCAATTGGCGTCATGTTTGGAGGTTGTTCTCCCGATGAATCCAGAGTGGAATTTCCAGCAAATAAATGCGCAGATATTGTCTTTCTCCTGGGCAGTTGTGGCTAGTGTTCCATCTTCCTTGGTTGAAGGAGGAAAGGAGCTGGAAGTGAAGTTTCTTCCTACAGCTTTGGCGAAGGACCAAAATGAACGGGACTCGTTAGGTCATTCAACAAGTTTTGATCTTATTTTGGCATTATGAGCATCCTTTGATGATCGAATTGTCTCATTGCATATGCCTCTAGCCTTGACATATTCTGCTCTAGTCTCAGGGCCTGGATTTTTCTGCCATCGATGGAATGCTGCCTGTTGGAAGCGACAGCTCTAGAGCAGTTTATACTGAACCAGGCCTTATCGGAAGATGCCCTCTTAGCAGTGTTCGGTATGTAGGTTTGCATCCCCAACATGATGATTTCAGAAATTGTCTCAGCACATCGTGTTGGATATGCTGAGGAGAAACATACTCTCTTCCATGGGAACGCTGAAAAAAACATACGAAGACCTTCCCAGTCGGCCGGTACATGGAGAGAACAGGTTGTGGGGATGAGGGTGTGGTCAGAGTTTCCAAGTGGGGCACAAACTTCTATTCTATATGGATCAGGATTGCTGGTGAGACAAAGATCTAGTGTATTGCCAAACTGGTTGGTGACATCTGGAATGCGAGTTGTTTGACTAGTTGTTCTAGACCATGAGTGATGGCGAAGGCCGCAGTTTGACGACCTGCGTCATCTGTTTCGTTAGAGAATTTGAGCCAGGCTTTGTTGTATACATTGAAGTCTCCCATGATCATGATTCCAGCTGATGGATGGTTCCTGAATGAGGTCCAGTTTGAGTGATAAAAACTCAAAGAGGTTGTTATATACATTAGGCGATAGGTAAAGGCAGCAGATGAATTTGGTCGGTTTGGTATCGACTAGCTTGAACCACATCACATCAAAGTCTTTCGGTTCTAAACTCTCTACACGCTGGCATGAAAGGTTAGCCTCAGCATAGAGGCAGACTTCACCGTTGAACCTGAATCGAGGATGGAGTTCGTAACCAGGACAGAGCATGTGGACCTTGTTGGTGGACGAGTTCACTTGAGTTTCTGTTAGTGCCAGAATATCTGGTTTTTCCGTTTGTAGATGATGGTGGACGTCATTGATGTTGTTATTGAGTCCGCGGATGTTGCAGAAATTAATCTTCAGAGATGAGTCCCCTCGAGTACCTCTCGCGGTATTTTACTTCCGGAGTGTTTCACTCTAAGAGACTTCATCATCTTCATTCATAGAGGAGAAATTAGGGCGGGGGACAGGCAGAATTTACCATGGGGATATTCTGAGCCATATGGTGAAAATAAGCTTATTAGCTATATACGCTGGGAGAAAGAGTAGAATTTTTTATGTTAGCGTTTATTCATGCAATTTCTCAACAGAAATCGTACATTTTCTTATAGATTGGCTCCGAGGAAATTTTCAGTTCTAGACAAAAATTATTATAAAAAAAATCGAATCAATAATCTTATGACTCAATCTCTCTCAATCGATTATTTGTTCCGGTTCATTTTTGAAAATATTCGAAACACATACTCATGAATATATTGAGGTTATCAATATTTTCAAGTGGTTTTTCTAGGAAACGAAGCAAGATACGAAAAAATTGTATATGATACAAAAATGGTTATTTATTAAGGTTGTGTGACAGTGAGTTAAAATCCAATATTTTCTCGTGTATATTACACTATTTTTCTCTGTGACAGGAAGAAGGACGAATCAATATTGAGAAGCTATCACATCATATTGAAATCAGAAAATTATCGACGTGAAATCTGAAGTTCTCAACAGGAATTGTAAACCTGCGTTGCAGGCATCTTTTTGCAAGCATCTTTATCATTCTTTTGAATAAGTAATCGAATACATGCCAGTCTAATTCTGTGATTTGATTTCAAAAAATTGCGGTTGTTTACTAATTTACGTAACCACGAAGTGGAATTAGAGATATAGGGACTTGCAGTTCTATCTCGGAGATGGTGTTAGTGGCTTATTTTTCGGAACTAGCACAAAAAAAGCCGTCAACAGTATGTATATACAGTGTGTCCCACATACCATGCTCACCATGGGTATCTTTTTAATTGTGAGAGTTACGAGGTCGGTTAAATGACACCAAATGTGGAGTTTGTCAAGGTCAACTATAATGTGAAAAAATATTTTGATAAAATCTATTCGTTTTTGTTTTATACGCAAAAAACAGATTTTGATAATTTTCATTTCTCCCCCGTAACTTCTTTATTTATGAAAATATTCGAATAGGAATTTCACATTCTCATGGCAGTTTTTCAAAGTGATTTCGAAGAAAATATGAAATTAATACTTACTCTTCTAGAATTTGAGATATCAGCACAAACTTTAGTTTTTCAAATGTAGGTCATAGCTCACTATGACTTAGTTACAAATAACTTTTTTTTCTCTAACAGATGATATGTCGCAGTAATAGTTTTGTGCTGATAACAACGGAGTTATCGCCATTTATACAAAAACAAAACATTATTTGGAAGCCGCCATCTTGAGTTTATAAATTTTAACAAAAAAATCATGATCTCCGACCTCAAAAACCCCCACTTACCAATTTTGAATGGAATCGGACCAAATCTTGTCCGCCATCTTGGAGCAGCCATTTTTTTAAATTGATGGCGGACAAGATTTGGTCCGATTACATTCAAAATTGGTAAGTGGGAGTTTTTGAGGTCGGAGATCTTGATTTTTTTGTAAAAAATTTATAAATTCAAGATGGCGGCTTCCAAATAATGTTTTGGTTTTGTATGAATGGCGATAACTCCGTTGTTATCAACACAAAACTATTACTGCGACATATCATCTGTTAGAGAAAAAAAAGTTATTTGTAACTAAGTCATAGTGAGATATGACCTACATTTGAAAAACTAAAGTTGGTGCTGATATCTCAAATTCTAGAAGAGTTAGTATAAATTTCATATTTTCTTCGAAATCACTTTGAAAAACTGCCATGAGAATTTGAAATTCCTATTCGGATATTTTCATAAATAAAGAAGTTACGGGGAAGAAATGAAAATTATCAAAATCTGTTTTTTGCGTATAAAACAAAAACGAATAGATTTTATCAAAATATTTTTTCACATTATAGTTGGCCTTGACAAACTTCACATTTGGTGTCATTTAACCGACCTCGTATCTCTCACCGTTAAAAAGATACCCATGGTGAGCATGGTAAGTGGGACACACTGTATACAGGGTGTTTCGAAATTCAACCAACGACGCTTGACAGGTGATAGCCATTGTGATTTCATAATTACTAAGATGAGGACATACAGTATCCAAGTGTTCAGTTCTCGAGATACTGGGTGAAACATTGTTTTATAGCAATAACTCAAGAATGATTGGATATTTTGCATTTCAATTGGATCTATCGTTTTATCTTCGAACGAGTAATTTTTTCACCAAAAATTCAATCCAAACATTTCATTCAGTGATGCGCTACAGGGGGTTGTGGTAGCTTTAGCTACGATATTTACTACGCCAATGACGATATTTCGATTATCTTTCATTTCTCAAATTCATTGTTCGATTCTGTTCAAGAAATGATTCTACTCCAACTGAGTTGAAATGAAGTGTTTCATTTCAACTCAGATATTTGATACAAAATTGAAGTTTGCATATAGTAATAACTCTGTTTATTTTCAATAGAAGAAAAATACGAAAATGTTCGTTTTTCTTTTCTGCATGAAATAACTATTTCTGTATAGCTACAAAATGATCTCTAAAAAGTATCTAATCTACTTACCACCAGAAAAATATTTTTGTACTCTTTTCTACTAGGTACTGAAAATGATGAAACATCATGCAATCTATACTATTTGGGGTTGAATATCTCGAAAACTGTTGATTTTAGCACAACTGAAGGTGATGCATTTTTTGATGGAAATTGAACAGTGAATTCGAGAAATTGTAAATAATCGAAATTTCATCTGTGGCGTAGAAAAAATAGGAGAAAAAATTACAATCTCCTGTTCGGAATGACATTCAGGTCGAAAATTAACCCATTCATAAAACGGCTAGGCTCTGGAATTCATTGCCTGAGGAAGTATTCCCAACAATATATAATCTCCAAAATTTCAAAAAAATTCCAGTACCTACCTCCTGTCCCTATCCCCCCTAGGAACGTACGATAAAAAAAAATGCGGATAATGGTGTCTATTATAAGTCAAATAATAAACCTCATTTCATTTATTAACAAAATTATAATATATTCTGGTACAAAACTAATACTATGAAATGAAAAAAAGTTTCATTTCTTTGAAAATAAGATATTTTAATGTTGACATATGCCTATGCTCGCCTGAAACAGAAGAAAAAGCATATTTTAGGAAAAAAGGACATAATATTGTCGAATATCAGGAATGAATCATATTTTCCATGGAAAATTTGGTAAACTTGGTAATCCATTAAGAGGAATTCCAAACAAATGTAACTAATGACATCATCAGAATGAAGAGAATAGAACGTTCTCTCCAAGCTTTCGGTGAAATTTTGAGGATGTCCCTAGGTTCGCATATAGACATGTCCCCAGGCTGTCCTCAAATCTTCTAAATCTGGACATAAGTAGAAATTGGCAGCCTAATAACGTTATTTGGATGAAGAAAATAGGACGTCCTCTTGAGGCTATTGGCGACATTTTAAGGATGTCCTCAGGCGTTTGTGTGCTATCTGGGAAGAGACGTTTTCTGAAATTCAAATGACTATTCTGGAATATTACTGTGTTTTCTGAAATACGATTATTGATTCTTTCTGAAATTCGATTGACTATTTCAAGAAACAATCGATACCTACTCTCTGAAATCCAATTGACTATTTTTGTTAACAATAATCGATACTTCTATGAAATTCATTTGACGCATTTTGAAATTCAACTGTTATTTTTTGGATAACAAAAAACGTTTTTTGGAATTCAAATGACCATTCTCTCAGCAATGTAAAACAATTGACTATTCTGAAATACTATTATGCTATTCAATTGATGTTTTCTGAAATTATCTTTTTTTTTGAAATTCAATGAACTGTTATAGAATAAAATTGATATACTTCCTGGACTGAAATTGAAATTGATACTTTCTGGAATTTGAATGACTAATGTTCTGAGGAACATTTGATACATTACCACTACTACTACTACATACGAGTTGTTTTTGAAATATGTGCACATATCCAGCTCATTGATATGATACAGTCTAAGGAATATACCCATGATATCAGATTTTTTCTAATTTTTTTATTAACGATAAATTTTATTAAAAAAATTGAACAAAATACGAGAAAAAAATCGAGTACGCCACTTTAAAACAATTCAAATGATTGAACTCGGCGTGATTGTGCCTACCGCTTGGATATTTGAACAGAGGTGACGTCAGATTTGCTACAGTGTAGAACTTTGGGTGGAAAAAGTGGTCTAACCTAAAATTTTATTTCGATCCCTGAATTTTTGTTATAAGTGCCATTCGATAGTACACGTCGAGCTTTCTTCAGTGCTTGAAATATTTGCACTTATTTCAATGCGACCCTGTATAGATATAACCTCCAGAAATTTCAGAAGAACACCAATTTCTACCTTATTATCCTTGGTTCTCACGATGTTCTCTGAACATTACAGGATATCCCATTTCGTGAGAACCAGAACATAAAAATAATTCGATGTTTGCTTACATCCGATTGGTGTCTTTTTGAATTCAATAGATGCTTTCTGAAATACGAATGACGTTCTTTGAATTTCAACCCAGGCAACCATATGACGTTTCAGTGACGTCTTTTTACGTTGGTTGAATAACCAAGATGACGTCAGGAGTTGACGTCGTATGACGTGATAAATGACGTGAATAAGTCACAGCTCAATGACGTCATATTGCTCATGTTTAGTGACGTCATTCACTCACTAAACTGTGACGTCAGACTGACGTCGAAATGACGTCGAAATGACGTTCACATTTGGTGAAGATACGTGAAAAAAGCTTCCTCAAACATGGTGTGATGAACACCACTGATCTTTGATGACATATGATATTGATTATACATTATTGAGTCTGCTTGGTGGTCCCTGAGGTGTCATATCCATCAATCGTCTATTCAGCAGCGCTATCCTTCAGTACGCATCTCCAACAGAATGAAATCAGTAACGCGTATTTGTATCAAAAATTATGTAGTTTGTGTCGGCGAGATGTAAGCAAACCAAGAATCAAGAATAGTTTGATAACAATGAAAAGGATGTTGGCGAATTCAGTTTCACTTTTTGAAGTAACGTATATTCATGCATTCTTTGTCACCCAACGAAAATCTAAATAGGAGATTATTGGAAAATTTTCTGAATGACTAAACACACCAAATTGGTAAGTCACACCGACGTTATTTCTAGACGTCATATGAACGTCACTGCCACGTCATAAAAGTGACGGTTGCGATAAGAACACTCATATTACCATTTATATGTAAACATATATTGCTTGATAGGTTTTCGGAATATACAGTTTGAAAAAAGTTTCCGCCTACTTTTTGGGTACATATAATTCCAATGAAGCTTGCATGTTGATTTGGTTCAATGAGTTATACTTCTATTAACGTCAGCAGCATGTATACATACATGAAATAACCAAGACGTATGAAAGGCGTTGTCGAGAGGATGTCGTTTTATCACGTCATAGAAAGTACGTCATTGTGACGTCATAAATTAGTGTGTGACGTCTATGACGAAAAATCTTCTGGTTGCCTGGGAATTGACAAAATTCCTACACTTAAATACAATAATTATTGATGCATTCTGGTATTAAACTGAGTATTCTGGAACATCATACCTAGATAATTCCTGAAATACAAGTGACTATCATAAAAAACAATGAAGGCTTTATTGAATTTGACATACAATTGATGCTTCGTAAGATCCGATTGACGCGTTTTGGAATTTAACTGATGTTCTCTGAAATATCAATGACGTTTTCTCGAAATCCAATCAACTACTCCAAAATACAATTGATACTTTCAGGAACTCAATTGACTATTCTGGGAGACAATAATTGATAGTTCCTAAAATACACGTGACTTTCGTGAAATTCTATCTATTCTATTTCAAAATACAATTTATGTTTTCTGAAATTCAATCGAATTTTCTGTGACTGATGTCAAATGTATTCTGGAATACGAATGACGTTTTTTGAAATTCAATTGACAATTCTCAAATACAATTGATGTTCCTGAAATTCAATTGACTTTTTGGACAAAACAACAGATAGTTTTTGAAAAATAAGTGACTATTCTTAAAAACAAATGATGCTTCTTCAAAGTCAATTAACTATCTTGAAATACGATCGATGCTTTCTGAAATTCAATTCACTATTCGAACAAAACAATAGGTATTGAAAAGGAATATTCTCAGATAAATTATGAACATACAAAAATGGATATATATTTATATAAAGCAATACATTGAGAATTCGCATTCTCTATGTGATGAGAATATTTACTCTTTTTCAGTTAATTCAATAGAAAACAACTACTTTCCTGGCTATATGCCACGACGAACATTGAATTATATCTATTGAACACACACGATAAGAGTTTGAAAATAAAATATAAGAATTTCTGAAATTGAGAATTTGCATTCTGAAAAAGAGTAAATATTCTCATCACATAGAGAATGCGAATTCTCAATGTATTGCTTTATATAAATATATATCCATTTTTGTATGTTCATAATTTATCTGAGAATATTCCTTTTCAACACTTTCATACCCAATCAGGGGGTTCAAACTTGAACGATGGAAACTTGTGATTTTTATAGACCTCTAATCGCAGATTCGTGATAGAGTCTCAATTCAGAATTCATTTCCACGCCCTGTATGATGAATGTCAATTTATCATACACCCAAAAGCAAAACAATAGGTACTTTCTGAAAAAATAAAAATGGATGCTTTATTCAATACAATTTATTATCTTGAAATATGATCGATGTATCCTTGCAGGGAGAGAAAACGAATTTATTTTCGAGGGTAACACTTGAAATAATTAGTTCTAGCCCTCTTCGTTCAACCCCCTAGGAGGGGTAGATCTTACCCTTAGAATCCCAAATGAGAAGGGGGGTCAAGAGTCACATCATTTTGCAGTACGTTCAATGGGCTTATATCACAAAAAATTTTTATTTCATGATTCGATAGAACTCATCCTAACTAGCTCACCACCGCAAACCGTTTCTTGCTGTGAGCTCCCTACGTTTTATAAAAAATTATTGAAATCCCCGATTTTTCGGACCTCTGAAAACGAGGCGATGATGTGACGTCAAAACCCTAATACTGAAACAAGACTATTCCAGACAGAGATGAATGATACATGATTTCTGACAGAGTGAATTAGCGCGAAATCACAGTTGAAAGAATTAATATATCGGTTTCCTCAGTCTCCGTCGGGCGTTTGGTATTTTCTTTTAACTATGGCGAGATGAGGTGTCTATCAGGTTTCTACGTCATAAGAGGGATCCGTTTTCGGAAGGTAGTATTATTTATGTCCAAAAATAAAACATTTCAGTTAATTTTTCGATCGAATTATGTCGTCAATAATTATTAATGTATGAAAGGATCACTATAAACATGGATTGAGTTAAAAGTTCTACTAAGGTGTACACGCCCATTCTCTTTCCAACGGTATCCTAGTTAATCATTTTCATTCGAGCAGTTTCCGAAAAATGTCGTGTCACTTAGTAAACTTCCCACCCGATAATATCTTTTTTTCAGTAAATGACATGAAAAATCGAAAATACACGTCAATTACATATCTGAGGAAGACACTTGAAATGCTTAGCCCTCTTAGGTCAACCCCCCAGGAGAGGAGGGGTAGATGGGTCAAGAGGCACATAATTTTGAAGGGCGTTCAAGTCTCTTTTCAACTATATCCTTATTTTTCATTTTTTGATAGCAGTTTTCGAAAAATGCTGTTTTAAACTCACAGAAGCAATTAGAACATGCCTGCACTGATATCACGACTGATATGCATGGTTTTCAGGTTGGTATTATTGTATTGACCCTTCCAGTCCAAGTGGTAGAAACATTTTGAATGCATTTCAGTGTAGGCATGTTCCGATAATTACTTCTGTAAGTTCAGAACGGCATTTTTCGGAAACAGCTCATCAAAAAATCATGAACTAGGGTACTGTTGGAAAGAATTGAACGCCTTTTTAAATAATGTGCATTCATACAAGGTTCTAAGGGTAACATCTACTCCTCCTAGGAGGTTGAACCAAGAGGGTTGAAAGTATGCATTTGAAGTGTCTCCCTTGACATTGATATTGACCTATCTTTTCGATTTTTCATTTTATTTACTGAAAGGAAGATATTAAGGGTGGAAAGTTTTTTAATTGACACGGCATTTTTCGAAAACTGCTCAACAGAAAATGATAAACTAGGATACCGTTGGAAAGAGAATTGAACGCCCTTCAAAATGATATGCCGCTCGACCTCTTTTTTTATTCGAGATTCTTATTGGAACATCTACCCCTCCTAGGGGTTGTACCAGGAGGGCTGAAAATATCCATTTCAAGTGCACCCCTCAAAAATAAAATTGTCCTGACTTCTCGATTTCTCTTATCATTTACTGGGAGGAAGATATTGAGGGTGGGAATTTTTCGAAATGTCACCCTGTACAGTTGATGCTTCCCGAAAACCAATTGACATTTTTTGTAATTCAACAGGAATACAAATAATGTCGTTTGTTTTGGAATTCAGTTGATTATTCTCAAATACCAACAATCGATGTTTTCTTAGGTTCAGTTGACTATTCTGTAAAACAATAGATACTTTCAGAGATACAAATGATATTCTGAAAAATATTCCATTACTCAACTATCTTGAAATGCAATTAATGCTCTCTGAAATACAATTGGAGTATTTTGAAATTCAACTGATATTTTCGAAATACAGATGTTCTTTTCCGAAATTACTTTCTGAAATTCAACTGAAACTTTCTGAAATTCGACTAATATTTTCGGAAATGATGTTTCCTGAAATTCAATCAACCATTCTGACACATAATTGATGCATTTGAAATGCAACCTTTCTTTTCTAAAACACAAAAAGCGTCTCCTGAAATTCTAATGACTATTCTGAAAACCAATAATTGATGCTTCATGAAATTCAATGAGTTTGAAATACAATTGATGCTTACAGAAATCCAATTGAAGCTTCTTGAAATTCAACTGATACTTTTTGAAATACAAAAAAAGTTGTTTTCTGAAATTTGATTAATTATTCTGAAACAGAATTGACGTTTTCCAAAATATAATCTGCATTTTCTGACCCACAAAACTTTTTTTCTTAATTCTAGTGACTATTTTGATTCATAATTAAAGTATCCTGAAATTCATATGATCTCATTGGAATTTAACTGATATTTTTTCAAATAAAATTGACATTTCATGAAATTTAAGATATTATTAAAAGAATTGTAGTATCTTTGGAGATATCGATTCCCAAAAAGAATAAAAAATTTCGTTTCAATCGTATATGAATATCAACTTTGCAATATGTGATTGTACAGGTTAATAGGAAACGTATACAGTACGGTTCATTCACCTGAAAACTATGCACGTATCATCATGAACCTTATTCAAACACTCGCCCATATCTGCAATGTTAAAATCGCCATAAACTTGACCTCCTCAACGAAAACAAAATATCATAACTATATAAAAACTAAAAAAATTCGACGCTGGCTTATTACATTCACTTTTAGTCTATAGTTATAGATTATAGGTGAAACATGAAGTTCGCACTAGTTTTAGTTGGACTTGTGGTGGTAATCCAATATGTAAGTTCAAACTTTATCTATTTTCTGTTAAATTTGAAAGGAAAGTGAAAAAAAGGCAGGATTTCATCTGAATACACAGGGTGTTAGGTACATTAATATGGTGAAGAAGAAGAACTTTTTTGTAATCGTAGTTTCCAATATAAAAAATAAGGTGAAGGATTTCATTTGGACAAAAAAGCGAGGGTAGATTCGTTACAAAAAATAAGTAAAAAAAGTTCCTGTGAACTAATTCTAATATCAACTAGTTTTCGTCAGTCAGGAATAGTTTTCAAAAATGTGGAAAAAAGATATAGGTTTCAAATCAAATACACAGGGCGTTATATAGAGACATGAATTCGATGGACGATCAAAGAGTATACTCCTTGCAAAAAAATGAATGTTTCCTAACTTTTTTCTAAACATTCGTACTTTCCAATGTGTGAATTCAAACATTATGTATCTCATATTGCAAAAAAATAATTAATATAATTCCTGTAAACGAGTTCAAACTTGACATATATTTTGTCAGACTTTGAGAAAAATATGGAAACAATGCTGTAGGTATTTTGATCTGAATGCTCAGGTGTTAGGTACAGGGCTAGTTTTATTATTGTGAACCCCCTTTATCTTTTTTGTTTTCCACTCATTAAAAAATATTCGAAGCTGATTTTGTACAATTTTCAATTACAATATGATACAATATCTCTTCAAATATACAGGGTATAAAGAAAAATATTTTTTTTTCAAATGGAATGTGTCGTATATTTTGATGGATTTGAAAGAAGGGATATATCTATCAAAATATACAGCGCATTACATATAAAAAAAAATATTTCTGTATACCCTGAAGAGATATTTCAACACTGTCACTGTGTTTGGAACCTGCATGCAGAATAATTATATAAAATCAGCTTCGAATTTTTTTGGATGAGTGGGAAACAAAAAAAAAAACTCTTTTTTACATTGATAAAACTGGCCCTGTACATTAATTTGGTAAAAAAAATCAAGGGTGAATTCTTAGAGAAAAATAAGGAAGTCTTTCAAATACTTGTATTTCAGTCAGAATTATTCCATAATAATGTAGGGTTCCATTTGAATACACAGGGTGTATAGATACATTGATACCAGAAAAAATGCAGGGTAGATTCATTGTAAAAATCAGGAAAAGTTCCAACAAACAAAATCAAAACATTATCTTTATTTTTCGTCAGTCAGACTTTTTTCAATGCACGTGGAAAAAATTTGTAGGCTCTCATCTGATCATACAAGATATTAGGTACAGTAATATAGTTAAAAAAATCGATTCCTTGCGAAAAATATAGATATAATCCTTTTAACTTTTTCAGAGACTCGTATTTTTCAGTGTGTAAGTTGATATATATTACATATTAGATCATATACATTATTCAATACATTATCTATTTTTGTTAATAAGAATGAGGTGTAGGGTTTCGTCTGAATACACAGGGTGTTCCATCAATATGGTAGAAATTTCAAGGTTTGATTCCATGAATTGAATAGGAAAAACGTTACTATACACATTTTTCCAAAGACCTTCCGATATGTTATTTCAATTCATATCTAAGTATTATTCGTCAGTCAGATTTGAAAGAAATTGAGAAAGAAGTGTAGGGTTTCATCTGAATATACAGGATGTTAGGTACATTGATCTGGTAGATAAATGCGATGGTAAATTCAGACTGATTTCAAAATATGTGAAAAAAGGTGTAGGGTTTCATCTGAATACACAGGGTGTTGGTTATATTGATTTGGTGAAGTAATTCAATGGTAGATCTCCTTCAGAAAAACAGGGACAGTTCCTTCAAACTTTTTTCTTTATACTCGTATTTTCCAGTAAATATTTTTTCTTGGAAAAGTATAAAAAAAATAAGTGTTCTTCCTAAAGACCCGCAATTTTTGTTACTGATATACATTTGTTCAACGCATATTGAAGAACAAAACCTAGTATTTTCCAAAAATTAAATACATGAGAGTATGGTTCGGCTTTGAAAGAGACAGTCAAGCTAATAAGAAATATTTTTAAAAATGTTATGTCTATTTTTTCTTACTTCGAAGACATGCAGAGAAATACTAGTTAATTTATTCATGAACCAACAAGCAGCATAATATGAATACATTCAAGAGACATGAAAGCTGGGTTTGAAAAGCTAGATTGGAAAAAAGTTACTAACATAACTATAATGATGTTAGTCAAGCCCCCTCGGACGCCACATCAGAAGAGGTTGTTATTGCAAACAAATTATGAAATTTCATGAAAATCCGAATGATATCTCCTTAGAAATCGATGATGATTTGATTTCATGAAAAATTTTTACCCTGTATCTTAAAAATTTTAGAGGTTTTCGGGGAAAAAGATTGAAGAATCTTTATTTTCCGATTTTTCCGCACAGAATCTTCGCTTGAATTTTTCACAATATCAATGTACCACGGTTCAATATCCATTTTTCTTCCAGAATTGAACCTCCTTGACTCTCTTGTTTTGCAAGATACCGAAAAATGTTGCATGTATGAAAGTTGGATAGAATAACTTGAATTCGGATTTAAAGATATTTTTTGGTATGCAGGACTTTTCATTTTCCAGAAACTTACATCAACATTTGTTTCTCTAATGAATACTATGTATCTTTCTTGACAGCCTGGAAGAGCGATATTTGTATCGATTATTAATTGAGTTAGATACACGGTTGAACAAAATAATCATGTCACATAATGTGAGTTGAACTTGGTGGGATTTGAGATAACACAATTATATATTGACATCTCCATGGAGCATACATAATATAATTGATATTTTTTCGGAGACTACTGAGTTCAAAACGTATATTATTTGATATGAGTATTATGGTCAACTTTAATCGTCAATAACTCAATTATTTTCAAGCCAAATACATGCAAGTCATAAAATATGTATACATAGCGCTTCTTCGATAATATAGTGTTGATATTTCAGTTTTAGTAGTGGACAAAATATTTCAACTGTGCAGTAAAGTATAGGAAAAATTATGAGAATCTGAAAAACGTTGATTACAAATTTCAATCTTTCATATTCAAAAACAAAATTTCATTACACAAGGTGCTAAACAGAGAGGTTATGACGTCATCGGCAATTTTTTTGATCTGAAATTCTGTATCTTGTGACTCCAAATATCATTACTGCTTGGAATAATTTTATTTTTCTTGATCTAGAACTGTCACAAAATGTAGGGTGTTACATTTGAAAAAAAATTACAATGTATCGTCCAGAGATTCATCAAGTCAAGTAGCTTGATATTTTAACAAACTACTTGACTTGACTTGAAAATCAAGCTCGTGGCAAATTACGTACTTGACTTGACTTGAATTTGAGATATTTATTACTTGACTTGAAATCAAGCTACTTGATAATACTTGATCTTGATACGCACGAGTCGCACGGCGTATATTTCTGCAAGCTCGCTCACGCTTAGACAAAATACGGGGGTTCCCCGAGATCCGAGCTGACTGAATCGATCGCGCAGTCAGTCTTACGATGCCATTTTCATTTCATCAGTTATATACAGGGTGACTCACGGTCGATGGTAGGTTATAGACGTTCACGTTTATGATAGGAACGCAACGCAGGATTTTTCTGAAAATTTCGCATCTCACATTTCATCACCGGTACTATCGATCTAATATATTTTCAAAATCACGACGTTGCCGCTTCTATAGAAAAGTAGGAACCACTTTGTTATTTCGAATTGAACACCCTGTATTTTATTGCATTTTCAGATTCTCCTGGAAGAGTTGATTTCATCGATACATCACACTCGGGGTATAGCGGAAAAGATTATGGAGATATAGAGTGCGAAAAATCGAGATTTTTCAACTTCAGGAATTTTTTGTGTATGCGAAATTTTCAGAAAAATCCCGCGTCGCGTTCTCCATAAACGTCTAACCTATAACATCGACCGTGAGTCACGCTGTATAGATACACAATAAAACTGCTGAAAATCAAGTAACTTGATAGAACTACTTGATTTTTCAAGTACTTGATAAATAATTACTTGACTTGACTTGACATTAAAAAACTTTCGCTTGACTTGAACTTGACTTGATTTCAAGTCAAGTCAAGTCAAGTAGCTTGAATATCAAGTCAAGCCGTGAATCTCTGGATCGTCATCACCTCAATGTGTATCACACTGTAAAATGAAATTTCATGATCAAATATAAAGAAGATATAATTTATTCCATACTTCAGGAACACACTCCTCATCAGTTGAGAATGCTTATATACAGGGTGTCCAAAATTATATAAAAATATTTCAACTGCAGAGTTTAGGAATAATAATAGTGGAGACTCAGCTCAGCTGAAAACTATGAATACATTTAATTCCTACAAAAGAGCAGTCAAAAATATGATATGTCAAGATAAAAGTATGTATGACTCAGTCTTCAATTAATAATTAACAATCTATAGTTATGTTAAAAGTTTTTCTACCTCCAGTTTCAGTATGTTTCTTTCTCACTCACCTTCCCAAAGTTCAATCAGAAGAAAATCAATCAGCACAGAATGATATACAAACCAAGAAGAACATTGTTTAAAGTCAGGAAATATCAGATACTCACAATACAAGCCCATTGGGGCTTAGGTGATGATGATATGTCCTGGTCTTTTATTTTCATTGTATTTTGGTTGTACCAAACAATATGAAATAAGTTCAGAAACTCCTGTATGATGAAGATATGACTTACTTACTTACTTACTTACTTACTTACTTACTTACTTACTTACTTACTTACTTACTTACTTACTAGAGTAGGTTCAGAAATGGTTCTTTAGGGTGTTTTAGCCACTAAAGGGCGAGCATGAGGTGATAATTTTCTGAAAATATTTTCGAAACTCTTTGTGATGAAATAACCAAAAAGACCCCGCTTTTTTCGAATTTTTAATATGTTGTAGAAATTGATAAACTGATTAAATGTGCAAATTCGTAGAATTCATTGATGAACAGATTTTTTAAAACAAGGCGTCAAAGTTACAAATCGGTGATTTTTTTTTATTTTTTCTCTAGATTTGCAGGTGCCAACGGCATTATTTTTCGCTCATATCATTAAAGTACCTTCATATTACTCAATTTTATCCAGATGATTCAGATTATGTAATTGTATACAGAGTGAGAAATTAAAACATTTTAGTGATGTCTGAAAATTCGATGTAATGATGAAATATCGAGAAAATTATTACTTCAGCAATATAAATATTCTCATTCAATTATGAATCACAATTCATCGTCTTCATGATGTTATAGCCACTTCTACGTGAGTACAGGGTGCGCCTCTTAAAATGTAATCCCCTCTTAACTCTTTCGTGTTCAGAGATATGAAAAAATGTTGAATGACAAAGTTGTGTCAAACGACCCAAACTTTCATTTCGTTATGTTGTTTCATAAACAGGGTCATTCGTTCTTACAGAAAGTATATCAACTTTGATTTTTTCAATGGAACACCCTATATAATTTACGTCACATCGATAGAGCTTTTTGTTCTGATTTGAAAAATAAATATGAGTTGCATATTCGAATGAAAAATAGTTGAGTAATTGATGATAAAATTTTACCAAAATACCGCATTATGAACCTTTACTTCATGAGTTGAATATATAGTGGGCTTTGAAATAACGTTCATACATTGTTCAGGCTCCACGGAGACGTCATAGTATTGTTTATTATGAAATTGAAATCCTCCAATCTCAATACAAAGAAATATGAATACAGTTCGAATTGAAGATTCGGTATTTTGGTAAACTTTGATAATCAATAAATCAATTATTTCTAATCCAAATATGCAACTCATATGTATTTTTGAAATCACTAAAGAAGGCTCTATCGACATGCCAGAATATCACATCTCTAAAAAAAAAGAATTAAGGGGGGTTTCATCTTAAAAGGAGCACCCTGTACAACCTCCTCATATCACACTTGTTCGCAATTTAGTTTTCAAGAATGATCAGTTGAGAATGTTTGTTTCTTCAATATCTTTTATAATTTTTTCGACTGAATTCTCAATCAAATTCACACTCAACCTTAGTTAAAATAATTTCATTTCATTGGTTTTCGGTATTTTATTTATTATTTAGTTGTTCAGAAAGAACAATTTGTCCTTTAGATCAACTTTATTAGTACTATGACTGGTGATGACCATTTGAATGGTCGAAACATGTCTCAATCAAAAGTAATGAAGCTGAATCAACTGCACATTTCGCCAGCGAAGTTGTGGAGACAACTTTGAGTTGTTTCCCGTTAATTTAATAAAAATCATAATTGGTACCCTATAGCAAGCAAATTTTAAAAAACGAATAATGTTGTAATTAGTGAATGCTATCAAATAAGATAACTGTCATGGGTACAATCAATTTTCATTTTATATACCTGATCAAACTGCCAAAAATTCCACATACAAAAAATTGGGCAAAAAGAGCCACTAGGTAGTTCCTCGTATTTCTCGCGCCCCTAATGAAAATATCGAAATATTTTCAACATTTCAGAAATGTATATGGAGAGTTGGATATTTTTATAGAATTTGGTTATTATTTAGTGAGTTGACTTTAATAGAATCTTTCTTGCTAATTTCGAGACACCCTGTATATTTGTAAAATGAAGAAAAATATCTTCAACTAGATTTGAAAATATGCACAATGTTTCATTCAAAAAAGTGGATCTGTTCGTTCAAGGAGTATACCAAAAGAAAACCTACATAAAAATCACATTTGAAGTTAAATACTGTAGAAACGAGAAAATCCCAAAAAATTTGGAATAATGGACATTTGAAGTTAATTTTTACTTTGTATAGTACCCCTAATAGCACCCTGAAGTCACATGTATATCCACAGGACTTCCCGCCAGGCTTTGTTAGTAAATCAGTGTTGATATTGTTCTTGTCCTTCATGAAAAAATCAAAGGAAATTTATTTTTTATATGGAAAATCCATCTAATCCCGTTAAAATTCAATGTTTTAGTGATTCTCGAGCATTTTTGAAATAATTATTTCTATACATTGTACATAATTTTGAAGGGAAAAAAATAAGAAATTTAATGAGCTGATAAAATACTCCATTTGAAAAATCATAACTTTGGGTTGTATCTCCAAAATTATACCCCGAAAAAAAAATTGAGTGCGCCACTGGATTTTGCGTGGAATTCTCTATGGGTAAAGATTTCAATTTGACATTTTCGCTGAGAAACTTCGTAGATATAGAGGGGGTCCAAACAGTATGAATTTTCAAAATCGCCCTGAATCTCAAAAACGAAAACAGTAATGCAAAATCTGATTAGGTCATCTTGAATTTCACAAAAAAGTGGCGCAGGACCGCGAAAACCGCAAGGTTTTATCTCCAAAGATATCTGAGATATCACGCAAAAGAATCGAAAACCGGACACACTGTAGATAAATGAGTTTACTAATAGTTATTCATTATACAAGGGAGAAAAAGTAGTAGATTTTAGCTCCAGGTTGTGAGCTAATATCTAATATTTTCCCCGTGTATAATACACTATTATTTTCTGAAGAAGAAAGGACGAATCAATATTGAGAAGATATTACATTATTTTGAAATCTGAAAATTATCGATGTGAAATTTTAAGTTTTTAACAGTAGGGACACCTGCGTTGTAGGCATCTTTATCATCCCTTTGAAGTAATAAAATATCTGATGTCACTTCTGTCAGTCTAATTCTGTGATTTGATTAAAAAAAATTTCGAATTTACTGGTTGTTCAGTAATATACGTAACCGCGAAGTCGAATGGAAGATAAAAGGACTTGCAGTTCTTTCTCGGAGGCGGTATTATTGACTCATTTTTCGGAAATATAGCACAACAAAAGCCATCAACAGTGTGATATACAGGGTGTTTCATAATTGAATGCTGATCCTTAAGGGCGATAATCCTTGGATGATTTTGAAAAGAAAAGTTCATATCAACATAATTATGTCCTAAACCTCTTAGTTATTGAGCTACAGGGTGATGAAATTTCAAGGAAAAAATGAGTTTTTCATCATAATTTTTTATCACTCTTAGATATTGTTATGATATTTTGTATACACCTTTTCATTATTAAGGAGCATTTTTTGACGTGAAAGATATTTAAAAATTCTCACCAGTGGCGTACGTACGGGGTTTGAACTGACAATTTTTGAAGAAAAAAATAGTACGTTACTGATATTTCTGAAAATCAGATTCTTTTTTCAATTCTTATTCATTTTGGAGCAAATTTGGTTCCTAGACTTACTTTCATACAACGTACCGTTTTCGCCTAGAAAATAAAAACCAAAGAATTTTGTTCCTTCAGTTCTTGGATATTGTTTTTGGTAATTCAGTAGACACCCACTATAAGTGGAAACACATTCTGTTTTGGAACGAAAATCAAACTTTTACTTTCACCAGTGATGTCCTCGTAGACCTGATATTGAATGTTTTGTTTAAAAAAACGCTGTACGCTTCTGATTTCAACACCCTGTAGCTCAAAAACTAAGAGGTTCAGGACATATGTTGATATGAACTTCTCTCCTTAAAATCATCCAAGGATCATCGCCCTTTAGGATCAGCATTCAATTATGAAACACCCTGTATATCCGGGAAAAAAGAACTCACTTTTTTCCCACTCGAAAGAAGTGATTTATAAAAAGTGACATTTTATAACCTGCCAACAGAGATGAAATGCCAAACTTTTTTTCCCGTCACAGAAAAAACATATTTCCTTTTTTCCAGGTGACCGCCGGTTGCCACACGTGCGGCCACTCCCCCTGCGGCTGCGGCTGCGGCCTGGAGGGCAGCGGCGAGGACATGTGCCGCGGCACGAAACGCTGCGTGCCGATGGTAGTGCGCCCGCAGGCGTTAGAGACTCCCAAGTTCGCCGCCCCTGCCTTCGAGCCCGTGTCCAGCCCTTGCGCCTGCAAGAAGGCTATCGTGAAGCCCGCGGTGCTGCCCAAGCCCGTGTGCCGCCCGCAGATCCCGACATGCGTCGTTGACAGCTGTCATCACAGCCACCACGTGAGTTTCTTTCTTTGTCTCATATTTTTCACATTTCTTAAATTTTTCTAACTCTTGCACGACAGAGGCTATATTCCGAATTCAACTGGTCAGTACTGTCAGTAGATCCACTGACTCTGCTGAAAAGCTGTGTTCCGAAATATAAAATCAAAAATACAGTGCTGTAATTCGGAACACGTTTTCATCAGTAATCAGCAGCAGTTGATCAGCTGGTGAAATTTGTCAGTTGTCATTGATCTGGCAGATGCTCCTGCTTTAGCTAAATAAATAACAGGCATTTTCTGATATCAAAATGATATTATCAATGTATTATTGATAAGCTAAGACTCAATGTTTGAAAAACAACGGAAATGAATGTGTCATTCCTTTCCCCTCAAAAATAATGACAGTTCACTGAAGCCACACTACCTTTTGATAGTCAGCAATTTCAGCAGAATGTTGAGTCGAAATATTTGGAATGAATAGTATATCTGCTCACGAGTATCTGTCACTTTCAGTCAATTTTTTGATTTCGGAATGAAAATTCAGCAGATTCAGTACTATCAGTTGAATTCGGAATATAGCCAGGGTATCGCTATGATATTCTTAGAACTCATTTATCAACAGTGCTTAGCGCCAAAGACAGATAATGGAATGGAATCGCGAATGGTGGGGATAATAAAAACACTTGCTAGTGAGTGTTCAGACCAAAAACTAATAGATAGACACCGCGATTCGATCATACATCATTGAAAGATGTACGCCAACAATGCTTAACGACAAACACAGATGAATGAATCAAATCGCTAATGGTGAGGATAATATCAGACACTTGTACATTTGCGGATGAGTGTTCAGACTAAATAACAATAGATAGACGCGATTCGTTTATAGATCATAAAAATAATCCTAAAGTTACGTCTGTAACTTAAATAAAATCGTTCGAATTTCCGGAGCGGCTAGTTGTGTCGGTAACATATGAATATGCGCCCCGTGTGTTGCCTGCAGATCCCGACGTGCGTCGTCGACAGCTGACATCACAGCTACCCCGTGAGTTTCTTTCTTTCTCTCATTTTTTTCACATTTCTTCAATTTTTCCTACTCTTGCACGACAGGGTATCTGTTTGAACTGTCAACAGGCAATCTTTCGATTTACGATCATTTCTCAGACTAGATAACATTGAGTAGATAGACACCACGACTCATTCATCAACAATCCTTAGCGCCAAAGACAGATAATGGAATGGAATCGCGAATGGTGGGGATAATAAGAGACACTTGCGGGTGAGTGTTCAGACTCATAGATCATTGGAAGAAATACGCCAACAATGCTCAACAACAAACACGGATAAATGAATCAAATCGCTAATGGTGGAAATAATATCAGACACTTGTACATTTGCGGATGAGTGTTCAGACTAAATAACAATAGATAGACACCGCGATTCGTTTATAGATAATTGAAAAGTATACGCCAACTATCCTTAGCGCCAATGACAGATAATGGACTCTCGAATGGTGGGGATAATAAAAAACACTTGCGGGTGAAAGTTCAGACTGAAAACCAATAAATAGACACCGCAATTCGATCAAAGATCATTGAAAGATATACGCCAACAATCCTTAACGACATACACGGAGAAATGAATCAAATTGCTAATGGTGGGGATAATATCAGACACTTCTACATTTGCGAATAAGTGTTCAGACTAAATAACAATAGATAGACACTGCGATTCCTTTATAGATCATCAAAAACTATACGCCAACAATCCTTAATCACCAACGGATTAACGCAGATCCCGACGTGCGTCGTCGACAGCTGTCATCACAGCCACCACGTGAGTCTCTTTCTTTCTCTCATTTGTTTCACATTCTTTCGATTTCCTCAACTTTTGCACGACAGGAAATCGCTATGATATTCTTAGTACTGAACCAAATTTCTCCCTCAGACTAAATAACATTAAGTAGATAGACACCACGATTCATTCATCAACAATCCTTAGCGCCAAAGACAGATGATGGAATGAAATCGCGAATGATGGGGATAATAAAAAACACTTGCGGGTGAGTGTTCAGACCAAAAACCAATAGATAGACACCGCGATTCGATTATTGAACATTGAAAGATATACGCCAACCATCCTTAATGACAAACACGGATAAATGAACCAAATCGCTAATGGTGGGTATAATATCAGAAACTTGTACAGGGTGGGCAAAATTGGGCGTTTTCACCGTCTATCTCAATAACTAGAGGAGTTATCGAAAAACCGATATACATGTTCCGGGTTCGATTTTGGAGAAACCTCGAATGGCACAATCGAAATTTAGATATCTTCATTCGTTTTAGAGATACAGGGGGAAATTGAAAATTTGCCGATTTCGATTTAATTTTCTGACTACTTTACGGTGAGAGGTATAAAAAAATTCCAATCGTATATTTATACAGTATGATGCGTGGAATCCATTGGCATCATCAGAAATTTTATACAGGGTGACGTTGAAAAGATACGGCAGCCAATTATGTTTTTTCTAATGGAACACCCCGTATATTTTGGCACAGTTGAATAGTCCCAGGCGTTCTCATTACAAATATATATATAACCCTACCTTTTCCTTCCACAATTTCAGATATATTCGCAAAAATATATTCAGTGTGTCACATTTCTTATGGTTACACCCCCGTATCTTCTGTATCTGGAATTTGGACATCTTCTATAAGGCTATATTTTTCAACGCAACCTACTGATTTCCTAATTGAGTAAATTATTGGTCTTATTTCTGTATCTCAAATGTCTTGATAACAATGATATCAAATCGAATAATTTCCCATTTTATTTCTCACCAAATATCCATTTGTCTGGAAAAAACATTCCTTATGATATTTATTTTCCACCTTCGGTGAATATATACAGAGTGTCATTTTCAACTTCGATTCTGCCTGTTGATAGCATTATCCAGAAATATCGATGATTCCATAGCTGCTGGCGAGCAGTGTTATCATTGGAGATGATCCCACTTGGTCCATGACTCCATGAGTGTATCATTTGTATCTTTCTGACAGTTGCGAATTTTTGAATCCTACCTCAATTATTTTTACAGAAGATACGGGGGTGTAACCATAAGAAATGTGACACACTGAATATATTTTTGCGAATATATCTGAAATTGGGGAAGGAGAAGGTAGGGTTATATATATATATATATATATTTGTAATGAGAACGCCTGGGACTATTCAACTGTGCCAAAATATACGGGGTGTTCCATTAGAAAAAACATAATTGGCTGCCGTATCTTTTCAACGTCACCCTGTATAAAATTTCTGATGATGCCAATGGATTCCACGCATCATACTGTATAAATATACGTTTGAAATTTTTTGATACCTCTCACCGTAAAGTAGTCAGAAAATAAAATCGAAATCGGCAAATTTTCAATTTCTCCCTGTATCTCTAAAACGAATGAAGATATCGAAATTTTGATTGTGCCATTCGAGGTTTCTCCAAAATCGAACCCGGAACATGTATATCGGTTTTTCGATAACTCCTCTAGTTATTGAGATAGACGGCGAAAACGCCCAATTTTGCCCACCCTGTACATTTGCGGATGACTGTTCAGACTAGAAAACAATAAATAGACACCGCAATTCGTTCATAGATCATTGAAAAGTATTCGCCAACAATCCTCAACTACAAATGAATCAAATTGCGAATGGTGGGGATAATAACAGAAACTTTTGAGCCCCGTGCCCCGTGTGTTGCCCGCAGATCCCGACGTGCGTCGTTGACAGCTGTCATCATAGCTACCTCGTGAGTTTCTTTCTCTCATTTTTCTCGCATTTCTTTCACATTTCTTAAATTTTTTCATCTCTTGCACGACAGGGAATCTCTATGATATTCTTCGAACTAAACAAACTGTCAACATGCAATTATTCGATTGTCGCTCATTTCTCCCTCAGACTGAATGACATTGAGTAGATAGACACCACGATTCATTCATAAATCATACGAAAGTATACACCAACAATCCTCAACGCCAAAGACAGGTAATGCAATGAAATCGCGAATTGTGGGGATAATAAAAAGCTCGTTTGTCATCCAACGACCCATCAAATGACGTAATTCTGGAATGATTAATATGACACGCCAATTTGGCGATCCACAATTACAAAGTGGACGTCCCGAAAACGCCCGCAGGACGTCAATCTGGGATATTCATAACGTCCCAAAGCTGATGGCCATTGTCGGTCGATAGACGTCCCGAAGACGTTCTTGGGTACGCTCATCATAAGTCCATATCAAGGATTTCATGTACAAACATCATTTAAATAGCGAATCACAATCAGCCCCAAAAGTAAATTACTTCACAGTATTTTTCCAACTAATCATTTGTAAAATACTGTCTGTAATAAAGGAAAATAGAGGAAAAAAAGTTGGTGGAGTACGGAATTCGAAACCGGGTCCTTTAGGCAGACACGCTACCCACAGGCCATTGTGTTTGTCACGAACTAATGTACAAAACATCTGTATCAGCATCACACTTTATAACATATATACACGCACTGAACTACAAGAATTCATCCCAGTGGAAGACCGTCGTGTGAGCGAATATAAAAATATTCTGCTTCCATATGCAACGCATCTACATATAAATCATTCGAAATCACAAAATCGGATTCAACCTCGATTGACATTCACAGAATACGTGGCATAATCAATTATACTGATGCAATATAATTGCAGTTGATATAAATATCGATTGGGACCTAATTTGTACGTCCTGAAAATGTTCCTCATAATACATTACGAAAATGTTGGCGTCGTACGTCCTAAGGATGAGACGTTCGGCTATAGTTAGGACATGAAATGAACGTCCTCGGGACGTCCTGTGCTATCTGGGCCATTGCAAAACGCAACAGTTGCAAATGAGAATACGACTTAAAATCATCGTATTTCAATAATCATCGATAAACTTGTTATCAAAGTGGTAATCACGACCAAAAAACTTCATAAACCTCCTCGAACTTATTAAAACTTCCTGTGATTTCCCGAATTCCCTCGGACTTTCCCCTAACTTTCTTCCCAAACTTCATTGAAATTCACCGAATTCCCTCGAGCTTTTCAAAACTTTGAAATGTCCAAATTACTTACCTCAAATTTCTCCGAACATCCTGAAATTTCCCCGAGCTTTCCCGAACTTCCTCAAATTTTCCGAACTTGCCCAAACTTTCTCGAATTTTCCAAAGATGCTCGAAATTTCTCGAACATCCTTTAACTTCTTCAAACTTTCTAGTTCTCGAACCTCCTCAAATTTATCCTCGAACCTGAACACCAAACTTCCCAAATAAGGACATGAATATGTTTCTCGCTTAGATAAAGGCTTCTCCTCTACATGTTCAGGGAATAGTTCACACATATAAGGTACTTGAGGCAAATATGGCCCACCTAAGCTAAAACATTTTTTTAGTTCTCATCTGAATTTTTTAGGTGAACAAATTTTACATCAGATTGAATGTTAGGTATCCTGCTCTCATACGTATATGACATAATTACTCAAATAGAAATTTGTGGATATTATGAATTGAATTGCAGAACCCTGTAATTGGGCCATATTATACTATAATCGGGTTATACGGCCCATATACTAAACTGCCTTCAAAATTAAGAATAATAAGTTTCAAACTTTTATTATAGGAAAAAAGTGGAGGGTAAGTAGTATTCAAAAAAACAATAAATACAAAAATATTGAGATAAATAAAAAACATTGGAAAAATGCAATAAAATTTATAAAAAAGTATTGTAATTTCTATAGTTAGCAGTATTTGGAAACATACAAAAGTAAGTAAATTAACGGCGGTAACTCAAATAAAAAAAAACACTTCGAAATTTATAAAAAAATTCTTGGGGTTTACAGTCAACAACACTCGAAATCATCATAGTCTTCAGGCTCTATCCCAACACATACTTCGTGGTACCAAGTGTTACATTTTACACATCTTCTTCTATCCAATTTGTCTTCTTTGTGACAACCACAAAACCAAGACTCTTCAATTATTCGTTCAGAAGTAGACCGATCTTTTGAAGTAGACTCAATGCTTGAGACAGACTTGGCTATTTTGTTTTTCTGCTTTAATATTGATGGAGTCAAGGGCTTTGAAAAAGATGACAAATCATTATTTTTAAAGATCTTTTGTAACCTGTTGGGCCTTGTAATTCGAAGATTTTCGACGAACGGTTGTCTCTTTCTTTTCAGCTTCAGCAGTCGGAAGGATGTCATTTAACGTCTCAATTGATTTATGTGGAGACAAATTTTACCCATTAGGAAGCTGAAACATTGATTAGAAGTTATAAAATCTATTTTTTCCCAATGAACTTGTTGGTGATGGATGATATGGCCCGCTGTCGGGTATTATGGCCCATGGGCCATGCAACCCACCGTTGTATTGGGCCATATTAAACGAAATGTATTTCTGAGAAAAGGTTATGTTTGATAAAGAGAGCCGAATTCTAGAACCCATTCAACATGATATGTAAAAATAGCTAACAATATACTAATTTACCTTGAAAATATCCCAGCTTGCTGCTATATATGAGATGGAAGGTACGTGGACTTAAATCTAACCCAAATATTGCATCACCGTGAACACCATGCAACGGCTTGTTCTCAACTGGCGAGAAATTGCAGAAAATTTGTAGAAGCGGCGTGCGAGATGAACCGTTGGGAGCGTCAGGCATGCGTAAAGAGCCGACATTGCCAGATTGCTCATAAGTACCCAAGTTTCCGAAATGTCAATATTGGGTCATATTACCCACTGGGTCATATTTGCCTCCTGTACCTTATGTCTTCCTTTGTCTCTCATTCTTGAATGAGAGTACATGGCGTATCCTCGAATGGAAATCAGGGTACGATTCGGACTTCTCGGTGAATGTTCAATAGTCAAGAATTGTAGAAGAAGTTACACAATTTTGTGTTTCAGACGTGATTGCCATTTCATCCAAAAAGAGTGATCCCACAAAACACAGAGTTACCCAAATGCATTTGCGAACAAGTAGCGTACTTTATTTTTTTTAATTTGATAAAAATATTCACAGAATTGCCAATTTGATTTTTGTTCAGTTTCTAATTCCGCCAATTTATTGCCCTGTAGTGCCTAGTTGAATCGTTGTCAAGTTATGCAGTTGATCATAACCATAAATAGATAACCTCTCAACCAATCGTGGACATGGAATTTTCGTATTTTCCCTGCAATGAATAATTACGGCTATAATCCTGGAAACTTGTTAATTCTTCCAATACCACAGTATTAACTGAACTGTCTCGATTGTTTATGTAACATACATGGTACCTTCAGTATTCAAATTGCATTGGTCAGCGAACTCGAGGAGATGGAAATAATGAGTGAAGAAATAAAATGTTTCCTTCAAGGATTCAACATTGACATATTTTAGCGTTTCCTCCAACGAACATTCACCTGGTAGTTATTCAGTGTATTAATTTTTTGTTGTCCTGTTCAAATGATTATTCAACCAAAGTGCCCAACATGCTCTGAACCTAGTTGTGAGGTGTTTCTTATAGTGGGCAGACGGGTCGCAAATTCAGAACAAGAATAACGGAACATGTTTGTGTCATGCATATCAATTTTCAAAGAGATTTTATCAATACCAATTTTGTGTTCCTCAATCATATAGTTAATGAAAAACATTCCTTTGAACCATAGATTCTTATATTTTGGCCAAAAAAGCAAAAAACTCAATCTACTAGAAAATTTTGGAATTCATAAGTCCTTGAAGAATCCTGTAATGACATGTATCAATGTACAGACCCACTAATTTGACTTTCAACTCTCTTACATTTACCTAAACATGAAAATCCCTTCTTTCCTCTGAATGAAACTGATTCAATACTTGAAGTTCCATGAACGATTAGTTTGTTATTGCTCCCATCTCGAATATTAAATTCTTTCATTTCCTATTCCTATTTGATGTTCTATGTCACCCTTGTCACTCCATGTCAAAGACATGCCATTCATTTGATGTTCGACATCTCGTTATCCTATCTTTTCTTGTCTGTCGTAAACCCTTGGTATAATCAACAAGAACTATAAGATGGTATCGTTCAATTTTCAATTTGATTCTAATTGGATATTGCACCATGACGTTTTACAAACCAGTCTCCTAACATAGGTGATCCGCCATAATTGCAGTCCCTCTATTCGATTTTTTCAACTGTGTATTTGTGAAAAATTTTTGAATTATTGTTGTAATATGTGAACATAATTTATTCCTCCAGAACAGGTGAGCTTTTTTGAACTGTAATTGTTGAAGTGTTTGTCTGGCATTCCTCTTTATTTTTCTCTCACTTTAGTGCTCCTATGTAACTAAAAGCTGATGATGAAGCTTTGAAGCTTCGAAACATGTCCCGTAATTCGATTACAATAAAGTATAGTTTTGGTGCAGTAGACTGTAAGAGTTTCGTCCTGTCTTATTGCCTTTACTCCACTGTAAGATGGATCGCCTCAGATGGGTGCTCATTCTCGTTGAGATGCCTTTCCTTCCATTTCACCGACACATACCATCCTCCGCTCCGTTAACATGGCGCTCTCTCTTCCAGATCGTCCACCATTGCTCCACTTCCTCGGTGCATCACCACGCCGGCTTCATTCACTAGAATGATTATACAAAAGTATCATTATTATAAAATGTACATCATTAACAGAATATGTATGTTATCATTGTATAATATACGTTGTTGTCTTATAGGTTGATCATTATTATTCACCCTGTAGAACCTGCTGTGTGAGCGAAAAATCTGTAGTGTTCTTAACAATTTTGTGAAAATCTCCCGAGGTGTATAGTTTCACATAGCATCTTCCACTATTTCAGATAGTTCCTGATGATATCTCTAAAATGGGGTTTCACAAGAAAATGGAATTTTGTGGATATCTTATCGGTTGTCAAGTTTTTTGCATTATTTTCATCATTATGATTCTTCTTCCAGAACGTCCACCACTCCACCTCCTCTTCGTGCTGCCACCACCATGTCGCCGGCTGCTGCGGCCCCACTGTCCACGACATCCAAAATGGAGCGTGCGGCCACTTGCACCACGGTCACGGCCACGGCCAATACGCTCATGGCCACGGCCACGGCACGTGCGCACCCGCTGACGCCGTCTCCCTCTCCTTGGCATACAAGATGGCGCAGCAGGCCAACTACAACTCCATGGCGAACGAGGACAAGCTGAACTTCGGATTCAGGAAGATACCGCAGGAGATTCCGGTCAAGAGGGTGAGTGACATATAACTATGATAGACAGGTTGCCCCATGAATTTCCAGCCGATCAGTAACATCCATTCACGCAGCCATTTGCATTTGTTCATGTTGCCGCGCCATGCCATGAAATAGTTGCCAGAGTATAGAGGTTGGATCGTGCCAATATCATTCAGCTTATCAAACCTCTAGAAAGCTTAGGAATCATTAATGATAGACAATATGGCTTTCTCCATCAGAGATGAACTGAAGATTTATTTGTCTACGTCACCCATACATGACAAGATCCATTAGGAAAATATGGAGAACTTCTAGCTGTTACGTTAGATGTAACGAAAAACATTCGACCGTGTCTCGTACCAAGTATTTTTCCACTTCAGGTATGCCCTCTTTCATCGAGGTTTCATATTCAGACAGATCGCTGATACCATAGCCATCAGTTCCGGCGTTCCATAAGGATCCATTTCGACACCAACATTGTTCCTACTTCTCTATCCACGACTTCGCATATGACAGTATTCTCCATGCTTAATTCTCTTCTAGAATTTCCATTTTATCCCACAGCCTGTGGAACCAACAACCTTGTTGAATTCCCGCGTTCGGAAATCCTTCTTGGTATATCTAATTGTTCTCCCTAGCACAGCAATTTTTCGACTATATCCTCTGAAATTCAAGGCTATAAGGTAGCTCCCCCACCTCCTCTATCATGTATGCTCCTAGGTTTCTTGCCCTTGATGGGGTCTATAGAGTAATACATTTGGTGAGTATGTTGATAGCGGTTTATCCCTCCACTCCACAGGATCTGCATTCAACTTATCCTCTTTAGTCAACCTTCCTAGGGAAGTTTATTTTCGTGTTTGTAATTAAAATGTACCCAGTAGCCTTTCTGAAATCATAAATATTTTCCCAGATGACTGATCTCTGTTAACCTCATCTTTTTATACATTCTACTGATACAGTACTGCTGCTGATCCCGCAGAAGTGTTCTGGCCGAACAAAGGCTGTTTGAGCTTCCTATCGCATAGGTCCACTTCCTCATTTCCTTCTACAGCGGAATATCCTGAAATAAGGGTCATTGTATTTCTGTTAGCTGTTCGCGACATTCCCAAACTATTGTTTTGAAAAGGTATTTTGATGGTCAAGTCCAATCAATTTCTGGAATGTAGCAAGAAGCGTTGAAGATAGAATGAATGCCATGTGCGTAGTAGGAATTATGTATGTCTAGAAACAGTGGAGGAATAGTCTTCTATCACAGTAGAGAGCTTCTCTACTGTGCTTCTACTTATATATTTCATTGTAATCATACATCAATCGCAATCTTCATAAGTGCTAGTAGTCGACTGAATAATTCATTCTTTTGCAGTAACAGTTGTTCTGCAGCTTCATTGGTTCATAAGTTACGAATAAAGTATCGCAAATAGAAAAAGAATTATTGAAAATGATGAACAATTGTCGCTGTCGTCTAGGTTAGCCAGAGTTCTATGATAACTCTTTTTGGAGACTGCATGGAAGCTTCAACTGAAAGTAAGAGGTTCGACCTACTTTTCCTTCACTGAAAACTTTCTTCGTTCGATGGATACACACCAATTGGCATATTTCGTCGAAATGAGTCCTCTATTTGTATCAGTCATTGTCAACCATCATCGATAGTATTGTATTAGTTGCTATCTCTCTTCTTGTTCATAACAGCACTTCAAGATACAGCTGTTTCAGGAATTCGATGATTTTTTGGGAATCTGTTCGTGGTATTCATTTCACAGTCAACTGGTATGATCCCTGTATATCCCTTCTGTCGAGGTTGAACTAGATCTTTCTATGGCGCGAATTTCTGCTTGAATAACGCTGGGGAATCGGCCCATCGGTTGGTAATATTTAGTGCGATCACTATCACCTTCCTTATACCTTTATAACTGCCATCAAAATTCCAGATCATGAGAGCAAATCCTCTATTTTCCAGATAATCCACAACAACGTCCCAGAAGAGAAGATCTTCAGCTTGAACGGCCAAATCGTCGAACTGAAACCAGTGAAAGCCGCATGCTGCAAATCTTTAGCAGAAGAAGCTGCCGAAGACCTTCTTGCTCTTCAAGACGAAGAAGAAGAAAATGCACGAAATGGTGAAGCCACTGGTGTGAGGAGAGTCAGCTTGGGAGAGCTGGGATATGCACCTGCCAAACGTGAGTGCTTGATGTTTTGTTCAAATACACATGGTGCCCTTGAGTACTAGGTGTGCTTTTCAAGAATGTTGCACACAACATATTTACGATAAAATTGAATTCACATTAATTTCAAATCCATTCGAAAGAATATTATTTCATAATACAATTAGTGATATTACTTATTTTGAAAATACATTGTTCTACAATAACATGAGTAGTTTCAACTCACGTTAGTTTCATGAAACTGTGGTATTTTTTTGCCTCAATTTCGATTTAATAATCGCAACTACATCAATTTACTGGGTTCATTGATGGACATACTTCATTGCCAGTAATATCTGTGATATAGGTATGAAACAGTACCGTTTTGAGGAATGATTATTGATGCACGTATATAAACCCAAATTACACAAAAGTATCCACAAATGTAACTCGTAATCAATAGATAATTAAAATAATTTTTGGACCAGCGCCAAAAAGTTCAACTTTTTGCACATCAAAGAGTGTAAAAAGAAGTAACTTTGAGTGCAACAAAAGAAATTCTTTGACTATCCTAGAAATAGTGTTTATTCAATATGTTTTAAACAGATATTTGTTCTTCGAGTAGGTAGGTATTTTTTGCATCCCACTCAGTTTTACTATCAATAAAAACCTGCTCTGACTTCAAATTCAATTTAATTGATGACCATCCTGTGATTCTGAGGATTCGTCAGTGATAAATGAAAATTATTCAATGTGATCATAGGTAAACAACTGAAATTTCCACTTTCAATAACACACTTAATCTCAAAAATAAAACAAGTAATTTATGTTGGCGAGTTATTTCAATTTATTGGGAGATACAAGAAATTACTTCCTGTATATAAAATCATGACATATCTCAAATAATTCTTCACCAACGAACCTCATTTGAGAAATAACAGAAAAATGATTCTTACTGAAAATGAGTGGAAACTAAGGAGTTCATGTAGGTACCTACAATTTTTTCGCTGAAGACTTCATCCAAATGTTAATAAAAATAATTGGTGAAATTTTAATATGTTGTAGATTTAAAAAAACATAAAAAAATGGACAATGCAAAACACTAATCCCTCCGATCAAGCAAGTTTTATTGCTGATAGAAAATAAACAGTGATTGTCCAGAGGCAATGATTTGATATGTAAAATGCTTTGGAGGTTCATTGGTAGAAATACCATACATATTCTCTATTTATTTCGTCTAAAATAGAACTAGTAAATAACTGGATTTCTCATATTCAATTGGTTTCACGTTTTCAAGTGAATTCTACATAATGGCTACAATTTTATTATTGTCTATTTTTGTCAGTTGTGAGAACTGTTAATACTGTTATACAACAATATTGGTGAAACATCTATCCATCAAATGAAATTATTGTTCTATTATCATAATTGGCAGATTATTCAATTTCTCATGAGTTCTACATTGCTAGTTATAGATTACCTTCATGCATTATTTCGGTTCGCGATACTGTTAAGTCCCTCGACTTCTTGACTAACTCACTCTGTATCACGAAAAACTTTCAACGACTGACCAATGACATTCTTCCTTGCAGTCACCACCCCCACCTTCGTTGACGTACCCTCAACCGTCGTAGAAACTACTGTTGACACTTCATGCTCCAGCCACAAGGGCTGCGGCTGCTGCAGCTGCCCCAACTACAAGGTCATCCCCGGAAACGTCAACTTCAAGGTGCTCCCCAAGCCCCAGCAGCTGGTGTTCACCCCCCCTCCGACACCCGACAGCTGCGAGTCTGCCGAAGCTTGCATTTCTGACGAGGAGCCCAGCTGCCAATGCTCATGCGTGCCAGTGTGTGTCAAGAAACACCACAGCAGCTGCTGTCACAAGAAAACCCTCTCTATCTCGAAGTATTTGTGATGAGTTCGGTGACGTTTGCGAGATATTGTTTCGTGCGGCTTCTTTTCATTGTTTGTTTTCTTTGTTTTTGTTTTGTTCTGGTTTCGTTTTTGTTCTTGTGTTTGTAGTTTTCTTCCCGTTTGTTTCATTTTTTTCTAAATAGTTCATTATTGTTTTATTATTTCAAAAACTCATATATTGTTTTTTTTTTTCAATAGTTTAGCTATGTAACCTTGTTATTAACTTTAACTTTTTTTTAGATCAATGAACTCTTTCATTGTTTTCGAAATTCTTATCATACCTATACAAAATTATTTGAATCAAATATTGGTACCTAATTATTATAACTCAATTTTTCTTTGTTGTACTGAAAAACGTTCATTTCCTTCTGTAACTGACATTTTTACAAGCCAAATTTCTCTTTTCTCAATTTACTAGTCTGTGATATTTTCGATAATATTTTTATTAGTTTGTCATATTATTTGAATGATCTTGATCTGTTCATCCTCATGACTGAATTGTATATTTTTAAATTAGATTTATTTTATTGATAATGTATTTTTGCGCAAAATTACAAGATTTCCCGACTGTGATTTAATTTTAAGTTTGTTTTTGTATTTCAATTATTTTTTACTTTTATTTTATGTTATTGTTTGCCCAAGGAGCAATAAAATCTGTATCTCAACGATTTGTTTTACTTTTGAATTTTCAAAATGATACTTCCACTACTACTACTTATCCGAATTACGAAATATAAGATGTAGGTGAAAGAATTGAAAAATGGTGATTTGGAAACTTTGAGAACATAATATAGGAACCAGTTTAACGAATATACCTGAAATATCAGATACATTTCCTGAAATGGCAAAAAACAATCATGTTCGGAATTGAATGGGAAAAGTGAAGAAATTATTCGATGATGAAATGATAAAAAGGGAGAATAATATCTCCATATAGTTGGAGAAGAAACAGAAAGTCAGTCGGAAAAGTCACTACATATTAACGTAATATCGATTTCTTCATATTCGAACAGTTACACGGAGAAAAGTTTTGTTGCACCAACAAAATAATTTTGGTTTTTTTTTTTTGTTGAATCAACCACAATTTTGCGAAATCAACAAAAAAAAATGTTCTTTCCAAATAAGCGGCCTATTCAAAGAGACAAAATAATTTGATTGAGATATTTGCTTACTTTTACATTTACATTTATAGTTGACATAAAAAGTATTTTGTTGATTCAACTATTATCTCATTATTCAATCAATCATATGAATCTTATTGTCTATTCGACAAAATTGAATTGATTATGACAACATTATATTTTGTTGATTCAACACATCACTATCAAGAAATATGTTGTTATTTCAAACAAATTATTTTGTTGACCAGAACCCACAGATACATTATATCAAATGAATATATTTTTGAATAATTATCTAGTTGCATTTTGGCCACCAGGTGGCGTTTCTTCCAACCTTTCTACGCTCGCCTCAATTGGGGTATACATTCACCTACCTAGTACAGTCGTTTATATAATTATATTAAGCTGTCCTAGAATGTCTCATGACGCTTATACAACCTGATAGTCTTGAATCAACTGAGGAAATTGATCTCTAATTTCTCTTAGTTTTGAAATTCCAATTCCTGCTGTTCATTTGAATCATTAATGAGTTACATCAAATGAATTTTGAATTGAAAACTGACAGAAAACATTTGTTGCGTTGACAAAATATTTTGTCGTGGATATATGACACTCAGATTCTGTTGAATTTACAAATCAATTTTTTTTCCTGTGTAGATTCATAAAATAATTCCAATTTGGGTACATTATTATTTTCGTTTTTTGACGCATGGAACATATCTCTCGGTAAGTTCATTATTTTATGGAATTGTGAAAACGATATTCGTCACAAATAATACTGAAAAATCTCAAAAATCAATCAGATCAATATCGAATGAAGTGAGTTCGTAGACGTTTGCGAGATATTGCTTAGTGCGTATTCGTTTCATTGTTTTTGTTTTGTATTGGTTTCGTATTCCATTCATTTTCGTATTTCACAGAAAATTCTAGACATATTCCAAGTACAATGTCCTATACTCATCTTCAACTATTTCGGAAATATTTTTCATGAAATAAGCGAGTCATCTGTAGACTTATTATTTTGTATATTTCTGGTGAATGTATCATTTTTTTGATATGCAGTTGACGAAGTTCGAATGACTATACCTAAAATTATGACCACTGGCATGCAATTAGACAGCAATTTGCAATAAATTTGAAAATACTCAATATTTCTGAAACAGTTGAGGATGGGTATAGGGCATTCTATGTACATGAAACACGTCTAGGATTTTATGAAAAATCTAAAAATTGAATGAAAAACAGGATGTTGAATTATAAATAAGAATACTACTATTGGCCGCTGCTGTAACATAACATCATCACGCCCTGTGTGTAGAAAGTTGTTTTTGTAGCGCATGCGCTTCTGAAAATATCAATAGCCGTGTCCGAGTGTTTTTTCGATCACACTCCCGTGTACACACACACACACACACACACACACACACACACACACACACACACACACACACACACACTGTATAAACAAGGATTGAAAATTTATTAAATAATTTCAATTTGGAGAAATAACCATTTTCGTTTCATGATGGGTGATGAAACTCCTCTCGGTAAGTGAATTCATTTTTCTTCGGAATTCAGTAGCTCCCATGCATTCATGGAATAATTGATGGATGTTGTATAATAATAATAATAATAATAATAATAATAATGTGTCTTTATTCTTCAATACAACCAATACAGAGTGAATACAATCACTAACCCTGAATATAACAATATATAACAATATATATATATATATATATATATATATATAATGAATTTACTGTAATGATTCAAGATCCGCAGGAATGACACTTGAATCTGGATGGTATTTATCAATAACGACTTGTCATATGACTGTCATGTTCATGACTACTATGTTTCAATTCAACTATGATGATCGAAATATACAGTATGATGCAAATGTATGGAATAAATTCATTATTTCAGAAATGGGCGACATTTGAAGAAATTGCAAAAACACGTGAGTTTTAATTTTTGAAGCCTCATCTCATGACATTCATATGAGAGATGTTACGTCACTGGTGTAGAAGTAATGACGTAATGGACGATTTGTTCAAATACAAGCAGGGGTCATGTGACACCTCGTTTGAAAGGTCTACTGATCGTCTATCCAACAGTCAAAATTTTGCATAAGAATATTGCGATTAAAATGGATTATCATTTGGTTAACTGAATCTTGCAGAGGTCTGCTACTGAGAATTGAACATCGAAGGGTCGTCTAGTTGAAAAAATACAAAATAAAAAAAGTTCTGAACTCTAGTTTTTGGATTTTTTTCGGAAGTCGTCTTGTTTTGAAATGAATTTATTCCATACATTTGCATCATACTGTATATTAATTCCCACCACGGGGCCTCATACCCCTCGGCTGCAATGAACTCAATCTCGGCTGAAGGCTTGGGATATAATTTTGATCCCTGGACAATAATAATATTCTTTACTACCTTGGTTTATAAACTACTATTACGACTACTCATCGAAGATAACAATATAGAATATTACAACAGATTTTCCGGAAATATTGGATCTCTTCAAGAACTATAATTTGAGGAAAAAGTCATGTTTGAAATTGAGAAAAAATAGTAGAGAAAGGAAAATGACTTTTTCGAATTAAAATAGAAACAGGAAGGCATCAGGACAATTCACTACATCTTTAAGTAATTTAGACGTCGATAGTACGCGAGTAGAGAGTTGAAGTGTTGCCATGAACGTTAATGTAAACGTAGAAATTGACAACTAACGCATGAGCATTTTTCAATTGTTCACGTTTGCGTTGGTAGTGGAATATCAACGTTCGTTAACCAAACTATCAGATTTGCACAATCCTTGATTTCGCCCAAGAGACTAGATACTGGGAGAATTATAACCATAGGGTTAGCCACATTAGGCCGCAGTGGAGAGCCGGACATGGGCCCACTCACGTTTAAACCTAACCTAACATAACCAAACTATAGTTGAAATATGCCAATGAGTCGAAATTATCAATTTCGGGATTCCCAAGGAGTTTTGCATCGAGGAGTCTACCCAAACTACCAAAAATGACCAGTACAAACCGAAAACAAAATGTATCATTACGTTTTACGATGACAATACGTAAACGTTATTTTTCGCACGTTAACGTCTACGTGGAGGTCTACGTACAGTGATTACTTCAACTCTCTAGTATTACCTTCATCCACGTTATTATGTGGTTCCCAGCTACGACGGCAAAAAGTTAGATACATATAGGATATTGCATCATGACAATAAAGGTAATATTCATGGGAATAGACAAATATCGAAAATATCAGAATTTCGATTTTTACTCAATTACTGAAAACCCAGGCAACCAGATGACGAATGATCACGTCACTGTGACTTCCCTTATTGGCGATTTTTCGTCAGAGATGTCACACACCAATTTATGACGTCACTATGACGTACTTCTATCTAAACACTGTATATATCGGAAACCAACAAGCTATGTATATATATATACAAATGATTGTTGAGGTGAACCTATATTGAAACCGTTACCCTTATGACGTCTAGAAATCACGTCGGTGTGACGTACCAATTTGGTGAGCTTCGAAATTCAGAAGTTTTTTTCAATAATTTGCTATTTAGATTTTTGTTGGGTGACAAAGAATGCATCAATATACATTATTCAACAAAGTGAAGCCAAATTCGCCAACATCCTTTCCATTGCTATCAAACTATTCTTTGTTTGCTTACAACTCGCCGACACAAACTACATAATTTTTCATACGAATACGAGTAACTGATTGCATTCTGATGGAGATGCGTACTGAAGGATAGCGCTGCTGAATAGGCGATTGAATGAACATGACACAGGAGGGACCCACCAAGCAGACTCAAGACTCAACAATGCATAATCAATATTATATAATGTCATCAGAGGCCAGTGGTGTTTATCACACCATGTTAAAGGAATCTTTTTTACGTATCATCGCCAAAATCAATCGTTCTTTTGACGTCATTATGACGTCAGTCGGACGTCACAGTTTGGTGAGTGAATGAGTCAATACGACGTGAGTAATATGACGTCATTGGGCTGTGACTTATTCACGTCATTATCACGTCATGCGACGTCAACTACTGACGTCACCTTGGTCATTCAAGTGACGTAAAAAAAAGTCACTGGAACGTCATCTGGTTGCCTGGGAACTTACAAACAACTAGAATCGGCCAATTATTTGGCACACTGTGGATCTTGATCATCAACATGAGGATTGATATGTTTTTCTCGGATACAATGTCCGGTTCGCCATTATATAAGGTGATGACAATTTGAAAGTTCAGAATTGATATAACTCACACCCTGTAGCTTGAAAACTGGTCATATGATCGATCTGTAAATTGGAATGTGTAATAAGGACGCTAATATCTGAAACATATCATATTTTCAGAAAAATTAGACGAAAGCCATTTTCAGTACTAAATGTGCGGGGTCCTTTATTAATTAGGGCAGGCGGAAAGAATAATTATTTGTTTCTTCATGACCCGCTTGTATAATGAGCGTCCATGGCAGCGAAATTAATTCTGGTTGTTGACTGGCAATGTCTCAAACTTCATTATGATCCTTATTGAGATTATGGAGTGATGTCAATGGGGAAGAGAAGCTACATTCAAATTTTGAGTCAAATCGATTTTTCATTGTTTCCTTGATAAAAAGAAAGAAATTTGTTGTTTCAATTGTTCAATATAATAAAAATATGAAACTTCAGTGACATATAATGATATTCGACATAAATATCGATGAATCAACCTACTGGTACACCACTGGAATAAGTAATTCGAATTCAATTAAGTACCATCAATTGCGGTGTTGTTGAACAAAATCAAGCGTTTTTGTTGAAAATTTCTTACATTTTCTGCTCAAAAATCATAAAAAGAATCCTGTATGTGGTTCTATATATGAATGATATCAGATGGCCATATGAGAATTCAGAAATAAAAATTAGTTTAGTCGTATTTTTTGAAGAAAAATTGAGTCCAAATGTCGAAACAATGTCAAAACAATATGATAAAGGCAAACCCGTGAAGGACTATATGAAAATATATCGGCAGAGTCCAACTCTTCCATGAAATAGTCAAAATTTTCTTGTTACGCCTCTGAAATCCACAACTTTTGCAACACAAAAATTAATCAAGGAGGATGGAGCATGATAATAAGACAACTTTTCGCAAAAAATAGATTCTGTACACTAGCCATATGACTTTTGTACACTATTTATGAGAACAACATTCGAAAGTAACGAAAATCCAATGCTATGTTTGAATGTAAACACAAATTTCTTACCAGCATCGACGCGGGCCACTCAGGGTGAAATGAGACACTAAAAATATGTAGAAAACAAATGCTGAAACTGCGCTGCCTCTCAAAGATGACACCGAAACACACACAAATGATACCTGTTGGGATAATTGCGGTTTTGACGGTGAGTAAGTACATATTTTCTTTGAAAATTGAAGGCTATAACTAGGTCGAAACACATTTAAACTACTTTGAATAATGAATGGTTGTATTCAGAATGAAAAAAGTTCAAAATCTGTGAACTCATTTGAAATGAATATCAATTACCAACATTAACTCTAATTGAAAATCGCTTAGGTATTTTGCGAGATTTTGAGTTTCAAATGATAAAAAAAAAATGTATTTCTCAAAATTCTCTTCCTTTGATAAAACTGAAGAACTATTGAATCAATTCGAAAAAAATTCAAGGCTTTTGAAATGACCATCTGAATGCGCTACTTTTTTTCAATATTCAACCAAATTCGAATCTCGTACCGTTTCCGAGATACCAATTATGTGCAAGCTTATCTTGTCTAGATGGAACATTCACTCCTTAAATCTGAATATTGAAATGGTGAATTCAAGATCAATTACAAAACACCCTGTAACTCACACATTTTCGTATCATCTGTCACTGAGAAGTGACAAAAATGAACGAAAAAACCATTTTGCTCCAAGCAGCATAGAAAGTGGCTTTTTATGACTCTCAACAGGCAGGAAATGTGTATTTCCTCTGCCTAGGCAGAAAAAGTTAGTTGCTATGCTATGCAACTGAATGAAATTGGTAAACAAAGTTTTGACACTGACATTGGGTGAACACAAAATGATGGAGTTTTCAATGAAAAAGGTTTTATAAGATTTGGAGAAAAATACCCAATAAACACACACACGTGTAATATACGTTTATATATAGTAGTGGATGTTGATTAAACGTTACTCGTTGAATTTCGCAACGTTACTTTCGTGACGTATATTCAACCAAACGTTGATTCAACTTATAATAAACGATAATGATTCAACTCGTCTATATAGCAACCAGTATGCAACGTGTCATTATCGTGATTCCTCATCGTATATTCAATGAGGTTCATAGAACATCGGAATAACGTCGAGTATGATATTGTTCAGCAACCTGAATCTTTGAGCAACCTCTTTATCACGTTTCAATTACGTACTTTTTTTTACGTTCATTCAACGTTCCAAAATCACGTATAAAGCCTGTTGAATCAATTATTCAATAACAACTATATTTTGAAGCAACCTATATTCCACGTTTCAATTACTACTCTGTTTCACGTTTATTAAACGTTTTGAGATCACGTGTATGACCCGTTGATTAATTTTTCAATAGCAACTATATCTTTAAGAAACCTTTATTCCACGTTTCAATCACTACTTTCTTCGCGTTTATTAAACGTTATGAAATTACGTGAATGATCCGTTTAATGAATTATTCAATGATAACTTCATCTTCGGGCAATCTATAATGTTCCAGTTTTGAATTGATAGATACTTTTTTACGTTCATTAAACATTTCGAAATAACGAGTATGATACGGTGAATGAATTATTCCATAGCAACTATATCTTCAAGAAACCGTTATTCCACGTTTCATGCACTTTTTTCTTCACGTTCATTAAACGTTATGAAATCACGTGTACGATCCGTTGAATGAATTATTGAATAACAACTATATCTTCGAGCGACCTTAATACCACGTTCTATAATTACAACTTTTTTAACGTTTATTGAACGTTCTGAAAATACGTGTTCGATCCGTTGGATGAATTATTCAAAAGTATTCGTATTGAATGAACCTGACCTATCGGCAGTCCGCCACCGCCACTCGCCAGTATGCTCACAGTTCGTCTGACGCCATTAAGGTTAACAGTTTATTGTGATTCTTCAGAGGTTATGCGTGGATGTGAGAAGATATGAGATTGGTAAGTACCCACTTTATTATTGAATTCTACCTATGTATTGTGCAAATTCCGAATATTTCTAATGGTCATCTCTTGAAGACGATTGCAAGGATGATCAATTTGAAGCAAAATGAGTACATTCACCTATCAAAAGTTATACCTACTTATTCGATTATGTCATGTCGGAAGGTTCACAAACTCCCATGCAGTAGGTACTTAGTCCAACTTGCACAAATTTATATCATGGAGTTTTAATTATATTTCATAGTTATAAATACTCGGTCGAGAAAAATCACATCTCATTATTGGAGTCGTTTTGTCTAACCACCTCTTATAACGGTGATGAAACGTGTATAGAAGGTAGATGAAACACTTCTTGAATGCGTTGATGAAATAAAGGTTGGAAAATGGTTGAAAACCGGTACTCAATATTCAGGAACATTTATAGGAATGATGAGACAGACATTTCATAAATAATTATCATTGATTCTCCAGAATTTGTTTCGATCACAAATGAGCCGAAATTTCAGATAACAAAATTGAAGTCCAATTGCTGGCAATTCTCCAGAGGAACATACATGGAGGATTTTGAGAACCAATGAGCTAGTTCGTCTTTACAAATAAAAAGGCAAAGGAAAAGTGGCTGGACACAAAGGTGATCCAACTAATTTATGGTATGTAAATTTCTTTTTTCGTTTTTCATTATATTCATATTGAATAATTCATGCAGTTGCTGTCGAAAGGAAGTTCGAAGCAGCAACTGATGTCCATATTGCAGATGCAACCAAGGACTGGTTGAAGTTTGCGAAGAAACGGATGAATGACGCCATCAAGTCTCGAGTCGAAAACAAAATAGTGATACCTATCTGATTGAGATTCCATTGATATCTAGGATCTAGGACTATACACATTATGAATCTTGTTTTTGTATTTTGGTTATTTTTATTATTTTTAATCAATTTGCGATGATAATAGAGATTGATCCGTAGTGAAAATGGAAACGTTACTTCACCTAATGTCTCAGAAACGTTTCAGTTACGTTTAAAATTGGTAGTAATATCGATTCGACGATGAGATAAATCATCGTTGATTCAATCTAGAAGATCAACGTTACTTGAATTCTGCAATTTCACGTTTAATTCTAGAGTTAACATCAACGTTCAGAATTCGTATCTCAGCAACGTTACTTTGAAACCAAGTTTGAAACCAAAATACATCGTTATTTTTAAATCGGTTGGAAACGTAAAGAAAACGTTAAGCAACTGTTGATTTGAATGGTTACGTCGGAACTGAAATAAAACGGTATATATCAGTAGAATTCACATTACGTGTGCTACGTGTGCAACGTCTTAGTTACGATGAATCAACGTGAAGAGGTAACGTTACTGTAGAACCAGAATAAAACGTATTGCCTAACGACATTTTGCCGTTTTTTCAACGATGAATAATAGAGCCGTTACTTGAACAATTCAACGTTTTTTCCACGTAGCTGTGTTTATTGGGTAGTAGATTGTTTCATTAGGAACAAAACAGGCACCTTGTTTGACAAGCGAATTTTGCATTTGCGAGGCGGAACGTCTAGCGAAATGCAATTTTTTCTGCTACCGAAAGAATTAAGTGAAAAAAATATGTGAAGTAACCACCAATGTGATCACAGATTATTATAATACCTTTATTATAATAATATTATAGGTAAGTAGATGGAAGCAAGACCTGATACTACTTCACATTAGAATATTAATAGACGATGACTTTACTGTGTTACAATTTGTGTTGACATGAATCATCAGATACTACAGGCACGAATTCAATCCCAGATAGCACGGGACGTCCCGAAGACGTCCATTTTAGGTCCATTATTGGTCTGAACGTCCAGGACCTTTTATGGACGTTTTTAAGACGTCCATTATTGGACATACTCCGGACGTCCAGAAAAAGACGTCTTTAAAACGTCCAATTTACAGACTCTCACGGTATATCAGTTTAAATTGATATAAGTAGGTAGGTTTATATAAATTTTGAAATTAGAATTATTGAATTGAATATGGACATGAATAATGTCAAAAAATATATTATATATCAGCTGTATCAATATATTGAATTTCATTTTATTATTAATATTATGAATTTGCTGTATATATCCCTATTATAAACAATAATGTTTCTTGGGGTAATAAAGACAATCAATCAATCAATCAATCAATCAATTTGAAATATTTATGATTTTAACTGATTTGTACCAACTTATATAGTTATGTTGAATCATATTCCTTCAATCACATAATACCTTTACAGTTTGACCATTCTTAAACCCACACTGAAGTATTCATACAAGCCGCGCTTTTATAATAAGATTTGATTGAATCACTGAATATGTAAAGAGAGAAAGCAACCGTAGAACGCATGCGTGCTCAGCGTTGCCAGACTTACTATTTTAGCAGTAGATCTACTCTTTTTGTCTCCGTTCTACTGTTCAACTATTCAAGGCAATGGTCTGATTGGTCAAGTTTTGATATGACGTAACTACCCAATATGCAACAATGAAAAATTAATGGGACATCACAGTAAGAAGTTATGTATGATAAAAATATACTGCAACTATCATATTCAGTCTGATTAGTGAAAATTAGCTTTTATTTCCAATCTGGTTGCGGTTTTCACAAATTTTATTTTTTATTTCATTATTTTTTGTTATTCTTCGTTCGATTTTTGATAGGTATAGAGACCGAACATGATTTTTTTTTTCGTTTATTATATAGGTGACTATGTTTTTTCATTTATGATAGCAATTGTGATGATTATCAAAATCTTCTGTTCAGTTTTGATGATCTACTGTTTTTTCCCCACCCATCTAATGCTCCGACAAATTTTCATCCGGCAACACTGTGCGTGTTACGTGTGGAACTGTGAAACGAAAACGTAGGAAGATGGCGTCCGTCAGTTGACCACTGCCGAGTGCCGATTAAACTGTGATTCAGGTCCAAGGACATTCTGAACTTTTCGGGTTATTAGACTGTAAAAGCAGTGAATAAGTGAAATCTTTGCGGATATCATCTATCAACTGGTGAACTTCGATCTCGAGTTCCATCGAGATGTTTATTTGAAGGCAAGTATGGCTATCGACGCTATCGTTTTATTTTCATTCGCATGAAGATGCTTGAGTAAGAACATCAAATCTGTAGTTGAAAACATTAGATACCTTTCTAACTAATTTGATCTCATGCAAAGCTCTACCTAATCCTATTTCCATCATCTACCAAAGTTTATATTTTTGTATATAGTTAAAACATAATATAATTCGTGCAAGGTTCATAGAGGTTATATAGGTACCTACCTAAGAATCAGTTTATGTATGGAATAAGTTCTCAATGAAATAAAAATAATGAAGTATTCCGCTATACTGACTACTACACGTTGAAAGTGGGTGTGTGTTTATGGTTTATGGTATTCACAGAAGATGTTATTGAATATTATTATCATTTACAGATCCAGTGAAGAAGACAACAGAAGGCTGCCAATCAGAAAAAGACATCATCGCGCCTGCGTACCTGGATGAATCACGCGACGTTTTTAGTGGTGCAACTGCTGATATACGATATGGAAGAGTGAAATTGAAACAATTACCTGAATCTCTGTTCATATTATTGTTTGCGAATAAATGTTAACTAATATTCAAGTATTTCACTCTTCAGATGGATCAGAAAATCAATAATCAATATTGTCTGAATGTCCTCAATACGTCCATTTTTCATCCCAAAAAGGTCCTAGTCTGGACCTAAACTGGACGTCCCCAAAACATCCTGATTATTAACAATGGACGTCCTCAAAACGTCCATAAGACGTCCGTCGTCCGGAAATGGACGTCCCCGTTTTTTCAATATATATATTAATACCGAAAGCAGCTCTTGAATTGACGTTTCTATTAGGTACGGGCAAAAACAATGGTATTTTGCTAGGCAACACTTTCAGTTCCAAAGAGCTGAAGGATGAACTTCAGCTCCCAGGAACTAAAAAAGATGTACAGGTCATTAAGAATAAACAACATTGTTATGGTTGGTTATTTGGGTTGGGACGCATGCCTGAATTGCCTGATGATTTGTTCCCGGTTTCGGCAGATTTGACATTTCATACCCACGCTGGAGATATAAATACACCATATTATAGTTGAGTATTCTTGTTTTGATCAGGAAAGCCTCCAAGATTCACATACTTGCTTGATCTGTATTTCATTCATTCTCGGGATCTGATTGATTGGATAACTTGTTTTTGAATAATCCAGCCAGCAATACTTTCTTGTCTCACACAACGATTTTGTTACCTTCATTTGATTTCCTAGTCGTACACAGTGGAATATGGAGAGAAATAAATGATGAATTTACTATTAGGGCTGACACCTGATCCGAATCATGGTGTGGTACTCACGTGTACTGAATTCGTCTTTCCTGCGCATAATGTCATTGCGAGTCTATACTCGCACCAAAATGACCACGGCGACTCGGACAAATTGATAACTGCGAGCTCAGACTGCGATCAATTGTTTTACTCGCAGTGACGTTTACACGAAGATGTATCGTAGGATACCATATTATAATTTCACCATGGTCCAAATGATTTCATCGATTCATCAATTCAATGGAATGCACAAATTGGTCACTATGTGGTTGTATTTATATTGAAACTACAATTCGAACATCCTTCAAATTTGAATAAACCGGACCTGTAAATGCAGGTAGAATATTCTCACCACACGGATTAATTGTTGCATTGCATACATATGCGAGTAGTATCTGATGATGCATGTCGACACAAATAGTAACAAAGTAAAGTCATCGTCCACCAATATTATAATGAAAAGTAGTCTGAGGTCTTGCTTCTATCTACTTACCTATATTATTATGATAAAGGTTATCATATTATTCTGTCAAGTGAGTCAGATATTTATTTCAGTTAATTCTTTCGGTTGCAGAGAAAAAGCATGTTTCATTCGGATCAAAACTGACTTTGTTTGACTCGCAAATTTTGCTTTTGCTTAGCTTTTCGCGCTGAAAAATGAGCCCCAAATCTTGATATTCATTTTGGAACACCCTGTAGATATATCGAAAACCTATCAAAATTTCTTTTCTGCTCCCGCTTTTAATATGAAAATGAAAAATTATTCTTGCAATAGTTGTTTGTTTTCCTAGGCAGAAAAGCACAAGATTTGATGCCGCGGCATTGACACTTCTTTTCAGCCATGTGAAACATATAATTTTGTCTCCAAATTCGTTTCAATTTCACGCAAAGTCCAAATTATCCATCATATTCCGTGTTCTCCGAAAGTAATTATCAATTTTCATTACCAATTTGATTCAAATTATAACTTGGAATATTGCATAGCAACATATTTTTTCTGCCTTGGCAGTAAAAGTACACCTTTTATACCTGTTGAGTGCCAGTGAAAAGTCACTCTAAATGTAATTTGAAGAAAATAGTCATTTGTTTTTCTGCAGCAAAGTATAATAGATTGACTATCGCGGCTGATAATTCATAGCCGCGCGTATAGTGAGGCTAGGTGCTAGGACTTCAGCCAAGGCAAACAATCTACATTTTCTGCCGTCTGAAACATATTTTTTTCTGCAACCGACACAAAAGTCGTCCATTTTAATACCAAAATTAGCTCTCGAACTGACGTTTTTATTACTGACACAAACATAGGTATGTTGCTAGGCAACACTTTCAGTTCCTACGAGCTAAAGTTGAACTTTATCTCCTTAGAAGGATGAACTAGGTCATCCAGAATAAACAACATTGTTATAGTTGGTTATTTGGGTTGGGACGCATACCTGATTTGATCTTGATTTCGGCAGATTCGGCGTTTCATACCAATGCTTGAGATATAAATACACCACCAAGTTTCTTTGTTTTGTTCAGGGAAGCCTTCAAGATTCACATACTTGCTTGATCAGTATTTCATTTATTCTCGGGATCTGATTGATTGGATAATATTTTTTTTTGAATAATCTCGACCAGCAATACTTTTTTGTCTCACACAACGATAATGTTTATTTTCATTCGATTACCGAGCCAAACACAGTGGAATATAGGGTGAAATTAATAATCGCCATTATTATTGTTGATATGCTCACCAACCTAAAATTTTCCTTTTCTTTTTCCTATACCTGGCGCGGTATTTGCTATTAGGGCTGGTACCTGGTCCAAATCATGTCCAAATGAATAAATCGATTCATCGATTCAATAGAATAAACGAATGGGTCACTCTGTGGTTGTAGTTCTATTGAAACTACAATTCGAACATCCTTGAAAATTGAATAAACCTGATCTGTGAATGCAGGGAGAAAATTCTCACTACACGGATTATTTGTTGCATTGCATATATATTGCACGGCATCCACGTTTCGGGTATAGTATCCCAATCAGCACAAGTACGTCTTATGGACGTTTTAAAAACGTCCATAAGACGTCCGTCGTCCGGAAATGGACGTCCCCAAAACGTCCTGAATGTCCAGAGTGGACGTTTTCAAAACGTCCATAAGACGTACTTGTGCTGATTGGGATACTATACCCGAAACGTGGATGCCGTGCAATATATATGCAATGCAACAAATAATCCGTGTAGTGAGAATTTTCTCCCTGCATTCACAGATCAGGTTTATTCAATTTTCAAGGATGTTCGAATTGTAGTTTCAATAGAACTACAACCACAGAGTGACCCATTCGTTTATTCTATTGAATCGATGAATCGATTTATTCATTTGGACATGATTTGGACCAGGTACCAGCCCTAATAGCAAATACCGCGCCAGGTATAGGAAAAAGAAAAGGAAAATTTTAGGTTGGTGAGCATATCAACAATAATAATGGCGATTATTAATTTCACCCTATATTCCACTGTGTTTGGCTCGGTAATCGAATGAAAATAAACATTATCGTTGTGTGAGACAAAAAAGTATTGCTGGCCGAGATTATTCAAAAACAAAATTATCCAATCAATCAGATCCCGAGAATAAATGAAATACTGATCAAGCAAGTATGTGAATCTTGAAGGCTTCCCTGAACAAAACAAAGAAACTTGGTGGTGTATTTATATCTCAAGCATTGGTATGAAACGCCGAATCTGCCGAAATCAAGATCAAATCAGGTATGCGTCCCAACCCAAATAACCAACTATAACAATGTTGTTTATTCTGGATGACCTAGTTCATCCTTCTAAGGAGATAAAGTTCAACTTTAGCTCGTAGGAACTGAAAGTGTTGCCTAGCAACATACCTATGTTTGTGTCAGTAATAAAAACGTCAGTTCGAGAGCTAATTTTGGTATTAAAATGGACGACTTTTGTGTCGGTTGCAGAAAAAAATATGTTTCAGACGGCAGAAAATGTAGATTGTTTGCCTTGGCTGAAGTCCTAGCACCTAGCCTCACTATACGCGCGGCTATGAATTATCAGCCGCGATAGTCAATCTATTATACTTTGCTGCAGAAAAACAAATGACTATTTTCTTCAAATTACATTTAGAGTGACTTTTCACTGGCACTCAACAGGTATAAAAGGTGTACTTTTACTGCCAAGGCAGAAAAAATATGTTGCTATGCAATATTCCAAGTTATAATTTGAATCAAATTGGTAATGAAAATTGATAATCACTTTCGGAGAACACGGAATATGATGGATAATTTGGACTTTGCGTGAAGAAATTGAATCGAATTTGGAGACAAAATTATATGTTTCACATGGCTGAAGAGAAGTGTCAATGCCGCGGCATCAAATCTTGTGCTTTTCTGCCTAGGAAAACAAACAACTTGCAAGAATTATTTTTCATTTTTATATTGAAAGCGGCAGCAGAAGTAAAATTTTGATAAGTTTCCGATATATCTACAGGGTGTTCCCAAATGAATATCAAGATTTGGGGCTCATTTTTCAGCGCGAAAAGCTAAGCAAAAGCAAAATTTGCGAGTGAAACAAAGTCTGTTTTGATCCGAATGAAACATGCTTTTTTTTCTGCAACCGAAAGAAGTAACTGAAATGAATATCTGACTCACTTGACAGAATAATATGATACCTTTATCATAATAATATAGGTAAGTAGATAGAAGCAAGACCTCAGACTACTTTTCATTATAATATTGGTGGACGATGACTTTACTTTGTTACTATTTGTGTCGACATGCATCATCAGATACTACTCGCATATGTGTGGTGAGAATATTCTACCTGCATTCACAGATCAGGTTTATTCAAATTTGAAGGATGTTCGAATTGTAGTTTCAATATAAATACAACCACATAGTGACCAATTTGTGCATTCCATTGAATTGATGAATCGATGAAATCATTTGGACCATGGTGAAATTATAATATGGTATCCTACGATACATCTTCGTGTAAACGTCACTGCGAGTAAAACAATTGATCGCAGTCTGAGCTCGCAGTTATCAATTTGTCCGAGTCGCCGTGGTCATTTTGGTGCGAGTATAGACTCGCAATGACATTATGCGCAGGAAAGACGAATTCAGTACACGTGAGTACCACACCATGATTCGGATCAGGTGTCAGCCCTAATAGTAAATTCATCATTTATTTCTCCCCATATTCCACTGTGTACGACTAGGAAATCAAATGAAGGTAACAGAATCGTTGTGTGAGACAAGAAAGTATTGCTGGCTGGATTATTCAGAAACAAGTTATCCAATCAATCAGATCCCGAGAATGAATGAAATACAGATCAAGCAAGTATGTGAATCTTGGAGGCTTTCCTGATCAAAACAAGAATACTCAACTATAATATGGTGTATTTATATCTCCAGCGTGGGTATGAAATGTCAAATCTGCCGAAACCGGGAACAAATCATCAGGCAATTCAGGCATGCGTCCCAACCCAAATAACCAACCATAACAATGTTGTTTATTCTTGATGACCTGTACATCCTTTTAAGTTCCTGGGAGCTGAAGTTCATTCTTCAGCTCTTTGGAACTGAAAGTGTTGCCTAGCAAAATACCATTGTTTTTGTCAGTACCTAATAGAAACGTCAATTCAAGAGCTGCTTTCGGTATTAATATATATATTGAAAAAACCTTTTTTCATAATTTGCTAGGCTGGTTTATTGAAATTTTTATCAAGAGAAAGGAACCTTAGTTCATCTCAACGAAAACAAAATACGCAACATATTTAGTATGTGACCTTTATTACAAGTTTCCAAATATTATACCTAAAGAATGAGAAATCTCACGAATATTGACTCTTTATAAAAGGTGCTGGAATATTGAAATATCTTGGAACTTTGACGCTTTGTAGATCATCGGTAACGAAGCTTTTGCGGACACATATTTTCGAAAAAAGTCTCATTTTGACTTGAAAAATAGGTCTCGGAAATCTTGATACTGAATTTTGAAACAGTCTGTATAATCTTCTTCTTTAAACATGTTTCGAAACAAAGTGTCACTGACTATTGATAGAGAATTTCGAGCATTCCGAGGCAAATCATATGATTTGATTTGTTCATTCAAACAATACTATTTTTTTATTCATTTTCATTTCATCTAATTGTTTTGGCCAGTTTACTATTTTTTCCATATATTGTTATGTAACAATCTGTGGTCGAATTTCGCCCAATTAAAGTATTCTGATTCTAAGAAGATTACAATTTTCAATTCATCTGAAATATGTTTTCGTTTTTTGTCTCAACAGAATTACAGAAAACGATAGTGCAATGTACTACAATTTTTCTCGAAGGCACGTGGTTAAGCAAATATAATTATTTTGAGGTCAGGTTACAGATATCTTGCAAGGTTGTCTCGAGTCAAGTTCAATGAATAAGCGTAATCGTATTCGCTTGTATCATATCAGCACAGTATACAGGGTGTCCCGAAAGCTCATGTCGTGAATGATAGGGATGATAGAGTGATCCAAACTAAAGTTAGTACTTCATATAAAAAAAATGTCTATCGAAATCTTGGACATGGAGCTGTTTCCGGAGCAATATACAATCTTCAGAAAGGATCGAGCAAGTGATGTTAAAAGTGATGGTGGGGGTGTTATGATTGGGGTAAAGGCTGAAATTCAGTGTGAAAGTATCTCTCAATGGCATATTGATGGAATTGTAGAGAACATTTGGATATCTATAGCATTGGGGGGTGGTAAGAAAATTTTTATCTGTTGTATTTATGCCCCTCCATATACATCTTTGAATGATTTATCATTATTTTTCACCAAATATGAAAACATAAGCTCCAATCACATTGATCAGCAATTCATTTTAGTTGGTGATTTCAATTTTCCGAATATTATTTGGACAATGAGTTCAGATAATGTTTCTTATACTCCTACCAATGCTGTTGATAATTTATCTCAGTACTTTGTTGAAACGATTAGTTTTTGTGGATTGAAACAGTATCCTAATATTTGCAATGTTAATGGGAGATGCTTAGATTTAATTTTCTCCAATGGAACTTTAAATACTGTCATTCATAGTCAAAACCCCTTGGTTCCTGAAGATAGACACCATCCGGCCTTGGAAACTTCAATTCCTACAAAAGATATTAAATTCATCCATAAACAACCGTATACAAAGATTAACTTCTCCGCGGCTGATTATCAGTTAATTAACGACTTTTTGAATAGTATAGACTGGATTAATATCTTGAAAAATGATGATGTCAATGAAGATATTGAAGTATTCTACACAATATTGAATGAAGTAACTGAACAATTCATCCCTAAAAAAAGAATTTGTAATAGAAACTATCCTATATGGTTCTCAAGAGAAACAAAAATTAAATTGAAAGAGAAAGAAAAAATTCATAAGAGATGGAAAAAACATAATAACATTCAAGATTACAATACATTTTCACACCTCAGGCGCGATGTTAAAAAGCTCATAAGGAATGACTATAAATGTTATGTCGAGAGAACAGAATCCAATATGAAAGAGAACATCAAACATTTTTGGACGTTTGTCTCGAACAAAAAAAGTAGCAAACACACACCACAAAACATGGAATTTAATGATGAACACGCTAATGATAATAATGCCATATGTAATCTCTTTGCTAAATACTTTGGCAGCGTATATATTGATAACACCTCTTGTTCTGACATTGATACAGACGTCATAACAAATAATCTCCCAATTATAATTGATTATATCGACAAAGAACAAATGAAAAATGGGTTGAATTCTCTGGATATTAAGAAAGGTCCGGGACCGGATGGCATTCCGGCTATATTTTTGAAACGATGTTGTGACAGCTTGGCACAACCTTTATTTATCATTTATAATAAGAGCTTGAGGACAGGGGTATATCCTACCAAGTGGAAACTTGCTCAAATAATTCCTATTTTCAAAGCGGGAGATAAGAAAAACGTATCACACTATCGTCCGATATCACTCCTCGACCATTTTGGGAAAGTTTTTGAAAACTTAATCACACAAGAACTGTTCTTCAAGGCAAAACATTTACTTCCTATTAATCAACACGGATTTTTCAAAAAAAGGTCAGTGTTATCAAATTTAGTTCCATATGTCCAGGATATATTTCAAAGAATGGAGGCGAGTATGTCGATTTGTTCTGTGTACACCGATTTCTCCAAGGCTTTCGATAGAGTGCACCATGCAACTCTTATCGTAAAGCTGGGGAATTTTGGTGTACATGGAACACTGCTGACCCTACTCGCTTCATACTTAAGTGATAGGAAACAATATGTTGCTCTGAATAACAGTCGATCGTTCTTAATTGATGTAACTTCAGGCGTACCTCAAGGCTCACATTTGGGACCCCTGTTATTCTCAATTTTTTTTTTTGATATTGGCAATTGTTTTCATTTCTCTGAATATAGTCTTTATGCAGATGATCTGAAAATCTTCAGGACCATTAGGGGCATTGACGACTACATTAAATTGCAATCAGATTTGAATCGTTTCTCTGACTACTGCAGGCGTCATAAATTCATTGTTAATCCGGATAAATGTCACGCGATACTGTTTTCTCATGTTATAGCACCCAATACTATCAACCTGTTTATTGATGACGTGTCAATCCGATTTGTAGACTCTGTGAAGGATCTAGGAGAGTATGGTTAAAAAAGCAATGAGGACACTTGGCTTTATTTTAAGAATTTCTCGAGAATTTAGCAATGTTAGCTCTATCATAATGTTATTCAACACTCTTGTACGACCTATATTAGAATATTGCACAACAGTATGGACCCATTCTATGAAAAATATTTATCACAGATTGAACGTGTTCAAAAAAAACTTATTAATTCACTCAACTATAGATTTCATAGGCAACAACACTTCTCTGATTATGAATCAAATTTACGGCTCTATAATATTCAAGATAGAAGAATTTATTTCGATCTATGTTTCATTTACAAAATTGTTAATGGATTGATTGATTCCGACTATTGTTTACGTTTCATCTCATTCAATTGCACTTCTTTTATCATGCGAAATAGAGGAACCTTCATTGTAAGTACTCATTTAACAAATTATACCTTAACTTCTCCAATGATCCGATGCTGCCTCACGCATAATGGGTTCACAGCAAAATCAGTGGATTATCAACTTGATATTTTCCACCTCAAAATTAACCAGTTTAGAAAAATTATTAAAACAAAATTCACCATATATTCGTGAGTGAAATTCTCGATTATTTTTGTTTTGTTGGTAGCTTTTTTTTAGTATTAGTTGATTTAGATTAGTGATTTGATGTTAATTATGTGTTACTCATGCTTTCATAAATTTTATATGTGTACCTGTAAGTGTGCCGCCTCATTATTGGGTATAACTACCTGTCTGGCGGCCTATTTAATAAATAAATAAATAAATAAATAAATAAATAAATAAATAAATAAATAAATAAATAAATAAATAAAGAAGAAACTATTTGCTATCAGAACAAAATACAGAAATACAAAATTTCGAGACTACTAAAAAACATCATCATATGATTATGAATATGTTATAAGTTAGATGATGGAAAATAATGAAAAGAGGAAAGAAAATTATTGAAAGTGTCTCAGCTGATCTTGATGAAGAATTTCTTCAATTTTTGTCTCGAACATTTTGAGGGATACTGTCTTTATTTCTTCTTTCAAGTTATTCCAAAGGGCAGAAACACAACTAAATGAATTATGATATATCGCTGTATGGTGAAATGGTATTTTGGAATGATTCCGAGATCTAGGGTGGTAATGTATATAAGGCTGAAGGCGATCGAATGAATATTTTGCATATTGATAAGAAATGTTTGGAAATGTAGCATGCGTCGATTGTTCATATTTAGGATGATTTTATCTAGTCTTCTCGCTAAAAAAAAGACAACCGTATTACCACCCCTGGGAATTTTCTTTAAAAAATGTCAATGGGTGAGGGTGGTTTCAAACCCTCTACAATTTCTTTTGGGTTTCTATCAGTACCGGAAGGAAATTATTCCTTTATCAAATTTCATTCATTTCTGAACAGCGAACAGAAATATGGTTTTCATGTAAACTTTGAACTCATGGGAGAACGGTACATTTTGGAATGCAAATAAACTGGGTTCAATGAACCTGTCAAAATAAGTGGTAGCTTTGTGTCCCAGCAATTTTGAGACACCCTGTATATGTAACTGACATGCACTGTGTATAAAAATTCCAATATCTTCTGAATGGATTTGTTCCTGAGATTAAACAAATAGATTGGGATTTTTTTCCGCTGTAACGAAAATCACTTCCATGATTTGCATCTATACTGATGTTGGAGCAACATTATCATATATCTTCGTTGATTAGAGCATGGTCTCTCCACACAACGACCAACGAGATGATAAAGATGAAAACCCAATAGATGAAGGAATGTTGTTTCTTATTCTTATCGGCATATGGGGAAGAGATATATCTCCCTTATCCCCCCTCCTTAGGTACGCCACTGCCTTGTTACAGTCGCTTTAATATCCAGTCGATTATTTCATAATCGATGCATGTTGAAGTTATTATCTCTTTGCATTTTTCACAAGAATGCTTATAGGAAATGAATTTGACGTTCAGAAAATGAATTTTTCGTTCACGTTAGTAGTTATGGTAATCATATAAAGGGTGACGGGTGACGGATGTTTGTAAACTTATAGAAACGAAACGTTTAACTCTATACAGTTAATAACATCAATAACAATTATATAATTAATAAAAAAGAAAACTTCAACACCCTGTTTCTGTATCTTGGAAACGAAGCTTTTCCGGACATATTGTCAAATTACTTCCGGAATACCCGGTATACCCTACTAACACACTTATGTCCCATGGATATCCTTAGGACGTCCTGTCGGACATTCAGGAATTTGGTACCGTGGACGTCCATTGGACGTCTGTGGGACGCACAAATGTCCCACTTGAGGGATGTCCCTTCCCAGGTAACACGGTACTCTCCGCGATATCTCTAAGTAGTTATCTTCAGGATCAAAATGCGAAATCCTTCTGCGAGGTATCAAAGATCACTATAGGCTGTCACCATGGGAAATACTCTCTGGAGTCGTCCGAAAGAAATCGCGGAGATCTCGCCTCAGATTTGATATATTCCTCATTATTGCGATTCCTTGAGGTTATCTATAACAGGAAATGGATAGGCATTTCTTTCTGCGAGCACCCAAGGATATCCTGGACGTAACAAGATCGAGAATTTCCCATTGCGAGCTCCTAAAGTAATCACAAACATAACCTGAATAATTAATGAATATTCCTACAAAAATATTGAGTTGTTTTTTTCAATAGCCTTTATAATTCAAATACTGGGTGTCCCAAGTTATCGTTTACAGGCAATATCTCGCCTATTTGTCAAGATATCAAAAGCATTAAAAAACTGCATTAAATGGCATTAAATAACCTTCCTAATGTCTTATGAAGAATGTGATATATTTGACAGCCCCCGGATGGTAGATACTGATCTAGTAGCATAATATTGTCTCTGAAAATTGCGTGTCAATTTATTTGGAATACAACGATATAGCACATACTTGGTGTTTTGTTCTTGATAACAACGAAAACATGAACATTTTGTGACTTTTTTACGTTACTCAAATGACAAATTGCTTTCACCCATGTGTTCAAGAAGTTCACAAATAAGAGGTATGGATTGCATTTTTGTATCAAAATATTAATGACAGATATTCCATTTCGAACTGCAGAACATCAATCATTGCAGACGGTACCTACCTAGTGTAATAATAAATCTAATTTCATTGTGGGACATTTTTACGAACATGGGAGGAGGCAATTTTCAATCGATGTAACGTAAATGAGGTCAAAAATTTTTATTGTTAATGTTGTTATCAATGAACAAAATACAAAGTACCGATGTGCTATCGTTCATTCCCGAAATAGGATGATTGGCAATTTTCAATGACAATATACAGGGAGTCCATGAAATGAAAATTGAGGAGTTGCTACCAGGTGGCTGTCCAATCTTATACACTTTTTTTTTGAGTCATAAAGAAAGTTCTCTGATGTCATTTGAAGCATTCTTACTATTTTTTGTTCATCTTGTCGAGTAAGCAAGTTTTTGCCGGTACCTTTACGATAACTTGGGACACCCAGTATTAACATGAAATGGGAGTCATTAATCTATGATAATAAAAATTGTATACTAGATACTAGATTGTCTTACTGATTATTTCAAATTTTGCAGTGAATTAATGATAATTAATGATCTGCTCTGACGAAAAAGACAAAAATGTTCTAATTCAGGTGGGATCGAGAATCAAATATCTACCTCAAATTCGTGGGTAGATATCGGACGACCTTTTTTTTTTAAAGGATACCCGGCCAACTCCTCGGAGATTTTTTCAAGTGATAAAGTTTACTTGATCAATGTCTTGCTATAGAATAATATATAATTAAAGCTCATTACGTTGATCTAACTCTAAGTTTGGTAACTCAATCTTTTTCGCTGAAACAAATATCCAGTAAATTTAACTCCACCCCAAACAATATAGCTGGCGCTAGTTAGACTTCGCCGACAGGAGACTGCTGATAACCAATGACTTCTCAAACATTGAACACCTTACCATATTAGTGGCGATCATGTGGCGATTGATGCAAATATCGCTCTTAAAGGCCCCGTTATAAGGTGATGTGCACGGATTCTTGAACAATTCATAGTTGCGAGCACTTGAAGAGTTCGCTATTCGTAATTGATGCGAATTTCCCAAAGTTCTCTTCACAAGGCGATGCGTGCGAAAATCTCAAACAGCTCGTAGTCGCGAGCACTTAAAGACCTCGACAGAAGCAATTGATGCGAATCTCCCAATGTCCTCGTCACAAAGCAATGTATGCGAATTTCTCAAACAGCTCATGATTGCGAGCACTTTCAGTTATCGCCAGTGGCGATGGAAGCGTATATCTCAAAGTGCGCGCCTGGGGCATTGTATGAGAATTTCTGCGTGCTATATCTTCAAGACCTCGCTGAGCTCAGCCTAGGTGGCGGACATTTGGCCTAGATATAGCACTCTCGGCGATCTCTCAGAGAAGTTACAAAAGGCATCACAATTTCCTAAAAGGATTTCTTCAAGATATCTTTAGGACCTCTTTGTGCTGGCTGGGTTGGACAACTATCGAATACCTGAATCCTACAGTATTCCTCATCAAGCACTACAGAGGACATCCTTGGGACATTTATACGACAACCTATCAGCAACGCTGAGGGATATCAATTGGATGTCCATAGGATATCCCAGGGACGTACGAATTATTCTTGAATTCGATTTTTTCTGGGTCCCTCTAGGACCAGATCTTGCATAACTGATTAGGACATCCAGTTGAGTTGATGGTCCGTAGAAGGTCCCCGAAAAGTCTCCCAAGGATGTCAAATGGACTTATGTGAAGGATATTGCCGAGGAGTACTTATAGACTACGAGCAATCATTCGTCGGCGAGGTGTAAGTTAACGTCCTCGCAGGGACAACATATCGAAAGTACCGACTGGGACGTCCATAGGACGTTATTTCTAGGACATTGGAAGAGTACAGTTCATGTACCAATTGGGACATCCAGATATCCCTAAGGGACATTCGGACATTTCGAATTGTTATACGATCCTGGAAATATTAAGGGCGTCTGTGCAGAGATATTTGAAGGAATGTACCATCAGGGACATTTCATGGTTGTCTACAAGGGACATTATTTAAGATCTGAAGTCATGCCAGAATATGTAGTACTCGGGACATCCGATGGATGTCCCTGAAGGAACGTTTGAAATCATATCCCATCAGGGACATGCCAAGGACGTCCTTGCATGGACATTCTACAATATGTACCACGTGGGACGTCTAAGGAATGCTATTTCTAGGACATTTGAAATGATGTACCAGCTGGGACATTCCGTGGACGTCCTTGCTCGGACATTACATGAGATGTACGGGATGGGACGTCCCAAGGACACTTATTTTTGGTTCGGGACATTCGGACGTGAATTGTACCAAATAGGGACGTCCCTAGGACGTTGTGTGCTATTAGGGTAACATGATCAAATAAGATTTTTCGGTCATTTTTCAAAAACATTCCCATGTAAGTTCGAACATATGTTTTTCAACTAACCCGAGGGCAGTGTGGTGAGGTATGCCGTAGATACCCCACTCGACATAATTTGTACAATAATGAATCTTATGTGGCTTCAGTATAATAGCAATCTGTCACTTTATACAAGAAGCGGCAACGTAATTTCTGAAATATCGATCCAAGTCACCTAGGGTTTATACAGCAAACAAAATAAGGATTATGAAGACAAATTCATACAAATAAATAATATTAAGTAAGGAATAGGAATGGACTAATCATGTCAGTAACACTAAATCCGTTGTGGTATAATTCTTCTTTTACAATGACTTTTACGTCAAATGCCAATCTGTCATTGGCACATGCGCACTTCCATTTTCGAACAAACTAAAATAATAAGTTAAAATTTGCTAAACTCTCATTTTATTCCCTATTTTTAATTTTATCTTTGTTCATGTATAAACGTTTCCATTATAATACGTAATAAGTACGTATGTTGAACTTTCTTGTCTTATTCGTCATTTCATCTTATATAGGTACTCGCTACATAAACCCACAGTGGGAAAAAGGATCGAGTATGAATCGGATGGAAAGTTGAAGTGAAGGACCAGTCGGAGAGAAATGATATATAGGCAACAAGATAAAGAAGGATAAACAAAATGAACTGAGCAAAATAGATCAAATGAAAACGAATTATTTATAGAGAATATAATTTTTCTGCAACCGACACAAAAGTCGCCCATTTTGATACAAAAATTACCTCTTGAATAGACTTCTCTATTACTGACACAAACATAGGTATGTTGCTAGGTAACACTTTTAGTTCCTAGGAGCTGAAGTTGAACTTTAGCTCCTAGAAACTGAACACCATATTATAGTTGAGTATTATTGTTTTGAACAGAAAAGCCTACAAGATTCACATACTTGCTTGATCTGTATTTTATTCATTCTCGGAATCTCATTGATTGGATAACTTGTTTTTGAATAATCACGGCCACAATACTCCTTCGTCTCACACAACCACACAACGATATTGTTTATTTCATTTGATTACCGAGCCAAACAATGGGATATGGGGAGAAATCAATGATCGCTATTATTATTGTTAATATGCTCACTAACCAAATATTTTCCATTTCTGTTTTCTATACTTGGCACTGGCGCGGTATTCGCTATTAGGCACTATTAGGGCAGACATCTGGTCCAAATGAATTCATCAATTCATCGACTCAATAGGATACACAAATGGGTCACTCTATGTTTGTATTCATATTGAAGCTACAATTCGAACATCCTTGAAAATCGAATAAACCTGATGTGTGAATGCAGGTAGAATATTCTCACCACACGGAATATATTTGTTGCATTGCATACATAATAAAGGTATTATGATAATCTGTCAAGTAAGTCACATTGGTGGTATCTTTATATATTTATTTCAGTTAATTCGTTCGATTGCAGAAAAAATAGCATGTTTCATTCGGATCAAAAGTGAATTTGCGAGTCGAACAATTTCACTTTTGATCCAAGACTCGCAAATTTTGCTCTCGCTCGCTTCGTCAGACGCTCATCCGCCTCGCGAATGCAGAATTCGCTTGTTAATCAAAGGGTCACTTTTGATCCGAAGAAAACAATCTACTATTTTCATATTCTAGAAATTGTCTCGGTAGTTTTCTGTTTGTTTTTCGATTTTTCTTACCCATATATTTTTCATCATATCATTGAGACTATCTGAAAATCACTACAGTTCATTGTAAACTTTGTAATGTACTTTTTATATTTTTATGAATTGAATTTTGGACCAAAATCACTATGGAAGTTTGATTTGTAGATACATTCAATACGTTTTCTCAACAGCCTGAAGAAATTGTGATTTATTGTTTTAGATAGGTGATATTAATATGATTGAGGATTATAATAATTAGGATATGTCATGATTTCGAAAATTGAAAGATATGAGAGATATCAAATGTGGGTATGACATGCCCCACCACACTTCTGATGTGATGATTTTCCACCACACCACCTACAGTGTGACACGTAAATTCGTGGGTTAGTCAAATAGGTGGAAAAACAGAATTTAAGTTATTTGGACACCCTGTATCTCAAGAACCAAGTAAACCCATATTCATATGAACTTTTCATTCTGAGAGTTTTCGAATACCCACTCTTCGAAGTTTGTACAAGAACTCATTGAGTACCCTGCATGAAAACAATAATTGACATAAACTATATCTCTGATGCTCTAATTTGGGTTCTGATTCTCAATGATCTTGACAGCAAGTTCTACGCGACTAACGATGAAAACAAACAAAAATTGCAAAAAATAACAATTGGAAATTGAAAAACAATATTGAATCAGGATGAGAATGTGCTAGTAGTGAACACAAGTACCTATATACATGGTGTGCGAATGGAAACTTTCCTCACCAATTTTCAGTATTCAGAATCAGAATTTGGATAAACGCTCGAACAGGGCGATTGTTGTTTTATAACTTGTTATTTTCAAATGGCACACCCTGTATTTCATTCCATAAAAGCGTTCTGAATCTCCGTATTTTCAATGAGTGTGACAGAGAAGAACGAAAAGGCAGAACATTCTGGAAATTGGGATGCTCTGATTATTGAATATTCTCTATCCATCTGAGATATTTTCATCGATACAGTGTTGCCACTTATATCAGAAACAACTAGCAACTTTGTTATTTCAAATGGAACATCCTGTATTTTATTGCATTTTCAGATTTTTTCTGAAGAGCTGATCCCATCAATGTATCACATTTGAGGTCTAGTAGGAATGATTACAGAGATATAGGGTGTTCAAAATCGATATTTCCCAATTTTAGGATTGTTTTGTGTCGAAATTGTTTATCATCGATCGAAACGGCTTTCATGTCCCTATCTTAACTCACTATCTACTAGAATTCAATTGGATACAATACAGGATGGTTCAAGATTCAGAATTCTGATCACCCTGTATCTGTTCCAATTAAATGTCAGTAGATAGTGAATCGGAAGTTAACATAGGGACATGTGAGCCGTTTTGATAAATAATGATCAATTTCGACACAAAAAAATCTAAAATTGAAAAAACTCGATTTTGAACACCCTATATCTCTGTAATCATTCCTGCTAGACTCCGAGTGTGATACATATATGGAATCAGCTCTTTAGGATGAATCTAAAAATGCAATGAAATACAGGGTGTTCTTTTCTCAAAATAACGAAGTTGCTAGTTGTTTTTGATAGAAGTGGTAACACTGTATCGATGAAAATATTTTAGATGTATAGAGAATGTTTATTCATCGAAGCATCCCAATTTACAGAATGTTCTGTCTTCACGTTCTCCACATACTCCTAATAGGCCATCCATCGTGGATCACCCTGTATTTCTATGAATTTTAAGTACTAATACAGTTGGTACTGATGATGTATATCATGTGGTTACAGTAAGAATCTAACTGGATTGCATTTTTGTTTTAAGAATCAGGAAGGGGGGCAATTGCCCCCCCTGCCCCCCCCTAAATTACCCCTATGCAAATGACCTATCGAATACGGCTAAATTCGCCCATCCAATGAATTTGCCACGGGCTTGGAAAGCAGAGTTACCTTTGTACAAAGTTGCTTATTTTGGGCGCTAGACGTCTCTGCAGTTTTCAAATCGTTTTTGCTTCATAACTTTGAAACGGCTCGTGAGATTTCACTCAAATTCAAAACGTTGGCAGTGTTGGCACAACTCCATTGGACCATGAAAGCCATATGATGATAGTGATAAATATCATCTCTTGGACGTAGAAGTTAATTTTTTCAGTAAATGAACCTCTGTAACTTCTACGCCAATGAAAAGAAAGTGGTCTGAATATAAAATTTGGATTGCATAACTAGTTATCTACACGAAAGTCCCCCTGATGAAATTCGATTACTCTCATAGTTTCGACAGAAATTGAATTTTAGTAATTCAAAGCATCAGTCAACACTGAAATGATTACCTAATAGATATTTCTCAAGAATTGTTGGAAATTTTCATTATATCCATGTAAACGAAGATACATTAAGGTATGGAAATGTGCTATAATTTTTTTTGTACTGAGTAAGCCAGAGCTGTCTAGAGCCCAAACTGAGCAAAAATGTACTGAGGTACATTTGCTAAAATTCAAATTTTGACGATATCATGAGAGTAATCGAATTTCATTAGAAGTTCTCATTTTGTTGTGAACAAGTTTCATATTCCAAATTTCATATTCAAATCCCTTCATGTACATGGCGTAGAAATTTTGAATTTTTATTCACTGAAAAAATCAACTTGAACGCCCATGGAATATAATTTATCGTTATCATTAATGTATTATGTGTTTCATGTCCCAATAAAGCTATGCCCACGTATAAAATTTGAGTGAAATCTCCTCAGCAGTTTCGAAGTTATGAAGCAGAAACAATTTGAATATTATAACTTCAGATCCATCTAGCGCTCAAACTAAGCAACTCTGTAATGAAGAAACTGCTTGTATCGAATTGATTTGGTCTGAGGAATATGTGGTGAGTTTCTATAAGGATATTTCAGGGACACCCTGTAAATATGTAATTCAGTTGTACCAGGTATATTTCTAATGTCTATTTCAAAAACTGATTATTACATCCTATATCTAATTTGGTAGAATCAGTTATTCATGTACCAAGGACGAAGAACTGCCTATTATAGCTGAGCTTGCAAATTGATAGCCGAGGCGTACCCGAGATTAGCAAGCAGAGCAGGAGAATGATTTTGAAATCGTTGTTAGAGACGATATCAATCAACTGATAAAAACTGGAGAATCTGCTTGCATTCTTCTGAAAGGAGACAATAACATTGTTCTCTGTTCACTCAATATTGATAGAACATGGTATTCACTATTTGAATCCGGGTATAAAAATGGGTGATGATCAATTGGAAAAGAATTCGAAAAATTTGCGATATATCTGTATCTATCTATATTCCTCTCTTAACATTTTTCATAACAAACTTTCATTGACTATTTGACCGAGTAGAGAAAATCGCATGTTCTTCTGTGATTGGTTTTAGGCAAACAAATTTGAATTGAATCAATGTTGATAATCTGTTATTTTATATGGAATAGCTCATCTGGTAAGTTTACAAACATTTTCACAAAAAGAATATTCGAATAGAAACTAACCACTCCAATTTTCAGGATTCAAAATCAGAATTTATAATATACACTTTGCGCAAGTTGAGAAGGGCTAGTATATATGGACATCTTCGAGAGTACGAGAGATAGAGAGAGAAAAGTTGCGCTAGTGAAAGGCGAACAAAATGACTTCCGAAAAACCTTTTTTCGTTTTTGAGTAATTTTCAAAAAAATTAATTTCCGGATTTTCCATTTAATGTTTTCTGATGGCGTTAACAATATAGAGGTATGAGGAAACTGAAAATACCTTGATGGCAACTCTTGATGCTATTCAATTTGGCATAATCAATTTTTTTATTCAAGGTTTCGTCTTCGAGCAACCATCATCAACTTCATATTTCCAAATACGGCCCTGATATCTTGTTATCAGATTTGAATCGTCCTTTCCATCCTGATTACGACGATATGCTACACATCGTGAAGTGTTTCGAGCCCATATTTAGCCCCTCATCAGGTAACTGTTGGAATACGGACCTGAATTTCTCGTAATTCTGTAAAGAAGTGATTCGAATGCACCCCAAAATGAATTTAGGAAGCCCTGGATAATTTACCAATGAATACAAAAGAAGCTCAGAGTAATTTCCTCAAATGTTCATGAAGTGAACAACAATGGTAGATGACGGGAGAAAAACAACTACTATCCTGGCTAATGCCATCACGCAGAATATTGAATTATATCCTCCTTATTCAACCTTTCATTCCACTTTGAGCTATGTGGCTATTTCTTAGTTGAAATTACGCCAGTCGGGCAACCAGCCACTCCCATTTTTTGGTTATTTCAGTTTTGTGGAGTGTTTCTTCATTTCTATATAGTCTAGATGGCGTTACACCCGTGTGGCACACCTGTGCCCACGGGAGATTCATCTAAAACTGTAAATATTGCCGATTGGAATTTGTTTTGCCAGGTTACGCTTAGCCGGCGGTCTTCGGACTGCTAGCTGAAGACAACCCTGCACCGATGAGAGCCAAGGAAGCTCGAAACCGGTCTGTAGGTGTAGTTGCGTTAATCTGGCTAAATCAAACTCAATCGGTATTAGGGAAAGAAACACTTGCATTAGTATGCGTTTATACGTATCAATGCAGACATTTCGGGAGGATGTAATTCAATGTTTTGTTATGAACATTTGTGGAATTGTTTTTGAGCATTTTTGTATTTATTCTTCCTTCATGTTTATGAGCGAGCCAGTGAGCCTTCAAAACAAAAAAGGAACTCATCACTATACTGGTTCTTGAAACATTTCAGAGTATAACGCAAGAAATGCTGAATATAATTACTATCTGTAGGTTCATTGTTAATATCGATATTATTTCAATATACGTGTAGTAAGGACAAATCAGAGGATTTGCGCCAAAATGTCACTACGTTTATGGTATATTATGTAACAAGTGTTATAAACGTCCTTTCAGTAACGAGTATTTTAAGCACGAGCGGAACAGAGCGGAGCGAGTGTTTAATAATCGAGTGTCTAGAAGAGTTTATTTTTATTAACGCGTTACATACTATGCTTTTTCTACGAACTCCGAAAATTACATTAAAATATCTGATATTTCTGCTAACCTACAAAATAATTCGAATGGAATGGGAATTGACAACATAATACATGCAACTGCATGCAACCAGCGAGACACGTATAAGTGATATTGGTTGTAGATGTGTCCAGTCCATTGCTTACTAACCTTTGTTTCACGTTTATTGTCATGCTTAGCGCAGAATAAATAAATTGTCCTCAAAGATGGATGCTTCTTTTTTACACTTCTTGAAGATATGCAACTACCAGAACATTCTCTTCGATTTCACTTTCGGCTACATTTCGCATATATTTTCAATGAAGAATTCTGATACAAACGAATATTGTTTGAATAATTCTGATACAAAATATGAAAATAACAGTTGACAGTTAATACAATTGACAGGCCAGACATGTCTCAAATTACTGAAGCTGTGTTTAATGAACTGCATTGCCATGGTAATGTATGTTTAAGAAATCGTGTTGCCATCGGTAATTTGTTTAATATTTTGAATAAATCACAGATCGACAATCCGTGATTAATCGATCATTTAGCGTGGTACATACCCGTACGATAAATGCCATTTTAATTATGTGAGTAGCAAAAATAATTTTCCTATCAGAGAGCCTAAAAGGAAAATTCACCAGCTTATCAGTGACAATTTGTATCGAAAATGTAGAAAATATCGACCTTTTACTCTTCTTCGGACATGGTATTCACTATTGAAATCTGAAAATGTAAATGGTGAGTTCAAGATTAATTAATGGAAACACCCTGTAACTCATTTGATTGCCAACGTCACCAATTGTCACTGCGAACTGGGAAGTGTCAAGAAAAATACGAATTTGCCATACAAAATTCGATTTTTTATGTTGATAACGGGAGCAGATTCGTTCCCGAAACGTCCAAAGATAAGTAAAAATTCGATATTTCTTCTAAATACCATTATTTCTCTTCTCCATACCTTTTTCAATACGAATTGTCACTGACAAGTTGGTGAATTCTTCTTTTAGGCTCTCTGACAGGAAAATTCTTCAAACGCAAGGGAGTGTTTTAGGTCCACTGCTATTCTCGATTTTCACAGCAGACCTCCTACGGAACGTCCTACCAAATTGGAACCTACATCTCTATGCTGATGATGTGCGAATCTATGGCTCGTGTGACCCCCATAATAGTTGATGAGCTCATTGATGAGCTGAATATAAATCTGTGCAATATCAGTGAATTTTCTGTAAATCACGGTTTGAAACTGAATCCGTCAAAGACTATTGTGATGTGTGTAGGTACTAAAAGTATAATATCTAGAGCTAAGGCATCTCAAACGCTAGAAATCGTTCTGGACAATGTTGTAATTGACCTCAGTACGAACAAAAAAAATCTAGGGATTATCCTCGACGAAAATTTAACGTTTGAGAAGCACATAATGAGTAAATTGAAAGTGTGCTATTTTAAGATTAAGTCATTGTGGAAATATAAGTATGTACTACCACAAGACACAAAGTGGAATCTGATTAATGCTCTTATTGTAAAAAAATTGTAAAATTGTTCTATCCGTCATTCGGTTGCCTCCTTACGAGCAACCCTCAGAAGTCTTCGAAAGTCTTGTGCGAGCAAGGAATGACGGGGGCCTTACCTTTTAACGTGTGATCCCAAACACTTTCTTAGGCCATCAGAAAAAGTCTGCGTTCGTGGGTCTCGAACCCACGATCGATACCTCGACGTGAATCGATATTGAAGCATCGAAGCACTGAGGTACGCCGTCCTACACACATTGATTATGGGTCTAGTTATATTATAACTACTTGAATGAGAGAATGAAGCACAAATTACAGGTTCTTCAAAATAGTTGTATGAGATTTTCGAATACGAATATCAAAAGGAGAGATCACATTACACAATTTTATACTAATAGAAGTATTTTGAAAGTTGATGGTAGATTTGCTATGCTCTATGGTTCTATAATTTATAATGTGATCACTCAAAATACGCTACTTTATCTCTATAACTTGCTCCATATGAGATCCACCGAACATTCGGTGAATTTACGCAACATAGACGACTACTCGATGCCTAGGCATAATACAACAAAGTTTGAAAAATGTTTTGAATATATGTTGCTCCGACTTTGCTTAACAATTACAAACATATATTCGGTCTGACTAACCACCACAAATTCAAAATTGCCTTAAAAAAAATTTGTTATCAGAAAAGCAACAACATAATAATATTATATTTTCGTAATATGGGAATATGACAATGCCGTAGTATCAATATCAACATTATAATCTGTTAATATCCTCATATAGCGTTATTGTTCTGGTCTCAACATTTCGGATAATTTTAGTCTATAGTTTCCTATTATTTTATTATTACTTTTATATCTTACGTTATTGCTCTTATATTTATATATGCATGTTGTAAGAGATTTTTTCTTTTTTTTTTTTGAAATATTGTTATGTTTTATAATTATGGCATCATTACCTACAGGCGGAATTGAAAAATGGCTCAGCCAATATTCTAGCCTTTTGAAGTTCTTCATCTTTATTCATCTACATTATATATTTCATGTATTTTGCTGGAACTTCAATAAACATTTTAATTATTATTATTATTATTATTATTATTATTATTTTGGGGCAAATCATCTGATTTGTCCTTACTACACGTATATTGAAATAATATAGATATTTTATTTTATAGAGACGAGGAGAGAAAATCCCAAATAATCTGGAATAATTCAAAAGCAAGATGATATATTATGATTGCTAAGAAAGCATTGGCAACTTGGCAACCTTTCTGAGCACTCCTGTGAATTTATCAGTTTCGTATCTAATAGTTTCGACTTTGATGATCAAAGAAGTTTTTGATCGGTGCACCTGTTAATTTATTTACTGTTATTTTTATTGAATTATTGATTATTTATATATTCATGATGATGTAGCATTGTTGAATGTTCAATTTGATGAATGAACTCTTTTTCACAGAATTATAAAAAAACCAGATTCGTATTCCGAAAGTTACTTGATGATGGCCAAAATAAGCCCGATACGCATCAAAACCACGAAATACAGTACATCGTCGGAATCAGAATTGGAAGAGCTATTCGAATCTGATATGAAAATATCAGGACCATATTTTGAAAAATGAACTTGATGATGGTTGCTCAAAGCCAAAACGTTGAATCAGAAAATTGATGATGCCATTAAGAGCTCTCATGATATAGATCTCAGTTTTGTTATAACTTCATCACCAACGCCAGAAAAAAAATGAGATTCGAAAATTCCGTTCTATGGAAATATCTTAAAAACGGAAAGTCATAACAGAGATTTTTCAAATTCAATTTTGTTGTTCCTTATTAACTCGCGCAACTTTTCTTCCATTCAACCAAATCTGTTTCGTTTCTCACGTAGTTTTTGAGATACCCATTCTGGCCCTCCTTGGGCACAATGTATATACAGGGTGATTCATTAATAGTTGAAAATATTTCAACTATTGAATCCAGACCTCAACATATGATGATCGAACCCAAATCACCTAAATGATATGTGTCTCCTGCCTGAGTTACAGGGTTTTATTTGAAAATATAAAAATCATTTGTGCCCAGTACTCTAAAACTATTAGACTTATTGTTTTCATATTTGGTGGGGAGCGTAACTACTATACGCCCTACTGAAATATGTTGGATGATCGTTTCTGTCTACTACCAGAAGCGTACAACAGGGGCAAGGACTGATTGATCCCTCCCAAATTTTACGCCATTGGTGAAATCGCAATTTCATCCCTTTTTTTATTCTCCAATACTTTTTACGTGAATTTCGTACTCCTTCTTCATAGCGATCAGGTAATTTTTCGAGATATTTCAAGTTGAACATGCAAAATTATTCTGATTTCGATGTGTATAATTCAGGTCTATATATTGGAACAATGGATTATTGTATTCATCAATCAAATAAAACTTCGATACATATTGAGAAGAAAAACGTGATACGTGATGGATATGACTGCTACAATAACAACTTTGACGTTTCAATAAATTAGTATTGTTGGTGTTCAGTGAAAGTCACAATGGATCCTATATCTGAAAAAGAACGAAATTAGATTTTAATGATATTAGGATATGATGGTGATATGCGTAGAAGTCAACAAGAAACGTGTAATATCTTTAATAATTAATAAACATGTTTCCATCATTATGTCTGCAAACTCTTCACGTCTCTCGAAATCATCATCTGACAGCTCTCGAACTAATCTTATTTTGTATGAATGGAATTCATTTTCACGTAAAATTTTCCTTACGGATGCGAAATATCAAGTTCCCTGGATATTTGTCTAGTACTCAAGTGTGGATGGTCTTCTAACAGGACACAAACATCTAAAGATTTGCTTTCAGTTGATGCAGTTTTTCTGCGTCCTGATTTGAATGAATCTTTCACTGAGCCAGTTTCATTAAACTTTTTTACTAATTTACTGACAGTAGATCTTGTTATGGGATTTCAGTTATATCACCATATCCTAATATCATTAAAATCTCATTTCGTTCTTTTTCAGATATACGATCCATTGTGACTTCCACTGAACACCAACAATACTAATTTATTGAAACGTCAAAGTTGTTATTGTAGCAGTCATGGCCATCTAAATGTATTATTTTAACTTCGGCGAAGATAATAAAAATGTAGCTATAACTCCGAAATCATGGCATTTAGGTATAGGGAACAGGATATAAAAAATATTCAGTATTTCTCGAGGATTTCAAAAAGCAAAAAATATACAGGGTGATCCATTTGAAATAACAAAGTTCATTATTATTCCGGAAAAAGGAGAGATCTGACAACAATGTATATACCACCATAATATCGGCCGCATCACAAGACCCTTGCACACCAAAATCTATAAAAATCGTGCAATCCGTTTCCGAGATAATTGAGGCGTTCCATACATAAAACTCACTCTTTATGTTAAGTTCAGGATTATAGTGCTTTCGTGAAGTACTGGATACATTTATTTCCGGCCAAACTATCCATTTATGAGATATCTCCTGGAACAGGTCGATTTTTGTTTTCAGTTTTCCACATTTTTAAGGAAAAATTAAATATACATTACATTACATCATTTTTGAGTTGACATCCACGACATTTTCTTCAGATAAAACACCCCATATAACATTCAATTTTCGGAATCTTCATGGAAAGTTGAATCCAATGATGTATCACACATAGAGTTTCTACACAGTGCGTCCGATAAATTGAGTGCTTTCGTAAAGTACTGAATAAATTCATTTTTAGCCAAACTGTCCATTTTTGAGGGATCTGCTGAGACATGTCGATCTTCTATCTCCAATTTGTCACATTCATAAGGAAAAATTGAATATACAGGGTGATCAACGTTTGAGTTACGACAACCGCGACAATTTTTTCAAGGGAAACACCCGATATATTATTCAATTTTTGGAATCACCATGAAGAGCTTAAATTGGAAACTAATCATACACAGAATTTCTATACAGTGCGTCCGTTCAATTAAGTGCTTCCTTAGAGTAATGGATAATTTTTTTCAAAATCAATGGAACATTTTTTGGAAAAAACGCTCGAAGAAGAATAATAAGCAAAACACAGAATATTTGTCAAAGAGATAAATGCAATGAAAATTTGGAAACAGTAAAGCGGCTATGACTTTTTTTGTTACTTGACAGTAGGCATAGTGACCAGAATTTTGTATTAATTCTGAATAGTTTATTTGACGTTATCTTCAAGAACTGACAATTCCTATCGTTTGTCGGTTGATGAGTAGTAATTTTTCCATTCAATGGAAAATGATTAAATTAAATAAACGAGAAAGAACTGAAATTCTTTGCTCAACCCAAAACACCCAGATAAAATCTGCCTCCTTCCGTTACAGGGATTTATATTAATACTAAATTTGGGAATAATTATGTCATTATGTTTTTTTGTTAATATGGATTGGAGTTTTCTGTCTCCAAAACATGACAAAATGAGTACACATCAAAATCAAAATAATTGTGCAACTTCGTGTTTAACCTGGAATATCTAAAACAAAATTACTTCATCGCTATGAAGAGAGTAGGACATTTACGTAGAAAGTATTGGCGAATCAAGAAATTGTAAAAAATGGGGATTTCGCCAGTAGCGTAGAATTTGGGAAGGATCAACCAGTCACTTGCCCCTGTCGTATGCCTCTGGTAGAAATGTTTATTCCACTTAGTTACGTAGGTTGTATGTATCTACGATTCCCACTGAATATGACAATGGGTCAATTAGTTTCAATTTGTTTTTAAATTTTCAATTAAAACACCCTGTAACTCACACATGGAACACTTTTTATTAATGTTTCTAGTTGATATTCATATTTTGAGCTCAGGATTCACTGGTTGAAATATTTCAAATTTTTTTATCGTTTGGTGCGCACGAAAAAGAATTCCTATAATGTTCGAAGAACATCGTGCGTACCTAGGAAGGATAGGGAGAGGAGGTAGGTGTTTGATTTTTCTATTTTTTCAACTATCGGAGAATATAAGTTCATGGAAATACTTCCTTAGTAATGAAACACCCTGTATAAACATGTATTCTAACTTGATTCGTTTTTCTAGATACAGGATGTTGAATCTAAAAGAATAAATTGTTTATTTCATGAACCCCCTGTATAAGCTTGCATGGAGGAGAAATTAGGTCTGGTTGGATCATTAACCTGAAAATTTTACATATTCCTTTATTTTTTAAATGTAACACCCTGTATTTTTTATACTCAGTAGAGCTCTTTCTTCTGATCTCAAATATACTGTATTGAGTTTATCTTTCTCAGTTTTCGAAAAATTTTGATTCAAAGGCTTGTCGTCTGGCGATGACAAAGAGAAATAGTTGAATTATTCAATGCAACTCATCCTGATCTGCAACCTATTAACCAACGCATGCTGAGTAAAACTGAGTTGAAATATCATGATTTCGGGCATGTTCGTGATCTTCGTAAACCTGGTAGACCCTCACCATCAGAAGACGACCAACTTGATGTTGTGTTAGCAGTGCATGAAAAGCATCACATAACACTCAACCAATTGGCTTCCGATTGAATGATATATAGGGTGTTCCATTTGAAACAATTTTCATTGCTCAAACGTATATCACCCTGTATATTCAATCCTCCTCCATGAATGTAGAGAATTGGAGATTAAAATCTACCTGTTCCAGTAGATTCCTCAGAAATGGATAATTTGGCAAGAAATGAATTTATTCATTACCTTACTGAAGCACTCAATTTGAAGGATGCATTGTATAGAAACTCTATGTGTATTATATTCTTGAATTCAGCTTTGCATGGAGATTCCAAAAATTCGATAATATATAGGGTCCATTAAAAAAAAAATGTGACAGTCGTCATTACTCAAACGTGGTTCACCCTGTTTATTCGATTCTTCTTAATAAATGTGGAAAATTGGAAATAAAAATCGACCTGTTTCAGGAGATTTTTCAGGAATGGGTAGTTTGACTGAAAAAGAATGTTTTCTGTACTTCACAATAGCACTGTACATATAGTTGAAATATTTCCAATAAGAGATGAAGGCACAAAGAGATACCAATACAGATTGGAGTACAGGAGTTATGGAGAAAATTTCACACCAAACATATTTAGATCAATTTGAAGCCTGTATTTCGTATCGTTACTAGAAACTGAACAAATTTCTTGGAAATTTTTTCCTCCTCGTTTGGGGACGGAGCATGAAATTACACTGGAAATTTTTTGACGTTTATAGGTTAAATGACATTTACATTCAACTTCAGATTATTTCGAGTTCATTCTATAAGTGAATAAATAAAAATCATTTATCAACAGTTTGCCATATGATATTATGTAGGTATACTTGCAAATTCAAAATTTACAAAAACACATGTTGTTCGTTAGTTCTTACATTTCATCACTAAAAACCATCATTTTCAACTAAATCATCTAAGTGTTGTTGAACTTTCTTCAAATTGATCGAAACTGTTGGGAGTGAATACCACTTTAGCTTCAATTAATATTCGGGAATTTTTTCACGAACAAGAATATCCAGGACATTCGCCCTCGTCTTCAACTCTGGAGAATTTTCAAAATATTCGTGTTCTCAAAAAAATTTCTGAAATAATTGAAGCTCTCGTGATATTATGAGTGAAAATTTTCCCCGAATTGAATGATTTTCAGATCCTTACCCTTGAACTTATAACCTCATATTATTCCACTCTCGCACCAACACATTAATCTATCAGGTGCCTACAAATTATTGTTTACGAAAAAATGTTTTTAATTCACGAATATTATCAAAGGTTTACTAACGCACGATGTTGGAATAGTCATTGCACTTTATTATTGTAAATAAAATTATGAAGTTATATAAATCGAAAGTTGTTTTTTTCGGGAATCATTTTTGTGAATTTTTGGTGGGTGAGTGAAGCATGAAGCTGTTCATTTTCGTTGCTTTGGCCGTTATTGGCAGTGTCAGTGCCAACTGTGGATGTCTTAAGGTAAGATTAGATGATATTAGAATTTTTCTATAATTAGCTCTAGAACCTACCATTATACAGGGTGGTCCGTTTTTTAATACGGAAAATTAAACAGCGTATAGTACTCGTTGAAATAATAAAAAAACTTTCTATGAACATATACTTTTAAACGCTTCGTTTTTGAGATATTGGGTGTCAAAAATACGCTTCTGAATATATTTTTTTAATCAAAAGTTAAAAACGGTAGATAAATTAACAAAATTTTTCACTGATACTAAACTTTTTGAGCTTTAAAAGATTAAATAAAAATTATTCATAAAAACTATTCAGTGGCGGCTGAATCTGGGGTGGCGAAGGTAATAATTACACAAATTTTTCGGGAAATTATTTTTCATTTATTCTTCAAGTTTCAATGAAAAAAGCTCGCTCGTAAGATTTTATAACATTTTTCAGTTAAATAATACTACTTGATATCAATTAAAGAAGTAGGCTATGCTCAGTTGCTCACTGTTCACTGTTTATATGTGCTGTCACTCTGAAAGTTCTGTCAAAGAAATAACAAACTGGAGTTATTCCGTGTTTTTATCAAAAAGTGTAATGATTTTATTCCAAATTCTGATTCAGCATATTATAGGAAGTTTATGCGAAATACCAATTTTCATGATTTCGGAAATATTGAGAAGAGATCATCTTTGAAGGGCCGTAGCTATCTATTCTTCATAAGCAAGGAGACTACTTTTCCTAAACAATCTGACCTAACTTGGCCCAATTTAAAAATAAAGGAAGATAGGGAAATAATCTCTATGCACAAGAAAAGAAACTACTTTTCACAAAAAATCTGACGTTTCTCGCCCTGAATTAATCTTCATCCGAGGGTGATGAACTGATTCAGATTTAAACATATGCTGGCTGTTTGCCCCATCAATTTTATTGATATTTTCCCTAAGTAGCGCTTTCATAAGGGCACGAGGAACCCCTTTTTTTAAAAACCCGTTAGGTTATGGTGTTGTCAAAACAAACCTTTTGGCAATACCCTTTATATACCATTTTGATATATGAAATTTCAATGAAAATAATGGTATGTGCACTCAGGGCAAGGCGCCCTTCATTTATTGAGAACCCGTTTTTTTCATTATTAATTTGATTTATCGATTATGGACATTGACAACAATTCCACAACTAGTAGCATCAAAACATTTTTTTTCAACTCCAAAACTTTCAATTAGACTGAAGATGGTATTTTATAGGACCGAAACATGTCCCTTATGAATATGTAACAACACCATTAAAATTTGTAGAGATGACTTCGAGCATTCTTTCCTTCCTTTGATATGATAGGAAGTTTCTGCGATATACCAATTTTCATGATTTCGGAAATATTGATCGAGAAGAGATCATCTTTGAAGGGGCGTATAGCTATGCCAGAAAGCATTTTTCGAGAAATATACCCTGTATATCAACTGAACAGGAAACCAGGAGATTCTTTTATCCCCCTTTTTCGATTGTTATCTCTATCTATCTCTGTCTCCTATCATTTCTTACTGAAACGGCCAAGAAATGGAGAAAAAATAATCAAATAATTGTATTCACAGCCTGAATGGCACTCAAAAGATGGAAGAATGTTAAGAAAATCAGTAAGAATATCGAGGGAAATAATTATTTTCCTTGGTAGGTACCTTGTACTATGCTTATTTGAACAATGCCTCAGGGTGTTTAATTCTAACTTTCGAAAATAAAATATCACCAACAAAGAATGTTCAACAATTTCACATTATTAGTTGTTACTCACATATTTATGATCGCAAAGTGAATCAATAAAAGTCATCCATTCAACATTGAATAAACGTAATGTACTTATAGGGAATACACGTTACGGGTTTGTGGAAAGTATTATACAGATGAAACAAAAAGTCATCTCTCGGTAAGAATGAAAGAACGTAGGAAAAATAAGAAGAAGAAGTAGATCGATTATTCTAAATGAGTTGATGGTTTGTTTAATCTATGAACATATCATCCTTACTGAAAATGGGAAACATATGAAACATAAGAAATAAAAATCGAAGAATCCGCTTGTATTCTTCTCTCCAAACAATCTTCAAACAAGGTATCATTGACTATCGATTGACTTTCCCGCTTGGCAAATAATCCTGTTTTTATATTGTTAGAAAAGAGGAGAGGAATTTCCAGGAATCTGAAGAAATTTTAAATTAATATAATATCAATTCATTGTATATTGACACGCAAATAAAAGAATACTAATGCCCACCTCATAAGTAAAGACCTTGTATGCATCCTGTGATACCCAAATCTTCTTGGATATCAGCCAACAGAATGACATATTCCATATGATTTATTTCCTCTGTTTTGAAAATGGTCTCAAAACGTCATCAATTTCATATTCATAGGAAATTATCTTTTTCGAACTATGTTCAAGTGATGTGCCGAGTATATTTGCCATAATATTTAGAGATACACAAAAGTTGTTCAAAGAATGATATGAAACAATACCTTTTTTTATTGAAGATACTACGTATTATACAGGGTGACACAAAAAGTAGCTTCCTACTCTAACCTCAAAAGAATTTATGTAGTAGTGAAGTTGTTAGACCGTATGATTTCTTATTTTATTATCAATTTACATAATTTTTCTCCGATGGTCATCATAACTTGATTTTGATTAATACATGATCAGACACAATTTACCGCTGAACTAATCTGCTGAATCTAGGGTCTTGTACCAAACAAACACAGAATATGTCAAAAATAGTTTTCATGGTAATCAAAACAAAGTTTTCCAAAAATAGAAGTATAAATTGACAGATCAAAGAAACCCCTGAATTAATCAACACAACATAATTAAAGTTTGATCACCCTGTATACAGGTGTTGTCACCATTTCTCACGATTTTTGCTAATAATTTGGTTTTGTTTTAGGGCTATTCCCATCATCAGCATCATGAAGTGCAATCTGAGCAATCCGTAAGAATTTTTTTTATTATTTCTTCATTACATGAATATAAGTACTAATAATGATCGAAGGATATTTCGATATTCACCAAATATTCCTCAAATGAGTTTTGATTGGTAGATTCAGCAGATTCTGTTCCTTCTATTATTGTCAACAAGTATTTATATGCAGAGCGAGTCATAATAAGACCGCCAATACGGATTTCTAACCGTAAAATGAGGTCAGGATTGCGTATACGAAGTTTCTCGGTATTATTTTGACTCACCCTGTATATATGATGTTCACATAATAATTGAGAACGAACTTCAATTTTATTGGAAGAGCACCAAGACGACTCTTCGTACCGTCGCAAAACATGCATTTTCCCTATCATATGACTTCTAGATAGTGCCTCATCGATTTCATTTCTGGAATGATCTCATTGATTTATATTGATATCAATTCAAATTTATTCAAGTAGAACAGATTGAGTTGAAGAACATTCATTGTG